>NW_004624735.1:31754904-31773849 GCF_000247695.1 Heterocephalus glaber
AAAAAAAAAAAGTATTTACAGTAATGGAGACTGGGCTTTTAAACCAGAGTAACTGGTAATATACTTATATGCAATATTTACTCGATGTTCTTTAATAAAAATCTTCAATATTTTTAATAAATTTAATTAACAACTAATGACTCCAGCTTGAAAGTTACTGTGGACTGTGTAACTATTTATGTGCTCTGCTCAGTCTTAGAGTTCACTGTTCTCCAAAATTTGATTACCTGGAAGCTTTTCACTCCTACAGTACTAGAAGGTTTGGACAAGGCACTCTCTAGAGAAGCTTAGAAATCATCTTAAATATTTAGCTGCCTAAAGTTATAAATATTTTTATGGAAGAGGGAAAAGTATATGATATTCATTCAAACAAAACAAAAAAACAAAAACTGTATCAGCCATCTATCCTTGTTGATTTGTGCATCTATTCAGCGTACCTTTAGTGACTGCATCACTACTTGCATTCACAAGGTAGGCTAGCCATTGTTGAGCGACAGACATGCTACCCATAATATGAGAAGCAGTAAATGAGAACTTACTGGGATGTTCAAACACATCCACGGGCTGAAAGGATCACAGAGCAGTTCACCTTGAGGAGTTACTGGGAAAGTAGCTATCTCAAAGGTGTGGAAGCGTGAGTCTATAAACCAGAGTAGTGACAATGCTAACAACCGGAGGAAAGGTCTGGCACAGCATATGCTTTTAAGGAATTTCAGTTACAGAACTCTTGCTTATGGTTTCCAGAAATGTAGATAGCTGTGTAACAGCAAGAACAGATCCACTCTGCTTAGTGCTAACAGACGTGCAGTCACATGCACTTTGGACTGCTTTTCCTGCTGCAGCCTGAGAGGGGCTTCTGCAGTTGGGTGGGGTGGACACAGTATCAGAAAAGCCAGCTGGAGGAAAGGTAGCTGGAAGGGCAGGCAGGGGCTGGACTGTGCTACCGAGGGACTTCAGGGTTCTCTGACTAAAGAACCTTACCCTGTCTTAAGGGGATTTGGAAGAAAGACATCAGTTCTGAGCCTGTTATTACTTGTGGGGAAGAACATATACTTTTTTAGAATCAAATATTAATCTGATTCACTTCATCAGACAATTAAAAAGAATCATAGACTGTAAAAAATCAATTAAAAATTAATTTGCTCTAACCAAAACAAGAAGTATTATACTATAAAAATGGTAATAGAATTCTAACCCAGATGAATTAAAAATACTTTAAAAGAGCTAAAAATACTTAGTATTTCGTCAAAACTGGGTTTGAAACCTGCTAAGTTAAGGCATAAATTCAGTGGAATCCTACTAATTTCAACTTGGGGAGGTGGGCATTTACAGAGAATGGTAAAATTATGTCTATTCAAAATGATAAACATTTAAGAACACTGAGGAAAATGGAAGATGACTAATGAGTGGGAACTAGCACTAGAAAGCAAAGCATTCCTAAGCTCCTGTCATTCAAACAGCGTGGTACTGCCTTGTGAGCAGAGAACATGGGAAGAGATCTGAGTATATGTGGGCATTTAATACGTTATAATCACCAGCTGGCAAATGACTCTGCTAATATTCAACAAATGGTTTTGAGACAACTGACTTGCCCCTTGGAAAGAAATAAGCTTGGTCCCTAACTTGTTTCTTGCATCCAATTTTCAGACACATCACAGGTTGGCAAATGTCTTCTGTGAAGGGCCAGATAATAAATACTTCAGGCTTTGGGGTCATATAGTTTTTGCCATGATCACTCACTTATGCTGCTGCAGTACAAATGCAACCACAGACAATATGAAAACAAGTATGTGTGAGTATATTCCAATAAAATTTCATTTATGGGCTCTATAGTTTGAATTTCACATATATTTCTAAAAATTCAATATAACCTTCATGTTATAAAGTATTATCATTAGGTTTTTGTTTTTTTGGTGGTGCTGGGGATCAAACCCAAGGCCTTACATAAGTTGGGTCAGGGTCCTACCACCAAGCTATAACCCCAGGAGTAAGGACCTGTCCATTTTTAAAAACCATTTAAAATGTTCAAACCACACTCTTATGAGCCTCACAAAATAGGTGGTGGCCAGATTTAGCTAGCATACAGTAGTTTGCTAATCCCTGAGATGAAAAGATTAAAAAACAGGAAAACATAAAACTAGAAGAAAATACGTGTAATACAACCTCAGAATGGGAAGGTCATTCTAAATACGACAGAGATCTCGGAAGTCATACAAACTAATAAAGTTGACTATCTAAAAGTAAAAATATTTTGCAAGACAAAAAAACAACAAAAATTCTTAAGAGGCAAACATAGAACAATAGAAAACATTTACACCAGACAAGAAGGCTAACGTCCCAAGCCTCCACTGCATGGCCACCACTAGCAACCTGTGGTTGTCGAGCACTTAAAGTGTGACTAATCCAAATTGAGGTGCGTTGTAAGTGTAAAATGTACTGAACAATGTAAGAGTAAACTACTCCATTAATGATATTTTTATACCAGTTACATGTTGAAATAATAATTTGCAAATAACTTAGATGAATAAAATGTTATTATTTTCATCTGTTTTTATATTATTAGCATGGTCACTAGTAACTTAAAATTACATATGTGGCTTGTGATGTATTTCTGTCACTGGATGCCCCAAATGACAGACACCCTGTGGATTAATAAGAAAAAAGACTAACTTGATAGAAAAAAGGATTATATGAACATGCAATTTATAGTTCTTCTACAAATAAAGATAACTGAAGAGATTCAACCTCAACAGTGGGGGGGGCAAGTTAAAATACTCTATTTCTCACTTATCAGGCTGGCAAATATTAAGACTGATGCATTCTGGTTTTTTTTTTTTTTGGTACCGGGGATCGAACTTGGGTCCTTGCACTTGCGAGGCAGGCGGCAGAACCACTGAGCTAAATCCCCGATCCAGACTGATGCATTCTGAAACCGACTAGTCTAGGGTGTAGGGAAGCACCCTACCATATAACCTGCTTACATGGTTAAACTGTTTAAGCCATTTTTACATGGAAAATGTCCAACAGCAAAGAATTAAACTATGGTAAACTCAGTCATGGAATACTAAGCAACAACAAAAAGGAAAAATAGATTCACATATAATAATATGAAAAGATATATGACAAATACAATCTTTTTTTGGTGGTACCGGGGATCAAACTTGGGACCTTGTGCTTGTGAGACAGGTGGTGGAACCACAGAGCTAAATCCCCGGCCTGACGAATATAATCTTAAAAATCTGGTACAAAAACAAAAGGCAGAGGGGGAACAATCTTATTTTGTATAAAAAGATAGGTTTATAATTACTCCTGTATCTACAGAAACATACCTGAAAGGCTATATAATTAACCATTAAAAAAATAAAAGTTTGTCTCTGGAGATGAAGCATGAAAAGGCTCACTTGAAATTCTGTATTTTGCATGGAAAGTTCTTTCTATACTGCTGTGTGAATTTTTATATTAAAAAGAACATTTCCTCTCATTCACAATTAATTTAAATGGTGAACTTAAACATTTCTATTTTTAGAGAGGTAGTCATCAAGGACAGTTAAATTGAATAATTTTCCTAATATTTCTTTTTTGGCTTTACTGGGGAGGAAACCCAGGGACTTGCACATAATAGGCAAGCCCTCTACCACTGAGCTACACCCCCAGTCCTTTAAAATTGTATTTTAGGGCCGGGGATTCAGCTCAGTGGTTTTGCTGTCTGCTGCACAAGCGCAAGGAGCTGAGTTCAATCCCTAGTACCAAAAAAAATATTTTTTTTAAATTTTGAGACAGGTTCTCAAGTTGCTCAGGCTGACTTCAAACTTGCTATCTGCCTCTCTAGTTGCTGGGGTTAGAGGCATGCACCATCACAGACAGCTTTCTGGAATTTCTTAAATATCTGACCATTAATGAAATACAAAAGAGAATAAGAATACTTGAGTTACAGTAAATAAAATTAAAGGGACTGTGTAGTATTCATTGTGGACCCAGAATATTATTTAATTTGAAGGTATTCATTACATTAAATGAGAATAAATGTTGATGTATGAGTACTAAATAAAAATTAAACCTTTCTCTCAATTTCATCATCCAGTCTTCGTAGTTCCATCTCACGTTGATCTTGATGAAGCTTTAGAAAACGCCTCCTAGCAGCATCCTGTAATTGTATTTCCTTTATTTTCAGCTCTCTTTTCACAGCAGCTAGTCTTAAATACAGAAACATCAAGAGGAATAAAGCATTTCCCAATATAGACTTAATTTCTACCTCCTAGTTACTTCGATACACTTTCCCAAACTGACTTATGCCAGTGTAACATAACTATGTTTATAATACATAAGTTAAAGACGCCCTACTGCACAAGCTGTACTCATGAAGATGACAAGTGGTCCATGCAATTGGCAACCCTCTTCACACTCAAACTTCTACCAGGTCTACCAGTCAGATCATTTCAATACAAGTGATATCCTTTATATGAAGGGAGAATGCCCCAGTGTTACAAAATACGATGTATATTTATTCTGTAACTTCTTTTTATTTACCCTAGAAATCTGTTTCATAAAGTTCCAAGATAGAGTCAATAAATATGTACAGAAGTGAATTTCCTAAAAATTCAGCTTAGTATAGGTGCTTACCCTATAATTTTAATTAAATTTTTTAAATTAACCTACTTTTAAATAAACATTTAATACTTCTTCCTTTGTCTTCCAAAGTATTAAATGCAAATGATATATTTTATCTTTCCACTGTAAGGTCACACAGTTACCTTTAAAACACAATTTAGGACTGGGGATTTAGCTCAGTGGTTCTGGCGCCTGCCTTGCAAGCGGAAGGTCCTGAGTTCGATCCCTGGTACCAAAAAAGCCCCCCACAATTTAAAAAATTATACTCTGGTAAAAGTGATTTACCCAGCACTCCATCACAAAGCAAAGCATCTTCTACCTACTATAGGATAATGTTTCTAAATAATGTTCTTCAAAGTACATTAGATCTTGTATTACCTCTGAATAGTCAGTACAAAGTTGTATCACATTCAGTATAGCTTTAGAATTATACTTTTATATAACAATTTTTTGAAAAGTGGTACATATTCTTTTTATTAACTTAAATATTTGCTTGATGGAAATTAAGCTGGGTAATTCTACATATAGTTCTGCTCCTAAATGAGAAGACAGGAGAAAATAAAAATTATTCAACCTGAATGATGTGTCCAGATTTTCTCAACATGATAAAACATACCTCTGTCTCTGCTTGGCCATCTTCTCTTCCTCTTGTAAAAGCATTTCTCTTCTTGTTTCCTCAGCTTTACGAAGCAGTTCTTGTTTCTGGTACCAAGCTTCATCTTCAACTCTTTGCTGGTCTACTTCAGCTTGCATGTCTTCAACTGTCTGCCTTAATTAGACAGTTTTTATTGTTAAGAAGTTACAAACAAGAAAGCTAAAGAATATAACCCCAAAACAATCAAAACACAACATGTACACCTGATTAGTGTATAATGCCCAAATTTCCTTCCAGATACCCTCTACCTTCAAACTTTTATTTTACGCAAATGCTTAATGATTTAAATGTATTTTTCATTAAAAACTCTGTTTGCAACAGATTCCATTTCTTCTTCTTTTTTTTTTTTGGTACCAGGGATCGAACTCAGGTTCTTGCGCTTGCAAGGCAGGTGGCAGCACCACTGAGCTAAATCCCTGGCCCAAGATTCCATTTCTATCAAAGAGTTATTCCTTGATTACCTCTCTCTCAAGTAATCCAATTCATCATTCCTTATTCTTTCTCGTTCCTGTGTCTGATAGTCCACGATAAACTTTGGATATTGATTAAATACTGGATACTGCCCTTTTGTCAGTGCAACAAAAACTTCTAGTTCACTTTCTGGATGAATGTTAGCAGGTGTGATCTCCATGAGATGATAAACTTCTCTAATCACAACATTTATATCCAGGTTATTCCGATGGTGAAAGAAATACTGCAAGAAAACTTGATATTTAAATCAACATTTACCTAACAAAGCAATTATGAGGTAGAATTAAAACAAGAGTTCCAAAATATAAATGCGAACTTATTGTGGTTTTTTTTTTTTGCAAATTCACTGAAGCTTTTATTAACCCAAGTTTAAAAATAAGGGTTGGGCCAGGGATGTAGCTCAGTGGTTCCGGTGCCTGCCTCACAAGCACAAGGTCCTGAGTTTGATCCCTGGTACCAAAAAAAAATAATAATAATAAAAAAAAGGGTTAAGTTTCATATTTCCAAACTGTGATAAAATGTAACAATCATTTATGAAATTTTAAAATAAAAAATTATTTACATTTTAACTCAAAATGAAAGCTTCCATTACAACAGAAAAACAATGTATTAACAAAACAATGAAGCAATTGCTTTTTGCATGGAGCTTTAAAACTTCAAAATCCAAAATAAATTAGTTTAATTGCCTGAAAATACCTAAATGTAGTTCCACATTATCTTGTTCTGCTGGCAGACCCCAAATTTAAAATATACATGTATTTATTATGTGACCATAAAGTGAAAATAAAGTTTAATTTGATAGGAATCACAAAATAAGTCACATATACATTCAGAAACCTCAATTTTCTGTCCACTGGAAAAAAACCTTTCCTTTTAATGCTCTTTTAGGGATTTCTTTCTTTCTTTTTTTTTTTTTTGGTACCAGGGATTGAGCTCTAGACCTTGCGCTTGTGAGGCAGGTGCTGGAACCACTGAGCTAAATCTCTGGCCCTTTATAGGGATTTCTTGCCATGCTTTAAAACCCTTAGTTCCAATTTTGCACATGTAATAAGCATCCAGACTATGACAGACCAGAAGGGCTATGGATGAGATCCACGCTTTCAACAACCTTTACATAGGAAACAAGGCACAAAACCCCACATTATCATGACTCTTTTCTGATGCTATGATTGTAAGACTAACTTAGCTTGCTCTACTTGCCTGTTTAACTGCCACGAGCTAGATAAGGTCAGGGATGTGGTCTACTTTGTTGTCCATTATATTCCTACCACCAAGTACCAGTGCCTGATGTGCAAAAGATAATCAATAAATGTATCTTTCAATTGAAGTTTGAGAACCTCATCTTAAGAACAGGGCATTTACCTGAAAATCACCCTTAAGCGTACAGTGGAGCAAAGGCGCTCTAGAACATATGTTGTAGGCTACCACAGTCATCAGAAGGAAGGAAGGGTGGTTGGAAAAAACGTTATCAAATAATTTGAGCCATTCTTCTCTTGTCAGTACTTCTGAGAACACAGTTTCAAGAAGAGGCCACGCATACAGCTACAATAAATAAAGAAAATTTATTTTTTTAATTTTCTAAGGAAAAGTCTAAATAGTCATTGATAATATTCTCTTATATGCAATTTAAGGTATGAAAATCATTAAATACATAATTATAAAAAGAACTACTTAATTTGGGCCCTTTTAATAGGTTTTCAGGAAGGCAGTTTAATGAAAAAAAATAGAATACTGTTAAAATACAAATGCAGTATGCTTTTTATTATACCCCTCCTGAAAATACTGTTTTATTTGCATCGGAATCAATGTTAGCTCCTAAAATATGTTTTATTATTCTAAAAATCTGACTTTTTACCTGGGAAGTTACATCATGATCTACGAAGTGCTGTAGTAATTCCTTGTCATGAAATGCCAGAACATTTTCTATCATACTAAGAATATTGATAGGAGGATTAGGAAAGTATTCAAACCAGTATTGACACCAATTAACTACAAAGGAAAGAAAAGAAAATTTATCTTTAAATGCCTCCCTATATTATCAAAGGACTTTGTAATTCTTATTTTTTGGTACCAGGGATCGAACTCGGCACCCTGCTCTTGAGAAGCAGGCGGTGGAAGCACTGAGCTAAATCCCCAGCAACTCTAATTCTTATATGATTTTTTAAAAATTCTTAAATGTTTACACTTCTTATATCCTCATGAATAAAATGTACATTTCAAAATTCTAGATGAGATTTAAAAAAATTCGATCATGTTAATACAGTATCATAGGTATACAGAAAGTTTTCTGTTAATGACAGTGTCAGTTAAAACACACAAACTTTCCAAACTATTCTTGAGCCTAGTTATAAGACATTCTGGTTCCTGCTTACTTCTGTTTTGTAGGTCCCCTGATTAACAAAAAGAACCTTTGTAGAAAGCTCCCCATGCAAGCCTTCATTAAACAAGATCAATGTTAACAGGGCAATCTCCTCAAATCCACTAAAATTCATATGGAATCAAAATGAGAAAAACTTAGGAAGCCGGGTATGGTGGCATACACCTATAACCCCAGCACTCAGGACACCAAGGTAGGACTGCCATGAGATTGAGGCTAGCCTGGGATACATAGTAAGACTCTATCTCAAAAAGGAAAAAAAGAAAAGACAAGCTTAGAAAAAAATGCTCAAAACTATATTTTTACATTTATAGCAATACATAAAAACAAATATGTACATACTGTACCCCCATCGATTAAGTGACAATTAAAAAAGTCCTCATTCCTAGGAAAAAACTGATTGCTCTACAATCACAGTATCAAGTAACCACACAAACTGACTGTAAGTCTAATTAATCAATGACATTTTGTTTTAGTAAACTTTACTTGAAAACCAACCAATCAGTGACAACAGCATTTTCTGAAGGTCAGCTAGTTCAAAGTAGACTCCACTCTACCGAATAGTGTTCTATGGCTAACTCAATGCACTGTGTAATCAATGCAACCCACAAAGTTCTTCAAAGATCATCAGCTTGTTTTGCTCAATGAGCCTATATTTCATCCTCTACTTATTAAATTGTTTAAAAAATTTTTAAATACGGACTGACCATCAATGAAATGTTTTGGACCAGAAGTGTTTCCATTTCAGAGTTTTTCAGATACTGGAATATTTGCAGACTTTACTAGGTGACATCCTTAATTCTAAAGTCTGAAATGTTCTAAAATCTGAATATCCAAAAGCATTATATTGGCAGTCAAAAAGCTTCAGGTATTGGACTTCAGATTATTGGATTAGGGATGCTCAACCTGCAATGAGTTGTGGTTTCAAATTTTAATATTAAGATCCACCTCTAATTGGCAGAAGGCTTTATTAGCAGAATATTACATTAGATAGTTTATAAGGACTTTCCATTCTGGAATTCCATTATCTCACTTATTACTATTTAAATATGAGCTAATAAGTCATAAAGACTAAGCTTGAAAAGAAGTATTTCAGCTACCGTAAACTGCTGCTTTAAAATAAGCTAATTTTAAAAGGAAAACTGGGTGCAGGAGCATTTACTATGCACCCATTCTGTATCCAACACAAGTTTACAAAGCTCTGACCCCATATTTAATATTCATTAACAGAATTCTGTTTCTTAGCAAGAGGGAAACCCTGCTCTCTGTAGTAATCTTTTTTTTTTTTTTTTTTTACAGTCTTCACAGATTTGGTTAACTTTATTTGCATTTTATGGTGATTTCTTAAGGCCTATATCCAATGAAACCATTTAAAAAGCTCTATGAGGAATGGAAATTCAGGTATCTGTGACAATTTTCTTTTTAAAAAAAAAAGCTTAAATTTCTGAATGAGCAAGATTCACTTTTGTAGGTAAAGGACCTGCTTCTTCATGATCTTCAGTTTTAGATCTAATAATCACAAGAGAAGATGCTGGGTATCTGCTTAGCTTCTGTTCATTCATAAACTCCAAGTCACCATAGATACTGTTTCTCAGAAGGAACATACTGCTCCACAGCTGTAGCAACAGCTGCACAACAAATCCAGAGCAATACCATCACCGAGAGGATGAGAGTCATGGTTAGAATCCACCCAGAGTTCACAGAGAGGCATCTTAAAAATCCATCACTCTCTCCATCTTCAAGATAGTTCCTGTGTGCTTGTGAGCTTCTCATTTGCAGATAGGACATTTTGCTTAGAGACGATTCTCTCAAATTTGTAGGCCCCTGTTCCAACTGTGGTGCATACTGAATTTCTGGCTTAGACTGGAATATGACTATTTTTCCATCATCGGCTTGGAGACAGAAAGTCCAGGAACAGGTAATGAAGCTCTGTGCAGAGTCCATCATGTCGCTCCAGAAGGACCGCACCAGTGTCAGAGGGAAGAGCAGATGCATTTTTGGCATCAGGGACATGAGTTGTTCTTGTCTCAGTTCAGCAAACGGCAGCTGACTCTGGCAACCAAGATGGCAAGCATATTGTTCATCAGATTGGGAATAAGCTTCTGTACATGCAGATTCACATTCCAATTTGGTCCAATTTAAGTCAATACCATCATCCACAAACTGACAAATTGAAAACAGCCTGCAACCTCTCTGACATGCGTACAACTCCTCTTCCTTGGGGTAGGTGTGCAAGGGGTAGGTCAGCTGACAGGCCCGGTGGCAGGATGCCGTATCGCTTCGGCCGAGGTGGTCCCCGACCCAGAGGTTTCCCCTTTGGTGCTGCCATCTTGTTCCCTCTCTCTGTAGTAATCTTATGCCATTTTAAAAGTATTGTTTTACTTTGGTGCCACTACAACAAACGTAAAGGACATAAAGACACTGACTAATACCAGGAAAAACGAGAATTGATGACGTTATGGAGATTCTGTGTATTACAAATTATACAGAGAAGTGACTGCTTCCTTCAAAATTTCTTCTAGGTTCCAAGTGAATTATAAACCTGAAAGCTACAACAACAGCACATGCCCGCTGTGTTAACCTTTAGTTGATGCTCAGTAAATGTTTATTAAATAAAGGTAATTTGATACCCTTGATAAAAATCCATACGCACTGACCACTATGGAATGAACATTAATTGCCTCTATTTAAATTTCAAGTATGTTTCTTTAGAAGAGAAAAATGAATTTCCTTACCATATAATCATATGCTAGCTATTTTAACAAGATTTTACTGATAATAAAAAGTTCTGCATACCTACCTAAATTAGACACAGCGTGGTTTCTTTTCTTGTGGTAAAATGTGTAATTAGCCATTTTAATCATTTTGAATGGTATGATTTGGAGGCATTATTCACATTCACAATGTCATGTTACCATTACCCCTACCTTTTCCAAAACGCTTCCATCACTGCAAATAAAAACTCTACACCCGATGAGCAGTAACTCCCCTATCCCACTTCCCCGGGCCTGGTAAGCTCTAATCTACTTTCTGAGTTTCTATGAATGCATCTATTTTAGACATTTCCCAGAAGTGGAACCATACAGTGTTTGTCCATTCTTTGGTCTTATTTCACAAAGCATTTTTTAAAGCATCATCCATGTTATATCACGTATCAGAACTTCATTCTCCTGATAGCTGAAGAAGAGTCCACTGTATCATGCAGACCACATTAGTTTATCCATTTATCTGTAAATGCCA
This sequence comes from Heterocephalus glaber, assembly GCF_000247695.1. The sequence goes on from NW_004624735.1 coordinate 31,766,256, forward strand.
CTTGGCTTGTCAATACCTCTTGGCTACCAGATATAATGATGCTATATGAATATTCTCACAAAAGTGCCTGTTTGAATCTCTGGTTTTAATTCTTTTGAGTATGTACCTAGGACTGATATTGCTAGGTAATATGGTATTTCTGCTTTACTTTTCTGAGAAACTTCAAAGTGTTCTTCACAGTCCCATACTCTTTTTCCATAGTGGCCGCACCATACAACATCCAACCAGCATTACATCAAAGTTCCACATCCTCAACAACACTTGTTTATTTAAATATAGCCACTCAGTAGGTATGAAGCAATATCCCATTGTGGTTTTGATTTCTATTTCCCTAATGATGAATAATGCAGAGTATATCTTTTTTTTTGGCACCGGGGATCAAACTCGGTACCTTGTGCTCGTGAGGCAGGTGGCAGCACCACTGAGCTAAGTCCCCGGCCCTCGAGCATATCTTTATATGCTTACTAGTCATTTGCTTTTATTCTATGCAGAAATGTATAGTTAAATTCTTTTTTTTCCCTTGGTACTGGAGATCGAACTCAGGACCCTGTGGTTGCCAGGCAGGCACAGTGCCATTGAGCTAAATCCCTGGCCCAAATTCTTGTCATTTAAAAATTGGATTGTGGGGCCCGGGATTTAGCTCAATGGTTTCACCGCCTGCCTCACAAGCACAAGACCCGAGTTCGATCCCTGGTACCAAAAACAAAATAAAACAAAAATTGGATTGTTGGGCCGGGGATCTAGCTCAGTGGTTCCGCAGCCTGCCTTGCAGGTGCTAAGGACCCGAGTTCGATCCCCAGTACCAAAAAAAAAAAAAAATTGGATTGTCTCTTATTGCATTGTATTTTTTTTCTTAAAACAGTACTATTAGCAGGGTAAACTAGTACATGCTTTTGGGGAATTCGTATTTTATGAACTAATACTAGCAATTCTGGGAATCTATGTACAAATAATTATATTTACATATGAAGTTGATTATAGCACTGTTATTTTCTAAAGTACAATTTGAAATAACATCAATGTCCAACAATAGATTAAGCTTGCATGTGCACACGATAGAATATTACAGCCAATACTCATAAAATTTGTAAAAGTAATGGAAATGTATAAATTTTTAAAAAAGTATGATTATAATAAACTGCTTAAAATGTATGGGAAAATTAGAAAACTAAAATTGTTAAAGTTGAATAAATTACAATATACTTATAAGAGGAATTACTACATAGCCAATAAACTTTTAAAATAATATTTAATGATTTGATATTATAATAAATTCATTAGTATATTATCATGTATATATCAGTATATTATCTCTGGAACAGAGAAATATTGGTGAATTTCTTTTACATTTTGTCCAATGACCAATAAAAACTTATCAGAACAAGTACAATATAACAAAACAAAAAGTATGGAAATACACTAAAATATTCATAGTAGATATACACAGATCTTTTTTTAAATTTTCTTTTTCAGAATTTTACTTTCAGTTAAGTGGATATCTCTTTTGTACAAGAAAAACATAAGTGCTTTAAAATACATATAAAATTATTTTTGTCAAATCCATTTGATTTCATATAGTTTATCAGACCTGATCTTACTAATATGAAAGCAATGACGTGGAGGAAGGTGGCACCCGGGAACAGACCTGGAGTCTGACTGCTGGGTCCAGACGTGTGCTCTGCCACTCACCGCAGCTTGGGTAACTTACAGAACAGGGACAGTGACACCTATGCCACAGGATGTCAGTCAGGACCGGCTCAGCGAACAAAGGCAGACACTGAGAACGGTGCCTGGTGCACACAAAGGACCCGTGGGTGGCGAGGACACACAGCAGCCACTGCTTGGGCATAAGAACAGGCACTGTGTGCAAAGCACTTTACAAACTTAGAGCAATGCTGAGAAGAGCAGCGAACCTGTAGTAAGAGAACAATCCGAGTCTTTGTCACTAACCAAATCTAGTCTATAACAACATTTTCTAAAATTTAAGTGTCCAAATTCCTTATAAGTAAAATTTTACATATAAATGTTTGAAACATCCACTTTATACTCTCACTTGGTTGTGTCACACTTTCTTGACTTACAAGTAGAGAAATCTAGAATTATTAAATGTTGCAAAGCTGTCAAGACTTAGGGGAAATATATAAGAATCCATTCTTAGTTTCATTCTGTAGTAATTACCTACTTACTTATGAGAGTAGCAACAACTTCAAAACAGATAAGCTGGTTATTCTGGAATAATTTTACAAATGGAAATGCCAAGAGAGGAAGATATGGTGTGTCACTAAAGATGGCAGACCAGTGAGCTAAAGCAGACAGGGTCCTGTGAATAAAATAAAGACCAGAAAATAACTATTAAAATTTTTCTGAATAAATGATACACTTACATGATAAAAATTCAACACAGAAGGTAATTTGGTAAAAACTGTCCCTCTTTCTCCTATCATCTACTTTACCTCCTTAGAAGCAACCTCCTTAAAAGTATAAATCTTTCCTTGCACTAGGGAGGCTGAGGCAGGAGGATCACTGTGATCCCGAGGCCAGTTTGGGCTACACAGTGAGTTCAAGGCCAGCCTGAACTACACAGCAAAACCCTGTCTCAGCACAAACAAACAAACAAATGTATAACCTTTTTTAAAAATCACAAATAAGGAGGCCAGGGATTTAGCTCAGTGTTTCTGCCGCCTGCCTCGCAAGCACAGGACCCGAGTTCGATCGCCGGTACCAAAATAAGTAAATAAATAAGATAGATAGATAGATAGATAGATAGATAGATGTATAATGTTCTGTACCTTGCAGTTTTCAACTTACAGTCTCTTGGAAATAGCTTTTTCAGTATATGCAGAGCCACATGTCTCATATTTTACAGATACATATATTTATACAAATACACCTTTGTTTCTTAAACATGTCCCTATTATTGAGCCTAAGATCTTTCCAACCTTTTGTCAATGTAATTTTTTTTAGAGACCATAATGAATACAACATTACAACAATCACATGTCCTTTACATACAATATCATTACAACAAACTCTAAACCACACTGTGTAAAGTTTTATAAACAATGCTCACTGAGTAGCTCTCACACATCATTCTTCAATACAGATCTGGATAAATTCTGAGAAATGGAACTGCTGAATTGACAGTGTGAGTTTTGTTTTTGTTTTTATAGAGGAGAGGTGTCTATAATTTCAAGAGCTAGTGGCAAATTAGGCTCCACTGCAAGTGTCTATTTACAGTCTCATCATTAGTGTGAAGAGATGCCTGTTTTCTCAAACACCTGGCAACATAATTTACTATCAATCATTTCTTTCAAACCTTTAATCTAGGTGAGAATGCAACTTCTCTTATTAAGGGGAAGGTTATACAGCATCTTTTAATGTTCAAGAACAATCTCCACTGCTGTGAACTGTTCGTTAAATCTTTTTTTGTTTTTGGTACCAGGGATTGAACTCAGGACCTTGCACTTTCGAGGCAGGCGGCAGAACCACTGAGCTAAACCCCCAGGCCCTGTTTGTTAAATCTTTATCCATTTTGTATTGGTCATTCCTTTTCATAATCATTTAATGAGCACTTCAGATATTAAAGAACCCAGTCATTAATTTGTCATGTGTTTTACACATATTTCCTGTTTTACATGTGTGTTTCAGAAATTTTTAAATGTACAGATTTATATTCATATCATAAAAATTGCTTCTGGATATGTCATGCTTAGAAAGGCCTACCTTACTCCTGGATTGTAATTCTTCCCCATTTATTTCTAATACCTTTAAGATCTTTCCAAATGGAAATGTAAAGCTTCTTTGTTAACTTTTTGTTTTGCAATTTAGAAGTACAAAAAAAAAAATCACAGAAATAGTAGAGGTTTTCTATACCTTTTGCCTAAATTTCCCTAATGTTGCATATGGTACAATTATCAGTACTAAGAAATCAATCCCTATACAATGCTACATTATGGATTTTATTTTGATTTTTTTCCACTAATGTCACTGTTTTCATTTCACCAATCCAAGATTCACCCTTACATTTATGTGTTGTCTCTATAGTTCCTTCCAGTGAGAGCTTCTCCTTACTTTTCATGACACTGTCACTTTGATTTGCATTTGTCTGGTGTTCTCTCATGATTAGACTGAGGTCTTCTTTTTGTTTGTTTTTGTTTTTTTGGTACTGGAGATTGAATTCGGGTCCTTGTGCTTGCACAGCAGGTGGCAAGACCATTGAGCTAAATCCCCGGCCCTGAGGTCGTCTTTTTGGTAAGAATACTAAAAGTGATATGCATCACACTGATACTTACTGGTTAAGACGGTATCTTCAAGTTTCTTTACTGTAATATTATTATGTTTGTAATTGATAAATTATATATTGGGGGAGATATTTAAGACTGAAAATATTCTGTAACTCTTAATATTTTTGTCTACTAATTTTAGCATCAATTGGTGGATATGCTTAGCAATAATTATTACTCTAGTATCTAATGATTTTTTTTGGGGGGGGTACTGGGGATTGAACTCAGAACTTTGCACTTACGAGGCAGGCAGCAGCAACAGTGAGCTAAATCCCCAGCCCAATTTTCTATTTCTCAACTTCCTTTTATATTTACTAGAGCTGCCACTTATATCTTTCTTCTACTTATATCTTTATCCAATTACTCCTACCAGTATGAACTCTTTGAGTTATAACTGATTGCTACAGCTAAAAAAAAAAAAAAAAAAAAAGTGTCAAGTATTTAACCTGCCTTTCTGTTACGGTTTAGATCTAAAACATCCCTCAAAAGTCTCATGTATTTTTCTGTTACGGTTTAGATCTAAAACATCCCTCAAAAGTCTCATGTGTTTGGAAGTTTACTGGTCCAGGGGGGTGCTATATGCATAAGTGGACTTACCAACTGATGAGTTCACTAGCTAAATATACTTTTAGGAGGTGGGGCTTGGTTGTAGGTGGGTTGCTTGGGGCATGGCCTGGAAGGAGGTATTCTTGTGCTCATTCATACTTTCCTTCTCTGCTTCCTTGACTACCATGGGATGGGCAGCTTTCCTCCACCATGTTCTTCCACCATGTGTGCTAGCTGACTAAACTAAACCTACTGGAAACTGTGAGCCAAATTAACTTCTCTTCCTGTAAGTTGTGGGTGTTCAGCATTTTGTCTCAGTGATGGCAAAGTGACTAATATGGAAATTGATAAACTGAAAAATGGGATCATTGCTGTGACTACAATATTTGACCATGTGGTTCAGAAGCCTTTGGAACTGGTTTGCGGGAGGTGTCTGGAAAGGTTTGGAGATGCCAGCTAGAAAAGCCTTAGGGTACTGTACGCAGAGTAAGCAGAGATTAATGGGAGACCCCAGGCAGAGCTCAGACCAGAATTATAGAAACGCAGACAGTAAAGGCCAGGCTCAGGAGGTTTCAGTTGGGAATAAGAACTCTATTGGCAGTTGGACTAGAAGCCATGAATGTTACACTCTGGCAGAAAATTTGCCTTCATTTTGCCCATGTCCTAGGACTTTACAAGAGACTGAAATTAAGGACAGTGGACTAATTAATGTAGCAGGGGAAATTTCAAAACAGCCCAGTATTCAGCGTGTAGCATGAGTACTGCTAGCTGTTTTCAGCCAGATTTTCAGTGAGAATCACGACTAAAAAGCAGAGTTAAACAATTTAAAAAATTTTGCTGGTGGCCAAAAAGGAAGCTCCTGTAAAGTTGGAACCATGGTTGGTAAAAAGATTTTTTTTTTTTAAAGCCAAGCACTTTGGATCAGGAGAATAGATAAAATGGCTTAAAGGCACCTCAGGAATCAGCAAGACCCTACCATTCACAGGCTTAAGGGTGCAAAAACTGTAAAGCTTTTATTTGAGAAATGAGTTGCTGAGAATCCTGCTTGAGAAGTGACTCCTAGGGAACTAGTGCCCTGGGATTTGTTTCATAGAGTTCAGCCATCCAGGCACTCTGGCTACTACTGCTTGAGCTCATGGTAGACCTTGGAATTATCCACATGGTGCTAGTTTTTCAGGCATGTAGAATACAATAGGTGCGGGGTGAGGGAGTCTTCCATATATATTTAAAAGGAATATCTGGGAGGCCAGACAATTTGCCCCTCAAGGGAAGTCTGTGAAGATGTGAAAGTAAAGTCTAAGATGCAGTGGAGACCCAAGGGAGTTAGAAATGCCAGGAATGTAGATCATCTGCTGAGGCAAGCCACAGGCACTAAGCAGAGCCAGATCAAAAGGGAGGCCATGTGGTGTAGTCCAAGGCTGGAGGATTGGGGCTGCCTAAGGGCTTTGGAGTTCACATCGCACCACAACTTGCCCTGGGTGCTGGACATGGAACTACAGGATTTAATGTTTGCCCTGCTGAGTTTTGGTCTTACTTTGGTCCAGTTCCTTTCTATGCACCAATTGTACCTTTTAAAACAGAAGTGTTGCCCCTGTGCTACTGTATATTGGAAATATTTATTTATTTTTATTTTTATAGGGACTCACAGCTAAGAGTTTGCCTTGAGTCTCATAGGAGATTTTGGACTTTTTAGCAATGCTGGAATTGTTAAGACTTTGGTGACTCTTAGAGATGTACTAAATGAATTTTGTATAGCAAGACAGAGTTGAGTCTTTTGGGGCCCAAGGGTAAAATGTTATGGTTTAGATCTAAAATGCTCCCAAAAGGCTTTACATATTTGTAAGGTAACTGGATCATGGGGGTGCAATACTCATCAACATCAGTGAATTTATGATGTCAGTAGCCATTAGGAGGTGGGGCCTGGTTGGAGGTGGGGCCTGGTTGGAGCTGGGTCACTGGGAACATGACCTAGAAGGGTGCATTCCTGTCCTCACTCCTCTGTCTCTCTCTGCTTCTTGGATGCCATGGGTTAAGCAGCTTTCCTCCATTACGACCTTCTACCATGTGTTTCTGCCTTGGAGCCAGCTAACCTTGGACTGAATCCAGTGGAAACTGAACCAAATAAACTACTGCTCCTTTAAGTTGTAGGAGTCAGGTATTTTGTCCCAGTGACAGGAAAGTGACTAAAACACTTTCCTCTGTGAATAGTATCTCAGAGTAACCAAATAGTTGATAAAGTTTTTCTTTATAGAAAATTTCCAGTTCATAAGAAGAAAAGGAATGTTGGAACTAGATTAACAGGGTTTTGCTAATCTCTAAGGAAATAATGGATGTAGGTAATGATCATCACTGACTAGTAACATCATCAGCAGATAACCAGTTATAAACCTCCTAAAAGAAATACATAAAACCACCTATAAAGTTATACAACAAAGAAACAAATAATAAAGGGGGGAAAAAAATCCTTCATGAACCAGTTTCAGGCCCTAGCTCTAATTACCAGTCCATAGTAAAGTCAAGAGAAAAATAAACATGTTAAACTATACCATGGGAAGAAATCAGCAAAATTCAGAATATGGAAAACTCTGTAAGTTAACTAGTAGTTTCTTCAACAAATAAATTGTCAAGAGAAAAAGGAGTCAGAGTCTGATTATAAGACTTAAGGGGGGCAGACAGGCAGGTCTGTGGACGCCGGAGCAATGCCTCGAGTTGCGCAGAACACTCTGGATCAGCTGGCGCCCAGCAGCAATCCACTGCACACCTGC
>NW_004624735.1:31774369-32039250 GCF_000247695.1 Heterocephalus glaber
CTTCCCTTTTTGTCCCTGTTTTGGTCCTCATTCCGAGTTCTTCTTTATTTTCCTATTATTCTCTTTTTCCTTCTCACCTGTGTCCTCTGACCACACTGCTAACCTTCCCCTATCCTTCTTTCCATCTATCCCTCCCTCCTCAACCCCTTCTAACTCCCCATCCCATAGGGTAAAGTTGTTATATTGAAGAGTTTATTCACTATATGTTATGTTGGGTTGGTCCTCGATCTTGATTTAATTCACACAGCTAAAGGTGACAGATTAATAACTACCACAAAATGTCATTTTCAAAGATGTACTTGATGCAGTGGTGTTGCTGATTGTATCACTTGGGCTAAGGTGTTGGTATTGATCTAGTCAATGAACCTTCCTAGTATAAGGAAAATGAGATAGCCTTAGAGTCATTAGAGACTCAAAACTTAAAGACCAGCTAAATCTGGAAGACACCTCTGAGAAGCAATCATTCCATAAGGGTTCTAATTACAAGCAACAAAGATACCCACAATAAGCAATTTCAAACTATCAACCCAGGAGTTAAACCAAGGACAGTACCAAAAACAAAAATGAGAAGACATTTAAGCAAGGCACAAACTCAGACTTCCACCCCACCAAGGGTAAATCCTGGGGGAAATGAGATGGAAAAGTCCCATAACCAACCACCTGAATACCCTGAACTGATAGCACAGGAAGTAACAAAACAGATAAATGAGGCTCTATAAGACTTAAGGGGATACCAACCAAATGTAACATGTGAACCATATTTTGAACAAGCTTACCATAAAAAATTTCCTAAGTCAAAAATTAGTAATGGCAACACTGAATGGACATTTAAGGATATTAAAAAATTATTCTTAATTCTTTTTGAGTTAATGGTATTGTGCTTGTGTTAAAAAACAGAAGTCTCTCTTTTAGGATTACATATGTAAATATTTAGCAGGGTGTGTTATGCTTGTGTCTAGATGTTCCCCCCAAAGCCTTACACAGCATGGGGGGGCTTTTTCAGAGATGGTTGGATCCAGAGTGTGTGACGCTGGGATTGAGGGTGTGTGATTACTCAGTCCACTGATTGGTTTGGCACCCGCCCTAAGCCCAGTAGCTTACATAGAATATAAAAGGGGCAGTAAGAAGCTGCTACAGTTGCATGGACTTCCTACTTGCTGCCTTCTGTCTGCCCTGCTTTGCCATGGACTGTTTCTCCTCTGTAACGCCTCTCTGCCATGGTACTCTGCATTGCAGCCAGCTAACTATGGACTGAAACCTTTATGAACTGAGAGCCAAATTAACCTTTCCTCCTTTAACTCTGGGTGTCAGGTATTTTGTCTCAGCAATGAGAAAAGTAACTAAGACAGTGCATTTGTCAGGGGAAAGGTTGAGACGCAGCAGGGCGGGGGGAAGTGGGAAGTGTGGGGTGACAAAATTGGCCATGAATTGGCAACTGCTGAAGGTAGGTGATGGGCATGAGGATATACCTTATGGTATTCTACTTTTACTTATGATTGTAATTTATCATGGTAAAAGTAATTTTTACAAATTGGACTCTGGAGCCTGTGCAATTATACCTCTACACCTGAGTGACTGGGTCACAGGACCTGACCTATCTATGGCTTAGTCTCTTTACCTAAAAGATAATTTAAAAGTATATTTAGAAGTGCCTAACACACAAAAAGTACTTTAAAGCATTAGTTTTGATTATTAATATTTACTGAATGCTTATTATGAATTGGACAGTAGAATAAGCATTCTAAGAGATTCTCACCTAATTATCCCAACAATCTTATGATGGTGATATTAGCCCCATTTTCAAATAAAGAAATTAAGACAAAGAAGTAAAATGACATTGCTATACCGTAGTTATTAGATGGTGAAACAAGGATTCAAAACTAAATCTTTTACCTCCAAATTCAAAGCTCTTTCTACTTTGCTACTTTATTCCTTTAGATTACCTGAAAGATTGTTATTTTCCAGAATACAACACAAACTAACATTTCTATGTGATATACATACATACATGTGTATATCTGTCTTGTTTTTTTAAAACAAATCAACATACCACTTAGGGATAATCAAAGCTGACCAAATAGTATTTTATAAACAAAGGATTGCAATTATTATAGATTTCATATACATTGTTGCAATATACTGAACATACCTCTGCAATACTCTGAGTAGTTTCCTACTTTTAATGGGATATTTCTTCTGAAGGTTGAGAAATGCCACATGAGTACCTTTATCTATTAGGCTACTAAATGCAGTATGATTTTCAGGCAGTTGTAGCAGAGAGCGCCAAATAAACATCCTGAAATTAAAATATAATTTTGGATTAAAAAGTTATTTGAGGTCCGGGTATTTAGCTCAGTGGTTCTGCCGCCTGCCTCGCAAACGCAAGGTCCTGAGTTCGATCCCGGGTACCAAAAAAATAAAAAAACCAAAAAGTTATTTGAGTAAAATAGATATAACATAAAAGAATTCAAATTTTACCTGTACTTCATTGGATATTCACCATAGCCTTTTAATAAGATTTGTAAGCGCTTTTTGTTTAATCCATCTGACAACTCATTCTGTAAAAAGACAGTATCGGTAACTACATGATCATGAAACTCAAAACAGGGTAAGCTGGTCCAAAACGGCTTTCCAACTTTAGAACAGAAGACACAGTAAGAAATATGCCTTCTACCGGACTTCATACCACACACTTTCTCTTTCCTTAAACAATAACTATATAGAAAGCAACTAAAGTTCATTACATTATTATTTTTCCTAGATCAGACTTTGGCAAAGTTTTCTATGAGCAGTTAATTAGGAAATATTTCAGGTTTTGTGAACAAAGGAGAAAAAGCTACTGCATATTTATTTATTTATTTAGGTACTGGGGATCGAACTCGGGTCCTTCTGCTTGCCGGGCAGGCGGCTGCACAGATATTTAAATAACCATTTTAAAATGTAACAACTATTCTTGGCTTGTATAACCTGATTGAGGCCACAGGCTGTCTGTCATCTGACTGCCTCTGAACTGGTAATGTTCTATGTTTTTTTTTTTTGATACTGGAGATCAAACTTAGGACCTTGAGCTTGTGAGGCAAGCGGCAGAATGTTTTATTTTTTTGATATAAGTGCTGGTAAAATAGGTAGGTTCAGTTTGTGAAAATTCACTGTACACTTACATGTTCTTTCCGAGAGGGTACTGTTAATAAAAAGCTTAAAAATTCCTTAAAAACATTAGTAACTTTTCTATTAATATTTTCTTTGTATTCAAAAGTAATATATGTTTTTCAGAAAACTACGAAAATCTTTTTTAAATTAAAAAAAACCTCAATGATATCCCTTCTCTCAAAGATAATTCTACTATTAGTACATTGGTTACCTCCAGGGAAAAATGAATGGAAATAGGAAACAGGGAGAAAGAAAGGCATGTTTCTATTTTTTTCCCTTTATATCCTTGTATACCAGCACTGTCCAACAGAAACACAAGCCACAAATATAATTTTAAAATTTCTAGGATGAGGGAGTTAGCTCAGTGGTTCCGCTGCCTGCCTCGCAAGCGCAAGGTCCCGAGTTTGATCCCTGGTACCAAAAAAAAAAAAAATTTCTAGGAACCACATTAGAAAAGAGAAAAAAGTAGAATTCAGTTTAGTAACACAATTTAACCCAATATAGTCAAAATATCATTTCAACATACAATCAATATAAAATCATCAATAGATTTTTCATTTTTTTGCTCATCCTAAGTTTTTAGAGTTTCTTACCATGTGTAGTACACTTACAACATATCTCAATTCAGACTAGCCACACCTCAAGTACTCATCAGCCACATGCTAGTGGGTGGCACACTGGACAGGCAATTGTGTACTGTCTGGCCTTTTGAAAAACCATAAACGTGCTATATTTATGTTAAAAGCGCAAAAGCATATAGTAATTCCAATTATACTTTCTTCTCTTCATACAGTATTCCTTTAAGTCTCAAGAGGAGAAAGAGTGCTAATACCCTAGAAATCACAAGACTGGTCTATGCCAGAATGTGTGACACACAAAAGTTTAATCAGAATATTTTCTCACCTCTTTATTTTCAAAATTACCAGCTAGGTCTTGTTTTAATATTCGAGTCTGAATTTTGCCCTCTCTAGATTTTGCTGGCTGCTGCACTCTTCCTGATGTTATTTTCATCTTAAGATCACTGGAACTCAGTTTATTGTTAGGCAAATCTTCAATTACTTTCACTAAAGGAGGAGGAGGCTAAAAGGGAAATATATATGTGAATTACTTTGAAAAACAAAAATACTTGATTTAACAACAGCAGTAAGTAGAATTTAGTCACTTCTTGAAAGCTGGCCTTAAGTCATGTAACAGCAAACCATTTTTACACTTGCATGATATAAGTTAGCACAACGGTGATAATGTAGGGGAGAGAAGACAACCTTAAGCATATGACCCTCGAGAATGCCAAAAGAAGCACCCTAACATTTTTGTGCCCAAGAGAGATTTCTGGAGGAGGAGGAAGTGGCCAATGATTTTCCTTTGGAAGCACGGGACCCCTGCTGCCTGTGGTTAAAGGTTGTCGTCCGCAAGGGATGGCAATGGCCGTTGGTTTCTCACTACATCAACTGCTTATGAGGCAGGAGACAGCACAACTTAGAACCCAAACCCTCATTATTATGGGTCTACTGGTACTGGGGAGGGAATCCAGGGGCTCCTGCTTGCTCGCAAGCACTCTGCCATGGAGCTACATTCTCAGCCAAGATTATTCTACTCCTAAACTAGCTTTTCCTTTCAATGAGATCTCAGTTTACTCAACAATAACAGCACAGAGGGACTCCATGACTCACTGTTACCATGGGTTTTTCAGATCTGTCCCAGCCTCTTTTTTTTTTTTTTTTTTTGGAACCGGGGATCGAACTGAGCTCCTTGCACTTGCAAGGCAAGCGGCAGAACCACTAAGCTAAATCCCTGGCTGTCCCAGCCTCTTTTAAGAAGGTTTAGCTAGTAAAATCAACTGAAGAAGCTACATCTCTCTTATAAGAGCAGGTAACAGTATATTAATGACTTTTCAAAATATATCACAAATATTAAACCATATATAATTACATATAAATATACAATAGAAATAAAAATAGATTATAATCCCATTTGAGAGAATGCATGCATATAAAGAGCCACATATTTATATACAAATGTATATATAGCTAGTTGATTTTTGTTATTCACAGTTGCTCTACAGAATTACCTTAACCACTGAATAAGTAAGTGAACACCGAATCATTCATTCTAGGGGAAATAGTTACTTTCTTGAGTCTCTGATCACAACATTTTCACCAAGTGATTAATACATAACTTTGTTTTATATGTGTTTCTGTATGAGGACATCTTTCTTATATAAATTGGTGATTTGTTATCACTGAACTGAAAGCCAACTGCAGTAAAACTCATGCCTAAATGAGTTTTTCAAAAGTGTATTTTCGGGCCGGGGATTTAGCTCAGTGGTTCCACTGCCTGCCTCGCAAGCTAAGGACCTGAGTTCAATCCCCAGTACCAAAAAACCACAAAAAACAAAAAGTGTATTTTCAGTGTAAGGTGGGTAGAACTCAGCCTTCTTGTGCTTAGGAACACAAGGCATTTCAACACTATGCTCAGAGTTCATTTCATTTATTTATTTATGTTTTGAGACAAGGTCTCACTTTGTAGTGCAGGCTGGCCTTGAACTCACTATGCAGCTCAGGCTGTCCTGGAACTCACAGTGATCCTCCTGTCTCAGCCTCCTCAGTGCTGGGACTACAGGTGTGCGCCACCACACCTGGCTGCTCAGGGGTCATTTTAAACAGTAAAATCACAACAGAAAGCCTAAAAATGCAAAAAACATGGCACTGAAAATGATACTAAGTTATAGTATGAGAGCTAAGACAAGCAAAATGCTGCCTTGTTCAACTTCAGCTTGCAATAGGGGCAGAGCGACTCAATTTTCACTCCATGTCCATGGACAACAGTGAAAGCACTGCAAACATTTATTTATTTATTTTTATTAGTACAAGTTTGCAGTACACAACATTGATTTCAGGGCCACAAATTTTAGTGAGTAGGTAAATTCTCAAATACAGAATCCATGAATAAGTGAATGCATAGATTTACACACATACAAAAAAGATTAGGAATGTATGTATCAAAATCATTGATTTTTTTTCTGCAATGAAACACTATTTATGTCTATAAAAAGATAAAGAGCAAAAAGGAAAAAAAAACACATGAAAAAAGAGCACAGAATTAAGAATCACACCCACTCCCACCAGCGCTACCTGTGTGAGTAGGCTGGTACATGAACTTCTTCCTCTGCAAAACCAAAGGGTTAGAGCAGACGCTCATCCAAGTCCTTGTTAGTGCCACCGTGGTACAGTCCCAGACTGGCAAGGGGCACACAATCTAACTTGTCAGCTAGGGCAACTTCAGGCAATCACAGAAGGTGGGTGGAGGGGCTATTTTAGATGGAATAAATAATGTGATCAGTAGACAGGTGAAGAGACGACGTGAGAGCCAACTACAAGAGTCTGGACTTAATACAACAGGCAAAAGGAAGGAAGCCTTGATGAAAGCATTCTTTTACTTTTATAGTGGTAACTCAGTTCATGAGCTTAATTTGTCCCACAATTCTGGGGAAGATGGCCATGCTTGTATTTGTGTGGTAAGATGGTCATGGGTGTGTTCATCACCTGATGCAGAATTCTCGAATGGAAGCAAAATTTTGCCAAACACCTCACCAATTTGGTTTACAAACAGAAGTGTTCATGAACTGAGACATTACAGCACAGTATTTTTTTTTCTTTGTTTTTATGAGACAGAGTCTCACTAGGTTGCTCAGACAGGTCTCCAACTTGTGAGTTAAGTGTTCCTCCAACCTCTACCTCTCAAGCAGCTGTGACTCCAGGCATGTGCCCCCACACCCGGCTGAAAGCATTATTTTAGAAAAATGCAATGTAGAAGATGGTGTGAATACACTATTGTTACTGAGGAGTACTCAGTTCACGGGGACCAACAGGAGGATGGCCATTACGGAGAGAGAGAACACGCAGCATATATATAGGTATTTCCCATTTAAAAAGTCATACAACTTAAAATTGACTAACTTTAGGAAGTAAAGGAATAAGAATGGCTAGAAATGAAGAAATGGGTTTGAAGAGCTCTTAGGGGAAAAAGACCATGAGTGACACCTTGAATAAGACAGGGATGGCAAACAGAGATGTCCTTCAGGAAGGCAGCAATGTAAGAAATAAAACACAGAGGGAAATATGGCTTTGGGAGTAAGAAAAACAAAATAAATCCAGAAAAAATAGGTAAGTTCCAAGGAAGTTAGCAAATAAGAGCATAAATATTTTATTCCTGATACAATATTCAAAGTTTTAAAAAACTGATGTTGTTTCCTTCATAACATACCTTATTTATTTCGTGTGTTAAAGCTTGAACTGAGTATATGTTCAGGCTTCCATTTTCCATAATAGATGCAATGTAGCGTCCATGTGGGCTAATTACTGATGAGCTGATTCCTTCATCAAGGCTCCCAATTTCAAAGAGAAGTTTACAAGTCTGTATGTTGACAAATCTCATAATACCATCTTGACTTAGCACGCTAAGAACCTGAGAGTAGAGAGAAATGAATTCTTTTTTTTTGGTACTGGGGATCAAACTTGGGTCCTTGTGCTTACGCAGCAGTCAGCGAAACCACCGAGCTAAATCCCCGGCCTGAGAAATGAATTCTTAAAGACACCTGAAAGGTCAACGTGTGAAAGTCAAACTATGCACATATATACTATGAGTGTGTGTGACATACATAAAATCTGGGGAAAGCAGCTAGAAGAGATTGTATTCTCCATGAGCTATTATAAATTTTAAAGTAACTAAGTATGGCTCATATTGATTTGCCCTGTTCAGACCCAGATAAGGCTGGCTCTAACCAGAACCAGAAAGGAACATATCCTGGGGAACTACAGAAAAGTGACCTAAGAACATAACATTTCCCTTCCTAGGAGGGCCAAATTCACGGATGTGGTACAGGAGACACAGATAATCAGACAGTTCCTAACTTTTCCTCCACACTGACTGTCAAAAGTAAGGAGGGTGTAAGGTTTGCTTTCCTCTCCCTGCTACCCACACAAACCTGTGACTTCTGGTGAGGCACCCCACTGCCTGCCTGTCTTCTGCTATTATAACTAACATTTGCAGAGTAGAGAAAGATTGTGGGCCGCCAAGGTGGAAAAGGGGTAGGAGCGAAGCTAGTCTTTTAAGAGAAAAAACCTTAAATTTTAATTCTTATTATTTGAAAAATTAGTAGGATGTAATAAAAAAGTTGAAGAAAATAAACCTCTTCCTAGTGGCTGTATGCAGTGCCACCGTTATGGCTGTGTCTAGATGTCCCCTCAGCCTCATGCAGTCATAGGTGGCACTTTTCGGAGGTGACTGGATCCGGAGTGTGTGGTCAAGAGTGTGAGATTCCTGAATCAGTGCACTGACTGGCTTGGCACAGTTTTGGGCAGGATTAAGGGTGCCCCACCCTGGGTGCGAGTGCTGTCCGCCCTAAGGGTGGGCAACCTGAGTAAGATACAAGGGACAGAAAAAGGGTCTCGGTCCCTTGTCGCTTGCTGCCTTCTGCCTGCCATGAACTGTCTCTCCTCTGTGATGTCCCTCTGCCTTGGAGCCAGTGGTTATGGACCAAAACCTCTACAAACTCGGAGCCAAAATAAATGTTTCCTCCTTTAACTCTGGGTATTTTGTCTCAGAAACAAGAAAAGTAACTAAGACAACCACCATCTGATTGCGTGAATGCCAACGTTGCTTGTTACACAAAAAGGCAGTTTGGAGGCGACAATCTAGAATCCATTTTCTTCTGCAACCCCACCCGGTAGGAACAAATCCCCTCGTGCAGTTGATATGACCCCTTGGCCAGATCTCACTCAAATTCAGATGCAAAGAACCTTTATGTTTCTATGTCTACTCTGGGATTTTATTCTACAAAGAAGTGTAAAATGGTACCTGCAAAAGGTTATTCAGTGCTGAGCTAACTGTAACATAAAAAGACTAAAAGTAGGTTTAAATGCTGAATAATAGAGGACTGGCTGAAAACAAAAAATTCTGAAACATCACTCGGCTATAAATAGGAGTTCTATACCGATATAGAATAATCTCCACATTAAGAGTGAAAAAGGCTGGGCCGGGATTTAGCTCAGTGGTTCTGCCGCCTGCCTCGCAAGCGCAAGGTCCATAGTTCCATCCCCGGTACCAAAAAAACAAAACAAAAGAGTGAAAAAGGTGCAAAGCTGCATAAAAATGAAGGGAAACATAACCCTATATATAAAAACAGTAGTTATGAGGCAGGAGGTATGAATAATCAGACAAATGAGAGAGAGGTGTGGGAGATTTACCACTGCATGCCTTCTTGTTAAGTTTTAGATTTTTAACCAAGAAAATGCAGAGCCTATTCAAAAACAAGTAAAACAGATATAATACATCAAAGCACATTTTGTACGTATACATATAAGTGACTGAAAAACATAGTGAAAAAAACATTTATTGCAGTAAAAACACATTTAAAGGGGGATTAAATGGCAATGTGTCTTTTACTGTAATAAATTAAAAATGTTTTTTAAAATTTACTGTAATTTTTGATCATACCTCAAAAAACATGTATCTAATTTGTTGACGTGTAAGACCCATAACAGTCAATTTAAAATAAGAATGTTAAGGTAATTTCTGTCAGTAATATAAAAAACAAAAGATTTTGACATTTTCTCAATTCCAGACTCTTTACAAAAATAAGTTGCAGTTGCAACTGCAGATTCTTATCAGTCAGGGCATAATTTAAATATGTAAGAGCTAATACAGTTCAGAAATTGATGTAATCTTTCTCAAAAGCATGCCTTACATTTGTGTTACTAACCTGATTCGAACCAGCATCAAAACTATCAGGAAGAAATTCCAGCTGTCGAATGGCTCTGACTTTAGTGGGCAACTGGATAATTCTGACCAGCTGTGTAGCTTCTAAGCACCACACATGAAGATGGTCTGATTTGCCTCCAGCAGCCAGGAGGCGGCCATCTCTATATAATAAAAAGGTAAGAAAGTAAAATTAGTTCAGTTTTTATAGGAGCACTGGGCAGTAATACTTGCAATGAGGACAGAAACATTCTGCATCTTTGATGGCCAATATGGGCACCATTAGCCACTTAGGATCGTTGGTGATCACTGAACTCCTGAAACATGGCTAGTGTTACTGAGACAATTAAGTTTTAAAATTTTTATTAAATAGTCACATGTAGCCAATGGCTATCATATATAGGATAGCTCAGGGGGTAATCTCAGTGTCACTTATCATTATCCAACCTTCCTATATTTCATATATGGCTATACTGAATTGGTTAAAAAAAAATGCCAAACATTTTTCCTGTCTCTAGAAAGCTACTTGATAACGTACACAAAGAGTAAGTTACACTGACCTGCAAGGTCATTGCTTGTTTATTAAACAAGGACTTACAAAGTGTCTAATATAAGCCAGCTTTCATTCCAGGACCCAGGGACAGAGGAATGAACAAGTCAGGCAAGACTGGACAAGTTAGGTAATCCTGCTCTCACGGGAATTTCTTTCTAAAGGAAGGTAAACAAACAAATGAACTGACGATCCCAGCTGGTGACAAATTCTACACAGTACTATAAAAGGAGGTGATGAAAGCTGAGAAAGAAGAAAGATCTGCTCCTACCCGAATGACATCAATGCGCCAATCATAGGGTGATTTGGAGGAAGAATTCTATACTGGTCAGAATCCCAGAACGGCCAGCACAGGACTGCAAAGGGATAAGGTTAGTGTATTGGGGAAAGTAAGAGGCTGTACTCAAGCGTGGCTGAGCAGATTAAGGGGGAGGAGGCGTGATAAAGAGGGAAGCCTAGGCAGGTAACAGGAGGCGTCAGTCAGGGTATTTGCTGGGCAGTGTAGATTTTCCTCTGAGTGTAGGGGAAAGCCTTTCAAGGGAGTCAAATGGAAAAGTGACATCAACTGTCTTAATGATTTACAACGACCACTCCATTTGCTGTACAGAGACTGATTTCTAGGAAATGGGAAATGGAGACCAAGTAAGGAGGTTATTACAGTAGTCTGAAAGATATTAGGTTTGCTTGTACTAGGGTAAGATCTGTGACAATGGACAAAGAATTGCCCAATTTTATATATAGTTTGGTAGAGTTGATAGGATTTACTGATGACTTAAAAGAAAAGGGTGAAAAAAGAGAGAAATCAATACCTATTTCCTAGCTGTTTCCACTGAAAAAGCCTAGAAAAAAATTATCAGCCCAATCAAAGAGTACCCCTAGCTCCAGACTAGGATCTTGAGATGCCATTTTCCACTAAATTGAACCTACACTCTTTAGAGAAATAGCTGATTTCAGGCTTGAGAGAGGAAATGTACACAAGATACACTTGGAACATCTAGTCATACCAGAAAGCATGAAAGCTACCAAGACAACTAAGGTGATATCAGAAGAATTCAAAAGGGAATTTGGGGCTGGGGATGTAGCGCAGTGGCACCGTGCCTGCCTGGCAAGCACAAGGTCCTTAGTTCAATCCCCGGTACCCAAAAAAAGAGAAAAAAACCAAAAAACAAAAAGGGGATTTGAAGACGATCCCACTGGTTGATGATGAGAGAATGGGAGCATACTAAGAATATTAGCTGCAATGAAATAAAACGTGCCAACAATTTAAAGACGAAAAACTTCAAGGCTACCTTCGTAAGATGCCAATAAACCAATTCTTTACTTTGAAAATTGGTTTAAGAAAAACAGGGGAAGAAATCAAGCATTTATTGGTTTTTCTTTTATAAACTGTGTATCAAAGTAATCAAAGAATTGATGAGAGAAAGTTTGTTTCTGCACAAGGTTCCTAATTAATAAGTGAAAAAGGAATGACAGAATTAGAACTAGTTAAGGAGTGAAGAGGAAGTGGTAGACAGAACCACTTTGTCAACCCTCTCATGCAACACTGGGTATCTAGGTAATGATCATCAAGGCCATTCAAATCAAAGACCAAGTGTTTAGCTTCCTCCTGATCAAAGTATACAAACCACTTATTTTCCTGCTCTTGACTCAAATCAAGCCTCTGTAGGTTTTTTTTTTGGTACTGGGGATTGGACTTGGGTCCTTGCGCTTGCGGGGCAGGCAGCAGAACCACTGAGCTAAATCCCTGGCCCTGTGCCTCTATAGTTTTTAAGAAATACAAGTTTAACCAGTGTACAGGAAACATAAATGACAGAGGATCATATTAAATACTACCACATGGACATAAGAAAATCTGGAAAGTAGAAAATGCCACCGGAGATTGACCACTTAAATTACAAGAAAAAAAACTGAAAAAGGAAATATCATCTAAATACAATGTGGGAACTTTGCTCCTGACTTGAATAAATCTGTCACTAAAAAACAGTCGATAGACAAATCAGGAAAATTTTAACAATGACTACATGACAATATTAAACATTAATTTTCAAAACATATAACAACAACCATGGTTTTGGTTTTTTGTATGTTATCTTTTTGGTACCGGGGATAGAACTCAGGACCTTGCACTTGCAAGGCAGGTGAGCCGTGCCACTGAGCTAAATCCCCCGCCTAACAACTATGGTTCTTAAAAGAGCCCTTATTTTTGAAATACTGATAGACAAAACACTATGCTTCAGTTTTGCTCCAGAACAATACACAAGAGAAGTAAACAGTTACAGATAAAAGTGGGAGTAGCCGTTCGCTGATGGTCACTATAGACGAGGAGGGTACTTACAGGTTCATGTACTTTGCTGTTTTGGGGAATATTTCAAATTTTGTGAAGTAAAGTAAAAACAAAAACAAGGTCTGCAAACTGCATCTAAATTTGAAGGAAATGTTTTCTCATGCGACAAGAAGATATGGAATGAAAATCTGTAAGGGGTCGGGGATTTAGCTCAGTGGTTTCACCGCCTGCAGCACAAGTGCAAAGACCCGAGTTTGATCCCCGGTACCAAAAAAAAAAAAAGAAGGAAAATCTGTAATTTTTAACTAAAAATTAAATTTCTTAATTCCCAATGTCTTAAAATATACATTACCTGGTCACAGCAAACACTTTGTATAATATACTAGAGCTTTCAGGTGGAGCCGGCAATTGATATTTACAAAAAAGAGTATCACACTCCCAGGCAAAGATGGAATTATCTTTAAAACAGCTGAGAATGGTATTATTTAAAGGTAGGAAGAAAACCTAGAGAGAAGGACAGAGTTATTTTTCTACATAAGCTTCAGATGGTTCTTTTAAATTGAAAATTATACAAGTGGTCGATTTTTAAAAAAACGATCTTAAACTATAGAGAAATGCATTTATAATATATGAATATATATGGTATATTTCACAAACCATAACAAAGTAAAAGAAAACGGTAAAACTCTTTCAAATAAAAAAACAGGTGACTATCATGCCTAGGCAATTTTTTTACTGGGGATCAAACTCGGGCCCTTGCGCTTGTGAGGCAGGCAGCGGAACCACTGAGCTAAATCCCCGGCCCAATTTTTTAAAAAATCTAAGTAATAATATAAACTTTTTCATCTCACTAAAAAACTCATGTGAAAGTGAGATTCCATTTAAAGTATCAAATCTGTTTAAAATCACTGTCCTATGCGTGCACAAACTGCGTATCTGTACACACACTCACTAACACGTGCTGACGAACTAACCACGCAGCCTCTGCCTCCTCCTCGAGGATCTCTGCCTGCTGTCTCACAGGGCACAGCAGACATGGCGGCCAGCGCTGTGAGGTGGGAGCACGGGTTTGTGGTGACTGTGCTGTAAACACACCCACTGCACTGTCAGAGGTGTGAAGTGTAGTACACACGCCAATGTACAGTACACAGTACCTAATCATAAAAGATGGCTTCTGTGTATATACTTACAATGTTATGTTTTCTGTTGTAGACTAGGCTTCTCCTAACTATCTTTCTTTTTTTGAGACAGGGTCTCACTATGTAGCTCAGGGTGACCTTGAAGCAATCCTCCTGCCTCAGCCTTCTGAGTGCTAGGACTACAGGTGTGTGCTACCATGCCTGGCTCCTCCCAGTTACTTAAAAAAAAGCATGCTGTAATACACTGTCAACAGTCTTATACATCTTGTTTTCACCCAGGATCCTGATTACATCAAGAGGTCACATCAGGTGATTGACCATCTAGGTTTTCACACAATGAAATTGCCTAACAACATTCTCAGAACATACTGTCATTCAGCAATACAAGACTGCATATTTATATAAACACTGTATTTAACTACAAATAAATGTCAAAAAGCATTAAATACTGCCAGGCATGGCAGTGCACTCCTGTAAGCCCACTATTTGGGAGGCTGAGATAGGAGGACCTTAAGTTCAAGGCCAGCCTTGGCAACTTAATAAAACCCTGTCTCAGAATAAAATAATAAAAAGGGCTGGGGGTGTAGTAGCTCAGTGCTCCTGGAGTTCTTCGCATTACAAAAATAAATAAAAATTAAAAAACTAAGTGTTGGTGAAAGTACAGGGAAAGGACACTGTCATATACTATGCGCTGGGAATAAAAACTGGTTAAAGGTATTATGCTCTATGTCTCAATAGCCTTAAAAAACATAATATATCTTTCTGGAACTAGTCACTTTACTTCTAAGAGTTAGTCCTTTGGGAATAATTGGTGAAGCGGATTCATTTATTCAATCACTCATTTATTTATTGAGACAGGGACAGGGTCTCACCATGCAGTCCAGGCTGGCCTTGACCTCACTATGTAGCCCAGCTGGCCTGGAACTTGAGACCCTCCAAGCTCAGCCTCTCTTGTGCAGGTGGGGTATGCCACCATGCTTGATAGCAAAGTATTTTAAAATAAATGCAAACATTATTTATGAAAGAAAAAACTGAAATACATACTTATTTAATAGGCATATTTGAAAGAAAAACAGTAAAATTCATTGACAGCAGAGTTGAAAACATCACCATTTATCTTCTAATTTCCACTTTTTATTTCATAAATACTAAACAATGCTTACTTTTGATAATACAAAATTTTAAGGGAAACTGTGCAACATTTTCCCATGAAAGGTTCACTGCCTCAAGTATAATTCTGTGAATACACGTGGACAGAGCATATATACGTATAATGCATCGTGGAACATACTGGGTAAGTAAAACTATACACGTGGGATTAATACCAATAGCACACAATAAAAATGGTGAGTAATTAAACTACATAAGACACTGGTACATCAGGCAAGAGCCTGATTGAGAGCCTCACTCTTGCCTCTGGCTCACTGTGCCAAAGACGATCTCTGGGAGACTCTTATGGCTGAGATCTAGAAGGTCCTCCAAAAGGCTCCTTTATTCAGAAGTTGGGCTTTGGAAGATGACTGGATTATGCAAGTGTTGCACCTGGCTTGCTGTTGGGCAGGACCTGGTTAGAGGCGGGTTATCAGAAGCAGGACCTGGAAGGGTTTTTCTCCCTCTACAGTTCCTCCTTTTGCTCTCTTAGCTTCCTGGCCATCACTAAACGAGCAGATTTCCTCTACTAGTGCTCTCCCACTGTGCCATTTCTGCCCTGAAACCTACCAACCAGAAATTAAAACTTCTGAAACTGTGAACCAAAGTAAATCTCTCCTCCTTTAAATTATGGGTATTAGGTCTTGTGTTGCAGCCACAAGAAACTAAGACAGACACCTTGTGGTAATAGAGTCATTGTGTTAGGAAGATTTATAACACGAGGGTCTGATAGAACGTGCAATGAAAATACTGTAATCTCTATGAATTCAGTAAGATACTTTTAAAATTAATGTCAAAAAATGACTTAAAATTCTTATTATAATTATTTTTCTAGAAAACTTATAAAGTTTATTCCTACTGGAAGAAGCAAAAGCTTAAAAGTGAATGAGGCCGGGGATTTAGCTCAGTGGTTCCGGCGCCTGCCACACAAGCACAAGGTCCCAAGTTCGATCCCCGGTAGCAAAAAAAAAGTTAATGAGCCTCAATTGCTATTTTGGTTAATGGCTGTGACAGATTATTCCTTGATGATTATTCATTACTAGATTTGTGACTTTAACTGCCAGATTTTAATGATTATAAAATTGTTCCTAATGAATCGTCATTATTATTTACACAGTGTCATCTCTATTTCTTGCTCTCTTTCTTTCTCTTTTTTTTCCAGTACTGGGGATTGAACCCAGGGAGCTACATTCCCAGTCCTTTTTTGTTTTTTATTTTGAGATAGGGTCTTGTTAAGTCACTAAATTGCCCAGACTGGGCTTGAAACTAATCCTCCTGCCTGAGCCTCCCAGAGTGCTAAGATTGCAGATGTGAGTCAGCCCACCAGGCCATAGTGTCATCTCACAGACAAAATAAAAATCTTAGGGAAAACTTTAAAAACATTAACAAAACATACTTTCTGTGGGGAGTTCATGGAGCTGTAGTTTTTCTGTTAATAATATGAAAACCCTAAACTTTCTATGTTAGTCTATTTTCTGTTGCCATGACAAAATATCTGATCCAAACAATTTGTAAAGAAAAAAGGTTTGTTTGTTTTTCATACTGGGGATTGAACCCAGGACCTTGCACTTGTGAGGGAGGCGTGGCACCACTGAGCTACATCCCCAGCCCCAGAAGAAAGGCTTATTTAGCTCACACTTCTGGAGGTTCAAGAGCAAAGCAGCTCCTTCCACTCAGTGCTGGGAGGGCCTCTGGATACATTACAACACAGCATCATGGTCGGAGTGTGGAACAGCTGGAAGCCCCAGGGATCAGGAGCCAGGCTTGCTCTTTTTACAATACCCTCTACACATATAATCCCTTCCAACAAGGGTGGAGCCCCCAACGAAGGGTGCATCTCACAAAGTTTCCACCATTTCCTAACAGACACAGGACCAAGCTCCCAGCACACATTCTTAAACCATATCCAAATCACCACTTACCAACTCAATTTTGTTGCTGCTGTTTGTTTTGCAGTACTAGGGATCAAACCCAATGAGTTAAATCCCCTTTTATTTTTTCATTTTGAGACGGGGTCTTGCTAAATTACCCAGGCAGGACTTGAACTTGCAATCTGCCTCAGCCTTCCTCATGCTAGGATCAGAGGCATGAGTCACCATGCCTGGCTTCCAATTCAGTTTTTTTTTTGGTACCAGGGATCGACTTGGGAACTTGTGCTTGTGAGGCAGGGTGCAGCACCATTGAGCTACATCCCCGGCTCCAATTCAGTTTTGAGAGGTACATGAGCTCTTATCAAAGTTCAACAAGGGGCTGGGGTTTTAGCTCAGTGGTTCCGCTCCCTGCCTTGCAAGCACAAGGTCCCAAGTTCAATCCCTCCCACCAAAAAAAAAAAAGTTCAACAAGAGTCCAAGATAGTTATCAGCAAGTTAAAGTCAAATGTATAATTTGGTAAAAATTGAGAGAATGCTCCCTGTCTACAAAGACTGAATTAGATTCAGCAATACTCTTTATTAAATGTTTCCTGATATACATCACAAACCCCTTTCCTATACATATGGGACCACAGTAATCACAAATTCCACCATTCACTCCAAAATCCATACTGAAGAACTGAAAATTCCACCTCAAAGAATCAACAAAAGAATTGAAATTTACCAATTTGAAGGCGTGTAACTGGTTTACCTAAGAAATAGTTTGCAGTAATGCAATGATTTTAAGACAGCTTTGAATTCAAACTGCAACTCTCTTTATAAGATACTGGACAATGGTTTAACCTGTAAAAGGGGAAAATCATGTCTGCCTTTTAGGATTATGTAAGCATAAGGTGCTAGTGAAAACAGGTAGTCAACAACTGATATATTAGTATTACTGCTATTACTACACCCTAAAATCTGTGCAATGTGGGCACTGGTGGTACATGACTGTAATCCCAGCACTCTGGAAGGCTGAAGCAGAAGAATTTCAAGTTTGAGCTCAGCTTAGGCAGAGACTTAGTAAAGATTTAGCAAGACTCTGCCTCAAAACCAAAACCAAACCAAACCAAACCAAAACAACACAACAACAAAAACCTTAAAAAGGGTCAGGCATATAGCTCACTGTGAAGGCCCCAGGTTCAAGCCCTACCCCATCCCCGGTCAAAAAGGGGGAAAGAAGGAAACATTCAAGGCAAAGAGGTACAGTAGTAAATTCTTTAAAAATACTTAGAAAACAAAGATCCAGGGCCGGAGATTTAGCTTAGTGGTTTCGCCGCCTGCTGCACAAACACAAGGACCCAAGTTTGATCCCCAGTACCAAAAAAAAAAAAGAAAACAAAGATCCATAGTGATTTATGTGGAAACTTGAGGGCCAGACATGTTTCAGAATCCAGAATTATTTCACAAATTTAAAAGGCACTCTAATTCGACACGTATTCTATGGTGTCCTATGATCTGGGGCAGTAGCTTAGCGTATACTCAGGTATATTAATACTTCAGCCTCAGGTCAAATTCAGCTCAGATTTTGCGGCCAAATTAACTAAGGTCAAATCATATTTTGCCAATGGTTAAACATTTGTTTTAAACAGGGCCTTGTGGCGTATTCCTATAATCCTAGCACTTGGGAGACAGAGGCAGGAGGATTGCTGTGAGCTTGAGTCTAGCCTGAACTTCTGTCTCAAAAACAAAAAACCTTGGAGTTTTGACTTGCTAATATGGAACTGTGCGCACAGATAAGGCAGTTCAAAAGAAAAACAACAGCATTTATCTTTTTTTTTTTTTCCTGGTACTGGTGATCCAACTCAGGACCTTGGACTTGCAAGGCAGGTGCAGTCCAGCTGAGCTAAATCGCTGGCCCTAACAACATTATCTTACAGCTTTTTAAGAACATATCTAATTGCACTGAAAAAAAATCTCATAATATATTTTTGTTTTTTGGGGGGTTTTTTTGGTACCGGGGATCAAACTCAGGTCCTCGCACTTGAGCAGCAGGCGGCGAAACCACTGAGCTAAATCCCCAGCCCTCATAATATATCTTGATAATAACAATAACAGAAGCAACATAACTTCGATTTTACTAAGCATTTATTATACTATCAGCACCATCCTAAGTGCTATGCTCAGCCAGGGCTGAAATCAATTCCAAAGTCGGTATTATCACTATTTTCACCTGACACGTAGGTAAATAGCTTATCAGAAAGTTTAATATAAATTTACTCAAATCTGTCTAACATCTAGTTTGTAAGAAATGCAAGGCAGTGCAAGTGCAAGGACCCGAGTTCGATCTCCGGTACCAAAAAAAAAAAAAAAGAAAGAAAGAAAGAAAGAAAGAAAGAAAGAAAGAAAGAAGAGCAAGGCAGAAAAAAACCAAGTTAAACAACAAGAAACAGGAGGAAAAATTCAGAATGTGGGGCATTTTCCAAGACAACTGGCCTAACTCTCCAAAAAAATCAACACCAAAAAGTGGGACAGTTTTTAAAGTCCCATCATAAAATGAGCTTCACAGCAAAGTAATCATAGAAAGTTACTTCATGGGGTTCATGTATCTCCTAAATAAATGAATAAACAAACAAATAAATGTTCTATTTAAAATATAGACTCTGAGCCTGGAATAAATATAGAAGTTTAGTAAAAAATTAACAAATAAAATTTTAAGATTAAAATTATATTTTTTTGCCTATTTTCAACAATGTAAGCCAGGGGTAATAATCATCTGGCCTACCTCCAATTTTTATACAGCCCAGGAGCTAAAAATGTCTTATATTTTTAAATGGTCACATTTTAAATAGTTATGTAGCTTTGCTGTTGGCCTGCAAAGTCTGCTGGTAACTTCTAGATCATGGTGCTCTGTTATCTCAGAATAATATATTTATATGCATGTATCACTCTATACATACATTTTCTACATTTAATTTTATTCTTCTACCACTAACATTGGGATCCTATTTTTTAGAATAAAATGTCCAAATGACCAAGCAAGGCTAGCATTGGCAACTATCCAGTGTATACAACTTTAATTTCATGACAAAAAGAACAGATGGCTTCTGTATCACTGTTTCATAACTCTGTTTCCACTGTGCTTTAAACTCCCAATGCTCTGTTCTTTGGAATTTAAAATTCAATTCAAGAGCTAAAGCAATTAAAGAAAAGACCTACTAAGACTAAATCCCTAAGAATAAATTGGCTACAACTTTTATCTCTTTTTAATTATTAAAGGTACACCAAAGAACTCTGGAATTGCCAGGGAGACTACAAAATAAATTTTTGGTTGACATACATTACTAGCTGTTCATATTAATAACCAAGAAATTAAAAACAATACTGCATATATAATACAGCCTAAAGCAATCATTCACATGGGAGACTAAGATATGCCTGGAAGTAGTATTTAGCTAATCAAATAGAAAAAAATTAAACCTTAAAAGCAAGAGAAATGAAGGCCGGGGATTTGGCTCAGTGGTTCTGCCACCTGCCTCACAAGCGCAAGGTCCTGAGTTCGATCCCCAGTACCACAAAAAGCAAGAAAATGGGTATTTTAAATTTTTATTTATTTACTTATTTTTTTAGTTTTTGGTACCGGGGATCGAACTCAGGTCCTTGCGCTTGCGCAGCAGGCAGTGAAACCACTGAGCTAAATCCCTGGCCCTATTTTTTAAAAGGTGGTATATTTATACAATGGAATACTAATCAGCAATTAAAAGAAACAAACTATTGATGTACATATACAACACAGATAAATTTCAAAAACATGCTGAGTGAAAAAAGCCTTACAAAAAACATTTAAATATTTCAATTTACATGAAATTTTAGACTAGGGAAAACCAATCTATGGTGAAAAAACATCAAGAGTAGTGCTTACTCAGGAAGGGACATGACGGAAATTCCTGGGATGACAGCTAGTAATGCTAGGTCTGCATGGCGTATGCATGTGTGAACTTGAATACTTAAGACACGTGCTTCATTATATAGAAACCTCACATCAACAAACACTATTGAATCATTCAATTAAACATAGGCTTAAGTATTTATAGGGACATACACTGATGGCTGCAATTTAAAACACACATATCATACACGAAGAATTAATGACCAAAGGGATAGAAATATGGATAGATCTGTATCATGTAACAGTAACATGTACAGCAGGTTCCCAACCCCAGGCCCTGGACTGGTACCGGTCTGTGGCCTGTTAGGACAGTGCTGTACGAAAGGAGATGAGTGGTGGGCAACCAGGCGCAGTGTTACCTGTATTACAGCTGCTCCGGATTCCAGGCATTACCAACCAAGCTGCACCTCCTATCAGATCAGTAGCCATGGGATTCTAGTAACAGCAAGTATCCTGTCAACTGTGCAGGGGAGGGGCACCCTCACTCCTGCCCCTGTGGAAAGACTATCTCCCAGGAAACTGGTTCCAGTGCCAAGAAGGTTGGGGATGCTGCAAAGTACTCTCCAGTAAAGGTCAGTGCAGTAACATGCTACTGGCAGACTCCAGAAAGCAGTTTTATATATACATATGTTCACCGTGAAATTCTTACAAATCTGTTATATGTTTGAAATTCTTCCTATCAAAACTGTGGTGTGGTTGTTAAAATATTAAAATTATAAAAACTATCACCTTCTGAGAGTTGAGGTTTCATAGCTATTGTAATAAGCAAGAAAAAAAAACAGAAAAAAGCTCAGTAAGTTATAAGCTGCAGTTACAGGCAACATCATTATTCATGTCAGCCCTTTGCTTTGCCTATTGCTGAGTTATGAGAACATAGCTATAAAGGACAAAATTAATCATTACTCTTCTATCATCTCTAAATTCTGCTGACCAGGAAACTAGCCTAAGAAGCCCCAACAGGCCAAGACATCCCATCTCTCACCTTCTGTATACCCACAGACTGGCGAATATTCAGTTTTCTTTTTCTCTGAAAGGTATCCAAGTCCCATAGTTGTGCTGTATCAGAAGAAGTAGTGATGGCGTATCTCCCTGAGGCATGCACAGATATTGAGAATACTGATGATTCATGTCCTCTCATCCAGCTAACCAGCTCCTTGGTGACTGTGGGAAAAGTAAAATTGTTACACAACAAAAACACTATTCATCTATACATATCCTATAAATAAACACTGCATATGAAGAGATTAACTGATGGCTAAGTCTCTGTAACAGTTAAGCTTGACTGTGTCAACCTGATTGACTTGGGAGCTAGCTAGGAGACTGGTGAAGGACACTTCTGGGTAAGTCTAGAGGAGGGTCGTGAATGTGTGATCTGGTCCCTCACCCTTTCTTCTCTAGCAGTGTTCCCCTGTCTGCTTCCTGGCTGCCCTATATGAAGTATCTCTGCTCCATTCACTCTTCCATTATGATGTTTCTGTCTTGGAACCAGGTGACCACAAACTGAATCCCCAGAAACCATTACCCAAATTAAACCTCTTGTCTTTTAAGTGGTGGACATCAGTTATTCTGTCCCAGCAAGGGAAAAGCTGACAAAAATACAGTATCATGTGAGGCACTTTCACTAACATCTACGATGGCACATGTCAGTAACATGTACATCATGGAGGTTTCAGGAGGTAAGGTCCACAAGGGGTTTATAAATGGACTCACATGCGACATTAGGGAGTCTGGGAACTCTTGTGGGTAAAAATCCTATGTAGAAGAGTAACGTATCTGATGAGTATATTAGAAGAGTGAAACAGATTAAACAAGAAGATTCATTTACATATTGCCATAATAATCCAGGTAGGAAATAGAGGCTTACGCTAAAAAAAGGGACAATGGAGAAAGGAACAAATTCAAAAGCTATGAAGAAGAAGAAGAAGAAGAGGAGGAGGAGGAGGAGGAGGAGGAGGAGGAAGAAAAAAGCTATTAAGAAATATGAAAGGGCTTAGAAATTAAATCAATGTAGAGATAAAGGAAGTGTTACAACTTCAGTGGTTCTAGTTTAGTTATGTAAGCAGGTGGTGACACTATTAACTTATTAATATGTGAGGAGGAACAGATTCAGCAATGTAGGAAACATAAATTTTATCTGAAAAATCAATTTTGAGAGTTTTATCTGTGTAAGCAGAGAAAATAGTCTGATAGGTAAATTCCAAAACTGTTCATGATAATTGTCTCTGGATAGTAAAATTATAAATGATTTTTATTTCATCCCCATACAGTACTGTTCTATATGTTTCAAAATATTCTACAGTTTGTATATTTTACTTTTATAATCAGAATTCTTCCCCCAGAAGGACTGAACCAAGAATAGTCAAAGTAAGAAATAAGCCTAGCAAACATTACGATACAAAGGTTAAAACTGAAGACACAGGAACAAGTTACTTAGTGGTTTCCAAACAGTAGTCCAAAGACTGGCATTAATTTTTCATTGGTCTTCAGTAAAATGAGAAAAATCAGGATAATGTAGTGAATTTTTCATGAAGCTAAATTTAAAGCACTACTCTTTAGTATTACATCTCTCCAACTTTATGCTGAGAAAAAAATCCTTTGTTCGAAAAAATAAAATTACATTGCTTTTTCCAATGTCAATTAACAAAATTAAAAATTGGCTAAGTGAATTACTGTATTTTAGTTGCACTAAAAATCCAAAAGTCTAGGAAATCACTCAAAGAATCCAGGAGAGACTGCTAAACAGTAAGAAAGGAGGAGAACCAAGAGAGGTCACAGAATGGAAACTAAAGACTTATAAGTAGGATGACAGGTACAGAATTTAAATCAGAGGTTATTAATGACCTTGGAGACAGAAATCGCAGTAGAATGGAGGGGAGGCACAAGGGTTAGAATTCATCAAAGAATTCTGTGAGGAAGCAGGATTTGGCAGGGCAGGGAAAGAAGAAGGCAAGCTGGGTAGTTAGGGAGGTGGAAACAGCACCTAAGCAAGGGGCTTCAATGGGGGGCTCAGTGAGACAGGAGAAAAGAAAGCGAGAACAGTGGAATCTAAGAAAAGCGATCATAAATGAGTACTAAGAATTCTTTAGAATTTTGGTCACAGTAGTGTCTGTAATACCAAAAACTGAAAACAGTTTAGAAGTCCAAAAATAGGCAACATAAATAATTATGGTACTATCAGCATCTACACAGTATGTTATATATTGCTCTAAAACAGATTATATGAATCTTATGAGGTGAAATGATTCTATGAAACAATTTGCTAGATTATTTAAAAGTATATTTATAGAAAACAGGCTAGAAAGACAGAGCCCTGTCATAAAACACTGTCTGTGGGCATCACTAAAGGATGACTGCTTTTTCTTGTGCATACAGAGCACAGTTATTTAAAGCCGGGACTCTAGGTTGGAATTCTGGTTCCACTGCTTACAACTGTGGAGCCTTGGTCAAGTTAACCTCTATGTCTCAGTTTCTTCATCTGCAAGTGATAATAATATTCATCAGGGTGGGTTAATTATTATGACGATTAAAATCAATTAATATGTATAAAGGCACAGAATAGTTTCTGGCAAAGAATACCATAAATGTTTGTTGTCATTTTTCTTTTTGAGGTACTGGGAATTGAACCCATGGCCTTCATATTAAGCTAAGGCCCCAGCACTTTTCTTATTTTTTCAGACAGGGTCTTACTAAGTCACTAAATTGCCTAGTCTGGGATCAAATTTCTGCCTCAGTCTCCCAGATTGCTAGGATTATAGGTATGTGCCACTATACTCAGATTATTGTCACTATCATTACTGTTGTTTTTATTTATATACCTAAGTATTATAATACCAATTACTTTAATAATAAGAAAAAAATACAGTTGAGATCCTTCTCTTCTTTTTAGGAGTAAGAAATTTAGTCCGCAGTACTTTACAGTTCCAATTTAAAAATATGTGGTATAAAATACGCAGGTATCTATTTTGTATCTGAAAGTGTATGGTGCTGAAGATTGAACCTATGGCCTCACACATACCAGGCAAGTACTTTACCACTGAGCTATACCTCAACCCCAAAGGATCTCTCTCTCCCTCTCTCTCTCTCTCTCTCTCTCTATATATATATTTTAAATGTATACCTTGTAGCAAAGAATCTCTTCCAAGAGAGGTCTGGCTGTAGCCCAGATTCCTAGGAGATAACCTCTAAACCTCTGGAACTTCCCACGTGAAAGGAGTATCTGTGTTATTCATGATGAGATTCAGACCATGTGGAGATTGTTAATGTTATGAAGACTCAGAGTGAGGACTGGCAGTGCCAAGAAAACCATCCATGTGATCGGAAGATATTATCAGCCTAACTGCTTGGGAGAGAAGGAGGGCTGGAAACAGAATTCAGCCACATGGGTAATAATTCAATCAACTGTGCTTAGGAAATGGACCCTCCATAAAAACTCTCGACACAGAAGCCTGGGTGAACTTTTGGGGTCAGCAGCATTTGGCACACTTCTGCATGTTGATGTCACACATCCCCAAGCCAAGGAAGCTTCCCAGGATCCAGCCTGTGCATCTTTTCCTTTTGCTAGCTCTAATTTGTATCCCTGTGCTATGTTAAGCTTATAATCCTTCTCTAAGTTCTGTGAGTTATTCTAGTGAATTACTGGACCTAGGAGTAGTTGGAGAACCTTGCATTGGTAAGCAGCCAATCTGAAGTGAGGCTGGGTCTGAGGGGAGGAGTCTTCTGGGAGCTGTTGTCAGCTGTACAGATCAGTAAATTTCTTGCAGTACTTTAGTATATAATTTTCTCTGTTTCACGGACAAAGAGGAGGACTTCTTACCTGTATCAAAACATTTTACAGAATAATCAGCTAATGCCACAAGGAATTCAGACTTTTTGTGAAGATTAAAGGCCAGAGCTGTGCAAGCTTGTGCTGTCCGCTGAACAAGATTAAACCTAAGGAGAGATCGCTGTGTTAGAATCAGACATTCTACCAATAGTCAAAAATTGTTATGTTGGTGGAGCCCTTAAAGATAAAGAAAACTGCTGGGGTGGTGGTGCACCCTGTGATCTCAGCACTCGGGAGGCCGAGGCAGGAGGATCCCTGTGGGTTCAAGGCCAGCATGGGCTACACAGTGAGCTCAAAGGCCAGTCTGGACTACCTGGGGAGACTCTGTCTCAAAAAAAAAAAAAAAAGATAAAGAAAATAACATTCAGAAAAATGAGCCATTTTGGTAGGCCAAAAACCAGATTTATAAAAGGCATTATGTGCCTAAGAAGACTGAATCTCACTTATATCAAATAGGAAGCTATTGTAAGTTTTAGCATAGCAAAATTATGAGCAGGTGTGTCTTTCAGGAAGATGAGCCTGGCAGCAATGGCAAACGGCTTGACAGAGGGGCAAGGTAAAAAGGAGCTCATTTTAGAAAGCCTTCCTGGGCCGGGGATGTAGCTCAGCAGCACAGTGCCTGCCTGGCAAGCTCAAGGCTCTGAGTTTGATTCCCAGTACCAAAAAAGAAAAAAGGAAAAAAAAAAAGGGCCGGGGATTTAGCTCAGTGGTTTCGCCTGCTGCTCAAGTGCAAGGACCCAAGTTCGATCCCCAGTACAGGGAAAAAAAGAAAAAAGAAAGCTGCCAGACAGAATCTCAATCAGAGATACATAACGCAAAGGACAAAGAGAGGTTTCAGAAGTTAAGCAGAAAGAGACATGGTATATATGTGCAGGAGAAAAATATAGGTGCAGGAGAAAAAATTAGAAATGTCTTACATATCAAATGAAGATAG
The DNA here is from genome assembly GCF_000247695.1 of Heterocephalus glaber. The sequence continues at coordinate 31,800,953 of NW_004624735.1, forward strand.
GAATAGAGATTTTGTGTAATTTTTTTTTTTGGTACCGGGGATCAAACTCGGGACCTTCAGCTTGTGAGGCAGGCAGTGGAACCACTGAGCTAAATCCCTGGTGGAACAGAGATTTTGTAAGGCTGTCTTGATTAAATAATACACAATGAGTGCTTAGTAGAGCACTTGACACAGCTGGAGTTTATTAAAAAACTAAGCACAGTGCTAAGGCAAAAAGCAATAAGCTTGAGGGTAGGAAATAGTATTTTATTTTTTATTTTTTACTTTTTTGGTACCAGGGATTGAACTTGGGTCCTTGAGCTTGTGCAGCAGGCGGCAAAACCACTGAGCTAAATCCCTGGCCCCTGTATCTAATTTTAAACATGTTGAGGCTAAGCCTCATGTAAAACATTTAGAACCATGCTGTCAAAAAAATACAATGTGTCTACATGTGTAATTTAAAATTTTCTAGGAACTACATTTAAAAAGTAAAAAGAAACAGGTAAAATTAATCTTAACGTTTTATTAACTCATTATGTATCTAAAATGTTATCATTTCAACATTTAATCAAATTCTAAATCCTTTTTTCATACTAAGCCTTCAAAATCCAGTGAGTATTTTAGTTTTATACCTACAACATGTCTCTTTGGATGAGCCAGCCACCTTTCAGAGGCTCAGGAGCCGTATGCAGAGTGACCATCACAGAGCTCAACAGAGATTTTAGCAGGGAGGGCATGGGAGTGAGCAGTCTTTACATGGCAAATGAAGCCTGAGGCTTTGTGAGATGAGATTATCAGAGAGAACTAGAATGTGGAAAAAAGACAGGGGCAGGGGCCCAGGTAGCACATTAAAGGTAGGCACTGAAAGAAGATTCAGCAAAACAAGGGACACAAAGGTCAGAGAGGCAGAAAAACCCACAGAGTTGTACCATGAAGCCAAAGTGGTTTTGCAAAAAAAAACATCAATGAGGAGAGGAAGACAGGGGTATTCAGTCTTTCGGTAAAGAAGTGAAAAAAGATGCAAGGACAAAAATCACATGATCATCTCAATAGACATGGAAAAAGCATGTGATAAAATTTAGCATCCACTCATGATAAAAATTCTCAAGAAAATAGGAACAGAGGGTCCTTATCTCAATCTGATAAGGGCCATCTATGGCAAACCAACAGCTAACAAGACTTAACAAGTGAGAAGCTGACTTTGCCTCTTAAATCAGGAACAAGACAAGGATGTCCGCTATCACTTTTGTTCAACATAGTTCTTGATACACCAGCTAGAGCAATTAAACAAGAGAAAGAAATAAAAGGAATATGGATAGGGAAAGATGTTAAATTATCATTATTCACAGATGGCATGATCCTCTACATAGAAGACTCTAAACACTCCATTGAATGACTCCTAGAACTAATAACCAAATTTAGTAATATAGCAGGATATAAAGTCAGCACTCAAAAATCAATAGTGTTCCTATATACCAATAATAAACTCACTGAAAGGGAAAGTAGGAAAAAATATGTCATGATAGCACCAAGAAAAGGAATTGCTTAGGAATTAACTTAAGCAAGGAAGTGAAAGACTTCTACAATGAAAACCAGAGTACTTTAAGAAAGGAGATTGAGGGCCAGGGATTTAGCTCAGTGGTTCTGCCGCCTGCCTCACAAGCACAAGGACCAGAGTTCGATCCCTGGTACAAAAAAAAAAGAAAAAAAAAGAAAGGAGATTGAAGAGGACATCAGAAAATAGAAAGATATCCCATGTTCCAGGATAGGTATAACCAATCTAGTCAAAACGGCCATACTTCCAAAACTGTTATACAGATTTAATGCAATCCCAATCAAAATACCAATAACATTTTTTACAGAACTGAAAAAAGCAATTCTAACATTCATTTGGAATCAGAAGAGACCTAGAATAGCAAAAGCAATTCTGAGCAACAAGGACAAGGCAGGGGGCATCACAATCCGATTTGAAATTATACTACAAAGCTACAATGATAAAAAACAGCATGGTACTGGCAAAAACAGACTTGAGGATCAATGGAACAGAATAGAGGGTGCAAAAAGGACTGGCAGGCTCAGTTACACGATCTTTGACAAAGGGGCCAAATCCCTTCACTAGAGGAAATACAGCCTCTTTAGTAAGTGGTGCTGGGAAAACTGGCTTTCCACTTGCTGAAGATTGAACTTAGACCCATACTTCTCACCATACACTAACCTAAAATCAAAATGGATCAAAGGTCTCAAAATTAGAATAGAATCATTTAATTTGCTAGAAGACAAAACAGGCAAAACTCTCAAAGACATAGGTGTAGGTAAAGGCTTTCTGAATAAAATCGTGGTTGCAAAAGAAATAATACCAAGAATCCACAAATGAGATCCCATTAAATTAAAAAGGGTTTGCATATCAAAAGAAACCACCAACAAAGTGAAGAGACAACATACAGAATGGGAAAAAAATCTTGCCATCTACTCCTTAAAGGACTAACATCTAGAGTATACAAAGAACTCAAAAAACTTAGACCCCTCCCTAAATTTAAAGACCCCACCAAAAAATGGACATCTGAAATAAATAGATACTTCTCAGATGAAAAAATACAGTTGGTGAATACATTCATGAAAAAATGTTCAACATCACTGGCCATTCAAGAAATGCAAATTAAAACAGTAAGATTGCATCTTGTCCCAGAAAGAATGGCTATCATCAAAAAATCAACCAAAAATAAATGCTGGCAAGGCTGTGGAGAGAAAGGACCCCTTGCTCATTTTTGGTAGGAGTGTAAACTGACACAACCACTATGGAAACCAGTATGGAGATTCCTCAAAAAACTAAAGCTAGAAATTCAATTTGACCCAGCTATTCACCTTTTGGGTATCTTACTCACAGTTGAAAAGATACTACAGCAGAGTTCCAGGCCAGCCTGGGCTACATAGTGAGTTCCATGCCATCCTGAACTACATAGCAAGACCTTGTCTAAAAATAAATAAATAAATAACCAAGCTATTCATGATCCAAAAAAACAAAAACAAAAATATCACACCATAGCAATGTATGTGTACCTATGTTTATGGAAGCACACTTCATAACAGCTAAATTTTGGAATCAGCCTATATCCCCATCAACAGATGAACGGATAAAGAAAATATGGTACCTATATGCAGTGGAGTATTACTCTGTCAATAAGGATAAATTTGAAGCATTTGTAGGAAAATGGATGCACCTTGAGACCACAATGTTAAGCAAATCAGACACACAAGTTTGCACACTGTATGGTTTCCTTTACATGAAAAATGTTATAGGAAAGATGAGAGGGAGAAAAAGAGAAAAAACAGGAATTATATTCTAAGCATGTTTCTGTTGTCAGTCTGATTTCACTCTAATATGGTGTGAGAGCTCACTTTGCAGAATTTACATTTGTTTGGATATGTTAAACTCTTTATTTTTGTTGTGAGCATGGTCTATTTTGAAAGAAAAAAAAAGTAAATTCCTAGAATAGGAAAATCTATAAAGAGTAGCTCACTGGTTACTTAAATTTAAGTGGAAGGGACTGGGAAATGACGGCTAGTAGGCAGTATGTTGATGTGAGATAGCAAACTGACCTAAGTTTGGTTGTAGTTGTGGTTGTACAATTCTGTCAGTGTGCTGGGGTCTACAGAATCTTACATTTTAAGTTTGTAAAGTGAGTGATATGTAGAGTTTTGATTTAATAGTTGTTTCATTAAAAAAATTTTTTTTTAAAAAAGAGACCACTGAGACAGCAACAGTGGCACATACCTGGAATCCTAGCACACAGCAGGCTGAGGGAGGAGGATCAAGAGTTTGAAGCCAGGCTGGACTACACAGCAAGGTCAAGGATACCCTAGACTACACAGAAAGGCCGTGTCTCAAAAAGATAAAAATTTTAAAAAATTAAAAAAAGAAGACGACTATCAAATTGGGCAATTAGGAAGATTTTGAGGGCGCCCCATAGAGAACCCTTTATAGTAATGTCTAATTTCAAGTCGTGGTTCAGTTTAGCCATGCTCACCCAATGAAGCGTGGCAGAACATGGTTGAAACTCTGAGATACCATTTTGGCATACAGATTATTTTGAGCTGAAAGCAACTAAGTAGATATAAGAAATGATCTATCCACCCCTTATTTGCCTAAAAGTGTACATAATGTGTATAAATGTATGAAAGACAAAGGCTGAGTACCAGCCATAACTTAGGTCTGTATCATCCTGGAGATGGTACCACAGGAATCCACGTAACAGACTTTGCTAACTAGTCTCTGTCTATCCTGATCTTCCCATATGTTTTCCTTCCCACAGTCACTGCCCTTAGAGAATCAAGGTCCTTTCCCTTTGTATTGCTACTTCTCTAGAAATGCATTATTGTTCTTTGTTGCAAGATGTCACCAGTTGGAATCTAAGACAGGCATTTCTGAGGACTCTTGTGTGATACACTACTGTCCATGTTAGGTACTTGTTCATCTTCTCCTTGCTACGTGAGCCCCAGCTGAAACTTAGAAAGGCACAGGAAGAATGATTTTTTCCTCCCCTACAACAGGTAAGTGAATAGGGATAATGAACAAAATAAGAGAGGAACTCATGGTGCAGGGTCCTTGGAGAGGTTCTAGAAGATAGGATTACCACAGGAAGAAGGTGCAACCACCTATTTATGGATGAAGTGACAAGCTTGGGTATGGAATTTATACTATGCATTTGAGGCTATAATGAAGCAGAAGGAAAGGAGGCTGCAGGCACTTGTTTTCTCATCAATTGGAGGCCAGGAGTCAGAGCAATTGCTGTGTCCAACACAAGGAGGCAAAGAAATTACTAGAAGTTTTGCAAAAAGGTTCTCAGTGGAGAATGGGAAAAGTAAATAAGAGCAGATAAGTAAATGAAGTATTGAGAATCCCTGGGATTGAATTTTATTATTCTGCAATGGAATCTATCAACCAGTTTTGTTCAGCAGGAGGAGAAAAGAGACAGCTACACTGACTTAAGACTGGAAATTCACAGAGTAGGTTATGGAATTGAGGGTGGAAAAATTGAGATTAATACTTTGTTGGAAAAGAGCAAAAACAGCCAGGTGTGGTGGCATATGCCTATAATCCCAGCACACTAGAAGGCTGAGGCAAGAGGACTGGAAGTTCAAGACCACCCTGGGCAAATCAGTGACTCAGCAAGACTGTTTCCAAATAGAAAATAAAATATGGGCTGGGGATATAGCTCAGCGCCAAGGCACTGGAATCAATCTCCAGCACCGCCAAAAATAAAAAAGAAGAGTGAGAGCAAGAATAATGATTAGCAGATTTCTACCTAATAAATCAGATAAATAAATACTACCACTTTCATTGACTTTAAGTCCCCAAGATCACATTTTCCACAAACAAGGAAATGCTCCTACACAACCCTAATACAACCATCAAAATATTATATTTCTATATTTCTATCATTAAACCCCCACGCCCCACCCAGATTTTGTCAGTTGTCCCACACAGTCCTTTACAGCAAAAGCATCTGTAGAGATTCATGACTGTCATGTCTCTTCAAATCTCCCTCCATCTGGGAGTTCTTCAGTCTTTAAACCACTTTCATGACTGTGATCCTCACCAAAGTTACAGGACAGTTTAGTTATTGAGTGTTTCTAATTTAGCTTTGTCTGACGGTTCCTGATTGGAATCATGTAACCTCTCTTGGGCTGGAATATCACAGAGGTGAGGCTGTTTGCTGGATCTGATCCGGTGGCACACAAAGTGCTTCATCCTACTACTGGTTATATTAACTGTGATCATTTCATTACAAGTATGCTAGGTTTCTTCACTGTAAACTTACTTTCTTTTTCTTCTGTAACTAATAAGAAGCTTATTAGGAGGTACTTTCCGAATGTGATCTGCTTGCTATTCCATTCCTAATAAACTATTTATTACTTATACCAGGAACTCATGGATTTTTATTGTAATCTGGAGATTATAGCCCATTACTAACATTATTTATTTATATGCTTAAATTATCCACAGTGTGGCCAGAGGGAGCTCCTTCAAACTGGCATCTATGTTCTTTTGACACATTCCCATCATTTTTTGAATAAGTTCTTTCTGACAACAAAATGTCATAGACTCAACCTGTACTATCCCTGCTCTTATTGTGAAAGTGGCCACTTCTACAAGCATGTGATTACTTTTAGTAAAGAATGGTATGTACAAGAACTGGGGACTGGGTATATTCACTGCTGTACTCGTGTGTTGCTGCTCCCTATCCTGAGTAGATGAAGCTAGGGAGTATATATAGATATTTCGCTCATTCTCACACACATAGTACTTTTATTTCTGTCTTTCTTGCAGCTCTCCCTTCACCAAAGCCCTACTGCATGGATACCCACCTTGATCAATCAATCCTACCTAACTGCTCCCGGACTAAATCGTTCTGCAACAGAAGAGAAGAGCAAGACAGAGAAGAATGGAGATTCTTTAAGATTCTTAAATTCAGTACACTGTAATAATGATGTACAAAGGAAATTATGTTCTTTCTAAATTGCCTAATGAAGTACCAGAAATTAACTAATAAATTGGCAATGATATTTTAAATTTAAGACAAAAACTACTAGAGATACTGTTAAGACTAGAACTTCAATAGTCTAAAAAAAATTGACCAATATCTTTCCATCCTTTCCTACTTTCTTCCTTTGGCACTTAAGACTGTTTTTTGAGGTACCTTTACTTAGTAAAGCTTTCTCTGAGCAAATAATAGCAGATACTAAAATAATGAATTGATAACTTGTTAAATAAGGTAAATATTAAAAACATCTGCTTACCTGTTTCCATGCAAATCAAAAACATAAATATTTCCTTGATGGTCCCCAGCTATTAAACAATCTCCTGAGCCATCAAAAGCCACATTCAAAAATCGCACAACTTTTGGACGGTAATCAAAAGTGGTATGAATGATGTTCACTATAATTCTATCAAAACAAAAAACAAAACACTTAAACATTAAATTGTCAAGTGTTACTTGATATATGACAAATACAGCTTTCAAAGTACACTTTACTAAGTTTGAAGCCTTTTTTGCCTACCCATTCTTCTCTCTCCTCCTGTTGCTATTCCTTCTCCTCCCCTAATCAATCTTAACAGGGATTTCTGAAAAACAGTTCAGAAACTTATTCATTATCAAAGTAGCTACTGTTCATTTATTGATGAAATATGTGAAAACTTACTGTATGTTAGACACTGAGCAAGCCAGGAGCTAAGAATAACTGACAGACCTGGTCCTTGCCTTCACAGAGCTTACAGCTTTGGAGTAAAACACTTTAAACAAAACCATTTGCCTGTAATCCCTGCACCTTGGAGGCTGAGGCAGACAGAGCACTGAGTTTGATGCCAGCCTGGGCTACAAAGCGAGACTCTGTCTCAAAACACCAAAAGAAAACAAAACAAAAAACCCGCTATACGTATAAACAATACTTATGAATTATGATTAAGTGATAGACAACACTGTACACACTTTTGTTTCTGTGATGTAAAATACTTCCAAGTGAATTAAGCATACATGAATTCTATTTTCATTGCTAAAAGATCTACCATAATACACTGGCAGGTGTGTTCTGTAAGAACAAGGACCATTGCTTACTCATAACTGTATCCCTGCAGCTGGCCCACAATAGAGAACAGCCACTTAAAATATGCCTGTTTTAGGTATAAATGCTTTAAGTCATTCTGTTCAAAGACTAAGAAAGGAAGTTTATTTTTCAGTATCCTATAGGAACATACAGAATGCTTAAAAAGCTACAGGAAAGTGGAAACAGTCTAACTTTAGGTTCTAAACAGCTGATAAATACATATGCAAAAACACACAATTAGAAAAAACTGGAAGAAAAGAAAAATCTCTACGTAAGAAAAAAGATGAACATATCAAATAGCAGTGATCTGCAGGTAATAGGTGCACGGGTGATTCTCCCCCTTCTTCCTACTTTCCTATATTTCATACATATTTGTTAACAACCACATACTTTTGCGACAAACTTTATTCAACTGTAACCTAGCACTGTGGGGCCCTGCAGCAGGAGGATCACAAATTTGCGCCCAACCTGAGTGAGTGACTTAGGGAGAACCTGTCTTGAAATAAAAAATTCTAGAAAGACCAGGGATATAGTCAGTATGAAGGCCTTTGGTTTAATTCCCAGTACTGACTAAAACAAACAAACAAAGAATATGCAACTATATTTGTCTGAAGTTACTATTTTTTTCTAAGAAGAGGATATCGTGCCATATATCTGCTGAAAGTGAAAGGGAACTGTACAAAACTTGTGGCATGAAACAACTCCTTAAAATAATACATGTGTGTATGTTCTGCTTCTGAAGGCCAAAGAATCTTGTTCTTTCTGGTAATGTTTTTAATCATGAAAATTTTCTTAGCTAATTTTTCTGAATTTCTAAATTTTAATACTTAGAAACATCTATATTTCTCATTAAAGAGAAATTTAATTTCTCTAAATTAAAATAAATGGACTAAACATTTTCTTCATGTTTACCTAAACATACAGCTTTTTAGACTCATTAAGGGAAATGGCAAAATTCTTATATTGCTTGCTATGGCTGTGTCTAGATGTCCCCCCAAGGCCTCATGCAGTCATAGGTGGGGATTTTCAGAGGTGGCTGGATCTAGAGTGTGGTGCTGGGATTGAGGATCTGTGATTACTAGGTTAGTCCACTGACTGGTTTGGCATAGTTCTAAGAGTGGATAATGAGAAGGCCCACCTTGGGTGTGAGTGCTACCGGCTCTAAGGGTGGGTGGCCTGGACAAATATAAGGGACAGAAAGCGGGCTGCTGATGCTGCTTGCTGCCTTCTGCCCACCATGAACTGGGTCTCCTCTGTGACCCCCCTCTGCCTTGGAGCCAGCTGACTATGGACTGAAACCTCTACAAACTGTGAGCCAAATACACCTTTCCTCCTTTAACTTTGGGAGTCGGGTATTTTGTCTCAGCAATGGGAAAAGTAACTAAGACACTGCTTTTTGTTTTGGCACTCTGGATTAAACACAGGGTACCACTGAGTTACTCTCCAGTCTAGTTTATTTTTTATTCTGAGCCAGGGTCTCAGTAACTTGCCCAGGCTGGCCTCAAACTCTCAGTTCTCCTATCTTAGCTTCCTAAATTCCAGGATTACTAAATTACTGCACTTTATACTGCTTACTTCTATGTGGGCCTCGGGGATTTAAAAATACAAAAACTAATGTTCTGAAATGACATCAAAACTTTTCCTGGTAACTAAGAAAGCAAATGCCTTTCCCCTCCAGTTTTCTTTTTCTGTAACATTACACGTTCTGATGACAAAATTAGATGAGCATTGTTCAAAATATGGAAAATACTTAACAATAATAGAAGACAAACGTGGTTATAATTCTACCATATAGATGTAATAGCAATTAATAGCTACATTTTGTCCCTGATTTTTCACATAAATCACACACAAGCATTTTGGAGCAATTTCTTTTCAATTGCTTACAGGCAGCCTGACAGAATTTCCTCGGTACTTAAACATAAAGAGAACATCAAGTATTTACTGAGCACTTAGAACGAAAAATGTGTCTAGTAAGCCTAATTGTCCCCATTTACAGTGATTAACAGGGCCACGGTCACAGAGCTAATAAACCAACACTTCAACAAAACCTGCCTGCCTCTCAGCACCACGCTCACAGGGGTCCTGACACCTAGCAGGCACTCGGCACAGGGCTGCTGAACGCAGGTGCGCTGTAAAGGCGCACGAATCCGAGGCCGGAACGTAGCTCTCCTTGCCGCAGCCCCTCCGGATTCGCTGCCGCGGCGATGGCGGAGCCTCCCGAGCGCGCACCCGGCGCCAGCACCGCCCTCGCGACCCTGGACCCCTCGGCCGGGCGGGCGCGCATCCGAGGCTGCGGCCTCAGCCCGGAGCTCCCGCCCCGCGACCCGAACCAGGGCCTTCGGAGCGCGGCGTCCGGGCCACCGCGGCCCCACCCCGGGCGAGACCAGCACGAACCCGACCGCCGCTCGGCGTCTCAGCCCGCGCCTTCGCGACGGTCTTTACCCGTTCCGAGTGGCCGGCGAGGGCTTGCGGTGCCATATCTTGCCACTCTCCTTACTGCCCAGGTCCGTGCTCTGCATGTCCAAGTCCCCTCGTCACCGGCGTGGCCCAGCGAGTAACCGTCGGACGCCTTCCCAGCAGGCCCCGCGCGCCGGACCCGGGAAATTCGAGCACCGGCCGCAGCACCACCCATACCACCTGACGGCCCCGACTGCGCGCCACGCCCCTTTCTGTTTACAACCAATAGGAAGGTGGATTCTGCCCAAGCTCCGCCCAGGGGGCCCCTCCGCTTGGGGGCAATGCAATCGGCCCAGGACCCTTTTCTAGACCCCGCCCCTTTCCGAGGTCCGTCCCCCGGACCCAAAGCCTCCTGGGAATCGTAGTTTTCTGCAGATGTAGCGCGGGAATTATGTACTCTAAGGACCTCAAAAAGTTTTGGTCTATCACCAGACGTAGCAAAAGTCATTCAGTCCTGTGGTCCCTCCATTCCGGTCTAAACTTGGTTGAAGGACTAAGGAGTTATACAGAAAGAGAAGCAAGGAGCCAAGCACATGGAGAATTGAAATGTTCCTTTCCTAGAACTTTCAGGCTCTGGGAAATAGCCTTATAGATGAATAATTCTTCTTGACCTTTTCACCACCCTTATGATTAGTCCATCAGTTACGTAATCTGACAAGAGGCGCCTGTTTTATGGTGTCCACTCCACTAATCACAGTCCAGAAAATCAATAATGTCATCAACAGCCGGTGCTGAATGAATCGGCTACAGCCCCGAAAGCTCATTTCCTTGGGTGTCTCTGTAATTGTTCCTATCTCGACCCGACAACTGCTGATCTGTTTCCCACCCCTTAGGTAAGTTACTGTTTTCTAGAAATTTACATAAATGAGTTGATAGATCTCTCTCTTTCTCTCTTTGTCTATCACACACACATACAAACACACACACACACACACACACACACACTAACTCCCAGTTTCTTTCAGCTAGCATAAATTTGAGATGATTGTTTTGAGGTTCAATTGTGTTGTTGGGATACTAGTTCATTCTTTTTATGGCTGAGTAGTATTTCATAGTATTGACATATCATAATTTGTTCATTCATTCACCTGTTGATAAACATTGGTGTTTCCAGCTTTTGGGTTTTCCGTATGAAGCTACTATGAAAATTCCCATATAAGTCTTGATATGAATGTATGCTTTCATTTCTCTTTGGTGAAGTCCTGGAGTGGAATAGTTGGGTCATATGTGGTAGCTATAGGTTTAACTTTTTAAGAAACTATGAAATGCTTTAAAGTAATTGTGTCATTTTACATTGCCACCAATCCTGTAAGTATAAAATAAGGTCATAAAGATTTCTTCCTTTGTTTTCTTCTTTATGTGTATTTCAGATACATTCTTGGAGGGTTGGGAAGTTCTAGGTAGCTAAAGAGTTTTCAGTTGTTGATTTGCAAAGGCCTGGGCCAGGGATTTAGCTCAGTGGTTACGGTGCCTGCCTCACAAGTGCAAGGTCCCAAGTTCAATCCCTGGTACCAAAAAAAAAAAAAGTCCTGTCTGTCTTCTTGCCCTTTCACCCACTACAAAAAGGATGGCTTCCTTTTGCTGGGATAAAATAGATCTGGAGAGAGAAGAAATTTTTCCAATTTGTTGGAGCTGAATTGATATTTGGATTGCCCAACATCTGAGCACCTTTTCTATTTGGGAAAACTTACAAGATATTTGGAAGGTGATTTTATAACTTCTCCAAAACTTAGACCAGTCAGTAGGCTGGCAAACAAATTAAAATAGCACACTAACCAAAAGCACAATTTGAAAATGCAATTTAAGTATTTACTGCAATCTCTCCAAAAGCATCAGAGGGAGCAATTAATAACCTTTCACAAATTTCTAAAATTCCCACCCCACCTAATCCGGTCAGTCTAACCTGTTATGCTATAATAACTAACAAGTCCAAAGTCTCAGGGGCTCAAAACAACTCCCTGTGGCTGGATGTTTAGCTCATTTTAGTCCTCGGGGACCTAGGATAATGGAGTGGCCACTACTCCAAAGATTTTTGTTGATATACTAGGGGAAAAGAGAGTTCTAGAGAATTTCAAGCCAGCAATTAAATGCTCCAGCCCCCAAATGGCACTGTTACTTTTGCTCTCACTACCAGAACTAGGTCCTATCCTAGGGCTAAGAGGTTCGAGTCTACTGAATTAGTTATGTGTAGTTGCAATAATGCTGTGAAAAAAACAACCACCAAACCTCTGTGGCATTCAGCAATAAGCCTTTAGTGCTCATGTAGCTGGGATCAGCCAGGTGGCTCTGCTGATTGTGGCTGGACTCACATGTCTAGGGGTCAGCAGCTGTCTGCTTTCTAAGCTGGCCTCATCTCCGGCAATTGGGAAACTCAGCTCAGTTCCAAACAGCTCTAGTCCTCCCAAAGGCTAGGCAAGGCCTGTTCTTATGGCAGAACAATGAGCAGAAGACAGTCATGCAACATCTACAGGCTTGCAGCTGGCATGTCATCACTTTCACCTCCTTCTAGTGGCCCAACGAGTTACCTTGCTGAGCCCAGGGTAGATTATTGTACCCCCCACTCACTACAGGAGAACATTAAAGAAGTTCCAGAGAGGAGTGGAAAATATGGACAATTTATGCAATCTCTAATGTCTACTAGGTGTTTGGAAGGGGGAGAAAACTAAGACATTTGGTGAACAGATTTAATAACTCCAACACCATCATTTTTTCTCAGTATCTAAAATACTCTCCCTCTTCTCTCCCTCTTTCTCTTCCTCTTTTTTTTTTGAACCCAGGAACTTCAAACTGAGCTACATCTCCCCTTTTTATTTTGGGCCAGATTCTCACTAAGTTGCTAAATTACCCATGCTGGGCTTGAATTTGTGATCCCCTTCCTTAGCCTCCCAGAGTGCTGGGATTACAGGCAAACACCACCATGCCTGGCTTCCTCTTCTTCTCTAAAACCTTCCTTGGAGGCCAGGCTTAGTATCTCTTATTTCTTTGTTATTTAGTGCAACTTTGTCTTTCTGCTTCTTCAAGTTGTTTTCTCCATTAACAGTAATTGCACAATCAAATTGACCCTAGGACCTGACCCAGAAGCTAGAATCCTTACTCCTTAAAATGTTGGAAAGAGTACAGACTCATGGAACTTAATCTCTTTTCTGTCCCTGTCACAAACTCACTAACAGTGTGATTCACTAATGTTGCCTGCAACAGGAGTGTTAACTCTGGGAAGGCAAAGAGTGCCTCAGAACTGAGCATAGAGCCTGCCATGTAAAAGAGGACAAAAGGGCTGAGGATTCAGGTCAGTGGCTCCGCCACTTGCTTTGCAAGCGCAAGGACTTGAGTTTGATCCCCAGTAACAAAAAAAAAAAAAAAAAGAAGGAGGACAAAATATATTCCTTGTGTGCAGGAATTTATTCGCTTTGTACCTCCTAGCATGTGGCACAGTGCCAGGCACTTAAACACTCCAAACATGTTTATCGACTATTTGAGCTATTATTTAAACCAAAGCCACAACCAGATATGATTCCTGTCTACATACAAGCTTTCCTCCTGATACACACAAAACATGGATGCATTTCACTATAATCACTGATGAAATGAGCAATGCTAAGTTTGGAACTTCTGAATGGTATCCCTGTTTTGTAGGAGAGGAGCCCCCTCTTATTTCCCTTTTCTTCTGGGGTTTCTTCCAACACACATAGGACATGTTGCTTCATTTCGACTTTTCTAAATAAAAGAAAATCCTGATACCTATCTTTTCATTCTTCTGCAGTACTCTGTGCTCCCCAAATACACCAACTTTGATGCCGCAATTTGAAGACAGCTGCTCAGCCCACTGCCTCCCCAAACACTGGCCTCATGAGTGCTCCTGGGAGCCTTAGCGTTTATAAGTGGCCGTATATGTTGTGCCGAACCCTTACTGCTGTAACTGGATGAGCCGTCACTTATTCACGCAGGCCACGTCTTGGCCTCTCCTTCTCCCCTGACCCTGTTACCAGCTGCTCATTCACTCAACATTTTGTATGCTATTTGTCAGACCCTGTCTGGGACCTGTGGCTGCAGGGCTCCACATCCTTGGACAGCTCACAGCTTAAGATGAAGGGGAGGTATAGGGAGAAATAGATGCTTGGGTACAGCACTATATGGTCATTGTACGAGTAGGTATGGTGAATTTCAGAGAAGAGAGCAGTTAATTCTCTAGGAAAGAGACAGAGATGTGAACAGGCGGTGACATTTAAGCAGGGCCTGGAAGGATTGAGGTGGCGAAGGCTGCCTGCACAGAAAGGATTAGCTTTGAAGCTTTCTTGTCCCTGCAGTAGAAAGTATTTATTGAGGCTCGGAAAATAATGCCACAAAGCATGACATTTTGGCGCGTTGAGTTGAAATACCATCTCAGAATCCAGGTCTCTAACCTTCTTTGTTTCTCCCCTAAGCACAGGAGGGGCTCCCTGAGGTTCTCGACCTGAGAAGATTTCTTCCAGAAGAAATACAATTATCTTACAGTCCGTCCTGGAAATCTCATTAATACTGTAAACCGCAAAAAAAAAAAAAAAAAAAAAAAAGAACCAAGATATATCATGTACAGGTACAAACACCCAATGATAAATGTAAAATGTAAATGAATTGTATACCTAAAATGTACCAATAAAAGAACTAAAAAAATACTGTAAACCAGGAAGGTTTAACCACTTGATAAGAGAAGAAAGAGACTAAAGGCTATCACCACAGGCTGAGAGTTAGCTCATTGGTGGAGGCTTACCTAGCATGCTTGAGGCTCTTGGTTTGATCCTCTATACTCCTGAGTTGTTACCAATATTCAAACAGGCTTTCCATCTTTTCTTTTGAGGGCAGTTCCCAGAGAATATCTGGGAGACTTCATCTGCAAAATAAGATACTGTGTTTACTGTTCGGTTCTCCCCTCTCCTTTCCAGAACTTGCTGTTGCTCCTTGCATTACTTTTTTTCCCTATTTAAGCTTCAACCACCTGGCTCTTCCTTTTCAGTTATCACATTCTATATGGCTCCTATGTATGCATACATTTGCATGTTAATAAATTTGTCATGCTTTTCTCTTGCCAGCCTGCCTTTTGTTACAAGGGTATTGGTCATGAGTCTTTATAAAAAGCAGGATCCTACCTAATACAGTAATCTTGTCCCCATTTTACTAGTGAGTACACTGAGTGGTTCTAACTTGCCCAAAGTTGTATAGCTACTAAGCTAAGACTCAAATGTAGACGGAGCTGGTTCTCTTATCTCAGCCTGCCTGGTCTATGCCTCTCTTCTCTGGGCCTGGTGGTGTGTCTATAATTCTTCCTATGACCTGATGCCTACAGAAGAAACGATTTATCACTAGCCTGAGATTAAAAAAAAAAAATCTCTTGGAATTCTGTTTGAGCCCCTTGTGGAAAAGGGCTTATTTGAATACTATAAGGATTAAAAGATAATCAGAGAGAATCTAACATTGAGAGGTTTTTTTGTTTGTTTGTTTGTTTTTTTGGTACTGGGGATCGAACTGAGGTCCTTGCTCTTGCGAAGCAGGCGCGGTGCCACTGAGCTAAATCCCCAGCCCCTGCTGAGAGCACTTTTAAAAATAACAAACCACAAAAGAACCAAGGCTGGAGAAGGGGAAGACTGTCCATCTGGCTGGTTTTGCCTGCCCAGCACTGTTTCCCTCACAAACCCTCCACCCCATCCCCTGAACTTCATTGCCTTCCCCAGAGGCCTTCAGAGACCAAGTCTGAGCTTCTGATTGGTCCAGGAATGGGGCAAGACTCAGCTGAGCCAATCAGAACCTTCTTCGGGATTTGAAGTGTGAAACCAGAGAGCAAGTCTTAGTCCTTCTCTGGTAGCTACACCTGGGAGCTGCCAGCTGCCAGAAGAGCTGTAATCTGCGTGACAATGAGAGTGAGAAGCAGGGAAAGTGATGGGAGGAGGACATCCTGGCAACCTCCGTGTCCCTGTTCTAATGACCCCAAAGCTCATCCGGTCTTCTGCTTTTCCTGTACTCTGGTTGCCTGAGTGAGAATGCTGCCTTTTATTTCTAAAGCAGAGGGAACTGGAGCGAAAAGGAGTGAGGAAGGCTCTAGGAGATAGTGATGCCTGAGCCTGGGCTAGAGGCAGGAATAGGATGAGTTAGAGAGGTAGAGGAGAAGGGAAGAGAGCAAACAGCATCTCTAAGAAGGAAGGGGCTGTCAGCAACACAGTGCCTTCCAGAATTGGGCCTCTGTGCAGTACAAGCACAGGATGCAGGAGGAGCCATGCTAGGTGCATGCAAACTGCTTTGAAAACTAGCAATAACAGACGATTATTGCTGTGTGGGTGAATGGAAAGAGGATAAGAGAAAAAGGTAGCAAAAGTCCAGGTATAAAAGGACCCAGTCTGCCCCTCTATGAAGTATGGATTTTACCCTGAAATGCTCTAGGGAAACTCCTTCCCCCCCCCCACTCACCCCTCTGGCTATTGTGGGGATTAAAAAGAATTTGAGGCTTGAGGCAGAATGACAGAGGGAGGAGCTGCTGTCTCAATTGAGACAAAAAGTGACAAGAGTTGGCCAGGCCACTCACTGTAGAAGAATCCAGAAAAGCAACAGTGGGATGACAAGGGTGCATCGACATATCGCGTAGGAAAGCTGAAACAATTCTGCTTCACCAGCATGTGTCATGCTGCTAACTGATGCAAACCCAGGCAACATCTCCCACTTCCCAGAAGGCTCAGTTAGTTGACCTTGTTGAGAGGCAGGAAAGGCAGAAGCCAGTGCAGGGGAACTGTAACGCAGGCCACCTCCTGGCCCTCTAATGTGAATCAGAACAGGAGAAATCAAAGGGATGAGTTCCAAGCTGCTCAAATAAATATTCATGTCTAGGTGTTCTCATAAAACATACATGAAAGCAACCGGAGGCAGCGTTTCATGTATACTCAGAAAGATTTGGTGCCTACAGCTGAAATAGCACAATATCAGGAGAGGAGGAGATGTGATGCTGATCTGACAGGTGGCAAGTTCATGGCCACCTGCTATGAGAAATGAGCTGACATGGATGAGCTCTTCTAGAAGGCCTTCTCCAGAAACAGAGGGGAGATGAGAGGGCCAAGCTCTACTCCCTGACAGGACGGGCCATGTCTGTAATTTCGTATCTACAGCACCTCCACAGCCGCAGAGGAAGAGGGTGGGGGGTTATCAACCTCAATCCCATCTAAAGCAGACCTGAGAAGCCAGCTCCATATGGAGCTACTTGGACCTTGCCTACAACCGCACATTATTCCATTTCATGGTGAAAGCATAACTTCATAATCCCTGAATTCTTGGCAGTTGGGTCTTAAAAAACTATTTGCAACCTGCATGTCAGAGAAATTAATGTCTAATTGTGTTACTGCAGGCACTGTCATAAGCCAGCTCAGGAAGATGTGAAAGATCAAGATTAAACTTTCCTCATTCTCCTCTGGAGGTACTGGCCTGTCCCAAAGAGCTCCCTGGTCAGAGGGCTGTGGAGCCTGGAGTCGGGAATGCCTCCCACAGCACTGCACAATTAACCTTGGCTCTCAGGCTCTCGTGACTGTTACGGACTCTGTGACAGCATGACGGGTGCCAGGAAACCATGAGTAAAATGCTTCTGATTACTGTGAAGGAGGAAAACAAACTGCCTGAGCAAAGCATTTATTGCCCAGTAAAGTATTCCAGGACAGCATAGCATCCTTCCCCCAGCACACACACAGCAGTGAAGAGAGCCCACTGAGCCACACAATGCTCAGGAAGAACTCACCATCTCGCAGGCTCCTTCTCGGCAAACTTTGGCACATCACAGCTGGCTCTTCTGTCTGTCTCATCTGTGTGGCCTTCTGCAGCAGTAAAAACCACCTTTCCAGAGTATTGTTGTTTTTATTGTTTTAGTGCATTTGAGGAATACTGAAGTATCTCGGTGAGGAAAGAAAGATAAGACCCAATGAGACCCTGTCCCAAAATTAAAAAAAAAAAAAAATTAAAGGGGTGGGGATGTAGAAGGTCATTGTGAAGGCCCTGGGTTCAGTCCACAGCACGGCCAAAAATGGAAGGAAGGAAGGAAGGACAGGTATGCTCAGGGGTGCACAATAGGCTGTTGGATTAACCTATCAGTCTTAGAAGCTGCTCTGCTAGTGAACTCGAGGCCTGGCACTGGGCCACCTGCCTAACCTGCGGAAAGCTGTATGAATGTGTGGGGGTGGGGCAGTGGGCCCAAAATGGACTGGGCCTCTGGGCCAGGTGTGTGTTAGCTGCTTGTCACTTTATTGTGGTTTATTCTTTAGTCTTGCTTGCTTTTTGTTTTTGAATCCTATAAAGGCTCTGATCTGATTTTGCATTAAATAGAAACCTCTGGCTCATGGGTATTGTGAACACAGAGCTCCTCTTTCAGATTTTCTGCTCGGTTTTTCCTGTCAGTACGATTGCCCTTGTCAGATCTTGTACCCTGAGGAATGGTTTGGGTAATATACGCAAAGGCACGAGGCCCAAAATGCCTGCATTCTTTGACCCTACTGCTCACAATTACTCTACTGTTGGGCAAAATACTGGACTTCTCTGTGTATTGATCGCTTCATCTATAAAACCAGGATAATGATAGTGCCAACCTCAGAGCTGTGCAGAGTTCAGAACAGTGCCTGGCAACTGGAAGTCTTCAGTGCTGGCTGTCACTGAAGCGCTTCTTAATCCAACTTCCAGGAGAGCAGCAGGGCTGGGCTGTGCATGTTTAACAACTGGCTCTTGGGGCCAAGAAGAGCCCATGCTTACTCACTTTCCTCATTGCTGAGACAAAATATCCAACACCCAAAGTTAAAGGATTTCTATGTCCTGTATTTAGCTCACAGTTGGTAGAGGATTCACTCCATAGTTGGCTGGCTGGAAGGCAGAGTGGCACATCGAAAAGGAGAAACAGTCCATGGTAGGCAGAAGGCAGCAAGATGGTAAAAGAAGCAAAGCAACAAGCAACAAGCAGCAAGCAACAAGCAATGACCCTCTCTGTCCCTTATATCTTATCCTTGGGGGGGGTAGCACTCACACCCAAGATGGGGCAGCCTTAATCTGACCCAGAGCTATGCCAAGCCAATCAGTGAACTAATTAGGAATCACACACCCTAAATCCCAGCATCACACACTTAACCCCAGTTTACACACCCTAGTTCCAGTCATCTCTGAAAAGCTCCCCTAGGACTGAAAGAGGCTTTGGGGGTTTGCCTAGACACGAGCCTGGACACCCCTGTGGGTATCATTTGGTGATTTCTGTGGTGTAAACACTTCTACCGTGGCCAATTTCCAGTTATCAATGTGACATCACTGAATGAAGCACTGGATTGAGTTGAGCAAAAGGACACCATCATATAATGTGTGTACTGTACAGATGCAATAGATACCAATAACCCCAAAAACATAATGAATAGTAAAATGTAGAACAATAATTAGAAGCATTTACTACCCTTTATAACTTCTTTTAATGCAAGTTTTATGTAATGTAATTCTTTTTTTTTTGGTACCAGGGATTGAACTCAGGACCTTGCACTTTTGAGGCAGGCGGCAGAACCACTGAGCTAAATCCCTGGCCCTGTAATTTAATTTTTAATAGCAGCTGTGTTTAATTCTTGTCAAACTTTGCAGAAAATCCCTGAAAATTAGCATTTGGCTCTTGGGAGCTGGAATGAGCCAGCTCCAGCTGTGCTGCTTACTCCCTGTCCTCAGCTCTGACGTTTGATAGGGCTTCAGTTGTCTCTGCTGTAATAAACTAACTCAGAACACTGGCTTCGCACATCAGTGATCTCCTGTCTCTCACAGGTCTGTGCGTTAATGGGGCTCAGCTGAGCAGCTCTGCTCCACACAGTGCAGCCGAATTTCTCAGGCTTGTTTAGCTGTAGCTCAGCTGGGTCAGAATATCCACTGTGGCTTCACATTGGCCAGTGCCTCTCCAGTGGCTCTAACCTTTGTGCTCTGGCCTGAGCTTCTCACACAATGCCAGTGTCTAAGAAAGGAATGTTACTGTAGGACAGGGTGGCGAACCTGCGGCACATGCACTGCAGTGGGCTGTTTGTTATCACTGAGAGCTCCAAAAGGTTCGCTGTCCCTGCTGGGGGACATGCCTGAAAGTGTGCGTGTTTATCACACCTCTGCTGTTTACCATGCTAGTGTCTCGATGGCTGAAGAAGTCACACGGTCAAAACCAGACTCGATGTAGGAAGGAACCGCACAAGTGCAGGAATCCTGAGAAATATGTTTTATTAGTGACTACACATGTAACTGTTGACCACAGGTGATAGCAGAAAATCCCAGGGGCACACTTGGAGGGCGTATACACAGGGATAAAATATCTTCTTTTGACTAGGGGCTGTCCTGGAGGTAGGTCTAGATGTACGTGGGTGTGCATGTGTGTGCGTGTGTACTGGGATTTATAAGTAGTTTCAAAAGAAGAAGGGGAGTGAATAAGCATCACATGTCTTTGTGGTTCACAAGCAGGAGAGATGTCGCCCCGCAGGGGACATCTGGCAATGTCTGAAGACATTTTCAGTTGTTGCAACTGGGCCAGGGGTGCTATGGTGGCCCCAGAATGCTGCTCATCACATGGTGGCCCGGGAACGCATGAGACAGCCTCTGGCAAGCAAAGAGCAAACCAGCCCAAGCAGCAGTGCCTATGCTGAGGAACCCTGCAGCCACTTCGGGCATGCACTATTTTGACTGATTAGTATGTACACTTCCTCTTCCTAATGCATTTCCCCCTGTTGCTTCTGACAGCATGTACAAAATACAAAATTCTCTCAGTGCTCTCTAAATGCCTACTTGGTTTGGCTTCCAACAAATGTGACAGATGTCGCATTTCTGGCTCAAATGCCTTGGCAGTTAAGCATACGCACACTTGCACATTGTGTCTACATGGACAGCAATAATATTCCATGACTAAAAGTGGCTGCAATCCAACATTCACTAAACCATCTCAAATTACTCATTTTCCTCTTAAGCCTAAGGCTTCATTTTCAGGTAAACTGCGCTATTACTCATGACACTAAGGTTACATTCTAACATCTTGCCTTCCCTCTGCCCTCTACTAGAAATTGAACCCAGGGCCTCAGGCATGCTGGGCAAGTGCTCTATTGCAGGGCTATACTCCCAGCCCTTTTAAAAAATTTTATTTCATTTTATTTATTATTTGTTTGTTTTTGCACTACTGGGGATTGAACCCAGAGCCTTTGCATTAGGCTATATCCTCAGCCCCTTTTTTATTTTATTTTTTGGTACCGGGGATCAAGGACCTTGTGCTTTCGAGGCAGGCAGCAAAACCACTGAGCTAAATCCCCGGCTCTTTTTAAAAATCTTAAGACAGGTTGGGGTAAGCCACTGAGTTCCCAAGGCTGGGCTGGAATTTGCAGTTTGTGCCTCAGCCCTCCCAACCACCCAGAGTGCTGGTATTACAGACATGCACCTAAACATGGTCATTTAGATGCTTTCCAGTATGTTGCAAATTACATATACTGCAACATTAAATAGCCTTGTATCTGACTTTTTGGACAATGTTTTATACTGTTATAGGTTTAACTTCAGGGTAAAGTACTAAAAGCAATGTTGTCTGGGTTAAAAAGTAATGTATGTTGCTTCTATTGTTAAAAATTCTCCACCTAGGGGCTGTACTATTTTTCACTAGTCTGATAGTTGAGAAATAGCATCTCGATATGTTTGTTTGGTACTAGGGATCGAACTCAGGACCTTGCACTTGCAAGGCAGGTGCCGGAACCACTGAGCTAAATCCCCAGCCCTGGTTTGGTTTTTTGAGACAGGGTCTCACTATGTAGTTCAGACTGTCCTTGAGCTATGTAGCCTAACTTGGCCTCAAGATTTGGGCCATCCTCCTGCCTCCACCTTCTGAGTGCTAGGATTATAGGCGTGCCCCACAATGCCCGGCTTGATATGCATTTCTCATATTATAAGAAAAGTTTATGTCTCAGTTACTTTCACATCACTGAGACACACACCTGACACCCACAAATTAAAGGAGGAAAGGTATATTTTGGCTCACAGTTTGTAGAGCTTTCAGTCCATAGCCAGCTGGCTCCAAGGCAGAGGGGGGTCACAGAGGAGACCCAGTTCATGGTGGGCAGAAGGCAGCAAGCAGCATCAGCAGCCCGCTTTCTGTCCCTTATATTTGTCCAGGCCACAGCATGGTGGTGGGAGGAACCTAGTGATCAAAGGAGGAGGCAAAAAGATACACTGTTTCACCTCATGCCCTCAGTGACCCACTTCCTCCCAGCACCACATTTAGCTATGAACTCACTGGTGGACTAATTCACTGAGGAGTGTCACACCTTCATGACCCAATCCCCTCCCCAGAGCGCATGAGGCTTTGGTGGACATCTAGATATAAACCATTACAGTTTAGTATCTTTTAATATGTTTTGGCACAAGTCATGAATACAACACTCAAGTATCCATTTGCTTTTGAACCTCTTTATTCACTGTGACTCTATAATTGCAAACACCAGACTCTTTCATTACATCTGCTAATGTAATGAAAATGCTAATGTTGTGCCTATATCATATTAAAATACATTTTATAGTATAAATTAATTTTCCTGTATTTCTCATTTATACGACAATTACATTGCATTTATTTCACTGGAATTATTGTTCATAACTTGTGCTTTGCATTTTGGTATAGCAACTATTTATTTTTAAAAGAGGGCATTTGGTCTGATAGGGCTGAGTATCACTCCTCTGGGAAAAGTGTGTTCCAGGGTTGGGGAACAGCAATCGTGCTGTATCTTAACTGAAGCCGTTCTGATTTGGACCATAAATCACTCTGAAAGGTTTCCCAGAAGATGGGCACCTCCATACGGGAGGTGAAGAACTACCCCCAAGACTTCGGGTTTCTCACCCCTTGTAAAGAACAGTGCTATTACTGAAGTGATTATGAAGATGATGGTTGCATGGAGACCTCTCGCCTTTCTTCCAGTACTGTGTCACAAAGCTGATTCCACGTTCTTTATCGATGCCAAGATCATCTTGCAGCAGACTTGAGAGAATGCTGAGAGACACTGGGAAAACCGACTTGCCGAATAACACACTGAACTCCACTCTCATGTCCTCTGAATAGGCGTCTTCCGCCAAACCTCAAGCCAGCTTCTCCCTGAAGTAAACAGTGTCTTTCCATGGGGGAAGACCATTGTTCCACTTGACCCCTCACTGCTGAGTATGGACAATTTGGCCATAGCTTCTTTTCTGCATTCCTCCATGTGTTTTTAGTGAATTATGACAAAAATGCACCACTGGCTTTTCATTAATCCCCATGTATTATGATGTAACTTACAACTGCAGAATTTACCAAGACAACAAACACTTAGTAACAGTAAAAAGATATAAAATCATGAGTACAAAAATGTTGCGTGGAGCCTCGGAAGAGTCTATGCAAATGAGGGACCCTATGACCTAAATTCAATTAGGTTCACAAACAGCCTGGGAGTTAACAGCCATTAAGCTGTTCACATCCTTTTTATTTTGAAGTCCTATTCTTGGAAATGAGTTCAACAGGATTACTCAGAAGCACTGTGCTCTGTTGGGTAAGAACAGATAAAATGCAAGCTCCTGTCCGTATGTAGTGTTCTCCGTGATTCCAGGGGCCCCTCTCCTTCCCCTAACCCTAGCCCTGCTTCCCCACCTCACGCACCTCAGCCACGTCAATCTCTGTGTTTGTGGCCTTTGGGCTCGGCACCCTGCCACTGCAAGGTCTTTTCTTTCACCACCTTGGGGTCTTTGTCCAAGTGTCTCCTGACATCATGGGGGCTTCCCTGACCAGCCCAAACTTCAGCCTCTTCTTTATTTTTTCTTAATGTTTACCATACATCCCCTATCATACAGCAAAACTACTGTACATCTTACTTTTATCCCTTTCAATTGCCTTTCTGCCTCTTCTAGATGGTAAGGTCCAAGAGGGCAGAGCTAACACTCAATTTGGTTCACTGCCTAGTAGCGACTGGTATATAGCAAGCACATGGGGCCGGGGATTTAGCTCAGTGGTGCTGCCGCCTGCCCTGTAAGTGCAAGGTCCCAAGTTCAATCCCCAGTACCAAAACAAACAAACAAAAAACCTAAGCACCTGACAAAAACAAAACAAAAGCCAAAAATCAAGAAGAAAAACAACAACAACAATTTTGTTGAATGAATGAATGGGCATCACCTTTGGCTTTAAGTCTTACATGTATGCTTGCTAGCAGGGCAGGTTACTTACTTTCCTGAGGCTGTATCTTCCTTTGTAAAATGAAATAAAAGTACCCCATTATTGTAATTTTTTTTTTTTGGTACCAGGGATCGAACTCGGGTCCTTGCGCTTGTGCAGCAGGCAGCGAAACCACTGAGCTAAATCCCTGGCCCATATTGTAATGTTTAATTAAAGCCATGTTCATAATGGGTGTAGCTTGGTGCCAATCAAACTAGAAATGTTCAACAAATGTTAACTATTAGCAAAACATAAAAGTTATTAGAATACAAAAACGTTATGCATAAAGATATTCATTACAGAGCTATGAATAGTATTGGAAAACAGGTACCAGAAATAGGAAAATGGCCACAAATAATGCTACACCATTGGTAGAATATTAGCATTTAAACGATAATTATTAAGGCTTTGCAGAAACCGAGAAAGCCTTTTTAAGTGTAAAGTGAAATGAAAAGAACAATAGCATTTATGGTGACAAAGATTGGGAGACGATACAATTATTTAAATCATCTTTTCTTTTCAGTGAGTATCCCCTCTCCCAAACCCTCCTCTAATATTCTGGCCCCCAGGAAACATTTTGTTCCCACAGGTTTTGGTTATTGAACTCACAGACTTACTGATGTCATATTTCAGTTAGCAGCTGTCTTGGTGGTGGACCAGGCCCTGTCTTTGCTGTTGGTAGGTTTTAAAGGCCAGGTCTCATTGATGCCTTTGCAGGCTGTCCTTGCACGTGCGACCCTCCTGCTCAGCTTCTGGAGCACGAGGGTAACAGGTGTGCATCAGCACGCCTGGCTTCACACCTCATGTTGTGGCAGTGGTTCAGGGCCCTGGTTATTGTGTCTTTCTCCAGATGTGACACCAAGTTCAGGCTTCCAAGAATTCTATCTGCACCTTAATTCTAGTGGAATGTTCACACGGCGGGTAACGAGTCAGGTCCAGGGCCAACTGAAGAGTCCTGCATTTAAATCACCTCACATCCTAACACTGATAATTATCTTTAACAATCTTTCTTTGATTCAGAAAATGGCATTTTAGAAAATTACCGGTTTTCCTCAAGGCATATCTTGAATGAATATAACTAACTATAGTTCTGATAATGAATATAAACTGAGTTGAACATAAATTATGAATATCAATAATTATTGTGTGGATTTATGTTATTCTGATTTGTAGAATTCTTTTTTTTTTGTACCAGGGATTGAACTTGGGCCCTTGTGCTGGCGAGGCAGGTGGCGGAACCACTGAGCTAAATCCCTGGCCCTTGTAGGATTCTTTAAGAGAAGTTGGATACCAAATAAATAATTTTCTTCCCAGTACCTCCTACATAAACTCTTTGATCCAGCCAGCCTTGTTTATTCATTTGAGTCTGTTACTAGAATAAAACTAGTACCTATGAGATGCTTTGGAATTTATAAAGAACCTTTAAATTTATCACACTGATAAAGTAGAATAGTTAAAAGATGGACTCTAGAGTCAGATATACCTGGATTTGAACTACAACTTATTAGTTATATGACTTTGGAAAAACTAATTTGATTCTCAGTTTGCATAATAATAAGTACCTACCTATGGGAGTTAGTGTGAGTGTTAAAAGAGACCTTTATGCAAAGTACAAGCACAGACCTTGTCAACTGAAACAATCTCAGTGTAGGTGGCAGGTAATACAATTTTTTCTGCTTGGACAAGACAGCTACAAGGTTTAGTGACTTCCACATGGTCACATAACCAACAAAGGACAGAGGAAGGTTTGGAATCCCGCCTGGCTCCTCTACAGGCTGACTCTACTTAGTACTTGGGCACGTGCATGTACATGCTCATGTGCACGCACCCCCCCCCCCCAAGAACAACAGGTAAGATGTGCTTTATATCTGTTTAGTAATCCTCACATCTCCCAGCCAAGTGTGGAAACTTGAAAATTTTCCCAAGCTTTGGCTAAAATGCAGAATTGGCTGTGCTGGGCATGATGGCGATGTTACTATTCTTACTGTCACATCATCACCTGCAAGGCGTGGCTAGTGAACAGAAGGTCTGGGGCTATCTGCACTGTGCTTTGAACTCCTAAAGAAAGATGCCACTGCGGTGGCAGGCACCCCACTAGGTTGGTTTCCTATATCTGAGTCATCAGCTCTGTCAGCAGCACTGGGCTGCAGCGCCGAGATTCAGTCCTAGGCAACATTGTGCTCGACTGTTGGTCTCCCTCCAATTCGTTTCTAAGTTCTGTTTTTGAAAGAAACAATAATTCAATCATAGCAAGAAAGATACAGTTAAGGCATCTTTTTTACTTCTCCATTTTTGGGGAAGTTGTTTTTTCTAAATGAACCTTGTTCTATTAAAAACGTATTTCTTGGCGCGCGCTGGGCCAGCCTTGGCCGCCGGCCGCCGCTGTCGGAGGATGGCCTATGCGGCCACGGCGGTCCGGGCTAGCGTGTGGCCGCCCAGAGGGGCGAAGGTCACCGGCCGCGTCACCCCTCTCCGCCCCCCGGAGGGGCGAGGGGGGGTCGGTTTCCCTGTTGCTGAATGGACGAGCCGAGCCGGGTGTGTGTCGGGGCGCTTGCTGCACGGAAGAGGAGGGAAGTTCTATGTCGCTTCTCCCCTCCTTGGCGCGGACATAGTGCGATGGGATTTCTATACGTACTGAAATACACTTTCGGAAAATGGCCTCTAAATCTTGGCTGAATTTTTTAACCTTCCTCTGTGGATCAGCAATAGGAATTTTTTTATGTTCTCAGCTATTTAGTGTTTTGTTGGAAGAACAAGGTGACACCCAGCCTAATATTCTTCATAATGATCCTCATGCAAGACATTCAGATGATAATAGACAGAATCATCTAGAAGGACAAATGAACTTCAATGCAGATTCTAGCCAACATAAAGATGAGAACAGACATCGCTGAAAACCTGTACCAGAAAGTTAAAATTCTTTGTTGGGTTATGACGGGCCCTCAATCTAGAGAAAAAAGCCAAACATGTCAAAGCCACATGGGCCCAGCGTTGTAATAAAGTGTTATTTATGAGTTCAGAAGAAAATAAAGACTTCCCTCCTGTGGGATTGAAAACCAAAGAAGGTAGGGATCAACTATACTGGAAACAGTGAAAGCTTTTCAGTGTGTTCGCGACCATTATTTAGAAGATGTGGACTGGTTTATGAAAGCAGATGATGAGACATATGTCACACTAGACAATTTGAGATAACTTCTTTCAAAATATAGCCCTGAAGAACCCATTTATTTGGGGAGAAGATTTAAGCCCTATGTAAAGCAGGGTTACATGAGTGGAGGAGCAGGATATGTATCAAGGAAAGAAGCCTTGAAGAGATTTATTGATGCGTTTAAAACAGAAAAATGTACACAGTTCTTCCATTGAAGACCTAGCACTGGGAAAATGCATGGAAGTTATGAATGTAGAAGCTGGAGATTCCAGAGATACCACAGGAAAAGAAACTTTTCATCCCTTTGTACCAGAACACCACTTAATCAAAGGTTATCTACCCAGAACCTTTTGGTACTGGAAATACAACTATTATTCTCCTGTAGAGGGCCCTGGTTGCTGTTCTGATCTTGCAGTTTCTTTTCACTATGTTGATTCAACAACCACGTATGAATTAGAATATCTCGTTTATCATCATCGTGCATATGGTTATTTGTATAGATATCAACCTGCCTTACCTGAGAACGTACTAAAAGAAGTAAGTCCAGTAAACAAAAATGAAGATCCAAAAGTAAAATTAGGAAACCCTCGAAAGGAACACAAATGAGCCAAGGTAAAAAGTCTGACGTGGCACTGAAGACTTCTGCATTTCTGACACAGAGCCTTGAAATCCCAGTGATGGATAGAAATCTTTCAAATGAATGACTGCAAACTGAAGCTTTAAATAAGCTGTTAAATGTTTTTTGATACAGTAATATATAAATCTATATAAGAACTTGTGTTTTTTAAAGTGGTGGCAGGTAGAACTAGAAAAGAGATTTTGTCACCTGTTCTCGACCATGTGTATTATTGTCACTGAGAAACTAAAACAGTTAAATTTGCTAAAACTGCAGTGTACCACATTAGTTACACACAGTGCTAAACAGATCTGCCTTAAAATTTTAGAAGGAAGTACTGTTGCTCAGTAGTTTATAAATTTATTTGCAGAATCATATAAATGAACCACTCCTCTGCACACAGTTGTCTAATGACGTTTGCTGTGATTATTTATATTAGCAGTATTTCTTAAAGAAGGTAGAATAAGAATGGCACTTACCATAAAGTGCATTATTAAAACTACATTTTAAAATTATTATGGGCCTCAATATACTTGGTTCTAATTAATCTTTTACTGAATCTGTTGTCTCTTCTTTTTTTTTTTGGTACCGGGGATTGACCTCAGGACCTTGAGCTTGCAAGGCAGGCGGCAGAACCACTAAGATAAATCCCCAGCCCCTACTCTGCTTTTTATTAGCAGATATTCAGCTGTTTCCAATCTTTTCTACTTCAAAAATTGCAGCAATGATTAGCTGTACATTAAAAAATGTAGCAGTCTGTCTCAAGCTTAAATTCCTAGATGTGCATTAAATATTGCCAATTGCTCGCTATAGAAGCTATACCAATGCATAGTCTCATTAATTAATCATGAATGATTCAGTCCACATCACCGTATTTTTCTGGAATCTAGCTCAGTATTGTTGATTTGCATGTTCTGTCCCACCCCCCCTACTGGGGATTGCACCCAGGGCCTTGGCACTGAGTTATCCCCCCCCCATGTCTTTTTTTTTTTTTTGTACTGGGGATCGAACTCAGGACTTTGTTCTTAAAAGGCAGGCACTGCGCCACTGAGCTATCCCCACCCCTATTTATGAGCCAGAGCTTAGTAAGTTGCTAAATTGGGCCAGGGATTTAGCTTAGTGGCACCACGCCTGTCTCAAAAGTGCAAGGTCCTGAGTTCAATCCCCATTGCCCCCCCAACCAAAAAACGTTGCTAAGTTGTCTAGGCTGAGCTTGAACTTGTGATCCTCCTGTCTCAGCCTTCCAGAATGTAGGTTACAGGTGTGCATCATGATGCTTGGCTACCCACACACTTAACAGTGGCTTGTGTTGACGACAGAAACAAAGGAAATTCTTTATAAGGAAATAATTAAGTCCCAGGCAAACCACCTGGGAAAACTGGGTAAATTCTCTTCTTAAGATGAATAAGGACAACCCATCTTTGTAGCAAATGTCCCGAAGAGTGAGGGATGGGCTAAGTTCTCCTTGATCCTTAGATCCATGATCATCTGAAAACAACTGCTCTATCCTTAGGGCAGGACCGTTTTCAGGCAGACTATTACCCTTACTAATTAATTTTTTAAAAATTACAAAGTAGTAGACCTTTTAATGTTTTTTTTTTTTTGGTACAGGGATCAAACTCAGGACCTCGCACTTGTGAGGCAGGCGTGGTGCCGCTGAGCTAAACCCCTGGCCCCTGTAATACACTTTCAATGTAAAACATTTGAAAAAGACAGCTAAGCAAAAAAAAAGAAAAAAGAAGAGTAGTAACATCAATACTGCTTCAAGTACTGGATATAAACAGTCCAATACTATTATTACCCTGCTCCATTTTACAGATAAAGACACTAAAGTTCCAAGAAATTAAGTAATTTTTTGTGTTTTGTTTTCGGTTCTGGGGATCAAACTCAGGACCTTGCTCTTTCAAGGTAGGTGCAGTGCCACTGAGCTAAATCCTTGGCCCTACGTTAAGTAATTTTTACATGATATTTCTAAAAGATGGTGTTACCATGATATAAACTCCAGTATTTCTAAAGACTGAAGTTAAATTTCAGAGCACTCATTCTGTAAAATCAAGAACACAGCCTAGAAAAGAATACTGCCAAATGAATACTGTTCTTCTTATTTATTTATGCACATGTACTTAGGAGTTCATCAGAGGAGCTCTCTTCAGCTTTCAACCTAATCTAGATAATCAGTTTCTCTCACTGTATGTTGGGTAATAGTGGTTGTTGTGCTGTTGTGATACAACTATCTACTTTTACTTTATATTAGAGTTATCTTCCCTATAAAGTTGTATCAATTTGTATTCTCACCAGCCGTCTCTGAGAAGTTTCTTCATATATTTACTATGCTTGTTATTCATTAAGTCTTCAAATGTATCCTTTCATCAAACTGGAATATTTACTGTCTTGCTATTGTGTAAAAAGTGCGTTTGTTAATTAACATGGAGAATAGTGTTGGAAATTGTTCAAATTACATCAGTGTGAGTGGAATATCCATTTTTGCCTGAAGGAGCTGACCCATGCGGGTCACTTTGACGCTTGATTTTTCAATCCAGACGCAAAACTTTAGATAATGAATTTCTGACCTCAAAGTCCACATTTATCTCTACTTTGAGCTTTTGAAAAAACAAGGATCTTGCCTCTGCTTCTCAGCTCAGGCCCAAGCCTGAGGTTAATCTGATACTGCCTACAACTCTGCTTTGCTTTGAGTCCATCAAAACACTGCTTTTGATTTTTATCGAAACTCCCTTTCCTCCTAATAACAACCTTTTTGTTTGGTGAGATGGGACCTCCGAATCACAATCTCCCTCACTGCAGCAAGTTCATAAATCGAACTTTGTTGACTACTTTGTTGTGTTTTGGTGGTCTTTATTTTAAGGCTTTGTCAATCCCAAACTATAGGTCCTAACTCTGAAACAGCAGAGGAGTTCTACTCTGTATCTTTTTTTTTTTTTGGTACCGGGGATCGAACTCAGGACCTTGCGCTTGCTAGTCAGGGGGCGGAAGCACTGAGCTAAATCCCTGGCCCTCTACTCTGTATCTTTTTACAGATTATTTTTAAAAACTGGAGGGATTCTCACCTGCTGGTAATGCAAGTTCTGCCCGATGAACTAGATTAAAAGTCAACATCAGGGCCGGGGATTTAGCTTAGGGACCCGAGTTTGATCCCCGGAACCAAAAACAAACAAACAAACAAACAAACAAACGTCAACATCAGTTTTTGCTTTCAGTTCCTGCAACGGCCCCTCCCCGCTAGTCAGAGCACTTTTCTTTACGTGGAAGTCTCTTCCCCTAGATCTTGGCCCGGGTTCTGCTCAACTCCTGGGACCTGCAGGTGCTCATCTAAGGTACCATCTCTCCCCAAGCTTCCCCCCTCCACCCCAGGGTGCTTTGTTTTCTTACCTCTCTCTGAAACTACCTTATTCCATTGCTCATTAAAAAAAAAAAATCTCCCCCGAGAAGGGAAGATCCGGGACCCGCCCGACCAACAGTTGTCAAATAACTGAGCAAGTGCCTCAACCGCCCCTGCCCCTTTCATAGCCTCCTGGAGGTCCTGGGGAATCCCAACTCCGGCCAGAAATAGGTGGAGGGCGTTCAGTCGCACCATTGGTTGGAGCGTTGGCCGTTGCTCCTGGCAACTGCTGTTTCCCACCAGTCCTGCAGTGGCTTCGCCCTCCCCGTTCATCCCATCCCGCCCCAGGCCCGGGCCGCGGCCCCGGATAAAATCGGCGCGGTCCCCCTAAGCCGCAAGACTTCCGGTCAGGTGGCCCGCGGCCGCCGGAAGGGGAAGTTTCGCTTCGGAACGCTGTCTCGCTCGTCCGAATTCGGTGGCGCCACGTCCGCCGTCAGCGCCTTCCGTACCTCGGCTCCCGCGGCTTCCGCCTCGACACCTTCCACTCGCGAGCCCGGCTGCGTCGTGAGGGCGGCTCAGACACTCGGGCGGCTGTGCGCATCCTGGCGACTGAGAGGCGAAGATGTCGGACATCGGGGACTGGTTCAGGAGCATCCCGGCCATCACGCGCTACTGGTTCGCCGCCAGCATCGCGGTCCCGTTGGTCGGCAAACTCGGCCTCATCAGCCCGGCTTATTTGTTCCTGTGGCCCGAAGCCTTCCTCTATCGCTTCCAGGTACTGGCCGGCGCTGGGGAATGGAGACTACAGGCCCCAGGCGGCTCCGCGGCGGCGGAGCGGGCGCCGGCCCGGCGCGGACGCGCGGTGCCTGGTGGGATTTGTGGTGCGTCCTGTTCCAGGGGTTGGGGGTGGGGTCCTGTGAGCCGGGGAGGCCCTGGGGTCGCGAGCGAGGGCTTGAGAGCTGGGGGCGTGGGTTCGGCCTGGTGGGAAGGGACTGCCTTCCCCCCGTGCAGTGAGAGTGTGCTTCCCGCCCTACGCCGCTGAAGGAGGCAGTGAGAAGCTAAGTCAGTGGCTGCTGTCTTTTGGATGAGGCGTGCCCTTTGACGACTTGTCACCCACATGCCTGCGTGGTCCTGCTTAGTCAGAGTTGTCAACTCGACTTTGTTGGCATGTTAGTGGGGCACCTTAGCCCCTCGAGTGACTTTAAGGGCAGAGATACAAAGGATGAGTTTACGTGCACTTCCCTGGGCCCCAACCTAGTGTTGGCTTGTAGTAATTCAGCCCAAGACCAAAATAAAGAGTACATTGCTTCAGAAGTGGAAGCCCTTGTTACTTTCTTACGTGTGAAGTAAGAGTGCAGACGGCAAGAGAATATTAATTTCCCAGAAGTTCTTTACTGGCAGTTTCTGTAATTTAGAATTAATCCTTGGCATGTTAGATTCCAAGAGCTGACTTTAATTTCAACACATTACTTGGCCTGTGGGTAACACTCCTTTGCTCCCTACCTCACTGGGTATTATTTCTTAGTCTCCTTTGCTGATTTCTCATCTTTCTGATCCTTAAATGTTGGGAAATGTCCCAGGAATCAGTTATAGACCCTTTTCTATAGACTCTCGCTAGCCCAAGGTGGTACCATTCAGCCTCGTGGCTTTAAACATTTTATAAAAATGGAAGACTGTCAAATACAGTATAAAATTTTCAGCCTATATTTGTCTCTTGGTTTCTTGGTCTCTTGTCTTCTTGGTTTTTACATCTGTCAGACTTTTGGAAATCATCACTTGGATGACCAGTAGACATCTCAGTCAAACTTGATGTGGCCAAAAACCAAGTTTGCTTTCTCAGCTCCATAGTAGGAACTCAAGCTAACAGTGGTGGAGTTATCTTTGACATTTTTCTCTCGCACACCACAATTCTGTCAGAAAGTCCTATTGACTGCACCTTAAACATAATCCAGAATACAGTCCCTTTTCATTCTCCACTGCATGCCATTATCATTCCATCCTAGTTCCTTTTCATCTTTTTTCTCTGAACAGCTGGAGTGATTCTTTTAAAGCATAAATCAGACCTGTCAGCCTGCCCAGAATACTCCAGTGTCTTCTCAACCTGATGAATAAAATCCAAGTCCTTTTAGTGGCCTGCAAGGCCCCTCCTGCGCTTCTTATCTCATCTCCTACTGTTTTGTCTCTCGTATGTTAGGCTCTGTGATGAAGCCCTTGCTGTTTTTTCAGCGCCTATTTGGATCCCTCCTCAGGCCCTTGGTTTTATTTATCTGCCTGTGGGAGTTAACCACTGCTCACACATTTGCCTTGCCATGTCCTTCAGGTCTCAGTGCAAATGCCACCTTATCAGCAAGGCCTTCTCTGTCAGCCGTACATAAAATATTACCTCTCTTTCATTCCATTTCCCTTACCCTAACTTTTTTGCAGTATTTCACCCCTTGGCATTTGCTAGCCTGCTTCTCTCCAGAGAATCAAGTTCCATGAGAGTCAGATCTTTTTCCTGTCTGTCCTGACTTTGTTATTTAGAATAGTACCTGGGACATAGTAGGTGCTTACGTATTTGTTGAATTTGTGGCAATAAGTGGGTGCTTGCTATGTGCTGGGCATTGGGAATACAATAGCAAGTAAGACAGAAAATGTTCCTGCTTGTATGAAGAAAATAGAGACACATGTGATAGAGAGTGATTTAAGGCTGTGCAATATTTTTGAGTGTTCCAGAACAGTCTTGGAAGACATTTGAAGAATGTCTTTGGGTAGATCTAGCAGTGGGCACCACCTTCCAGAAAGAAGAAATAGTGAAAGGCTTGAGGCAGGAATAAAGGGAAGACTGGGAGGGTGGTACAAAGTTAACTGCAGGGGTGAGGATCAGTAGATGTGGACAAGGAGCTAGCCAGGGGTGAGTTCGTGAAAGCAAAGAAAAAATGGTAGGTTGGGGCAACATAGAGGGCCTTGCAGACTATGTTAAGAGGTTTGAATTTGATTTAATTTACAGTATTTTTTTTTACAATGCTGGCGATTGAACACAGGGCCCCCAGCACAGCTGTGCCATTGAAGTTTGAGGGCTCTGTGGAATTTGAGAGCCTTGACTACTCTCTGGAGTGGACTTGGTGTATGGGGAAGTGCTAGGTGATGGGATCAGAGCAGCACACAACTTAGCAAGAGAGATGGTGGTTTTGACCAGGGTGGCTGTGAAGATAGAGGAGAGTGGATAGATTTGGTAGTTGGAGTGAACAGGCTTGCTGCTGAGTGGATATGGAGGGAGAATGGGTGAAGGAAGAAGGACTTAAAGATGCCAGTGCTTTCCTGGAGCAACTTAGCGATGGTGCAGCCCTTTATGGAGATTGGGAATGTTCAGGGAGGCTCAGGTTCAGTGGGGAGTGTGGTTGAATGGTCACGCCATGCTTTAGCCATTGTGAAGTCTTGAGACACTTTTTAGGCATTCAGGTGGAGAAACCAAGTAAGGAGTTGGATCAGATAGAAAGTTAGATATAAGAACATGATTCTAGAGCATAGCCAGAATTACATGCTGTTTTCTATTTATTTACTTCAGCAAACATTTGTTGGTAGAGTGCATGTTGTACACTTTGTGTCTAGTGGCATGTTGGGTAATGTGTGTGCAAGGATAGCAGTGATTGTTTTGTAAGAAGAGCTTGGTCCATATTGAGTCTGACCCTTCTTGCAAAATCTTCCTCATTTGTGTAGTCAGATTAGTAGAGTAAATGACATTAAAAAGCATTTAAAAAAAAATTAGGCTGCAGGTGTAATGTTGAATAGAAAAAGCCATCATTCATCATTCATGTCACACCTTCCATGATTTCCCCATCTTCCTTGCATTGTGTTTTCCAGGTTTGTTGTCCTTAGACTAGGAGAAGCTGTTGGCAGGAGGCTACACAGTGCCCTGACTCCCAGGGTGTGAAAAGACCAGTAGCTGTGCCTTGTCTGTGGTTTCTGTTACTCTGACTCTTGATCCCGACAAGATTAGCTATCAAACCAACCTGGAGGAACTCGTTTCCCGATGATGCAGTTGAAGAAAAGCTGCATCTGAGGGCTCAGTGTGCCAGGACAGTGTGTAGTATGCTTTTGTGGAGCTTATGTAAGAGACTCACCTCTTCTTTAGAAGCTGCATCCATAACAGCTTAAAAAAATTAAGGGATGACTGATTTAGCATTGTACATTCATGTTGGAAGTGACAAAAGTCACTTTTTTCTCTTTATCCGTAGGTTTCCTCAGTATAGCTTGATGGTTTGGAATGTCAAAGTTTAAAATGTTACTTCTCTGGTTTGGTTAGGTCAAAACAGGTGTGAGCTAAGACTCACTACATGGTCGTCCCCATCCTATTCCTCATCCCTTGGTCTTAATGCTCATCAGCCAAATAGTTCATAATGATGAAATGTCCTTATTTGGTCCTTGAGTACAAGGGAGGTGGCAGTTTCTTGCTGCCTAGTGTTCTGAGATTATTTCTCCCAGGGCTGACTGCACTGTAACATTTCCTCATTTCTTTGCACAATATAACCTCACCCCTTATAACTGTGTTGCATTTTTCCATGTTATCACATTCATATCCCATGATTATCCTGGGATAACTGTTAGCCCATTCTTTAGGCAGCTGCAGTTTCAGTTTTTATTTTGTTGAGTTGACAATAGGTCTAAGTTACCTTTTATAGCTCCTTTGCATAATATCTACCAAAAATAATTCAGTGTTTAGTAAAACATTTTGGGAAGTGACTTCTTCCAAATTAATTATAACAGATTATTTTCCCCTTTTTGTTAGACTAGAAAGACCATAGGATTTCAAATAATTTGAGTCAAGATCTCAAGGCTCCTTACAAGTGTACCCTTAGGCAAATTGTTTATACTTCTGAGCTTCACTTTCTTTATCTAAAAGTGGGAATGATATAAAACCATAATTACTCTCTTCTAATATTTCATTGATTATATCATATTTCATCAGTTTAATGTAGCTTTTTTGGGGGTGAGGGATAGAAATGAAAATATTAATTTTGAGATACATCCTAATTTTAGAAACAAAAGTGAATACCTTCAAATTGAGATATGTTATCTACTTTCTGCCTCTCTTAAATGGAATACAAAGAAAAGTGTTTATAAAATACCCAGAAAATAGCATGATTAACAAGCTATTCAAAAATAGTTGCCTATTTTTATTTATCAGTCACTAATAATATTTGTCTTATTGCCATCTGTCTATGTGTGTTAGTCATTTTTCCATCACTGTGGGAAAATAAGTGAAATAAACAATTTAAAAGAAGAAAGGTTTGTTTTGGCTCACAGTTTTAGAGGTTTCAGTACATGGCTTCATTGTTTCTGGGCCTGTGGTGAGGCAGAGTATTGTGGTGGAGAGTTTGTGTCAGAGCAAAAGTGCTCACTTCATGGTGACCAGGAAGTAGGAAGGTTGCAAACAAAACATACTCTTTTTTATTTTTTTATTTTTTTGGTACTGGGGATCGAACTTAGGACCTTGTGCTTGTGAGGCAGGCACGGTGCCACTGAGCTAAATCCCTGGCCCAAACAAAATAATATTAAGAGAGTGTCCACCCAGAGACCTGCTTCTTCTAATTAGGTCCTAGCTCTGAGTTGGCATTGCCTCCAAATAGCCCACTAAGCTGTGAATCCCTCAAGAGATGAATCTTTTGATGATCCAGGCACCTCAGAATGGTTTCACCTCTGATCATTGTTGCCTTGGAAAGCAAGCCAGTAACACATGAACCTTCAGGGACATTTTGGATCCAAACCATAACACCGTGGATAGTAAGATTTACATTTTTCTTGTTTTCCAGTACTGAGTATTGGCCCCAGGGCCATTGCACTGAGTTACACCTTTATTTTGGGACAGTCTTGCTGAATTGCCAGGTTGCCCAGGCTGGGTTCAGACTTTCAGTCCTGCCTCAGCATCTCAGAGTGCTGATAGCACAGCTGTGCACCACCATACCTGGCTAAATTTTAATTTTAGTTTGCACTTTAATTAGAAATATGACTGTTAGGGCCGGGGATTTAGCTCTGTGGTTCCGCTGCCTGCCTCACAAGGACCTGAGTTCAATCCCCGGTACCAAAAAAAAAAAAAAAAGAAATATGACTTGTTAAAGGGCCGGGGATTTAGCTCAGTGGTTCCACCACCTGCCTTATAAGTGCAAGGTCCTGAGTTCGATCCCAGGTACCAAAAAACAACAACAACAACAAAAAAACCCAGAATGGCAGAAATATGACTGTTAGATTATTGTTGTTGGGAAGATGTGACCTCAATTTCTGTAGTATGTTTTCAGGAATAAAAAATAGAACCAACTGTGTCTGTGATTCAGACTGGTGCTTGTTTCAGAAGCTTTGTACTATTGCAGGTAACCCAGTGACTGCATCCCTAGCAGGTCAGCTTAGGGTTATGATATGAGGAAGAGTTATTTCACACACAACTGGAAGGAGAATGAACTTGGACTGGAGGTTGAGTATGAAAATATCTCCAGGCTTGGATTTAGAACTGTAGTGGTTAGAGTTTTGTTATGAACAATTGGAAATCTTTTCTGAGCATTCATGTCCACTTGAGACAGGCAGTTCAGTTGCAGTTTGTAGATAAGGTTGCGGCATTGTTTTTAAACTTTTTATGGAGTTACAGTATGCAAACAGGAAAATGTATCATACATTTACAGCTTGTAGAGTTTTCAGAAACTAGCATCCTGATCAAGAGGCAGAACATTTTCAGCACCTGCAAACCTTTCTCTTGCTCCCTCTAGTCACTGCCCCTCCAAGAGTCACTAGTACTGTATCTTGGCTTTTAATTCACTGGATTGTTTTTGCCGAGTTTTGTACTTTCTCTAAGTGAACTTGCACAGCAGTCAGTCTTGGGTCGGGCTTTTATCAACAGGATTGGATGTTGGAGGGTCACCCGTATCATGGCCATGGACTGTGCATTCTTATTGCTCTGCTGTGTGGATATACCGCAGTTTATTCATTTACCACAATTTATTTAATGGATCTCTTGCATAGTTTCCAGTTTGGGCTATCTTGAGTAACGTTGCTGTGAACATTCTGGTACATGTCTTAATGAACATAGGTACTTTTCAGTGGAGGTAGGTATGGTTTTATGTTGCTATATACCTAGGAATATAACCAATGGAATAGAATTAATCTCCTGAATCGCTACATGTAAATAAACAGAATAAAACACTCATTTATTGATTCTAATTGCTTTTTTTTTTTAAAGCCCTAAAGTGATAGTGGGTAGCTTTTATTTTTTAATTTTTTTTATTTTTTAAGACAGAGCCTTGCTATATGGTCTAGGCTGGCCTTGGACTCACAGCAGTCCTCCTGCCTCAGCTTCCTGAATGCTGGGATTATAGACATGAGCCACCGTGCCTGGCTGGGTAGCTTTCATTTTAAAAAAATGAATGGGAAGGTTCTTTTTTTGCCTACCTAGTATATTTTTTAAAAAGCCCATAGTTTAGTTTGGCCTTTTGCACACAGGTACTGGTCATCTTTCTAGTTTGGTGAACCATAACCAAACTTAACTTTGAATCCAACTGATCCTTTATGTTTCAGAAAAAGTTTTGCTTTTCATCCTTAAAAAACCCTCTTTTCCCTCTGGATGGCATTTGCAGTTATCTCAGCAGATTATTCAGATTTTAGTTAAAGGATGACTGCAACCCACATGGAACAAACTGTTAGATTAGTAACTAAATGCTTTGTCTTTTTGTAGTGTTCCTATGGCAAGTGACCCCATTGGCTATTGTTTTTGTTAAGTGAGGAACTTTGGGTGTAGTACCTTAACTCTGGGGCCCAACTTTCTTCATGAAAAAAAAAATCCTTTTCCTGAGTGTTTATGTGTCAGAGGAAAAGAGACTTTATGGGGCCTTCAGAAATATATTTACATTATATGGTATACCTCTAAAGAGATGAGCTCTAGTGTTTTCAAATTATAATTTTAAAGTAATATAAAAATAATGTGAAGTCTCAGATCACTGAAAGCCAAGTATAACTAAAGTGTAAACTTAATGAACAAGGAAGAGGAGAGATATTTTGACAGACACTGATTTCTAAGGAACAGGTGCACACAGTGGCTAAAAATAGTGTTATGTCATCAGCATTAGAGAAAATGTAGTCAGGAAAAAACCCTAAGGTTTCTTTGCTAAGATCAGACCTTGAGTACTTACAAAAATATGGGGGTAATTTAAATGTATAAAACCAGGTCAGTGGGTGTCTCCCGAAAGATCGTGATAGTAATAACACACACTCATGCACACACATACACACACACACACACACACACACAGACATACAGACTCTTTCCTTTTTTACAACACACCTTTTTAACCCCAGCCTTTTACAAACTCAAAAATAAGGAAGGTAGCAGTCATAGGATGGATGTCATTGAGTAAAGAAAGCCAGCTCTAACGTCTGTACTTCTAAGGTTCCATGGTCACTTATGAGTCATGGCAATACTTGCTTTTGGTTCATCTCCTCAGTGCTTTTCATAAGCAGGTTCATATACAGATATAATTGTACTGAAAATTTTTATTAATTGTATGTCATAATACTGATGTCATTTGTGAGAGGCATTGTAAAAAATTGAGGGTTAGTATCACAAATTCTGGAGTCAGACTGAGACAAAATTCTATCTTTACTAGTGGTTAATCTTTTCTCATGCTGTTCACCGTCTGTAAAAACCAGTCTTCTTGGTGCATATATTGGCACATATAAATAAGCTGGGTAACTCACTGATTTGTTCGTTTAAAGAATCATTAAAGGAGGGCGGTAAGCTTCCCCTTTTACAGATGGCAAGCTGAGGTCAAGAGGTGATGAGTTGACAGTAGACGGCCCATGTCTTCTCACAGCATCTGTAGCGCTCTTTTCATTAGACTGTATTCTTCCTGTGCTAGTCTAGGTGAGTGCTAAGCTGCTTTGCTTTGCTGGCTTGCTACAGGGATCTGCAGAGTCGCTTTTGGTATGGGCCGTGCTTTTTCCTCCACAGGCAATGAAGCTCTGTTGTTCCCAGCCCTGTACTTAGAGAACAGCTTTGTATCTAGCTATAGGCCCCGTGACTGATGTCTTCCCTTTGAGCCACATCTAAATTTGTTAGCAGACCTCCTCTTTTATTGTGCTTACATCTTCTTGGGACCAAATCAAGATCAGATTTCCCCTCCCTTATGCCAACTCTTGCTTTCTTTGACATGGTAGTGTGCCATGAGACACGAAGCCTTCAAGCCAGAAGCCAGTGTCCAGAAGCTGGGAAGCCAGCCTGCTTCACTGTTACTTACTGTTTTCTGGAGGCATTACCTACTGATCTAGACCAGAATGAAGTAAGATACAAAATTTTATTTACAGATAGGGTTGTATGTATGGAAAGCCCAAGAGGCTGAGTTCAAATATAACAAACACCTTTGGAAGTTAGGTATAAAAGGAGCTAGATTAGCTCAATAGGAAAATAGAAAAGCTGTGGAAGACTTCTTGGTTGGGAATTCTGTCAGTATCACAGTGGTATAATAGAGATGTTAGCTCTGATTCACTTAGAAAAATAAAATACCGAGACTGTAGAAATAGGGGACGGAGATGACTTAACTGTTTATCAGATATTAAAATGTGTTATAAAACTACACGTTAAAATAACTTGGTATTAGTGTAGGTATCAGTGCCAAACAGAATTGTCAAAAACTAGACCTTATAAAAGGGACTAAATATTCAATGAAAGCCACTTTTCAGGTAATTGGAGAAAATATGGGTAAGTTTATAAACAGGGATGAGACAATTGAGTGACGATTTAGAAAAATAAGTTGGATTTCTTCCACATCCCTTAGATTAACTGTGAAAGTACTGTAGTAAAACTGTGAACACATTTCTATTCTTTGAGTGAAGAAACTGTAAGCATGATACATGATGAATATATTTGTCTACAAATTAAACATTTACATGCCAAATTATAGCAAAAATACCATAAAACTATGTCTAATGACAGACCAGAAAATATTTGCAATGAAGAAGAGGAACTTCCAGTGTATAAAAAAATACAAACCTAGCAGAAAAATGGTGAAAGGATATACATGAAAAGGTACTCTTTGTTTTTCTCATGAGGCAAATAGAATTTTCAAATTGGTGAATATAAAATGTACTGAATGGTATGTATGGAGAATATAGGGACTCATCTACATTTTAGGAGGAAGAATAAATTGATTAAACATTTCTGTAGGCATTTGGCAATGTCTAACAAAATAAACATATATCTGTTGATCTAGGAGATTGATTCACAAGAATTATCCTGTATGTGCATAAGAATAGTCATCATGGGATTATAACAATTCAAATGAAGTTTGAATGTTCACATAAAAGGAATACTGTGAAGGCAGTGGAAATATTTTGTCAGGGGGATGATACACAGTATAAGACAGTACAGTATGAAGCACATGAAGAGAGTGCATAATGGTAACGCGCACAAGAAACTGATGAGTTGATGCTTCAAGAGGAACTTCGAGCCTGGGGGCCAGGAACCCAGAAGCGAGGTTTACTTCTTAATATAGACGCTGACGTATTTCTTACTTTGGGGATAATGCTTTTTAAGTCATGTGCTCATGTTGTTTATTTAGCATATTTTTGAATAAAAATTGCTGCTTTATTTCTGTTTTTTGAATGTGGCAGTTTTGGATAAAGTCATCCCAGTATGTTCTTTTCCTGAGAGATCTACTATTGGAGTCTTTGAAATTAATTTTTGGCCTTAGGTTTAGGTGTATGCCTGTCAGTAAAAAGACTTAACTGTAGGGCCAGGGATTTAGCTCAGTGGTTCAGCCACTTGCCTTGCAAGCACAAGGACCCGAGTTCGATCTCCGGTACCCCCCACCCGCCCCCAAAAAAGACTAACTATATATTTTTGTAGTATTGATTTTTTTCATTTTGTTTAGAAATATTTATTGCTTATTTTATGATGTCATTGTATTCTATCCATTTGCAAATTGGTTATACTTGGTATGAACTCGTCTTTAGTTCGCAAGTCATAATGATATTTTCACTTGGGTAACTCATTGAGGAGAATGCTTTGCAAGGGTTAGTCTTGTTTAGTTAAAGAAAAAACAATTAACCTGGCTTACAGAAACTAACAGCTGTGTTTATTTTGATCTGGACAGATTTGGAGGCCAATCACTGCCACCTTTTATTTCCCTGTGGGTCCAGGAACTGGATTTCTTTATTTGGTCAATTTATATTTCTTATATCAGTATTCTACACGACTTGAAGCAGGTATGTCTCTGATAGTTGTTTTAAGTACTGTTTCTTTCTAATTTACTAATCCATGTTTACTTCCTTGGAGGAATTTTAAGGGCAGTCAGCAGTAGTGCATGAAAAATGGCATGATGGTAGTGGATGCCCCAGTGACTGTGCTAAGACCACGTGAGGCACTTAGGTTACTCAACTGTAGTAGAATATCATGAAGTTTAAAGTATCTGTCACCATTTTGTAGGTGAAAAAAAGGCATATGAGAAGTTTACCTACTTTGCCCAATTCCTCAGTGGCTGAGCTATACACTTCTCATTTTATTTGGCCATCTCATTCATTTTTGTCATAGAGCAGTCTTTGTCCTTTGATGCAGCATTGGTCTGGAGGGTATGTATCTCTCCGATTGAGGCTGAAAATGTTACTCTGTGCAAATAAAAGCCCAGACTTATTTTCTATAATTGAAACACTCAACTTCAAAATACATGGTCAGGGTTTAATAATATGGTAGTTTATCAGATGTATGTTGTACAGTATGATGTATGGATAAACTGTCAAAATCTTTTCTTGAAAATATCTTACTGAATTATTATTTATTTCCAACAGTGCCTTCCTTATATGTCATCCTGAGTTGCTTATACTAAGAAACACTAAATCAATACACTGTCTTAATAGGAGTATGATTTTGTTAAACTGAAATGATTTTGAAAAGTTGGGCTGACTTCACAGACTAAGCCTGCTGGCTATTAGCTTAGGTTGGAGAATTTTGACCATTCTTAAAGCTAAATTGGTGCTCATATGTTTGAAAATTGTAAATTAGTCTCAACTTTGAGGAAATAGTAGGATGACCATTGGTGTCAAATTAACTTTTCCTTAAACTGATATTAGGTATGAGTTGTTATTTTATTTATTTATTTTTTTGGTACTGGGGATCGAACTTGGAACCTTGTGCTTGCGCGGTAGGCCCTGGAACCACTGAGCTAAATCTCTGGTCCTGTTTGTTTTTTTTTTTAAGAAAGAAATCATTATATTAATAAGATGCAGAGCCATAGACTATAACTGTTGGGAGGGAGCCTTACAGAACAGATTCGAGAAAGGGTCGTATGCTGGCTGAGGTGAAACTAGCAGCGAAGCTGCTCTCTACTGTGTCAGGCTTGATCAGTCCTTAAGTCTGTCAGAGTAGTGATTTCATTCTCCCTTTTTCCATTGGTTTCTGGTTATGCTGCTGACTTGCTTAGCATTCTACCTTTCTGGTATAATTGAGGATTAAGTTGTTGGAGTAATTTTTTATAAAGAGTAAACTATAGATTAAGTGTGGATGATCTATGACCAGTTATTTAAACCTTTATTATAGGAAACCTTTAAACATAAAAATAGAGAAAAAGTTCAATGAGTCTTTTTCTTTATATTGAAAGCAGATTGACTTAACATAAAACTCACCATTTTAGCCATTTTACAGTGTATTCAGTGGTCTTTAGTGTATTCACAATGTCATGCAAATATCACCACAGTTTAATTCCAGAATGCTTTCAGCACTCCTCAGAACTCTTAAGCAGGCATTCTCTGTTCCCCCTTTCCCCTCTCCCAGCCCCTGGCAACCACTAATCTACTATCTGTGTGGATTTGCCTATTTGGGACATTTCATATGGCTTTTGTGACTCACTGTTTTCATGGTTTTAACCCACCCACAATGTGAAGTGTGAACCCTGATTTGACTATCACCCACCTCTAACTGTTACCTTCTAGCGAGTCTTTGATGGCTGCCTCACCTCTGTTTTTTGCAGCAAAATGCTGGGCATGGTGTCATTTCATTTGTAAATCTTTCAATATTTACCTCTGAAATAGAGAGACTTAAAGAATCCTTCTAATACTATTTTAAGATTAAATCTAAATTGAAGAAATTCCTTGGCTACTTTTTACTTGTCTTCTCTTGATTACTTAGTACTTAGATAATGCACTGCACTTAGATAATACACTGAATTTTTAATATTATTCTACCTGAATAACATTTAAGAAAAACGCATGGGCTTATTAGGCCACTGGTCTCTTGTTTGCTTTGATTGATAGAAGTTGCCCTCTCATTCCCTATTCCCTCCCCACATAGCATTTTGAAATGCTACAGCTGAGAGGATCTGTGTATGTTTTATTGGGGATTGAACCCAGGGTCTTTACGCTGAGCTACATGTACCCAGTCCTTTTATTTTTTATTTTTTTG
The DNA here is from genome assembly GCF_000247695.1 of Heterocephalus glaber. The sequence goes on from NW_004624735.1 coordinate 31,845,706, forward strand.
TATTTTGGGGTCCTTTTATTTTTATTTTGAGGCAGAGTCTCAGTAAGTTGCCCAGCCTAGATTTGAACTTGGGATCCTCCTGTCTCAGCCTCCCAGAGTGCTGGGATTATAGGTGTGTGTCATCATGCCTACCTGAGAGGCATTTTAAAAACAATTTTACTTAGATATACAGTTGCCTCTCTGAATTCATGGGTTCTGCATTCTCAGATTCAACAACTGTAGATTGAAAATATTTGACTAAAAAAAAAAAATCAATTCTGAGCTGAATGTGTATGGATTTTTTCCCTTTCATTATTTCCTAATGTGGTATAACAACTATTTATAAAACATTTACATTGTATTAGGCAGTATAAGGAATCTAGAGACGATTTAAAATATGTGGGAGGATTGTGCAGGTTTTATGCAAGTGGTATATACCATTTTATTTAGGGATTTGAGCATTTGCAGATTTTGGTATCTGAGACAGGTGCTGGAAACAATCCCTTCCACAAATATGTGGGGACAACTAACTCACCATACAGTTCATCCATTTAAAGTGAACAATTCAGTGTTTTTAGTATCTTCGCAGAGTTGCACCGTCATCATAATTTATGAAATTTCATTACCCCAAAGCTTCACCCATCAGCAGTCATTCCCTGTTTCCATTCAGTGCCTTTTCCCCCTCCAACCCATAGGAAATTGTTAATCTACGTCTGGCCCTTTTGCTTAGTCTTTCTGGACATGTCTTAAAAACAGAGTCATGTTGTATGTAGCCTGTTGTGACTAGCATCTTTCACTTAGCGTTAAGTTTTTAAGGTTCTCTATGAAGTATGTATGAGTATTGCATTCATTTTTATTACCTAGTAAGAGTCCATTGTATGGACAATGCCATTTTGTTCATCGTTAGTTGACCTGGCTGTGGTATTGTGAATGATGCTGCTGTACACAGTAGTGTAGAGAGGAATCTTTGTGATCCTTCTGTTTACCCTTCTGTTTCACAGACAAGAGCACAGTGGTGGGATCAAGGAGCAGTGACATGTCCCAAAGGTCACAGAGCTTGGGTATAACACAGCTAGGAGTGGAGTGCCTATATCGATACCCTGTTTTCTCTCCACCATACAGCCTCAAGTTAACATTTTGACAAAATGTTTGCCACCTGCATATTTTCCTGCCAGCCTAAATTGTTAAGTATGTAGCAGTATTGGCATATTTATGAGGTTTCTGATTTGAACTGGAAGACTGCAATTTGAGACCAGTTAATTGAATTTCTAGTTGCAGGCATGCCAAATATTATAGTACTATAATTGATGTGATTATAGTATCTTAAATACTCAGTCTAAAGAATCCTTAGAAATCTCAAAGCCAAAACCACATCAGACCACAGCTATTGTTAAACTTTAGAAAATTTGTTGGAGTCTCAGCTCTGATCTGTCACAGTGATTCTTCTTCAGCAGTGAGCATCCTTCGTGTGGCTGAGGTGTGCCTTTGAGGTGGCAAGGAAGAAACAGGAGAGTGGGGGCTTTTGCTGGAAACCTGGTTTCTTTTTGCTACTATACCCTGCTGCCTGTCTGATTATTCAGGGTTTTTTTGTTTTGTTTTGATTGACTAGCTTTATCCTATAACTGTAATAGAGTGTGGAGCCGAGGGAAGGTAATTTTTAAGCTAGAGTGATCTTACAGTTATTTCTCTTTCTTTGCTTCTCTTAAAACCTTTGAACTGAAGGGATTAAGAGTCATCCACAGAAGACAGCTGGGTTGTTGATTATTCTGGCCATTAATAAAACAGAACCTGTTTAATGGTGCAGTGAAGAGCAGTAAACCAATAGGCTTCACTCTGCTTCTAGTAGCTATGTGACGACTTGCTCTCCTATAAAAAGGGGGCTGGCTATAGGTTGTGTCTCACAGTGAATCTGTGGAAAGGTATGGCCGAGTGTATCCCTTTCCCTCTCCTGTCACTTCCCTTTCTTGGAAAATAGGTACCCAGAAGACAGAGATGGAATCCTCTCAGCTGCACCCAGAGCTGGGTGTGTGTGCGCACGGGCGTGTTTTGCGTGTGTGTGTGTCTGACAGTAGTAATCATAATGGTAAGATGCTCCAGCATAGTCATGTTGAAGGAGATACAATATACAATGGTAGGCAAAACAAATGTGCCTCCTTCCTGAGAAGTGTATGGTCCCAGGGTGGGAGACAGACATTAACCAGTTAACAGGTGTGTCCATCAGGGCCTGATAGGGCCACAGAGGAGAAGCCAGCAGAGCAGGAGGGAGTTCTGGGGGTCTCACCATGGTTGGACTGGGGGTCAGTAGCTCTGGAATTGAGGGGCAGTCAGAGTGTACGACTAAGAAGTCAGGAGAGCATGGGGGGACCTTATTTAGGTGCTTTGGGTTCAGCACTTTATTGACATGGTTTAGATGTTTGTAAAAATTGACTTTTCTTGAGAGGAGTAATTTAAAAAATATTCTCCATTTGGTTTTCTCTAAGTTTTTGAAGTGTTTTTCTTTTTAGACATTACTTTGCTCTGAAATTCTGAACCATGACATTGGCTTATTTTTGTTTACAGGAGCTTTTGATGGGAGGCCAGCAGACTATTTATTCATGCTTCTCTTTAACTGGATTTGCATCGTGGTATCCTTCTGTGTCATTTTGGGTCAGAAATGGACCTTTTGGGGCCGGGAATTTAGCTCAGTGGTTTCGCCGCCTGCTGCGCAAGCGCAAGGACCCGAGTTCAATCCCCAGTACCAAAAAAAAAAAAAGAAATGGACCTTTTTTGTTCGTTTGGTTTTTTTCAGATTTGGGGAAATAGATGGTATTCTATAACAATTTCAAATTAGCATTTGCATCTTTGTTTACTACAGTTAATAAGAATAATTAAAAATTTTAAAAGCTCTAGTAGATCATGTAGCCATTGAGTGATGAATTCTCTCACCATTGCTCTTGTGGGATTTTTTCCCACTTGGCTGGGTTTTGTTACTGTCCCTTCTTGTTCTCAGTTCTCTGTGTTCTCAGGGTGACAGCTTGTTGATCGAAGCACAAAGAGATTCAGTGCTGTGAGACAGCTTGAGAAGTTCTTATCAGAAAATAAATTTATACCAACGTCATTTTCTGCCTTTATTGCTTTCTTTCTTTTGGGGTCCTTAGTAGTAATTCACTCCCTCTATAAAGTGCCCTCTATAAAATACAAAGCGTTGGGCACAGTCTGTCTTTCTGCTTTGCACCAACCGCCCTTGTCAGCACCCTTCCAACTGTGGACTCTTGCAGATGGCACGGACTGCGGAAGGGACTGTGGCTCGCCTCCTGGGCACAGCTGGTGAGCTCATAGTTGCTGCTGGACTTAGCTTTCATTTAAAGTTGGGCCAAGAGCCAGCAAAAGTAGGACTTCGGATACTCTTTCCTTGCCTTTGAGAGAATTAAACAAAGTGGTTTTGAACTTCATCTATGCTGTACAGCCCTGAGTATGAGCAGAGTCATTGTGTGTTTCAGGTTCACGGGTATCTCTGTCCTCTGCTTGAAGGAGAGATGCCAAGCACTGTGGCAGGCATGGAAAAGAGGACATCCGTGACTTACTGAGTCAAGCTGAGGCTGTTAATTTCTACATCTCCTTGTGGTATTGTCTAATGGAATATTCATGATGAAGGTTATCAGAACCTTTGTGTTCTCAAATGTTTTAAGTAAACTGCATGACAGAAAACTGGTTTTGTTGAGAACATGGGAATGAAATTAATGTTTCAGTGGGGGGAAATACTTTTTTATTATCTGATCTTTAACTTCACAAATCTAGATTACTGGCTTGGCAATGGACATGCAGGTAAGTGTCCCTTTAAACTGTTTGCCTTTTGTGTGATTCAGACTTGCTATGCATAGCCTTTGATAGAAGTTGAAATGGTACTGTGTGATTAATGTGTGGTATTTTGAACTTACAGAATGGTATGTTTTATTCTGAAGATTTTAAGTCAGCTGAATTTTTGAAGCTTGTATGACTTACCTAAATCATTGTTTTTCTTGCTCATTTCTGGCTTTTGTCGTATGTTTGAATATTGAGAATAATGGGTGTGCAATATTTTTTAAGTATATGTGAGGATTCTTTAAAATCGAGATATATGGTAAGTAAAGTCTGCCTTTTGTGAATAACGCTTGACTTAAATATTTGAGTCCATCTAAAAATATAATTGTGTTGTATTTTATTACGGGGTTTTGTAGCATTCTTTGTATGATAAGTTAAATAATGGGATCAATTTGTAATTCTTATGAGTTGAATTTTCTTTTGCTTTTTAGTATTCATATGAGAAACTGTTTTTGGAGGGGAGGAATAAAAAGCACAGTAGATTTATGGTAAGCCTTTGTTCAGACTGCTTACGCCCAGAGCCTGGTTTTTACCTGTCACTTCTTTTGCAGTTGCTGATGATTCCTCTCATCATGTCAGTACTTTATGTCTGGGCCCAGCTGAACAGAGACATGATTGTGTCATTTTGGTTTGGAACACGATTTAAGGTACTTGACCTTAGCTGGAAAAATTTCTTTTCATTGTCTGCAGAACTCCCAAGTCCAGAGATGCACTTCCTGACTCAGCCAGGAGAGGGCACTGCAGAGCAGCGTACCATAGGCAGGCCCCTTTCTCCCCTCCCAGGGTCAACCCGGAGCTCTCTGCTGGCCTGTTACTTCCCTGGCTGTTCAGGCCCTCAGGGCTCTTTCCCTTAGTGAGTGTGTGTGTGTGAGAGAGTGTACGTGTGTGTGTGTGTAACTCATTTGAAAGCTTGCTATTTAAAATCCATTCTTATTGTTCCTTTACTTCCTGTATGTGTTTAACATTTTAGCAAAATATTTTTTTCCTTCTAAACACTTCCTTTTATACCTGATCTCACAATTTTTCACTTGTAACTCTTTGATTCTCTTCCTTGTATATATCCTACCTTTTATGGGACTGAACCTATACTGTATTTTTAATCTCTTGCCTGGAACTGGTCTTGGCTTTCGACTTTTGCCCTGTGTTGTTCTTGTAGTACTTAGCTGAGTATCTAAGTTATTTAGGTACAACTCTTTCTTTACTGGTTTGTGAAGATCCTTGCCATGCCCCTAGCCTTTGATACCAGGTCTTGAATCTAATAGGTGTCTCACATATTGAATTCCATCTACAGAATTGTCTTATTCAAGATAGCAATATGTAATGAATTAAAAATCCGGAGTAACTATTTGTTACAGTTTGCTGGTTGGGGTCTGAGTGTGCCTCTGTCGTGGCTGTGTTTCTAGTAGCATCCACAAGATGCTTGTCTGGTTTCTGAGTCTTGTTAATATGAATCCAGCAGGGCATGTGTTGGATCTGGACTATGGGCAATGTATTCTGCTTTCCAGTTACAAGTACACAAATAAGTATAGTTTTTTTTTTTGGTACAGGGATCGAACTGAGAACCTTGAGCTTGTGAGGCAGGTGGTGGCACCACTGAGCTAAATCCCCATCCCAAATAAATATACTTTTAATTATGAAGCTTTAGTATAGTAAGAATGCTGCTGGATTGATCTGAGAAGCTTGCAGTGACCTCCCAAAGAATTTATATAAAGCCCTGGTCAGTGTATCTGTTCCCATTTCAGTCCCTTTACAGCTCTGTCCTCTTCAGGTATGGCTGCTTATGTTTGTGTGTGTTCTTTCCTAGGCCTGTTATTTACCTTGGGTTATCCTTGGATTCAACTATATCATAGGAGGCTCGTAAGTGATACTAGATTTATTTAATTGGAAACTAATCCTTGGAAAACTTCCATTCACCTTTTTATCTTCTTTCTCTGATCTTTATAAAAGTTTTTTAAAAATCTCAACATTGATGTTTTAGAACCTAATAATTATATTTTGATGTAATTAATTAAATTGCAAGGCTTTAAGCATATTTGACATTGGATGGTTATGATTTTGTTACTGCATCAGATATGCTTCTGTGTTATGTTTGAAAACATGTGTTTCTAGATTCACTATCCAGACCGAGCATAGACACACCTAATTTGTCTGAGTTGACTTCCGTAAAATTAGTGTCTTTTATTCTTAAGGTATTTCCAGAATGCTTACTATCAATAGAAAAGCAGATGCTCGGATGGGAAGTAGTTTTGTAAGTCGTTTTGATGATACAGAAGTTTGGCCAAGCAGAACATTCCTAGTTTGCTCATCTGTAATTAGAACTGAGGTTTAGTAAAGCCTTCAGTGTATCCACTCAGAGTTTATAAAGGAAAAACAGCCAAGCATACCTATAATCCCATCGTGCTGTGAGGCTGAGACAAGAGGGTTGCAAGTTTGAACCTAGCTTGGGCAATTTGGCAAGACCCTGTCTTAAAATAAAAAATGAAGACTAGGCTGGGAATATAGCTTAGTCTGAAGGCCTTGGGTTCAGCCTCCTAGTACCTAATGGGGAAAAAACAAAGAATATCAAGGGCCAGGGATTTAGCTCAGTGGTTCTGCCGCCTGCCTCGTAGGTGCAAGGTCCCGAGTTCGATCCCTGGTAACAAAAAAAAATCATTAAACTCTTGAAAATGTTTTGTAATGCATAAAAAATAGGCAATCTTAGAATAGCTACATCTTGATATTCTTTTTTTTTTTTTTTTTGGTACCGGGGATCGAATTCAGGACCTTGCACCTATGAGGCAGGCAGCGGAACCACTGAGCTAAATCCCCGGCCCAAGTTTAATGATTTTAATAGTACTAGTTCTTCATATATCTGACACACTTGCTTTGTGTGATCCCAACTTCTGCATACCATAGAAGTGGATGAATCGAGCAAGCAGACTCGGTCTAGGGCACATCGAGGTCCAAGTGTGCTCCAGCTGGCTCTCCCACCCAGAAAGGCAGAATCTAGAAGTAGTTCCCTTGATTTGTCCCTGACAGGAATGATGTTGGAGGTGCAGACAGAGGGCAGTGATAGAGGAGTGGATCCATAAGATCTTGAGATGACCTCCCCATCAGCCATGAGAACCTGAGGAAGGAAGCTCAGTGCTTATTTAGGGTGCAGGGTGAAGGTCAGCTTTCCTGACACTCCAGGACACAGGAGGTGGGAGAGAGCGTGCAGTGGGTCTGGGAATGGGGAGCAGGCATGTATTGTCCTTGCTCCGAGCTCAGTACCTGCCTGTCTGCCTGTGTTTCATGCACAGAGTACTCAGATTGAAAACATTCAGCGGTCTGCTTTGCAGCCTCCCTGACTCCTGAGGCAGGGAGTAGCATTGAGGTGGGCTAAGCTTAAAAGAGATGTCAGAGGGGCTGCTGGCCCACAGGACCCGTGGCCCATGTTGGTTCAGCAGTCACTTTCTGTCCCTCAGAATGAGTTGTCACTGACCGTAGACAGGGCCTGCTCTAGAGCTGTCACGGACTCTGGGACTACGTGGGCTTCAGTGGAGATCTCTTCCCCATGCTATTAGTTAACAGTAGGTGTGTTTCACTTTATCATTTGAATGTCTTTAATTTGGTTCTCTTTGCAGGGTGATCAATGAGTTAATTGGAAATCTTGTCGGACATCTTTATTTCTTCCTAATGTTCAGATACCCAATGGACTTGGGAGGAAGAAATTTTTTATCGACACCTCAGTTTTTGTAAGTGTTTTTCCCCTCATTGAACAGGTATTGTGTTGCCCATGCTCTCATGTGTCTTGACAGGAACTTCAGGAGGGCTCTGATTTACGTCCCATCGGATGGAGAAATTGAGGGGATAAATGACTTGCCAAGTCACGTGGTCATAAGGGATGGAAGCCAGCACCTCATTCTGCTCGTGGTGCCCTTGAGCTGGCGACCACTGATGACCAGGCCCAGCCCGGCCAGCTCAGCCCCATACTGTTCCGGGCTGTGACTCGTGGCCTTGGGGGCGAGTGGGCCTAGGATATGGGGTCACCTGCGGCATCAGCTTCCTCCGTGCTTTCTGTTGAGGAAGGGCCCATCGATATTTCAGGATTGAACTTTTATAGGACTGTTCAAAGTTAAAATGAAAGACACGAGGTTTGGATAGTCCCAAGCCCTAGGGTCTAGGGTTGATTTGGGTGAAGAGGGCAGGGGCGCGAGCGTTTGGCTCTGAATGTTGTTCTCCCTGTGGCCACACCAGCTCTGGCATTGGGAAAGTTACCTGCAGCCTGCAAGCTTTGGTTTGCACGTCTCTTAGTGGATGACTGGGTGCAATAAGCACAGTGCTGAGCTTGTGCTGGGGACTCAGTGAGAGCCCTGAGCTGGGTGTCACCCCAAGGGGAGACGCTGACGCACTTGTCCATGTGAGAAGCAGACCGTGCTGTCAGGGAGGCAGCAGGCTGTCGGAGAAGTGGCCAGCTGGACCACCATAGGGACTCACAGCCTGCCTGACAGTCACGCCTGATCTCGTGGCATTGTGGCTTGCATTTACAAGCTTAAAAACCAACAACAAAACTCCTTTCACATCTTGTTCATTTTCATGTTCTGCACTGTGTCCTTCTTCCAAGGGCCAGTGAGGGCAGCGGGACTTGAGTAGTGCTCCTCCCACCCCTCACACATTAGGGCACTGTGTGTACATGTGTGTGGTGAACAATAATATACAGAAGACCATAGTATTATTGTTATGCGGGTCTTAAGAAAACCTTCTTTAAGAGAATAAAAAGAAACTGTTCCCCTTTGAGCCTTGGGTTGCCTTTAGGCTGGAAATACAAATGACCAATCTGCTTTACAGTTATCAAAGGACATAATAACAGCAGGTTTGAATTTCTGATCTAGGTTTATCAAGTAGGATGACAGATGCATCAATTAAAAAAGCGTGTGCTTTGGGGGATAGCCAAGAGTTACTTTACTTTAAATAGCCACACTCTGACTTAACGGCTTACAGTTATTTCTTCATTGTGGACAACAAAGTGCATGTGATTCCTGAGGCAGAATCAGCCGCGCACTGGAACCTACTGTCACTTGAGCTTTCTCTGTTGGTTAAAGGCCTTCTGTTAAATTTTGCATAAAGATCAGATGACAAAATGTAGCTCCTTGCAAAAGCAGTAACTGTTTTGAAATTACCATAAATTTTTGTTGATTATGTATAATTAGATATCTTTTTATACTAATTACTTGCATTTAATTTCACTGTCCGCTGAAGCAATGGAGATGGCTTCCATATTGTCTTAGTGTAAGTAGCAAAGCAAGACAGCCCTAGTGTTGTTGCCTTTTTTAAGCACTCTCTTGTTATGTACTGGAGGAATATTATTATACCAGATGTTGTTGATGTTGAGAACCCAGTGCTCAGAGACACACTTTGATTTAATGATAAAGCTGAATTTGTTTAAAGGGCAAGAGATGAGTTATACAATTCTGAGATGATTAGTATTCTACATTCCATTAGAAAATGAGTTACATTTTCTCTTCTGTACACAGTTAGTTTTCTGTTGAGAAGGGGCCAGTGTCTTTTTGGGAAGGAGCGTGGAGGGCTCCAGGAAGATAAAACCAATGAAGACTCCGGTCCCAACCTCTGTCCTGTCCCGGCAGGAGGCATGTGCTGTAGAAGGCAGTGGACAGTGCAGGCTCCAGAGCCAGGCTGCTGCTGGGCCTGCGTCCTGTCACTCTTGAAGTTTCACTCAGTCTTGCCCCAGTGTTCTCGTTTATAAAGCAAGGGTGATGCTGTTGTAGTGCCTGGCTCATAGGATTGCTGTGCAGGTCGATGGAGTGAATGAATATGCTGGTGTAGGGTATATACTCCTGACCCGTGTGGTCACACTGGAGCTGCTGTGTGGGAAGTCTCCTGTCATGACTTCCTGTGGTGCTGAGAGGGGTTTACCTAGGGGCATCAGCTTATCCTCTGCCTCCAAGCAAAATTTTAAACATTGGGATTTGATAGGTGGAATAGATTTAAACACATTCTCGGTTTCTTAGGCAAGATCGGGAAATAGAAAATGCTGTGGAAAGCGTAGACTTGGATTTACATTTTCTCAGCTTTTCTGTGACTCCTAATGCAACTTGTGTGGTAAGATATCATCTAACCTTTTTGGACCCCTGCTTCCCACCAGCTAGGAGATGGGAAGGAAGAAGTCAGGCAGATTATGAGTAGACTTTAAAAACATACCCAAACCTGGGCCGAGGATGTAGCTCAGTGGTGCCGCTGCCTGCCTGACATGCTCAAGGTCCTGAGTTCGGTCCTTGGTACCAAAAAACCCCAAGGCATACCCAAACCCTCAAGACAGAAAGCCATCTTCCACAGTCTCCTGTGGTGGAATCAGCTGAGAGGGTTGTGGATGTGAGGTGCAGGGCTCAACACACAGCCTGTGGATTTGGCCATTGGAAGCAAATTTAGTTTGTGTTTTTGATCCAGTTTGACCCATATTTGGATTGACCAAGATGCCATCCGTAATTCTTTCTGGTGGTTGGGCCTGTGCGTGTTCTTTTTGTTTTTATACTCATCTGCATGAGTTATCTTATAATCAGTAGAGTGTGAATTTAACTTGAGAGCCTGGTAAAGGTAAGAAACATGGAGAGAAAGTGCCCTCCGTGGTCAGGCACTGAGCTGAGTGCTGAGGAAGCAGTTGAATGAGACACTGTCCCTGGCCTTCCCCAGCCTGACAGATGCCGGGGGCACCAGGAGGGAGACATGCAGCGTGGCTGGGGACTGTGTGTGAGTGACTGTCTCTCTTCTGCCTTTGTTCCCTCTCTGCCTCAGGTACCGCTGGCTGCCCAGCCGGAGAGGAGGGGTGTCGGGGTTCGGTGTACCCCCTGCTAGCATGAGACGAGCCGCCGACCAGAATGGCGGAGGTGGGAGACACAACTGGGGCCAGGGCTTTCGACTTGGAGACCAGTGACCGAGTTCCTCTGGGCTGCCCACCAGCTGTCGCGCTCAGCGCCATCTCCTGCCAGTGCTGGGTGTGCTTCACGGCCAAGTCCTAGCCAGCACTGTTGGACCTGACCCACACCGAATGTAGTCTTTCAGTGTGAGACAAAAGGTTTTAAATCTTAAAGGAAAATACAAGTGTTCCTCAAGTTTCATGATTCTCACTGAAGTCCTTACTGCTATGAAGAACAAATATCAAGAGTGCAAATTGCAAAACTGACTCTATTTTGGTGTTTTCACTTCTTCCCTTTCCACCTGAAAAGTGGGTGTTAGCAGGTGCTGATCTGCGGCACCGAGCTGGGCATCTGGGGTTGGGTTACCAAACCCTGGCGAAGGATCTTCTGTCTTCCTTCACATGCACCTCCCTCCCACTTTCCCAGCCCCGAAGTTGCCGCCTGAGGGGCTGCTCACGAAATGATTCCGCCTTTGACAAACGTATTTATTGGCTTTGCCAAGGCTTGGTCGCAAAGAACCTGTTCATGCAACTGTTTTCCCCCTCAGTGGCAGAACTGTAATAGGGGAGAAGACAGCAGTGGACGAAGAGCTTTCTCAGCTTTTGGAATTGTGTCAGCCCAACAGCAGTTACCGCCGTTGTCTCCTCTTCAGATGTTTTTATAGAAAGGTGTTGAGTCCGTGAGGGCCTAGAGTGGTATTAATGAGGATTGTTGCTAGGTGCTGTTTTCCTGAGCCGAGTGATAGGGACTAGTGGTGTTGCTTCTACCACAGGGTTAGGTTTTGTCCCTTTGTGTTTCCCATGTAGGGCACATTGGCCTCCTATACTCAGAGTAGTCACGTTGGGTTGTGTCAGGAGGTTCCGGGCGCACGAGCCACAGAGTGCCGCTCCCCAGAGAGGCTCCCAACTCTCATTCTGCATGTGTGCTTGCTGCAGAGGGGAGGGAGGGTCTCAGACCCTATTTAAGTTGTCATTTTTCTTTTGCCCCTGCCCTTTTTTGGTCAGGTGTTTCAGGCAATTGTGAGAAAAGTGCAGCTCTTTTGTAGGTGGATCATTTTTAAAGCTAATATAAGCACATCTGAGTGATTGGCACATAATTTTGGATTATAAGGGCTTTAGAATCATTTGTGTTTAAAAGTTTTTATTATTTTGAGTCATGAATGTACATGTGTTGTGAATCAGAGCAGCTTGGATACCCAGAATACTATTTCATAGGTGGGCTTTCCCCATCAGAGCTTGGCTCATCAGCAAATAAAGTTTTTTAAAGGCTACAGACTTGGTTTTTATTTGGAGAGCAGACTGCTGGGAGCAGTGGTGAGTGGCCGCCACGCCTGAGTCAGCTGAAATGGCTTTGAACAGTTTGATCCGTTCCTCTTCAGGAAATGTGTCCTAACAGTGTGACTGCTTTCCCCCACTCTTACTAAACTGATGTGTCTTACACTGGGACATGGGAGCTTGAAGAGAGCTCCTCATTTTTAATAAAGGTTGGGTGTACCTCTCCAGATTTAACATACATGAAAAAATCATACTTGGGGAGAATCTGAACCTAGACTGTGGCCAGAACAAAGTTCACTTGTAGAACTGTAGAAGCTGTCATTTCGTGGCAGATGGTGCACGTGTGTGCACTGTACAGGAGTGGAAACTGTAAGAAGAGGTCACAGTAAGTGAGCTAGGGCCTCTCGGCCTCTTACAGCCTGCCTGAGAGTGGCTGTTTTCTGAGGTCTGCCGGCATGAATGTAGAACTCCTCAGTTCAGGTAAATGGTCATTAACTTATTTCTCTTAAGCAGTCAGGAAGCTGATTGTTTATTGGTCTTGCCTGGATTGCCTGTGTCTCTGGGATAATTTTACCCAAACAAGCTGTACTTGAGCTTCATCTTAGCAAGGTGAGATGTAATAGTGGCTTCCTTCTCTTTATGACTGAACACATCCATACTTTGTATGGACAGCGTCCCCTTTTGTAACTAATCTTTTTTATCGGTGAACATTGTAAATTAAAGTGTGCAACCTGAAAGCTGCCTGTGTTAAGCATCCGTACCCTGCTCCACGGCCTTCCACGTCACAGTGCCCGTAATTCATCTCGCGGTGAGCCCCTGTGCTTTCTGCTCCTGCAGGCATGCGGCAGGCCCTTCTTGCTGCCCTCTGCGTGTTGGGCGTCTCTGGGCTGACTCTCGGGAGCCCAGCTCATGGGTCTGCAGCTAACGAGGCAGATGCTCCTGGCCCAGGGTTAGGAGCCCTACTGGCCGTAGTGTACTTTGTGGCGCTTCTGTAGCCTCGGCCCTTGGTTCTGAGCTCTGGAACCATAGAATTCACTCAGTCTTTCCACATAAGACTCACAGGGACCCAAAAGCAGATGCTGTGACACCCGAGCCTTTTCTGTCCTGAGGGTGAATGTCGGAGTCTATCTGAGGAATTGTGATATGTTTGTCCTGGGATTTGTGACACGTGTATCTCACTACTGGGTGACAGGAAGCAGTGGGGTTGTGCGCCCTTGTTCTGATACTAGGGAAATACTGAAGCAGTAGGAGGGACCCTGCTGACTTGAGAGGAGAGCGCCTTGCAAATAAAATGATGCTGAGCTACTGTTCTTTGCCTTTTGAGACGGCTCACTAAGTAGCGCAGGGTGGCTTTGAACTCAAGGTCTTCCTGCCTCAGCTTCCTTTGTGTGCTGGGATCACAGGCCCATGGCACCAAGCTTGTGCCTGGCTCTAAGCTCCCTTTAGAACAGCACTGGTCTACTAGTAGGGAGGGCTGCAGTTGCCAGCGTCTTCATTGCCGGCTGTCTGGGTCCCTTTCACACTTTCAGAAGTGACCAAATCCTCTGAATAAGGAAGCCTGGCCTTGGGAAAGTCGCACCGTCTTCCTGTACTTTTCATGATCTGATGGATCCTAGAAGGCTGGGCTGAGTGAATGTGTCCGCTCGCAGATCCCGTGTGCTTTCCAGAGTGGCTGTGGGACGTCGCCGGGGACCCTGGCTGGTGCCGTTTCTTGTGGCTTCTCCTCACGCTCCCTCACATCAGTTCTCACCTCAATCCCCTCTCACACTAGTGCTCGATACCCAGATATGTCCCCTGAGGATAATTTGGGCTTCTCATCTGTGCGTTCCCGACTAGATGTGTGTGAATGTCTTGGGACTTCTAAGAAATGAAAATGTCTCGGTCATTCCCATTCTACCTGTTTTTGAAGTTACCAGTGGTTCACTTGTGAAATAGCTATTGTTTCCCCCATTTTTCAGGTAAGGAAATTGAAGGCCCACAGAGACGAAGTTAAGATTTTGGTTAAGATCAAGAGTTGGAAAGTGCCAGCGAGGAGCTAGGAGCCCAGCTCTGAGTTCAGACCTCGGGTGCTGCTCCTCAGCGGAGGGTGTGGCCAGCCTTCAGGCGTTTCTTTTTCTGCGGGAGGCACATAGCTGTCCGATATACCGGATACACCGTTAACCACGGTCCGACACACCCCACGGTAGAAGTGAGTTGAACTCTCGTCTTGGGCAGAGGAGCTTGGTCTTGGAAGATTGATGAGTGATTCCAGGCTGAGATGGAGGAAGTCTTCACTCCAGGAAGGGAAGCAGCAAGGACCACCGATTTTGGGCATGGAGATCAGTGTGGCCAGACACACAGAGTGCAGCCAGGAAGTGGTGGGGAAAGGCTGGAGGGGTAGACCGGGCACTGATCTTGACACACCTGTGCTGTAGTTGGAATTTCCGTCTGTGCAGTGGGACTACTGCAGAGCATTTGGCTGCAGCTGGGAATGGGAGGAGGCCAGGCCAAGGAGGAATGACCACGGTGACCACATCTAGTGTCCTTTCTGTGGTGAGATCGGCCTGAACCAAGGCAGTGGGACAGGCTGGGTGGAGGGAAGGCCCTGAGAGGAATGCTGCGGCTTCATGAGAAGATAGGGCTCGTGTGCGGGGTTTTGGTGGACGCGGGCTCAGAGTGCTTTCCCACCAGAGAGGCCAGGCCAATGCGTTTGTGTACCGTGCTGCAGCTGTTGTGGGTGACTTGGTGCTGGTGGCCCAGCCTGAACACCCAGCCACTCTTGGTAAATGTGTTTGTGCGGAAGGAAATATTTTGAACTCCAAACCCATCAACTTGACAGTGAACTTTTAGAACATAACTTCCTAAAATGGGGACAGCTCTGCAGAAGGCTCCCGTGAAGGAGAAGCAGTCTCTGGATTCTGTACCCCCGGGCCCAGCTTAGTGTTTCCTCAAGGGAGACCGATCTGGACCTGCAGGTGGGCCAGGGACCTCCCTTGTGAGGCTGCCATCCAGGTCTGCTCTGTGCCAGTTGCACATCATTTGCTCAGTGTCTCTCTCCTGTGGTCTGAGCCACATCAGGGCAGGAGCTACATGTTCATGGCTGTACCCAAGCCATTCCACAGGCCTGCCACGTCCAGGTGCTTGCTTGTTTTTTATACCAAACTGAAATTTGGATTGGGTAGTGAGTTGGGTCAGAATTTGGACTGCTTATAGGAGAGAGCTAATGCCCTAACCTCCCAGGAACATCAAAGGGGTTTTTGTTCACGTAAGGGAATCACCATCTCCTGAAGTAAAGAAGAGTTTGGGAGATAATGGGAGGAGTGGACTCATACTTTAGAGAGGCAGCACAGCAGCCTCCGTTCACAGTGTGCGGTTATCAGCTGATGAGTGTACTTGCGGGGGCTGGGGCAGAAAGACCTGGTGTGGACGGAAAGGAGGCAGGAATATCTGGGAAGATGAATTGAAGGTAGGGCTTCGCTCTCTCCTGAGGTGCTCCGCCATGGCCTGTACAAAGTTAGGCATATTCTGAATCAGGAGCCCCTTGCTGAATCAGGCAGGGAGACCCTTGGGGAGTGCAGAGAGGCCTAGGATTGCCTAGGAAGTGCCTGCTAAGCTTACTTGGCCATGTGGAGCCTTCACCCCTCTTCTGTCAGGGTCTTGGCCATTTCCTGATGGCTGGCGCTGATAGTGAGTGTTCTCGATGATTAAGAGCAATCACGGGTAGCTCAAGGGAGCCTTGGATTGGGTAGCAACTCTCCATGTAGAAGGGAGATCCATCTGTCCTCCCAGCCAGGCCTGCTCGCCTCTAGACCAGAGGCTCTCCCCTCTCCTCTCTGGACAGGTGGAAATGGCTCTCTGATTCCAAGGGTCCACCGCGCACCTCATGTGGAGTGGGGGCAGGGGCCAGGGAGCGGGCTCTGATCTCATCCACATCTCCGGCGGGGCTAAGCTGGCTTTGCCTTTGATTCTGGTTTTACATCTCTCCCTTTAGGATTCAGCTCCAAGTCTCATGGACGGAGCTTGGCCCTTTCGCTTCCTTGTGGGTAGGGATTCAGGGAAAAACATCTGACCAGCAGTACTGTTACGACTACCCAGGACTGGGGAGATGTCATTTTCCAAAGGCAAATCAACGTGCTCTTGCTATAGGAAGGAGGAAGTGGATACTGGGTGCCTAAAAAGCCCTGACTGGCCAACTAGAGCACGTACGCCACATGTGTGGCCCCCAGGGAGGAGACCCTGGGTTTGCTTCATTCCATCCGCGGGACGAGACAGTTCTCCTCCCATCCCCTCCTGCTGCCTCGTCTTCTGAGCATGAGCAAGCAGTGCACATTTGCCAAAGATATTGGGCGAAGAGGGTCGACATGGGATATCCCAGGGTAAGTGGCTGCCTGCACTGGACAGCAGCTGCTGTGTCTTGTTCAGTGTCATGTCCTCTGTCTAGCACACAGCTTGACATGTGTAGGCTTTTTGAGATAAATATTTGTTGAAGGAATGAAGACATTTCAAAACCTGAATTCTCTTTAGCTATCATCTGGTTCCCTCCCTTTCCATCCTTCCCACATGTGCCCTTTCCAGTCCCCTCTAATGTCTTCATTGATTTAGCTCTTGCCCTGAACCTCTAAACTCCGCAAAAGCAAAGCCCTACAGACCTGCCCACCTTAGACAGGCTTATTAGCTATTCAGCCGATACAGAGCAAGACTCTGGGGCACAGAAGATGACTTCTGCTAGAAAACCCAAAGTATTTCCCATGCACATTTCCCCATGATTCTGCCTTGCCCATTGTAGTTGGCTGAGTGAAGGCACCAGATGTGACCTCGTTTGGGAAAGCACCAAATGAAGAACCTTGGGATGATGCGGTCATCCTGCTGACAGGTGTCCTAGAAAACACGGGAGGTTTGACAGGTGCAAGCGGAGAAAACAGTGATGTGAAGATGTTGGTGGAGAACAGAGTGAGGTGGCCGTAAGCCAAACAAGCCAGAGAACGGCTTCCAGAAGTGGGAAGAGGCAAAGAACAGATGTGTCTTCAGAGCCCTGGAGGCCAAGCAGTCCTGCAGATGCCTTGCTGTCAGGCTCTGGGCTCCAGAGCTGGGAGGGTCTTATTTTGTGTTATCAGGCTTGTGGTAATTTGTTGCTGCAGCTCTAGGAAATGAATGCAGCCCCCAGAGCACTGCAGTAGACTCCAGGATGGGATGTCCTCTCAGCTCCTTAAGTCAGTGTGGCCCTTTCTGCTTGTCACCCCTGGAACTCTTGCAACTCTGTCTCCGGCCAGCAGGGGTGTTGGTGGTCAAATTTCATCTCTTCAGCTGAGTCAGTCAAGCTGAGCCCAGCATGGAAGGAAAGGCCGAGCACTGTTGTCCAAGACTATCTGCATGGAACTTCCCCTTGGCTTCCTGGAAAAACTTTACCTTAGAGGCTGTCCCCAGGCTTCTCCGCAGCCCAGTACGGGTCTACTTTGTCATACACCGCACTGTCATTGGAAAAACATTACAAAAACAATTTTGGGTTACTCTCTCTCTTCTTTTTTTTCTTTTGCGATAGCGGGGATGGAATTCAGGACCTTGTGCTTGTGAGGCAGGCACAGTGTCACTGAGCTAAATCCCCGGCCCTGGGTTTCTTGTGTAAGTGCAAAGATCTCTTAGGCCAGAGTATACTGAAGAGATGGTCTAAATCAGAGATTTTCAAATTACTTTTTAGACATAGAACTCTTGGCTCAGGTGAAGCCTCAGATCTTCCTGTGTAAGAGAAGACTAGCTGATCTCAATTGGGAAGGAGCCAGGTGGGTCTGGTGTATTTTACCTCCATCCTCACCCTCATTTCAGGGCCCTTTGCCTCTGTTCTTTACTTTCCCTGACTTGCATTGTGACAAAGGATTTTTCTTTTTCTGACTTGGCTTCATTTCTGGGCCACTGCTGCAGAGATTATTTTCTTTCCTAGTTTTCGTTCATTTTTTAGGGGCCAGTGAATAACTCTTTTCCTCCTCAGTTTGGAACCAACTGAGAGATAAATACAGCTGTTGGATGAAGAAATGTTAGTTTCATTACCAAGGACGGCTGGATTGGAAGATATAACTTAGGGGTGTGGCCATAGATGTCCTGAACCTGAACCCCAGACTTTGAAAGACTCCCCTGGCTGCTGGGCAGGGACATTTCTCCTGCTGCCAGCTCACCAGGGGGAGAGCAGAGGGTAGCTTCTCAAGGCCATGCTGCTGCACGGGCTGAGCTCAGTTCCTTCATCTACTCACTGATCATGTAAGTGTTCTTCTTGGGAGAAAAACTGAGGTTTTAAAATTTCCTTTTTCTTTTTGGGAAATTGCCCTCCTCTCTGGAAATGCAAGGAATGAAGAGTGAAACTTCTCCCTAAGGTTGTCCCCTTCAGTCCCATTTACAGGACAAATTTCCATCTGGAGACCGGGACCCAAGGCATGTTGTGTGCTGCAGATAGGTTAGACTAACAACAGTGACAGTGCCCTGTCTCCTCTGCACAGCCCGACTGAAAACACCGTTCTTGTCCAAATCACAGCCCAGTGTGGGCAGGTGAGTGGGGTAGCAGGAATGTCAGGGGCAGGAAATGAGGGGCCTCTCCTCTCTGCAGGTATTCAGGGACTCTGGCTAGTGCAGGATTTTCTAAAAACATTTTTCTGTGCCATGGTAAGAACTACCAGTAGCTCCACCATCTCTCAGGACTGAGTCCCTCACTGACTTCTTTGCAGGTGGGAACAGGTTGAACAAGAAAGGGTAAGTGGAAGATTGTGCAGTAGGTTGTAGAGGCCAGGATGAAACAACACACATGTCCTTTCTGCTCACCTCCTGTTGGGCAGCACTTATCGTGGTCCTAACTAACCAGGAGGGATTCGTGGAAACCTAAGTGTTGCTGTGTGCCTAGGGGCAAAATTTTAAAAGGTTAGAGAATCCAAAGTATGGTTCAACACAGTATCATGTTCCCATTCGTACCCAGACAACAGAAGCAGTGTCAGCAGTTTAAGCCCTTATTCGAGGAAGTCTAGACAGATCCACTACAATGCTATGGTGGTTTTAAAAAAAAAAAAAAGATTTTAGGGCCGGGGATTTAGCTCAGTGGTTCCACCGCCTGCCTCACAAGCTAAGGACCTGAGTTCAATCACCGGTACCAAAAAAAAAAATTTTATTATATACCATACATTCAGAGAATTATGTAACTCCTAAGTGGACAGCTGGATGAATTTTTATAAACTGGATCCGTCTATCTAATACCTTAATAAGAGTCACCAGCTTCTCCAAAGTTCCTGGAACCTCTTCGCCAGCCACCTGCAGGTGAGTCACTATCCCGACCTGTAACCCTAGGTTAGTGTGTGCCTGCTTTTGAGTACTGTATAAGTGGAACCATGCTGTGTTTGTTTTTTTGTGTCTGGCTTGTTTTCTTTAACCTTGTGTTTGTGGGAGCTGTCATAGGCTGTGTGTAGTGGTAGTGCTTTCATTTTGGTTGCTGTGGAATGGCCCACAGGGTGAACACACCGTTCTATCTGTTCTGCTGGGGGTGGGTATTTGGGTAGATTCAGGGTACAACACATGGTACTGCTATGAACATTCCAGGGCACATCTTTTGCTGAGCCTACAGATGCATGTCTGATGGCTCCCTGTCTACTGTACCTAATTCCTGCAAGTGGGACTAGCTGAGTCATAGGACATGAGCATGTTCAGCCATAGTAGAAACCATCAGACCCGATCAGGTTGTCCAAAGTGACTGTCCTGCCCACACTCCCAGTGGTGCGGTGTGTAAATGCCCATACTTGGTCGACTTGGTGCCCTACCGTGTTTCTTACTCAGTTTTACTCCATTTTTTTTCTAACATCTGAGGCCTTGCTAGAATCTCTGACTTTCCACCTTCAAGAAAACACCCCACGCTTAAGTTCTTATACTTCAAATAACCCCCTTTCCTGGTATTCTCTGCCCTCTGGTTTGGTGGCCCTCAGCCCATTCTCTTTGTTCTGCATTCTCCAACCTCGGGAACAAGCCTGGTCAGAGAACTTGCCTCAGAGAGAAGTGGATGCTGGTTGTGGGAAAGGATGTTGGGGGAGGCTGGAATATGCAAAGATAAATTTCCCTTAGAGAGTGGTGGGTGAGGGAAGCTGGGAACAGTCACTCATTAATCTTTGTATCTGTCATACAGAGAAAGCAGTTAAAGAAAAGCCCTTAAAGATCATTAAGACGAGCTATCTGGAGGAGTGCAAAATCTTATTAATATTCAAATCCTCATGGTGTGTGATTAGAAGGCATGAGGGCTCAGGGGGCAAATTCCACCTGGCTTACTGTGGGGAGGCCTGGGTGGCCACAGCAGGGGGTGGTGGCCCAGGGCAGCGGAACCGAACAGAGGTCCCTGCGCTGGGGACCCGGAGTCTCAGGCAGGAGGCTCCTGGTCACGGCACCAGCGGCTCATGGCATGTCCTGATTAATGTGCACCTAGGGAGGTGCTGAGGTTTGAGCCTTCCCAACTCTCACGAGAAATGCATAATCATTAATCAGCTTTACTGGGCCCACTCAGACTAAGTGGCCTCTTGTGATTAGGAAGGGGCTCTTGAAAAAGGAAAAAGCGGTCTTGTAGCATTTCGAGTATTCTGAGTGTGTCGTTTGACAGTGGATTTCTTGACAGGGGCATGTGTGTCTGCATGTGTCTTCCTGTGTGTCTGAGGAACATGTGTGTCTAAGGAACAAAGACAGTGTGACAGTTATGGGTCTGTACTTACCAGCAGCAGGCCACCCTCCCCTGTCCCTCTGCAGGCTGGATTCCCACAGGGTGCCTCTCTCTGGACTGGAACCTGGAGCCTCCCAGGACCATCCTCAAATTCCACCATTAGGGATGATTCTACTTGCTTTAAAGTCAGCTGCGGGAGGGCATCTGTCAAAAAAAATCACTTGTATTCCTAGGAAACTCGGAGTTAACTCCTGTTCTGCCTCCCTTCGTATACCATCTCATACTGCAGTGCACAGAAAAGACAGCAGCATTATTGATTTATAATAAGCTTAAACTAGAAATGGCCCAATGTCCAATGGCAGTGGAATGGGGAGATCCTGGTTTGGCCATTCCATGGAATAATACACATCTGTGAACATAAAGTTCTGCATGAGAGAGGAACACCGGTGAGTCTCAGAGACAATGTTGAATGAAAGAAGCCACGTGCAAAACAGTATGTACTACGTGAGTCTATTTATGTAAGATTCAAGAATAGGTAAGCTGACTCTAAGGCATTGGATGTGAAGCTAATGGTTACATGTAGAGAGAGGGACAGTTGCTGGCACCCATTGAGGGTACTGGGTTCTACTTGGTCTACTTTCGTGTAGTGATGGCTCACTATGAAAGCTCACTGAACTGTATACTTATGCCTGTATGCTTTCCTGTAAAGGCAATGTTCTTTGGTTTTAATGCTTGTTGAAAAGATTACTGAGTAACTACGGGGACCATTGGGATGGCTGTGATCATGAGAATAAGGTAAAAGGACTGTCAAAGGTATGTGAGAGCCAGAAACCATGACAAAGGTCTGTCCTCATGTTTATTCTAACAAGGGCCTTTGGGGGACATCACCCCATTCTATTGTGGCCCTAATGGTGTATCAGATGTTGCCTGTTGGTGCCCAGCTCCATAGCAGCTCTTTTATCTTTTTCTCTGCCACTAAGATTGAGATCTGTATTTTGCAGACACCAAAGTGGATGGGTCATTGTGTACCTGGAAGGTGGTGATGGGGGAGTTAAACAGGCAGGTGCTTGTGTGTGGTTTTCTGTGTTGTGGGAGTGAAGAGAAGCTCAGACCCCAAAGAAAAACTTTTCCGCTGGTTCCTCACCTGGACCAAGGTGACTTCCTCAGTGGCTCCTGTGAGAGGAGCACACTCAGTTTTTCGTTGACCGTCACTTTCACACAGGCCTGGCACTGTACCAGGCCCTGAGGGAGGCCCAGTGGGAGACTGGCGAGTGTCAGGCAGTTACAGCCCGGTGTGACCGCCTCGAAGGGGAGCTGTTGGCAGCAGTGGCAACTGAAAGGCAGCTCACCTGGACCTGAGCGTGGAACACAGGAAACTTCTCGAAGCGGGATTTCCAAATTGGAGCTCAAAGAAGACCAAGAGTCACCCAGCTAGAGGAGCAGGGCTGGGGTAAGAGCAGTGAGGCGAGTGTGAGGCTGGGAGGAGGGACTGCTGAGTAAGTGGGCGCTGGTAACCTGGTGGGTGCCGAGGGCTTTTGGGTGGTCCCAGGCAGCGTGGAGGGCACTCCTCTGCCCCTGCCTGAGACGTGCGGCTGGCCCTGAGCCCAGCCCCAGGCTGATTTGCAGGCTCCCGGTGCCAAGGGCGGCTGTGGCCCCTGCTCAGAAAGCCGAGGCACGTAAGGCTCTGCCCTCACCCGGCGTTAACCTCTGCTGAAGGGCGGCTGCTGCGGGACTCCGAGCTCTGCCCCCAGCCCCGAACTCCACGCGAGCAGGAGCGAAGTCCCAGCACGCCAGCTGCTCCCGCCGGCGCCCTTTCTCCGCCCTCTTCTGTCTTCTGGTGCCTTTACCTCCTCCTCGAACTGAGGTCCTCTCGGCTGCCCCCCGGGAGCCCCACCTGCTCTTCAGATGTGCGCTTTCCGGAAGGAGCCCAGAGCAGCCTCCACCAGATCCTTCCGAGATGTGTGAAGGTTCTTTTCCCACTGGGGAATAAAACCCTGTTGCACTGTGCAGAGAGAGGCAGATGGAAGTTAAGTCAAAGAGAAAGCTGGAAGACAGAAAATGCTAAGCTTGTATGAGCTTGCTTCTTCCAAACTGTCTCCACCCACCTTCTTCTTGTGGTTTATTCTTGTTTGTTTCAGGGTGCAGCTTAGTGCCTCCTCCTCTAGGAAGCTGACTGTGGCCCGCTGCTTTGCGCTCAGTGCCTTTTCTGCTATTTTCTAGCTCCCTTTTTGTGTGTCCAGTTGAGGTTGTTGATTAATTTGTCCCTTCCCCCACCAGGCTGAGCTCCTGCCATTCCGCAGAAGTGGACTGACACCTCCTGTGTGCTGGTCCTGCGCCTGGTCGTGGGTGGGCAAGGATGGCCTGGGCGAAGTCCAGGAGTGGCCTACAATCTATGTGGGCACAGACTGGTGGGGTCCATCAAGGGCAGGGGCCAGCGTTTAATTTTGTTTTCTCGGCAGTTACAGTGCTTGATGCAAAGTAAGCACTTGATAAGTGAACATCAACAGATAGTTTTGCACTGTGGGTATAACAAGTAGTTCTCAAATTTCTAAGAAAAGAAATACAAGAGGACTTTGGAAGTTAACTCATTGGTGGTGGCTTTGCCAACTGCCCCTCTGGGTGCCCTTGTCTGTAACCTCCACGTTTCCCTCAAAACAGTGGGCTCAGGTGCAGAGGTAAAGGTGCTGTGAACCAAAGGAGACAGATGGGAAAGTGGAGTGTAGTAGGTGGGACTCCAGACTATGGAAAGGGAACGCCAAAACCGGAGGATGGGGTCTAGGACTACAAAAGCTCAATTTGAGAGACGCTGTATTTCCGCCTTCGGACAGTGGCTGGATGACAGCACCCATGAACCTTCATCACAGCCATCATTGCTGGCTGCGACAACACTATCACAACATCAGTTGCCACCCCATTTGATGGCCACAATAACCACGGAATCGTGGGGCACTGTCTGCCGGGAACTGTCACTGCAGAACTGAAGAGTAAGGCAGAGGTGAAGGGTTTGTTCAGGTCATATACAGTTAAATGGCAAACTGAGTAGAACCAAGGCCTTTTGTTCATAGGTGTTTTCCCCCACCACACTATGTAGTTATTATGGTAACCTCTTACGTAGAATGGCATTACCACTGGAGGCTGGCAGGGTAAATTTTTTCTTAAAGCTACAAGGAAGATAAATAGTTTTAAAATTATTTATCCATCCAGTCATTTATCAGCCACTCACCATCTACCTATCCTTCAGACATCCATCCATCTACTCATCCATCTGCCCAATATCCACCTACTGATTCATTCAAATATCCAGCCAGATGCTGACCCACCCAAATATCCGTGTATCAACTCATTTACCTACTCATCTACTCACTCATTCACTCATGTATTCATAATCAGTTCATTTATCAATCCATCCATTCACCACTCGGTCAATAAACATGTATTCAGCACCCACTGCACCAAGCAGGGCACTAGGTCTCTGGGCCTCCAAAGATGGCTGGGGTATATCTCTTGCCCTTAGACGCTCTGTCTGATGGAGACAGGGCGACAAATGGCATAACCAAATTCTGTGTTAAGAGCCATGGAAATCGGGAAGGAGCAGTCATCTCCCCGGCATGGCCGCATGAAGACACACGAACTCATCTCTACAGATAAATTGTAAAATAGTTGGGTGTGATGTAAACTCATGCCCTTGAGCACACTGTGGGACTGATTCTTGATTCTGTCACCCGTTGAAAGGTATAAGTGCTTATTGGAGTATGAGAGAGACAGACGGTGAGAGACAGGAGAGAGACAGATTCTGCGCTCACACACAACTATTGGTTGGGAGGTAAATGGTTTGAGGACACGGATCTTGTTTTCCCAGGTATCCACAGAATATAGCACAGCACTGAATAAATGTCAAGGAGCCTGCGTGCAGTCTAGTAAGAGGAATGAAGTGAGTCACTCAGTAATGACGACAAACAGCACCTTTAAGCTTACTCAACTTAATTTCCTGTCAAGCTTCCATCTGACTTCGGGCAGCTAATTTGGATTTTGTGGAAGAGTTGTCCCTCATTATTAATATTGTTAGAGTTTTTTTGTGGTGCTGGGGGTCAACCCAGGGCCTTGTGCATGCTCAGCACAGAGCTATATCCCCAGCTCTCATTATTCTTTTCAGTACTGGGAATTGAACTCAGGGCCTTGCACTTCCCAGGCAGGCGCTGCACCACTGAACTACTTCCCTGGCCCTCCAATTATTTTTTGACATCCAAAGATCCTACTCTCTTGAACTTATGAAAGAGGACCCTGCTCTGGTGTCTCGTAGCTTAGATTGGGTAGCGTTTACAAGGAACCATCTTTTGTGGCTTAGCAACTGGGAGCAGTGCATTGATGAGCAGCCCACGTTGGGTTCCTCACTGGGTAAATCAGTCCCAGCATCTTGCATGTGGAGGTTCCTGCACTGATGCCTAGTGAAGCCTGCTTGACTCCATCTGAGCTTTTGGCTGGGTCTCTGAACACGTGGCCCTGTCCCACTGTGACCTTGCAGGACCTCTGCTTTCTGCTCCATGCACTGCTAAAGCCCTCAGTGTCCCTGATGCCACGACAGTCAAAACAGAAATGCGAGTCCGAGTGGCCCTCCTTACCCAGAGTCCCTCGTCAGCTTGCTTCTGGTGGGGCTCCACCATGGGAGGCACTGCAGGAGGTTGGAGGGCAGGAGAAGAGTGCGTCCAGGGCAGTACTCCTTCCTTTCCTGTTTTAGTGTATCGCCAGCAGTAGCTACCGTCACGACTGCAGCTGTGTGGCCTGGCCCTTCTCCATTGCTCACCCGCTGGATTCTGGTAACACTCTCCTCTGCTCTTGTCCCTTAGCCCGGTGGCCTTGACTTCTTGCTATTGCTAGTCTCTGGGCCTTGCCATCCTTTGCTTATTTCCTTTGCTCCGTCCTCATACGTGTGTGGCCCCTCCCCTGAAGTCTTCAGCTGAATCATCTGTGGTGAGGGAAGTTTCCTCTTGGGCCACTTGCCCGCCAGCACCATGTCAGCGTGTCAGTCGTCATCTAGGTCGAACTCTATGATGTGGGCATCAGCTCCCCGCTTCACACCCAAGGAAGTCAAGGCTCAGAGAGGCTGAAGAGCCTTTCCCAATTATAGGGTGTGAGTCACCCTGCTTTGCAGTTGGTGCTCATGGCCAGTTGTAATGTTTGGTTGTGCCAGCCATTCACAGGATCTCGAGGCCCATCCCTTTCCTTGTCTCTAGGCAGGGTGGCTTCTGAAGCTTTTCATTCTTTGTATGCTTTTCCTTCTGGCATCTTGCAGGCAGTATGTTAGTCTATACAGCCTCTACTTGCATATCTAGAAAATGTAGTGTGCCTTCTTGGCGTCTTAAGTCACCTGTGTTGCCAATAATTGGTGTGTTGTTAGTTGAAACCCAGCTTTCATGCTTTATACCAGTGATGGTGAATCTATGGCGCATGGGCCTCAGGGGGCTGTTTGTACCATTGAAAGCCTTGGAAGGTTCACACTGCTGCTTTATCTGTTCAGCTCCATCGTGTGGGGAGACAGCATCCTCAGAGCCTTTATTCTGTGCAGGAGTAGAGGACAGGGAAGGAAAGACAAGAGGCCATACAGGCCTGCTGACTGTGACCCAGACAGGCCTTGGGTCCTGCTTGGGCTTTGATCTCGGAAGCCAAAAGCCTCACCCACATGTGTCCTAAAAGAATCAGATAAATAGAGAGGAAGAATATTTATTATAACAGCAAAGACATTGGAAGCAACTTATATGTTTGTTAATAAAGGATTGCTTAAATAAATCATGGCCTCATCATACAGAGAAAATGACTCATTTACACATAACAACCCACTAAAACATATCTGAATTTGTTGATGTGAAAAAATGTTCATAGCAAGTTGTAGATGAAAAGAGCATGTTATAAAACTGTGTACATGACAGGGTGCTGTTTATCACAGCTTAAATCTAGATATGTTCAGAGCCTCATGCTCTCCTAGGTGGGGCTTTGGGAAGTGGCTGGATCACGGGTGTGTGGTACTGGATTAGTCCACTGGTGAGTTTATACTGGGTGTGATGTCGGGAGGTGGAGCCTGATGGGAAGAGGTGGGTCACTGTGGGTGTGGCCTGGAGGAATTTAGAATATATTCCTCCTCTTCCCTTGATCCCTCTCTGCTGCTTGTCTACCCTGCCATGGACTGTTTCTCCTCTGCTATGACCCTCTGCCATGCTGCCTGCCTTAGAACCAGCTGTCTTTGGACTGAAAGCTCTACAAACTGTGAGCCAAAATAAACCTCTCCTTCTTTAATTTGTAGCTATTGGGTATTTTGTTCTAGGAACAAGAAAGTAACTAAGATGCTATTTAAATAAAAAATTACCTATTTGCTGTGTTATCTCACCCAGCAACCCCACGGTGTCCAGACTCTAGGCCCATTGACTCTTCACTAATTCCAATGCAACTGAAAGGCCCATTCCCTATTCCTGGTGGGGAAACTCCTATTCATCATCCTTCTTGTACCTCAGTGAAGCCTCTGTTGTCTCCCTTCTTCTACTGCAAAGTATAGCACTTTGCTCATTAGGATAGGATTTGTCTAACTTCATCATTAGGGAAGTTCATTAGTGGGGCTACAGACAGATTCAATACAGTGGTCCAGAGCTTGGCCCCTACCACATACTCTTCAGATATTTGTTGAATGAATAAGTGAACGAATCAATAATGAGATGCTGGAGGAAAGGGTAAAATTGATTTAGTTTCTTTCACAAGTATACTTTGAGCTAGATCCTGCTGATGCTGTGCATACCGTTAGAGTCAGAAGAAAGTGGTGCTAAGACCTACAAATGCTAAAATGTAGAACATGCCTTCTGTTTCTCACTTTCTTTTTCATTATTCCTTCTTTCCTTCTTTCCTTCTTCTTTCTTATACTGGGAATTGGACCCAGGGCTTTCACACTGAGCTATGACCCCAGCCTTATATTTGAGACAAGGCCTCTCTAAGTTGCTAAGTGCTCAGGCCGGGCTCAAACTGTGACTCCCCTGCCTCACCCTTCCAGAGTGCTGGGATTGCAGGAGTGTGTTGCCAGGCTTGGCTTAGAACATGCCTTTCTAAATCTCCTTGGAAAGGTTAATGTTAAAAAAAATCTTTGGGTCCATATTGATACTAACAAGTGGCAGCAATACTAAGTGGCCAAGGGAGAAGAGAAATGTCTTCAGGAGAGTACCAACTAATAAATGAAAAGGGAAATCTGGAACTTGAAAAATAACCATTTTGTGGCAATCAGTCTTAACTGATTCAGGCAAGAGTAATCAGGATGCTAAAACCATTGCATGAACAGGAAATTGCTGTAGTCTCAAGTTTCTCCATAGGTTACTGATTATTCATAAAGGGTAACAAAGTATATTTACAACTGAGATGTATGGCAGAAACATACGGTATTCCTGCCAAAATCCTGTAATGTTCAGGAGCTGGGTGAGGAGGACACAGTCAGACAGGGGCAGTAAGGAGATAATTGCTTGAGCAGTGAGCCTCGTTTAACTGTGGCAATGTTGTGAGAGACAGAGAGGCCGGAAACTTTCAGACTGAAAGAGCAAAGAAGCATGACAAGTAAATGCAAAATGTAGTTCCGAATTGGATTCTGGGAATAAAAACGTTGCTGTAAAGGGCAGGACTAGACATTTGGCAAAATTGGATTATGTGCTGTATTGGTAACGGTACTATAGCAATGACAGTTTCCTGAATTTTATAGTTGTACTGTGCTTATGTTAGAAGATGGCTTTCCTGGAATTTCTTACTATGAAAAATTTCAAAGGTACAGAAGAGTGGAGAGAATAAGGGACTTGTATAGCTGTTCCCTAAATTTGGTGACTGCTAATTTACCATTCTTTTTTTCTGAAACATTAAAAATTTTTAATCATAAGTTTACTTATGTATGTTATATTGTATATGTATATAAAATTATGTCTACCCCTTCAATTATGCATCATTAAATAATGACATTTTTTCCATAACTCCAATATCATTAAAATACCCACTTATCAATAATAATTTCATATTATCATCTATAATCTGTCTATATTCAGATTTTTCCATTTGCCTCTGAATATCTCTTATAGTTGGACTGTTTGGGGCAGAATCTGCTCAAGACCAGGCATCCCACTGGAAAAACCTTATATTTGTGTGCTACTCTTGGTGGGCTAATTTTATATGAGTTACACAGATCCTTGCTTTCCTTATCTCCTGTAGTTAAGTCTTTCTTTCCTCCCATCTCCTTCCTTCCTTCCTTCCTTCCTTCCTTCCTTCCTATTTTTCAAGAATCTCATAATTTGCTGGGTATTGGGGATATAAAGATGAATAAAATCAGATCTTTGTCTTGGGACCTCCATCTAGTGAGAGACGAGCAGTCACATTGCTAGGAAATTATAAACAGTGTTTGAATGCTCTGCTGCAGAGAAGGGTAGGCATTCCTCCACTCTGCAACTTCCTTCCAGTGATAAGAAGGAGAAAAGAGAAGCTGACTAGGTCTAGGAAGGCAGGTAGATAAACAGTTGTACATAGAACAAGGCTTTATAGGTCATAGTGTGGATTTCAAATTCCCAGTGTCTCCTGTCTTTATTCTTTTGAATAAATAGCAGTTGATGGTTAAAATCATTTGATTCTCCAAGTTGTTTAAAGATTGCTTTTTCTCTCCTCATAGCTTTGAAAGGCTGTACTCAGCCCACACCCCCCACTCCTGTCAGCCTTCCATGAGCACAAACATGAAAGCCAGACTCCTAGAAAGGATGACTGTCCACTCCCCTGGCCCAGAGTGTGGAGCAGCCCTCAGGGGATACCACGCTGGAGCACATGGACCATGCATCCACCATTTTCATATGTGTGCCTGTGGGATGTCTCCAGTGTGGTAATCTGTTCCAACCCATGACAGCCACTTGATGAAGGATGACTGTTGTGGTTAAGAGTATAGGCTTTGTCTTTTGAGAAATCTGGGTTTAAATCCTGGCACTGACCCTTACCAGTTGTGTGGTGTTGGGAAAATTCCTGAATCCAATATTGAAGAATTCTGAAATCCAAACTTCACTCTTCTGATGTGGAAAATTATGCAATTTCCCAATGCAGAGGTCAAAATTATAATGTTCCATGGAAGCCCTTCCTTCCTGGAGTCCTAGCTATTCTTACACAATATGTAGATGATGCACCATCTAAGGCTTTCTCTGGAGCACACGTGGATTTAAAAATCCCACAAAGAATGTAAACATTATGCACTGCAAATATGTGCTAGTAAAATTTTTAAAAAATCCCTTGGAGAGAAGTTCACTCCATTAAGGTCAATGCAACCCTTAGTCTGGTTCTTGTCCTGGTGCCTGGAAGGTTCACCCACTTCTATGGGCTGGAGACAGTGTCAGGGAGGGGCAGTCTTTCCAGAGCAGCTGGTAAATACCCAAAATGCCGTTGTGAATGTAGCTTGGCTGAGGAGAGATGTAAAGAGTTGTGCTCGGGGTTTGGATAAATATTCCTCAATAGCCTACTTTTCAGTTTTCCCTCCCATTGCTTTAGTTAGGCACAGTTTTCAAAGTGCCACCAGCAGCTTGCTGACATCTTTGCTCAGAAGCTTTAGAGCCATGGCCTAGGAGCATACTTAGTGCCCTGCGATGGTAGTTAGATGCAAGCTGATGTTCAGCCACTTCCTGAACTGGAAGAGCCCCACAGAGATGAAGTCGCTAAACTCTTCTGTGGCTGGAGTGAAGTACGTCCTGATGGTGGCAGTTGTCCCAGAATTCAGAGGCACAGGTTTCCCTGCAAGCCAGTGGAGATACATATGTCTTTCTATTTTTTTGGTTTTTTGAGACAAGGTCTCGCTATGTAGTGCAGGCTGGTCTTGAACTCACTATGTAGTGCAGGCTGGTCTTGAACTAGCAGTGATCCTCCTGCCTCAGCCCATATGT
Organism: Heterocephalus glaber; assembly: GCF_000247695.1. Next base: position 31,876,256 of record NW_004624735.1, read on the forward strand.
CTTTCTTGAATCCAGTTTTCCTGTCACCCTAGATTTAACTTTATTTGCTCTGGTGAATTTTCAACTGGGCTTGGAAGAATGGGTGAAATTTAGGCAAGAAAAGGGAAAGATGTAGGCATTCTAAGGGTAGAAAATAACCCTGGGAGTGTTCATCCATCAGCCAGAAGACCTGTGTGGGGAGTTAGGGATTGATTTGGAGGGAGGCACCTGATTCCGAGGTTTGTGACACAGATTCAGTTATGGGTAGCAAGTTAAAGCCAAAGACCTCAAATGTATTTTGTCTCACTTTACCTCTCATACCTATATGCTATGCTACTTATTTGGGGAAATCTCAAGCCATTTTTTTTATTGCCTATTATATAAGCAGATAGCTTAATTCTAGCTGTTTTTCAGGTTCTTTTCAAGTAGATAATATTTTTCTTTATGACTAGGTTTGAATCAGGATGATTTTGTTGTCAAAATCGGTTGTTTAGAATTGATGATTCCTTCTCATTAAAGACCGCTTGTTAGAGTCCTACTACTTAAAACCCTGAAATTATATATGCTCTTTATTTCTTCTTCTTGTTGTCTTCCTCTGATTTCTCCACGTGCCAAACACATACTCATCCTCAGCTGCTTAGCCAGAAGTTGTTGAAGTTCTCCTGTAGACAGTCCCTCTGAGTGTTCCTCACCAGTCCCTCAGCATCACCACTGTCTCCCTGCAAACCTATGGTCTGTGCTATGGTGACAGTTTCATCAACCACAGGGTTGTTCGAAGGCTCAGGCTCCTCTACATAACCTTCAAAGTCTCCCCTGTATGATTTTAGGCCACACTATCTTCCAGGCAGATCTCAGTGTCCTTAGAGAGAGATTGGCCCAGTATTTCTCATTTAACTTCACACAGGAAAGGATGTTGTAATGTTCCTTCCAGAACTTTTTAAGGATTAAATCTGTATCTGAGAGCATCTGGAAGCTCTTCAGAAACAGTTCCTTGGTGTATAGATTCTTAAAGTTAGCTACAACCTGCTGGTCCATAGACTGCAGTGGAGGGGTTGTACTAGGTGGGAGGAGCTTGACTGAGAGCCATGGGAATTCTTTAGCCAATTCTTCTTCCAAATCTCATGGGTGAGCAGGAGCATTGTCCATGAAGAGGAGAGCTTTGAGTGATAAACCTTTGTCCTCCTGATATTTCTTAACAGTAGGACAGAAAGCCTGTCTGATCCACTCAAGAAAAGGTACTCATTTTACTAAGGCTTTTGTGTTAGATCTCCACATGAGCCCTAGCCTATTCTTCATGACTTTATGTTTTCTGAACACTCTAGGGTCTCAGAGTGATAAACCAAGAGAGGCTTTATCTTGAGGTCACTACTCGCATTGGCACATAGCAATAAGGTTAGCCTATCCTTCATAGAGTTGTAGCCTGGCATTTTCTTCTCTTCCTGGGTAATGTATGTTCTCCTGTGCATTTTCTTCCAGAAAAGGCCAGTTTCGTCACAGTTGAAAACTTGGTGAGAGTAAAAGCCATTTCTGTGTGACATTGTTTCGAAGTGGTGCATGTAATTTTCAGCAGCCCTTTTATCAGCACTGGCTGGTTCACCATGTGTAGTTATGCTACAAACCCCAATTCTCGCTTCAAAATTGTAAAACCACCCCTTACTAGCAAGGAATGTTTCACCATTATCACTCATTGATAGATTATCCTTTATGAGCTCTGCCTATATAGCCCTGGCTTTTTCACAAATTATAGACTTAGATAGGCTATAACCTGCCACCTGCCTTTCATTTATCCACACTAATAATAGCCTTACTACCTCACCTAACACTGTTTATCCTGACTTAACTGATTTGAGTAACACCTTTAGCATCACTAGCTTCTTTATATAAATCTTTTCTTTGTAAGATTATTGAGATGGTGGATTTTGACATGCTGTACGTATTAGTAAAATTGGTCACACGAATGCCATTTTCATATTTCTCCACAATTTCCTTCTTATTTTTGATTGTGATTGCTTTCTTTACCTTCTCTTCTTTCCTTAGCTTCTTTTTTTAGCTTTTTGTGGGCCATTTAATAGCAGTAATCATAGCAATTATATAAAGCACTGACCAAAATCACATCCACAAACATGTGGATCTGGACTCAGACTGATGCTTAGGTATGCTTGCATATGCTTTTCTGGCATCACGAGTCTTTGTTTACAACCACACAATGGCTGGCATTTGGGTTGCAACTCAAGACTTTAGACATAAGTTAAAACTAAAATTCCAGTTGTAACCCAAGTTGTTTGTGTATGAGGTCAGTCTTTCTTGAGGGTCCACTGTACCTGTCTTGGAGAACAGTACACATGGCTCTCCCCTGTGGGGGGATGAGTCATCAGGATGGGCCGTCTCCAGCATTAGATGAGTGGAGGGGGAGAGGAGCTTCCCCTCAAGGAAGCTAGAGGAGACCAAAGAGGTATGGGGCAGGCAGAGGCAGCAGATGGTCACTCTGCCCACTGCTCTCTTGTATTCCTCCTGTTCTCTTAGAAAGCTTCCTCCTAGTTTCTTCTACTCTTTAATCATTCTCAGTAGAGAAAGCCAGTTGGACATATTTTTCTAGGTGTTTAGAAGAGTGCCATACTCCTTGTGTTTTTCATTTTCGCGATGCCTTTGTGTTTGGTTTCCTCAGACATTAGGCATTTGATGGCATCTACCTTGCTTGGAGAATTTGCTTAAATAGCTTCCAAGTGGCAAGTTTAAGGGTGAGGGTGATAAACAGAAGGAGGGGTAGGCAGCCACCTGCTGAGGGAAAAGTGCTAGAGAAGCTCACTAATGGACAGGATGGCATGGCAGTGATGAGAATGTGGAGGGGCAGGTGCTGGCAGCACAGGCAGGGAAGGCAGTGAGTGCATAGAGAAATCAGAGGAGGAGCTGGTCACAGTCACCTTTGAACTTAGTAAGAAAAGTACAAGTTGGACTTTCTGGAATTTTGAGGCCTTGAGGGAGAATCTGGTCATAGTAAATTTAGGGGTGGCAAGGACAGTGTTTCTGTGTATGACAAAGTCTCCAAGGCCAGAAGCACATGTCTGGAATACCATTTCCTAGACCTGGATCCAGCTCCCTCCGGCTGGCGGCCCCTCACACAAATGCCCTGTCTAGCTGTGGTGCAGCCATCACACTGCCTGGCCCAAGGCCGCTGCTGTTAGAGTGAGGCACTGTGCACGCATGAACTCAGGTAAGCCTCACACCGCATCAATAGTGTGGGTGTAAGCATCTCCAGGTCTCAGATGAGGAACTACAGCTCCAAAAGTAAAGTAAATCCAATAGAAGCATCAGCAGCAGAGTTGGGCCTTGAGCTCAGGTTTGGTGACTGGGGAGCTGGCACTCTCTGCCACTGGTCCACCCATTCATCCATCCACCCGGCAAATTCCCTGGAGCACCTCCTGGGGCTCTTCTCCAGTGTGCTAGGCAGTTTTCTGTGGCCCTGATGAAGTAACTGAGGTAGGCAGCTCCTTTGCAGGAAAGGCCCTTTTGGCTCACAGTTTCAGAGGCTTCAGGCTGTGCTTGGCTGGCTCCATCGCTTTTAGGCCTGTGGTGAGGCAGAAATGTTGTGGTAGAAGGGTGCGGCAGAGCAAAGTGCCTCATCTCATGGTGGCCAGAGAGAGCCAGAGAGGAAGGGGCTTAGGACAGGATATGGTCCCCAAGGTCACACGCCTACTGCCCATTCCCTTTAACCAGGACACATGTCATAGAGCTCTCATTACCTCCCAAGAAGGCCATCAAATTTTGACTGATCCACTGACAAAGTTAAAGTCCTCACAATCCAGTTACTTTCCAAAGCCTCACCTCTGAATATGTGAGCCTTTTGGGGGGATATTTTAGATCCAAACCATAACACTGAGCTTGACCTCTCACTATAAGTGTGGACATCCAGTCAGGAACTGACAGACAGTGTTATTTCCTACACACTTGGAAACATTCATTGTATATGGGAGGTAACAAGGTTTGTGCCTTGGAAAGTCTTGAGAGAAATTTTAACTTCAGGACTATACTGGTCATGATTCTTTAAATTCTGGAGACCCAGCTTACTCCTAAACTAGACGAAATGAAAAATAGTTCAATATGGGCTCATGTAATTGGGAAGTGTGAAGGTGGACCTGAGACCTCAGATACATCTGAATCTCCTGGTGAAGAATGCCTGTCCTTGATACCCGCTCCCCCTTTCTTCTTTCCAGAGACAGAGCCATTCACCTGTTGATTTTTGGCCCCCTCGCCAGCTTTCCTTCCAGCTAAGTGTTGCTGTGACCAGGTATTGGCCAATGGGATATGAACAGGTGACAATTTCTGTTTCAAGACCCAAAAGGTGTTCGGCTTCCACATTTCCCTAGGGCTGGAATGTAGAAGTGGACTGTGGGGTGCCTTTGGCCATGTGGAGGAGGATAATCAGAGCAGCCAGCTCTGACCTAGAGATGGAGGCTTCTTCCTGCTGAGGACAGCAGCACTGTCCGCCATCTTGGGTTCCTGGATGGCTGTATGGACTGCCTGATGGGCCACCTCTGACTGTTGCCCCAGACAGGAATAAACTATTCTGTTTGCAACACTGCATTTTGGGACTTCTTTGTTACAGCAGCTTACCTACTGCATAACACCACAATAGTCCAAAATAGTTGATTTCTCTCTGAGTTTTTAACTTGTACAGGCAGCCTCCTTCCCACGACCAGGAAAAGAACTGGAGTCAGCCTCAGGCCCCATCTTCTTCATTTAGCCACCCAGATTGTCTTTCCCAGCACCCATCCCAGGAAGAGGCTCAACTGCCCCTGCCTGGTTCACATGGCATCACTAGGGGCCCAAGACTGGGGGATGATTGGCTGTGATTGGGTCATGTGCTGAAGCAGCTCCTGCCAATGGTACCATCAAATGTCATGAACAGGGAGGGCAGCTCCTGTAGAAAAGGGGTTGTTTCTACAAGAAGAGGGGAAGGGACACACATGAGGTAATAATGCTAGATTTTCATGACAGTCATTTAGTATCTGCATGACTTGGCTTGTACCAAACCTCACTAAGCCTGCTTTCTCATATGTAAAATGGGGTTACCTATCTTAGAGGGGCTGTAAAAAATATATTCTGCCAAAAAAGTCTACACACTTCAGCAGTTCACTGTACTAATAAATGCCTGGAAGCTCATGGCCACCACTTTGAGCACCTTTTGTAATTGTAGAGACCAAAGTAACTCATATTAATCTCATGATGTCTCAGTAAACTTAGTATTAAAATATTGTACAAGTTTTTCTTTTCCTGATGTATACATCTTTTGGTCCCCCCCCTTGCTCAATTACAATATGATAGCTACCATTTTATTTTTGAATAACTAGCTATATTCAATTTTTTCTTGGTTGGTAAGGAGAATTGGGGTGATTTTAGACATGATATACAGTTATGGAGCTTTTATGGACCCTGGTCTCAGTTCGGAGTGACTGTCAAGCTGACCCAATGACTCCTAAAGCTGTGTGGAGAAGAAATGGGTTTGGAGCCAGGGGAGCCCACAGGAGGAAGCAAGAACTTCTGAGAGGAGGAAGACGGAGTGTGTGTTCCAGAGGCGGCCAGGATCTTCTGGATTTCGGGAATTGTGGGGGCAGTATGACCTTTCCCTTGTCTGAAGGAAGAGTAAACACATGCTTATTTATAAACTAGCTCTGAATCTGCAAGTCCCTGTAGGAATGAAACCCCTAACCCGAGTTCCCAAAGTGAGGCCTCTGGACTGCAGCACCCCCTGGCCATGCTAGGGGTGCACACTGTTGCACCCCACAGACCCGCTGATCCCGGTGCCCACCCAATCTCGAGAACCGTGGGTCTAGATGACTGCACACTTTGGAGCAATGCCAGTGGCCAGCAGCCCAGGGGAGGGGACTGATGTCCCTCAAGCCACCCCAGAGTGGACTGGGTATGCAGGTCTTCCCACTCCCACTCCCACGCTCTCCGCAGGATTTTTAAGAACAATGTGAGACTGCTCTGGAGAAGGGAGGCTCTAGAACTTCCTGCTCTGTTCCAGAGGCTCAGAAGAGCCCACGGCAGCAGCCTGTTTCTAAAGCCCCATGCGCTGTTGGACCCCCGAGGTGGATGAGGAGAGGGGGTTGAGATGGATTTGCAGCAGGGGGAACTCGGTTGGAACCCCAAGGCCTGGGAGCCAGCAGCAGTGAAGAGCAAGGAACAGAGGAAAAGGTTATAAAAATGTTTAGTCTTTGCTTTATTGAGTTACAACAAATGAGCAACAAGTTAGAAAAACTGGTTTTTATTCAAACTCCCTAGCATTTTATTTGTGCAGTGTACTCAACAGAAGGATGTCAGGAGGGGAAAAGGGATTGCAAACAAAAATCACATTGCAACATTTATACCGGATGTATCTCTTGGTTTTCCTTCTTTAAAAGTTAGGACTATCTAAAAAAAAAAGTGCACTCATGTATCTAAAATTGGCCCAAAACACACAGACACACACACACACACGCACGCACGCACGCACGCACACACGCACGCACACAAAGTATCGATTCATGGTGAGGCTTCAAGCTAAAGCTTCTCAAATACCACACCAAGAAAAGGCAGTTAAGAAGAGAAATGAAAACCCAAAGCTGTTTGTCTTTGTACCACCTTGAAAGGGAGATCTTTTGTTTGTTTAACTTCATAAGCATAGATGGTGCTAATAAATGTGGAGCCCTTCCTGCTGGTATTTAAAAAGGTGCTTAAGAGAACAGCCACCTGCTACCCAGTCCTTCTAGCGCTGCTGGCCACGCTGGCCTGAGACAAGCAGTGGAGAAGTCAGACGAGTGGAAAACCTGTGTGTGGGTGAGGCAGGGGTCCCAAAGCAGCCCGGAAGAACCAGAAGTGCATTTGATGTAGAGATCTGCCACCTGCAGATCCACTCAGAGTGGAGACAGCCCAATCCAGCCCTTTCCACCAAGAAACCTTCCAAACTTCAGGCTACATTTAAAAATAAATTCTCCCTACTTAAAATCCAATAGCTATAATGGCACTAATACTAGCACACCCTTCCCAAATTAATAAAAGAAAAATAAAACAAAGAAAAGCAATGTGGTTAGCCTTCACTCCTGGAAAAAATCTTGCGGTGGTAGTGCTGGAAAAGGAAGTTGTCCTTGATTAAAAAGGTAACAAAATTCCCGTAGAGTACAAATCAGTTCCAGTATAGCAAGAGGCGGGCCTGGGTCAGAGGAGCCGAGTATGTACAAGGACCCATTGGAAACAGCAGTAGGACTTTGGCACTGTGAACGATTCCCGTCCCTCCTCCGGGAGTGCATGGGGAGCTCTCCAGGCACTAGTGAGCGTGGCAGTTCCACTTGGACTCACTGGTGAGGGCACCCCCCCTGCGAAGACGGAAGTTCTCCTTCCTCAAAGACTGTCCCCACCACAGCGCAGTTCTGAAGGACTCGCCTAGAAGGAGGACACAGAGAGAGAGAACGTCAAGGAGAGGACCTTCCCTGCCTGGGCCTTCACTTCTGCTGGCCCTCCGGGGGTTGCGACTCCTTCCAAAGCCATCCCAGGGCTTGGAGGAGGAGCAACACCCTCCAGTTAGGGGCCTGTTGCAGAAGTTTCCTGAGCACAGTGGCCGTTGTGCAGAGTCTGGCCTTTGATGTGGGGTGGCTGCTGGGAAAGTGAAGGTGCTGCTCTTTGACAACTGCATCAGCACAAGACCCCTCCCCGATTCCGGGGAGGATCCTGTCCCAGGGGCCTGAAAGTCCCCAGTGTCACTAGCCTGGACTTAGGTCCCGCCTTCCCCTGTGGTGGTTGTGGGGCTGTACCCACATAACTCGATTTCTGCAGGGATTGGTTTATGTTGCCGTAAAACAGGCATGATGACGGCACCCGGTTTGTTGAGTCGTGGCCATCCAGTGAGTTGATACGTACAGCAGCATTTGGAATGGTGCCTGGCAATGCTGAGTAGACCGAATGCTTTCACTGGTTTATTACATTGTCTTTCACAATGATAGGATCCATTAGGACAAAGATGAGACACTTACAATGTATTTTTATTTAATGTTCATATTAACACTAAGAAGTATAGATATTAGTGTTATTCCTGTTTTACAAGTGAGGAAACTGAACCCAGACAGGATAAATACATTAGCCCAACATCACACAGCTAGCAAGAGGCGGAGCCAGGACTCAAACTCAGGCACTCTCTGGAGTCTGTGTCCTTAACAAACAGTATGCATTACATCAGTATGGAGAGGTACTTAATTCTTACACTTGGAAGAAATGAAAATAGTCTAAAGGCTTGCCATGGGTTGGATAGTGTCCCTCCAAGTACACATGTTGAGGTCCTAACCCTCAGTGAGCACTCAGAGTTGGAAGTACTATTTGGAGATACCTGCACGGATGTCATCAGGTGGGCCCTCTCCACCGTGACTGATGTCCTCACAAAAGGGGGCAGTTTGGGCCCTGAGACAGACACACGCAAAGGAAAGATGTGAGGCTGCCACCCAGGGGGCGCTGTGTGACGCCAGGCGATTGATCAGGAAGTGCATCCACACCAGAGTGAGCAGACTCCTCCTCAGCCCTCAGAGGAGCCACCAGGCCAGTCTCCAGAGCTGTGGGGAGGCATTTCTGCTGTGTAAGCACTCACACAGGGGCACCTTATGGAGCTCCAGGAAAGACAGCTCTCAGATCCTGAGGAGAGACTCCTAAGGGAGGCTCAGGACTGTGAAGGATGCTGCCAGTATTCCCTGACAGGCTAGAGGATCCCTGAAACCACAGGCTTTTCCTTTGCGCCCCCTCCTGGGAAGGCCACTGGTATGATGACATGCAGATGTCCCCCTAAAGCCCATGCAGTCATAGGCAGGGCCTTTGGAAGGCAACTGGATTAGAGTGCATTATGTAGCTGACTGTGTTAGGACATGGGCCTGGGTAGAAGAGGTGGCTCACTGTGGGCATGATCTGGAAGGTTGTATGTCCCTCCCTGCCCCTCCCTTGACTCTGCTTCCTTGCTGTGGGGAAGTGAGCACCAAGCCCCTCTGCCACTCTGTCCTGCCATGGAGCCAGCTGACTGGGAACAGAAACTTGAGCCCAAACAAGCCTCTCCTCCTTTAAGTTGCAGGTGTCGGGTATCGTGTTCCAGGGGCAAAGAAAGTGACTGGGCCAGACAGGTTATTGCTCAGCCACTTTGGCCAAGAAGGACCTGTGCAGGGACCAAGAGCAAGAAGAAGAAACTTCTTAGCTACAGGCACTGGCAGGTCTTTATACTGTTCTTCACTTCTCCAATCTGGGTGTTAAACACCCCCACATTCCCTGGGAGTAAGACTGAATTATTGCACTTAAGAAACCAACTTGTGGCCGGGGATTTAGCTCAGTGATTCTGGTGCCTGCCTTGAAAGCTCAAGGTCCTGAGTTCGATCCCTGGTACCCAAAAAAAAAAAAAAAGAAACCAACTTGTGAAAGTCTTGTGGATACAGGCAGACTGCAGGGGTGCCCTGGGGTCTGTTTCCTCCTGCAAGTGATCCAGCCAGTCACCCGTCAGAGAGCTGCCTGGGTCCTCACTGGCGATATCGCTGACATCGCTCACTGCAGGAGTGAGACAGAGACTCAGGGGCCCCAGGACTGCTCAGGAGCAGTCAGAAGCAGAGATGACCATGATTACGACAGTAGCTAGTATTTCTGCTGCTTTTAACATGAGCCAGGAGAAATGCCAAGGGATAGTAGGCATCACCTCATTCACTCCTTACAGGATCCCAGCAGACCCACTTATCAGCAAAGAAACTGAGGCTTAGAGAGACCAAACCTTATGCTTAACATCAGGCAACTAATAAGTGGTGGAGTCGATTCTGCCCTGGCCGGCCCAGCCACAGAGGTGCCCCTGCCCACCGGGTGGTTGTGCAGAGTCAGCGGAGGGCACATAGGTTTCCGAGGCAGGAGCTGTGGGCAATGCCTGGGGTGCTGACCTGGGCAGGGGTCTCTCATGGCCTCACTTGTGTGCACTTGGAAGCAGCAGCACGGACAAAATCAGCTTTGGCCCCAAATTCTCCTCTTCACCAGCAATGGGTGCTCCTCTCTGAATGTGTTTCCATCTCAGGCTCCCAGGCAGAGGCCCTGGCACATCCGGGCCAAGCTGTCCTCTCACACTGCAGAGTGACATATCTTGTGTCCCTTTGCTTCACTCTCCCTTCTCCAGGTGCCCAGGAAGAAGGCCCACTCCTGCCCAGGTCCCCAGGATGCAGCTTGGGTTTTGCTGGGGGACACTCTCCCCTGGGTCTACACCATCGCGGATTCTGCTCACACATCAGGTTCCTTCTAGTTCCTGAACATTGTCACATGGGCAGCTGTCCCTCAGATCTCGCAAACACCTGCATCCCACTCCCTCTGGAGGGCTTTTGTTCCAGATGCCATCAGATCAGTTGAAATGTTCTCATGCTGGGGCTTCTCTGGCATGACCATCACAGGCCGACTGCAGATCACCCAGGTAGTTGTACGTGGAGCCAAAGCTGGGAGGATGGGGACTGTGCCTGTCGTGTTCACTGCTGGCCCTGCCACCTGTCCTGTAGTGTCCCATGCAGGACACTCAGCATGCTTGTAATGAATGAAAATCGGGAAGCGAGCATGGTGCTGCCACAGTGGTGGCTGTTATTTAGGTTTTGTCCAGACTATCACTGTACTTTGACTGTCTGGCTCTTGCTAATTCCCCTGGGCGTCTCTAGGAGTCCTATCACTTGATCAGACATTCAGCCAGCAGAGCACCATGCCCTAATGGGTCACTTCATCCTGAGCACCAGATCTCAGCTTTGAAGGAAACTGCAAGGCCATCGGGTGCTGCCAGGACATCTCTACCTCAAGGACGTCTAGCCCCTCTGAGAACATGACCCATGACAGGGAATCCCCACTTCCCACAACTACGTGGGAACAACTTGCTGTGTCCAAAGCACCACTTAATTCTTTAGAAAAATCTGCTTATGTGTTGGGGAAACATGAAAAAAATTAAATTATTTTTCCATGTGACAGCTTTCTGTTTGCTTCTCATTTTCCCTGTAGGGCTTTCCCTAAGGCCTAGGGGACTTGGGAGAGAATAACACTGCACTCCACCAAGAAAAGCAAACATGAGCTGGTGATTATCTTTCCATAGCATTTCTTCTTTATTTTTACCACTACACTTGTCTATTATAGCAATAATTGACCACTGGTGACATTGGGAGGTGCAATTGGAAGTCTGTGGCTCTCTGTAGCTGCTGCCATGTGATTTACCCATTTTACCGCTGTCTTCCTCCTGGTAACATTCCAAGGAGGGGCTCGGTGGTTGTATGAGGAAGGGGTGACTGGTAAGACTGCCTGCTCACGTCTCTCTCCCTGTGCTTTCCATGTGTCAGGCACCCTTTCCCCGCAGCACCCTCTTTTCAGCCCTGCTTCCTCTCAGTAATGCCCTGCTCCACAGTGGCACCCCAGGAGGCCCCTGCTCTGGTGCTCTGCGAGGGAGCTGCAGCCCAGTCTGGGCAGTCCTTGGGGAAATGCAGGGTGCTTTTGGGAAGACAGGGGAGGGCCCGACACACAGGGTGCCTCTGCTGAGGGTTCTGTCCTACAGACTCCACCATAACAAGCACCACATGTGGCTAATGGTAGCCACATGGCTGTGGGGCTGGGCTCCACTCCTTCCTGAGGGAGCTGCGGAAGGGTGCCGGGCCCACACACCCAGGCTCTGAAACCAACAGGGAGGGTGGATTCGTAGTGGGCGCGCTGGAGTGTGTGGTCCAGGTCAGGCGGGAAATCCTGACTCAGGGTGTAACTCTGCTCTGGGGCAGGACTTTTACCCCTTAACTGGAGATGCACGTGGAGACAATGGAGCGAGAGAAGCAGAGCTGACTGCTTATTCACTCAGGGCCTGCTACCTTGTCTTGTCCCTTTGGGATGGCTTCTGTTTTTGTTGGGAAGAAATCTGCGTTCTGTTTAATAGTCGTTCCTCTGTGGCCAGTGTCTTTTCTCTCTGGATGCTTTATTTATTCTTTTGTCCTCATTTACTGAGGTATAATTGGTGTGCAAAAAGCCACACATAACGAATGTACACACTTCGGTGAACCCAGACATATTGCATATACTCGTGTTGTTACTGCTGTGATCTAGGAATGAAACTGTCTGGAGCTCTGAAGGTTCCATGTGTCCCTTCCGTTTTTTGTTCTAAGAATAGCCGACATGAGATCTCCACCTCCTTAAGGCAAACTTGAGTGCACATTTTACTGCTAGCTGCAGATACTCTGCTGGACAGCAGCTCTTGACAACTCACCTTGTGTGGCTGCAGCTTTTTGGTCACAGGGCAGCCCTGGCAAACAGCCTTCTATCATCCACTTCTAGGCCACCCCATAATATTTCGGAGTCAAACTTTTATTTCTCTTATTGAGAGTAGAGGCCATAGTTTGATTTTAAGTAGAATCAAAAAAAGGAGATTTTGCTGGCATGCAGGATTAAAGGAATTCCAGGTGACGGGGAACGCCCCCCGCCCCCCCTCCGGGCTGGGTCTGCTTTGAGACCACGGCCCAGTCACTCCTTCCTGGCAGTGGGCAGGACAGCTTCCAGGTGGGAGAACTTGCTGAGACTAGGGCCACTAGGATGGCGCAGGGAGGCTCAGTGGCAGTGGGCATCAAAGGGACCAGCAGCCTCTCCCGCCCGACACCATCATGGGCCTTGTCCAGCAGCATGCAGCAGAATCAGAGCCCGTGTAGTTGTATCTTAACCCCAGATTCCCAGAACGATTATGCTTATGGGCTTGGGTTTGAGTCCCAGCTTTGCCACTTTCTGCCCTGATGACTGGATAAGTCACCTTTCACTGCTTTCTCATTGCCACAAATGAAGAAACTAATGCCAGTTCAGTTACCATGAAGATTAGTGAGCACGTGAACAATGCTTTGGCTGTGCCTGTGGTACTCCTAATGGTACTCAGAGAATGGTACTCCCATCACTGCCCTGGGCCCGTCCCCACTGCTCACAAGTGGGAACCAGCAGAGCCAGCCAGTCACCTTGGAAAGGCAGGATGCAGGTGGCCAAGCTCTTCATCTGGAGAGCCAGGAGCAAGTGCAGATGCAGCTCAGGTCTGAGGATCTTATTGTAATGGCAGAACTCGGGGCTCTCCTTGATTACTTCATTTAACCCTGACATCCCACAGCTCTTTCAGTGATAGACTGAATTGTATTACCTCCTGCCCCCAGCTCAATTCATATGTCAAACCCCACACCTGTAGCGTGACTGTGTGGGGAGGTAAGGCCTTCAGGGAGGTAATTCAGGGTGGAGTAACTGGGTCCTTACAAGCAGAGGAAGAGACCCCAGGAGTGGGAACACACAGGGCAAAGCCTCTGAGGACACAGGGAGAAGACTGCCATCTCCAAGCCGACACTCCCAGCACCTTCATCTTGAACTTCTACAACTGTGAAAAAAATAAATTTTTACTGAAGCCATCTAGGCCCTGAGGTTCTGTACGGCAGCGTAACCGACCAATAGGGTAAGTACTGAGGTTATAAAAACTCAACAATAAAGGAGCAGAGAAAAATGCATGAGCATGTAGATACTGTGGAGTTTTCCACCACCCAGCTTCCCTTTACCACCAGGGTGGAGAAATCTGAACGCATAACATTTGCAAGTTGACTTTTCTTCTGCCCTTTTCTCAAATACCTCAGGGTCTCAAAGTTTCTCTGTAGGGTTGTATGCACAGAATAGTTTGAGCTAGAGGATTCAAAGGAAAACTAGAACATGCAGGCACCTGTGTTAGATTTTACAAGTTCAGTTCCAGACCCTCAATAAAGTGAATACTGCAATAAAACAAGTCATATGAGTTGTTTTTCCTGTGCATATAAAAGCTATGCTTACATCATACTGTAGTCAATGAGGTATGCAATGTGTAAAAATGTGCATACCTTAATTTAACAATGTTTTACTCCTAAAAAATGCTAATCATCAATAGTGCCTTCCAGCCTTTCTCTGGTAGAGGGTGTTGCCTGGATGTTGACTGCAGCAGACTGCTCAGGTTGGTGGCTCTGGCAATTCCTTAAAACAAGCCGAAATGAAGTTTGCCACACTGATTGACTCTTCCTTTCATGAAAGATCTCTCTGCAGCGTGGGATGCTGTTGGTAGCATTTTCTCACCTCTGAACTTCTGTCATAATCACAGTCAGTCCTCTCAAATCTCCCTGCAGCTTTATCACCTGTCTGTAATATTCTACGTCTTCCGTTGTCATTTCAGCAGTGGTCACAGCAGTCGCACCAGGAGGAGGTCCCATCTGAAGACACCACTTTCTTTGCTCATCCCTAAGCAACTCTTCGTCCGTGGCAGTCTATCACGGGATGGCAGCAATTCAATCAGATCTTCAGGCTCCACGTTTAACTCTAGCTCTCTTGCTATTTCCACCACATCTCAGTTACTTCTTCACTGAAGTTCTGAGACCCTGAAAGTTTTCTCGTGAGGGTCAAAGTTGCTGTTTTCACCTCTTCCCGTGAAACACAAATGCATCTAGAATGGTGAATACTTTCAGCTTACCCTGTCAGAGCTGGCAGAAGGATCATCACCTACGGCAGCTGCAGTCTTGTGAAGTGTATTTCTTAAATTTTAAGACTTGAAAGTGGAAATTATTCCTTGATCTATGGGCTGCGGGATGGATCTTATGTTGGGAGGTATTAAAACAACATTAATCTTGTGTAACTCCATCAAAGCTCCTGGGAGGCCAGGTACATTGTCCGTGAACAGTGCTATCTGAAAGGAATCTTTTTTTCTGAGCAGAGTGTCTGAATGGTGGGCTTAACGTACTCAGAAAAGCATGCCATGAACAATGTGCTGTTGTCCAGCCTTTGTTGTTTCACTGACAGAGCACGTGCAGACTGGGTTTAGTATGATTCTTAGGCACTCTGGGTCTTTGGCATGACAAACGGGCCTGGCTTCCATGCAAAGTCACCAGCCCTTATCAGTGCCTAAGAAGTCAGCTGGCCATCTCCTCTCTCGCTCTGAAAGTTCTAGAGAGCCTCTACTTTCAATAGACTGCTGTTTCTTCTCTTTGACAGGCTGTGCTGTGGTGTAGCCTGTGTTAGCTTAGTGAGATCTTCTGGGTAGCTTCCTGCAGCTTCTCCACCAGCACTGGAAGCTTCCCTTGCATTTATGTTATGGGCTTAGCTTTTCTTAAACCCCACAAACAACCTCTGCTGGCTTCACACTTTTCTTCTGCAGCTTCCTCACCTCTCTCAGGGTTGACAAGATTGATGAGGGTTAGGCCTTGCTCTAGATTAGCCTTTGGCTTCAGGGAATCTTGTGTGGGCTTGATCTTCTATCCATCCCACGGAAGCATTCTCCATATCAGCAATAAGACTGTTTCCCTTCCCTACATTCCTGAGTTTGCTGGAGCTGGAGTTTCAGTTTCCTTCAAGAACTTTTTGTTAAAGGCCTAGCCTTCAGCCTATCGTGGTGTTCTAAGCTTTGTCATATTTAGTGTCTGATTTCAAGTGAGAGACGTGTGACTCTTCCTTCACTCCAGGCCACTGCAGGGTTATTATTGGCCTAATTTCAATGGTTTGTGTCTCAGGGCACAAAGAGACCGGAGGAGAGGGAGAAGGATGGTGAATGACTGGTTGCAATCAGAACACACACAGGATTTGTCAGCTAAATTTGTGGTCTCAGATGGGTGTGGTTCGCGGTATCCCAAAGCAAGATAATAGTAGCATCAAAGGTCGCCCATCACAGGTGACCATAATAGGTACAGCAATAATGAAAAAGCCTGAAAGTTTGAGAGATTGCCAGAATGTGCCACCTCTTTGTTGGAAGTAATCACTGGCTGTTGGAAAAATGGTATCTATAGACTTGCCAAAATCTTCAACTTGTAAAAAAATTGCAATATTTGCAGAGCATAGTAAAGTGAGCACAATAAACCAAGGTATGTCTGTATGTGAATCCACCTAGTGCTGGCTGTTAACCACTGCACTCCTCTGAGGTGTGGACTCAGGCAAGTGATACAACAGCCACCTTTTCAGTCCCCCAGTGCAGCACGTTGTTTCTTTGGCCTGGAATGCTCTTCCCTATTCCTTCCACCAAGTCAACGCCTAGGTACTGGCTCAACGCTCTGGGTTTCACTTCATTCATTACCTCTTCAGAGAAGCCTTCCCCCGACTCTCAGTCAGGTTCCCCCACTCTCTACTCTAACAGCACCAGGTACCTCTGCTTCAAAAGTGTGCCAGCACAGTAACTTCCCTTCCTGTTTTTAAGACGGTTTGATTACAGCTTCCTCTCCCATGTGACCATGAGGTCCGTGAAGGCAGAGATGCACTGGACACCCCTACCTTTCAGAGCCTGGCTCACTGCAGGCTCCATAGACACCCGATGAGTGAATGAACCAAGTCACTTCTAGGAAAGTCTCTGGGCTGCTTATTTCATCTCCCTGGGGCCTCCAATCTCCCCTGGAAAACGAGGGGGGTGGATCTCATGGTTGCTAGGTTGTTACAAGCTGCCCAAAGCACAGTGAGAATTGCTAGGCTGAGAAGCTCCAAAATTAGGTAATTGGAAGTGGTAAAGTTAACTCCCCAATAGGCACCAGCAAGTGAGGCTATGGACGACCCCAGAGAAATGTCACCCAGTGAATATCTCCCCTTGAGCTGCTCACAAACACGGAAAGCCAACCACGCTCAGTCCTCTCCTCTGGCTGCTGTCTTCCATGGGGAGGGACAAGGACCCAAATCCAGATCCCAGATAACCGAAAAACAACTGGTGTGTTAATTCTCAGCTTTTTTCAATAAACTGCTGCTACGTTTTGAATGGGAATTTGAAGCCCTTCATGAGATGTGCAGAGGGTGGAAATTTAATCCCACCTCAGTGTTTAGTGGTGGGGCTTGGGAGGTGATTAGGGCTGACAAGGTTGTTAGGGTGGAGCCCCGGATTACTTGTGGCTTTACAGAGAGGCGGAGAGAGCAGACAGACTCACTCTGTTTCCGCCACATGATTCCCTGCATTGCCGTGGGTCTCTGCCAGCAAGAAGCTGTCACCAGATGTGGCCCCTCAGGCCTCGACTCCCAGAACCGTAAGCCCAAATAACCCTCTTTTCATTGTGTCCTTAGTAACAGAAAGTGGACTAAGGCAACTGCTACTGAGTAGCTGCTCTGTATCTGCACTGGGGATTCAGAGGCTAAGGAGGCATGGTCCCAGCCCCAGGAAACCGTGTCTGGACAGCGAATCTGAATGTAGTGTGGGGCACACTTACTCTGGATCTGCAATTGTGCCACTTAGGATGCAGCACTTAGTAACCTTAAACATTTTAAGATAGCTGAACCATGGCAAACATGTTTTTTGACATTTCACGTATTTTACATCTTCCCTGAAGCCATTCTTAATCATCAAGAGTAGGAAATTGTTGTCAGAAATTGGGAGCCCGTGAAGGTAGTGGCGAGAGTTTTGGAGTCAAATTTAGACACTGGCTGAGTGAATTTTGGGGAGTCACTTCAGGTTTCTGAGACTTTGTTTTCTTTATTTAAAACAAACAAGTGCATATATGAGATGGAGAAAAGGCCGCTTTTTGCCCTCTGAACTCTCCAGTTTCTATGTGCACATTTCTCATTAAATAGTCCATCCAGATAGGCTTCTTGTATTTTTATGTACATGTCTCATTTTCTTTTTTTCCAGGACTGGGGATTGAACTCAGGACCTTGTGCTTGCCAGGCAGGCCCAGTGCCACTGAGCTAAATTTCCGGCCTTGTGTCTCATTTTCTTAGATCTAGGCGGGAGCTGTGTCCTGTCCTCCTGGAATATGTAAACAGACTAGTATAGTGCCTGGCACAGAGCACCGGAGTTAGCCCCGAATGAGGAAGCTACATTCATTTCTCCTCCTAAACATGATAAGAAATGACTGGGTCCTGCTCATTGGCCCAGGCTGAGGTGGTAGCGCCACCTCTTGAGATGACAGGTGGACTCCAGGCTCCCCCTGCTGCTGGATGGGGAACCCAGGGCAAGTGATGGATTCTCTCTGAGCCTCAGTTTTTCCTTCTATAAAATGGGGAAAAAGCTGTATGTACCTCAAAGAGTGGTTGTGAAGTTCACAGGACTTAATAGACATACTTTGGGGAATGCTAAGCACATAGCATGTAATAATAAATGGAAACTATTATAGTAGTAGCAGTGGGACAGTCCATTTGCTCAAACGTGGAGGCATATGTCTGACAGTCTTGCTTAAGTAGGGGGAAGCAATTTTTGGAAATGAAAATGTTATTTTTCAGCCTTTTACTAGGGCAAGTCTCTCAGTGATGGCTGAACAGTTGTTTAGACTCCAAGACTGAATCAAGACAGCACCTGTTAGGGCTTGTGTTTAGATGGCCCCCAGAGCCTCGTGTATTTTCAGAGGTGGCTGAATCTAGAGTGTGAGACTGATTCATGGTGGGCTAGGCCCAGGGACATGAGGATTAAGGGTGTGAGTGCTGCCCGCCCACAGTAGTCTGATTAAGGTGAAAGGGGCAGAGAGATGCTGTTAAGGAAGCATGAACTGTGTCTCCTCTGTGAGCCCCGTCTGCCTTGGAGCCAGCTGATTATGGACTGAAACCTCTACAAACTGTGAGCGAAATAAACTTCTTCACCCTTGAACTTTGGGTATCGAGTATTTTGTCTCAGCAATAAGAGAAAAGTAACTAAGACAGCACCATAAGTGCTGAGAAGGATTTCTTACCTTCCCATGTGTGGCTAGGAGTTACATGCCGCTATGAGCCTGGAAAATCTTAAGGGAGTGGGGTCTGCCGGGGAGATGCTTCCCTCTTACAGAGGAAGTCCAATCCTAGAGACTCTCTCAGCTGGTCGACCACATCCCTTACCCCTTTGCATCATAAAACACCTTTTATAAAGTTAAAACTAGGGATTCTTTTCAGGATTATGATGTGTTTAACAGTGGTGCTTTCTGTAGACCCCTAAATACATGTGTCTTAGTAGGGGCATCACTAAGTATGGATTTCAAGAGACCCATATTCTTGGTTCATAAAAGTTGTGCAGTAATTTAGGGGGATTTTGCCCTTCTCAGTTGAAAGGCTCCCCAAGTGTTCTGGTTAGGGTTTAGGAAAGGTTTTACAGGCCACACCCGCATCACTGGCAGCCCCCACCTCAGAATGACGGATCTCCAAACCAGAAAGTGTACGGTGTCTGACACTGCAGGTGTTGAAGAGATCTCAGCGTCCAGGTTAGGAATGTTTCTCAGCTCACACTTGCAGCATGGATTATAAACATAAAATGGGTTCCTGGATGTGCCTATGTTTAGGGGAATACAGCCAGCTCCTACACCTCTGAATTGCCTGATGTTAATTCAAAGGTCAACCTCAAAAACCCAGGAGCAGAGGGTGGTCCACCGAAATGGGGAGTTTGTGCCAGTCAGGAATAGGGGTAGCGATGGCAGTGGAGGGGCAAGGGTCCTGGAGCCCGGCTGAGGTAGGGTAGGTTCTTGGTTTCTGAGTCTCACATTCTGAGTTTATAAAAGTTAGAGAATTGCCTATCCCGGAGAACGAGATCAGCCATGGGTGGCCGGAGCAGCTGGCTCAGCCTCTGCTCCTCATGCCTCCTCTTTACTTCTCCCCGAAGATTCTCCTTCCCCATCTTGTTTCCTCTGGACGTCATCAGGGATCAGGCCCAGTCATGGCCCAGCCAGATGATGTTCTCACAGGGAGTGGGGTATAGTGTGGCAGAAGGGATGGGGACAGGTAGACTCAGGGAGCCTGGGACCTGCTACTTGCAATAATCTTCCACTTTAGCCATGGAGACTTCAGGTGCTGTATGAGCTCACTCTGGGACACTGAATTTTTGGTTCAAATTCAACAAACAATTGGTTTAGACCAGCTTTGGTATGCTTTTAGCTGTTCTCTTCTCACTTACTCAATCCAAACTCCACTTTCTGGCCACACCAAATTTCTTTTGGCTCTCACCTGTGCCATTCCTTGGCCCATACTGTTCTTTCTTGAGCATTTCTTCTCTCCATGTATTTGGCCAACTCCTTCTATGAGCCAGCCCGAGAGTCAGAGAGCCCCTCCTGTGGGGATCCCCTGAGATCCTGGCCAGGTGTCCCCGAGTGAGCTCACACACAAAGCTGTGCTGGGCCCCACCTCAACCGAACTACACTGGCTGGTAGAGGCATGTCTGCTTTCCTCCCTCCTTGGCCCAAATGAGCTCCACGCACAGGAGGACTGTGTCTCCTGTCTTGTCTCATCGTCTCTGGGGCCAAGAACAATGGCTGGCACTCAGTAGGGACTCTGAATGCACCACTGAGTGGAGCAGAACTAAGTTTTCCTACTCTGGGGTGAGAGAAGAAAGCCATCAGGAAGACTTCTATCACGGACAGGAGAACATCAGAGATGGGACAGGGCAAGCTAGCAGCACTTAGGCAGACAGGTGAAATCACTCCATTCCAACAAAGGAGGGGGCTAGATTGGTACATTTTCCAAGGAGCAGGAAAGCGGCCACAGAGAGGAAGAAACTGAGGCAGCCGGGTGGAGGAGTGGCTGGAGCTACTGGTAACAGCAGTGCTCTTCTAGCCCCTCCTACCACCAGCACCCCTGGGGCTGCCTCAGGGCCGTGGAGCAGCCCCTCAGGAAGGCAGGAGGCTTCCGGGCAGGCAGCTCACTAAGCTCCTTTCATGGGCAGTGGAGCTGGTCAAAACGCAGCTGCTAGGGGGTTTCACTTATGTGCCAGGTGCCTCATTTCATTACTGAATAAATGAATCAGTGAGCAACACAGCCAGCTGAAGTTGTCTGAGTTCATGAGCAGATGTGGGGACTCTCAGAGCTCCCTTTAGGGCCTTATAAATCATCCTGGAGCTTCTTACCTTTCTCTCATTATCTGAAAACAGCTTGAGAAGCCCCTCCCTGCTTTCAGAGTGACCTCTGCAGAAGCCCACCTGGGCAGATAGGTCATGCCAGGTTCCCAGCAGCCCTCACAGTCTTCCGGCATCAGCATCCCCAAGCCGGCTGCCTGCAGGGCCTGGGGCAGCCACACACCAAGGGCTCCTGAGGCCTGTCCCCTTATGTGGATGACACGGCCATTAGTAACCATGGCAACCTCCCTTCCCTGGCCGTGGCTCTTCACAGGTCTACATGTACACAGGACTCTTCTAGATCTGGGGATCCAAGCAGAGTGGCACCTTGCTTTAGCCACAAAACAAGGCAAATATGAAGCACTTTCAGGTGCTTTCCGGTGAAGTGAAACAGCCTCACATTTCTGATTCAGTAAGCTGGAATACTTTCACTCAGTACGATGCAAAAAGAAAATACAGTGACATCTCCTTTTGCTGCTTGTTTTTTACAGCAGTGAACACAAAACACTGGGAGGATGAGTTGTTGTTTAACATTTGTGACAGGATTCCAGCAAGGACAGGCCCAAAGGCTAAGAGAGGTAAGGTAAAAACCTCCAGGACGATTTAGAAGTCCTGCCGGAGCGCTGAGGTCACCACATCTGCTAATGCCCACGTAGCCCCAGCGGCAGGGCCGTGCCCTTAGTGAGCTTTGGAAATAAGGATGGGGACCTCTGACCCTCATTTTCCTCCTCTTTTCAAAGAACCTTGAAAAAGAGTCACCTGCCACCAAAACGATGTGGGTGAGGTGATGCATGTGGGAATCTTCCCGTGAGCCATCGCACTCTGCATGTGCACTTCAGAACATCACGTTGCATGTGATGCAGGCTGAGCGTCCCTAATCTGAAGTTTCAAAATCTGAAATGCTCTAAAATTCAAAACTTTTAGAGTGTCAACCACAAATGGACAATTCCACACTGTGAAACTTTGTTTCATGCACAAAATCATTAAAAATATCGTGCAAAATCGAGTTCAGGCTGTGCGTATACACTGTAGGTAAAACATAAATGAATTTCGTGTTTAGACTTGGGTCTCGCCTCCAAGATACCTCATTATGCATACGCAAATATCCGAAAAGATGAGCAAATCTGGAATCTGAAATGCTAGGAGCGGGGAAGCTCAGTGGCGCGTCACGTCATGACGCCTTTGGGCCGTGTGGATGGAGACCAGGGCCACATGCGTGGACGGTTCTTACCGAGTAAAAGAAAGATGCACCACCCGAGTGGACGCCAGCTCACCACCACCTGCGTCAGCCCTGCCGGCAGAGGGGGAACCGGCCTCCTCCCGCTGCCTGGGCGGGCGGGCGGAATTACCTGTCTAGGCCTGGCCAGCCTCGGCGGGCCGCTGTCAGTCGGAGGCAGCCGGCTCCACTGCGCCCTCTGCTGCAGTCTGACTCCAGCCCTCTGACCTGTCCCAGGTGGCATCCTCCTCCCCGACGGTCACCTCCACGAAGTCCACGACGCCGGACTCCTCGTTCTCGTCGCTGCCCTGGCCGTCCCGGCTGCTGCCCTCCGACCTGTCTGAGGTGCCCTCTGAGGGCTTGGCTGGTGAACACTCTTTCGCTTGCTCACTGCCTGCTTTCACCCTGGGGCCCAGCTGCTCCAAGTCCTCTTCGCAGAGAGCTCTGAAGCCCTTGGGACAGTGTGGAACTGCCTCACTTCCGTTCTTTGGGCTCTCGGCAGCTGGTTTCACTGCTTTCCTTGGTGCAGAGTCATAGCCGTGGTCGTCTGCCATGTGGTGTTGCTGGTACTGCTCCACCCACTTTAAGGTTCCAGTTTTTAGCAAGCATCTGTTCTCCTTGAACCACCGCACAATCTCAGTTCGGACCAGGCCTGTCTTGGCCGCTAGCTGGTCGTACTCCTGGGGAGTTGGCCACTGGGTTCTGGTGAATGTGCTCCTCAGGAGATGAACCTGTTCTTGACTCTGTGCAATTGCTGGTGAAGTGCTGGGCAGAGAACTGGCTAACTGGGCACCCGTAAGCTGCTCGAGTCGAGACAGAGAACCATTGGGGGCCGCCGCATCCGGGCCTTTTCTGCCAGACCCCATGGAATCCAAGACAGCCTGTTCCATGCTATCCCGAAGCTTCCGCCTCTCTGAGAACCAGGAGTCGATCTCTCTCCTGCTCAGCTTAGTCTCTACCCTTAGCCGATCCAGTTCTGCTTGGGTAGGAAAAGAGCTTTTCAAAAAGCTGTCTTCCAGGAGTTTCATCTGACCCTGTGTTTTCTCTTTGAACTTCTGGGGGGCAAAGTCTGGGTATGCATGGTATGTGCGGCCATGTCGGGAGGCCGCAATGGCCATCTGGTCTTTGGCAAGGGATTCACTGGTGATGTGGACGATGCCCCTCTGACAGCGGTACCTGTGGTCACTGAACCACTTCTTGATCTCGCTCCTGGCCAGGCCAGTCACCTCGATGAGTCGGTAGACCTCGGCATCGTCGGGGAACTGACTCTGCAGAAAGCTGGCCTTGAGATGAGCAATCTGCAGTTTGGTCTTCTTTCGGTCACCGGCAGGGGCAGGGGGTGGGTTGGCTGCCCTGGGTGGGGGCTCTGGCCCCTGGGCCACATGTGGACGCTTGGGCTCAGGCGCAACTTGGGGAGTCACCGAGGGTCTCTTCTGGCCGTGGCTGGTCACTCCAGCCACAGCGAGCGTGATGGGGGAGCAAGAGACAGTGGTTGGCCCGCTTGTCACCTGCGTCAGCACCAGGCTGGTCTGGCCAAGGATCTGGCACGGCAGAGCTGTCTGGAGGACTGGCTGTGGCACTTTGGCCGGGGCCAGCTGGGCAGGCAGCACAGTGATTGTCGATGGTACCGACTGGATGGTGCCATTGAACATCTTCTTCCGGGCCTCCTCCACCTCCTCTGGGGACCAGCTGATGCCATGCTTTAAGCGCTGGGTGGCGAACCAGATTCGGATATGCTCCTCTGGGTGTTTGGAGGCTGCCGTGAGCCAGGACAACTCAGCCTGGGTCGGGTAAGGGAACTTGTTGAAGGAGTTGATCATGGTGGCGTTTGTGTCCAGGGCAGAGTTGTATTTGGTAGTGTTCAGTGGAACAGGGACCTTGGGGACAAGGTTGATATTTGGTGGCAGCTGTACAGAAGGCATGACGTGTCCTAATGTGTCTTGGAGGAGCTCCACGCCTCCGAGTCTTGAGAGGATCTCAGCTGCGTCTGTCACCAGGCGGGCAGTCCCTTCCACGTAGTTTTCGGGGATGGTCTCCTCGGGCTTCTTGGGCACCTTCTTGGCATCTGTTTTCGGTTTTCCTGTCTTCATGATGGGGGTTTTACTCACTGGGATCCCAGGATCGCTGTCACCACTTCCGGGGCCAGTGCTAGTGACGGATACGACGTGGTCGGTGGCTTCAATGGCCTGCTCCAAGATGGTTTGATTATTGCGCTTGATTAACTTCAGCCTGAAGTTGGTCTCCCCAGGATGGAACTTGGAGTTGTGGTCAGACAAAGAGTCGTACTTTTTGGTTGTGAAGTTACATTCAGCACACACGTAGAGGGGGTTGAGAATCACATTGGGGTGCTGCATGTCCACGTGTTCTGTGAACTCGTTCAGGTTTTGGGTGGAGTAGGGGCAGTATTTGCACTCATAGCCACCTTGAAGTTTTTTGGACTGGTTTTCCCCCATAGATTTCACCTCTATCACTTCATTTTCTTTGGAAGAGCTTTCCGGTTCTGCTGCCCAACTGTCCTTGGCCACGTCGGACTGTGGCATGGCCATTCCTTTTTCTTTGGCCCTGTCTCCCTCCTCTGGCACATCTTGTTCTATCACTTGTGATGTCCGAACCATGCATGGAGTTGTAGATTTTCGTTTGCTTGCCATGCTGCCTGCCTGTGCAATGGCTTATTTGTAGGGGGAGTGAAGGGGGGTAGTGAACTTCTTCCAGGAGACAGGATAAAAGACTTTTGGCTTTATTCCCCCTCAAATGGCTTTGGCTTCCTTTGAATGCTCAAGTCTCTGGTTGGAATTTTCAAAATGATTTCAGCACAGAAAATCACAACTGTTCCAATTGCTAACACACTGGGTAGCGTCATATCTGTGGGACAAGGACAAAGACAGAGTCAGTGCCTCTTCACAGTGCAGAAGAAACAAGCATTTCTTTTTGAGCTGCTCCCATGACCCATCCCAGTGGGCACCCAAATCAAACAGTTCTCTAGGCCCAGGTGCCTGTGAGTGGGTACTTCCAAACACGAAGGTCACCTTCCTTTTCTCCCCTGGGAAGGAAGTGGAAATGGGCCTGCGGCAGCAGGCAAGAATGGCAGGGGGCGTTGCTTCATGTTTTGAGACAGAGATACAGAAAGGGAACACAGGCTCTGGGATCTTCCAGGGGGAGTGGGACAGCGAAGGGGGTGTGGCTGACGGATGGTGCTGCCAGGCTTGCAGGCTGGCTTTTGCTTGTGGCGCATCAGAAGTGAGACAAGTGCTTACCCGGGGCCAGCAAGTGGGGTTCTACTGGCATTGGAAGGGAACATGAACATGGTGCTGCTGACCATAAAAGCAAAACCACTATCGGAAATCCAGTAAATACAGGAAAGTACAAAGGAGAATAAAAACAATCACTCCAAATTTTGTAGTTTCATTTTATTTAACAGCGCCCTGTTTCTATAAATATTGAGCAAAATGATGATTTAGAAAATGGTAGCATGTTATTACATTGTAAGGATGCCATACATAATATATTCAGCCATTCAACTTTTGTTGGATGTTTATTTCCAATTTTTGGCTCTTGTCAACAAAACTGCAGTGAGCACTCTTAGTCCTCATTTCTGAAGCCCTTGGACAAAGGCCTGGAAATGGTCCTCCTGTCGGATAGGACCGCATTTTGGTCTCAACTGGCCCTTTCTCTGGCAGCATGAAAGAGGGCTTGGCTTCATGCCCAGCTTCCATGAACTATTACCTTTGAAAAGGCTTCCCAGAGTCAGGGGTGACGGCACACACCTGGCTAGGCAGGAGGGTCACATATTCGAGGGCACCCCGGACAACTTAGGGAGACTCTGTCTCAAAATAAAAAAATAAAAGGATGGGAATGTAGATCACTGCTTCCAGGGTTCAGTGCCCAGTGCTGTGGGAAAACAAAAGAAAACAAGCAAGCAGACAAGCATTGCCAGTTAGGTAGAGGGAAGCTGTCTAATACGCTTTTCCTGCTTGTTGGTAAAGCTGGATTGTTTTTGAAGATGTACCTGCCACTTACTTCTTTTTGACTTGCCTGCTTGTACTCTTTTTAGATTGTGGTGTTCAGTGGTTTCATTACTAATTTGTGAGTGTTCTTTCTACCTGAAGAATACTAATACTTTACTATATTTGTTGCAAAGCTTTTCCAGTTTATCATTTACCTTTAGTTTTCCATAGGGCATCTTTATATGTTTAATATGTAGAAATTCAATGTTTAGATAGCGATTTTATCATTTTTCTCTTGTGGTTTCCTTCATTCATATTTGGAAATGGATTCTCTGTCTCTAGAGCTGAGACATGTTAACCTATGTTTTCTTACATGTGTTTCAGCTTCATTTTTTTACATTTAGATTGAGTTCACCTTGGGCCCAGCTGAGAGACACAATGCTAACCATTTTCTTGAGTTTCCCACTGTTTCCGCAGCATGTATTACATTACTTTTTCTTTTCTCACTAATTTGTAAGAAAGCACCTGGATCATACAGTAAGGTTTTATATCTGCCAGGGTTGTTTCTGGGTCACCTAATCTGTGCACCTGACCTAGCTGCTGAGTTTTGTACTTAAACCCCACTTTTAAATTTTTTTGAATATTAGAGTACATTTTAGTATCTGGTAGAGTGAGTTCCTCCTTATTACTCTTCTTTTGTGAAACACTTCTTGGTTCTTTTGATCTTTGTTCTCATAAATCAGAATCGACTGCAAAATAAAATCCTATTAGGATTTTGATTGGAATTGCATTAGACAAATGTTAACTTGGGAGCCCCCAACCCCAAGGAGCCTGGAGCATCCTGTGGGTGAGGAGAAAGACCCCACTTGCCTGGCTGAGGATACCAGGGTCTCACCTCACAGGCCAGCAAAGGCGACAATCGAGACTGTCCTTACTGCAGACGAGACGCCAAGGGAGGGGAGAGTTTTGTTCTAGGGCTGCAGTGCGCCCCTTGCACAGAGAGACTCCCTTGGGAACAGGCTGGGAGAGAGTGAGAGCTGACAGAAAACTCCCGAGATGCCCTGAGAAGTCCAAGGTCAGGCCAGGAAGATCACAGGGCCTGGATTTTGTGGTGTGAGGCCAGTCTGGTGGGTGTGACCTTCAGAGGGGCTGCATCTAAAGGAGATGGAATTTAGTCCAGTGGTCCGCTTCAGCTTTTACACCACTGCCTACATCCAGCAGGAACTAGCGGTCTGATTTACTGTAGGTCACTATCTGAGCTGCCTGAGTCTTCACAAAAACCACAGATCTCTTTGCTCCGGCTAAGTGTGGTTCATGAGTGGTTCTTAGGGTTTGCCAGGGTCCCGGTCATATTTGGCCCCACTGCTGTCACTGACTTCAGTGCTATATCCAAGGGGACGTGACTGGTGCTGTCAGTTGGTTTTCTCTGAATGCCAATATCTGGACTGTGGGGATCGTGAACAATGCTGAGGCTCAGGCCTGGAGAGCCTGGCACTGGGCCAAGGGAGCTGCAAACCCCAGCACAGAAAACAAATAAATAGAAACATGAGAAAACAAGTCAACGAAATTTCTCCAGAAACTTCTAGTTCCCCAAAGCTGATCCAGGGAGCACTGAGGGGGAAGGAATCATGTCACAGCAGAGATATCTGGCAGGGTGTATCAGTGGAGGTAACGTGACAGTTCAATAAGGTGCTTGGTGGTTTCAAAGAAGACAGAATTAAACAGAGAACGAGCCTAATGTAGGAAATGATCAGGGAGTCTAGAGAAGACACCAATGAACAGTCAGTGGAGCGGAAGAAAGAGATGCAAAGCACGAATACCCAGCATAGAGAAGAGTGAGAGTCCAAAACCCCAGTTCCAAACAGAAGCCCAAGAGATTAAAAACTTCAGGGAAAGTCAGAAACAACCAATGTGAGGGCAGTGTGCATTCTAGAAGGCAAGTTAGTGATCAATTAATGAAAAACAACAAGAGAACATGAAGACCATCCAACAGTTTTTAGAGGACTCAAAGAAGACTAATATAGGAATAATTGTATTAAATGAAAAATCAGAAGATAGCAAAAAGGGCGTAAAACAAATCTGTTTCCAGAAAACTTCCAGACATGGAGAAAGAATTTAACATACATATCAGGGAGGCACATAGAGTCCCAAAGAGCCATGATGAGGAAAACAAAACAAAACAAAACACTCCATGCCACGTAATAATTAAAATGTCAGAAATCCAACATGGGAACAGAATCTTGAAAGCAGTTAGAGAAAAGCAGCAAAGCCTGGGGGTGTTAACAGAGCTGAGCAGGGAGCTGACAGGCGGGGTGGCTGGAGATGCAAGGGCTTTTCACTTTGTGGCCAAAGGAGGAGGGAGGTGTTTTGAGTCAAGGATACCTGACATTCCTGAAAGGGAGCGGAGGACATGACATGCCATCTCCCACCTGCCTGGGTCTGAGTCCACTGAGGAGGACTCAGAGGCAGAACTGACTTTCTTGAGCAGCTCGGTGGGACCCTGGGCCCACCTGTACCTGCTCAGGGGCTCAGGTGACAATCTGAGTGCAGCCAGAGAGCATTCCTTGCATTAGGCCCAGAGCTGGCCCCTCTAGGACCGAAGTGCTGGCGTTCTCAGGCTGGGCCAGTCAGTCAGCAGTGGGATGCAGTGGAGGAGGAGGACATAGGAAAAGCGGAGCAGAGGGCCACTGTCTTGGTGTTTGGTGCAGCCACCCGCATCTGACTCCCGCTTCCATCTCCCCATGAACGGATACTCTCCATTCCCTTCTCCAGCACTCTGTCCCCAGCTCCTCTCCATCAGCTGCTCCACCACTATCCCCCAGCCCAAAGCCCCTGAAATGCAGAACCCACTGAGGCGGCCCATCGGCAATCCCGCTGACTCTTCCCTCAGACGAAGCCAGCGTTGGACCCCTCCGCACTGCTGCCACCCCAGCTCCTTGTCCAGGCCCCCATAAACTCCTGCCTGTTTCCTACCATGGCTGCCCATGGGCCTCTGGTCTCTTCTCTCGGAGCCATGGAGAGATGTTTTCTGATGAGACTGGTCCGCGTGCCATTCATGCATGGAGCCCACCAGGGCAAGTCCATCCCTCCTAGCAGCCCACATGCCTGGCGTCCTGGCCCCTGTACTCTCTCTCCTTTGCTCCTGTCCTCCAGCTGCTGCCAGCACTGCTTTCATCACAGGCCTCAGCCAGCACATTCCAGCAGAGCTCCTCCCAGGCAGGCCTGTCCCAACCACTGCCCTTCTGCAAGGACATTGGCCCGGCCATTCTCTAGCTCCTCCTCTGTTTTGCTTTTCCCAGAGCATGTTCATAGCTAACATTCTGATATCTGTTTGTGTCTAAAGGAGGAGGGGACATCTCTTCACTTCTTTACTCCTTGTCCCCCCCCCGCCCCGCCCCGAGCTGTGCTGCCCACTGTGGCACCCGCCAGCCACATGTGGGTTTGAGTTTAAATGAATTAAAATGAAATCACAGATACAGGTTCTTGGTCACGCTAGCCACGTTTCTGATGCTCAATAGCCAAATGTGCGAGGCACTATTACACTGAGCAGAGTGAGACATCTTCATCTTTGTAGGAAGCTCTGGTGGACAATGCTGAGCTAGAATAGGAACTCTGCAGGGAAGGAAGCTTTCACAGCAGCTTCTCCAGAGCTCAGACAGAGATGGCCCACAGGACACACACACTGCTTCTCATAGCAGTGTCTCCACCTGGAGTTACCTACAGGTGGGGTGCAGCTCACAGAGCATGGTGACGTACAGTAAAAATCCCTTTTGAATGCTTAGAGGTGTGTGCGATTATGTGAGCAGAGGAGTGCTGTAAGGGGGAAGACCCTAAGGTTCTGTATGAGCTACTACTGCTGCAGCAGGATGTGGCTAAATACGCACCTACTGGCCAAGGGGTCTGGAGCATTTGAAAGGACTCTGCTCCTGCAGGAATGGATGCTGGAGAGATAAAACCTTTCTTACAGGAACTTCTCATATCGGGAATGCTTCAAATCTGTTGACACATTGGCCAAAGAGATGAGGTCAAATTGCCTGGGAGCCTCTCTGGGTTCCGAAAACTATGGTTCAAACCAGAGAGTATCTTGGCATCCAAACAGGTGGATTAGAGGAGGGAAAGAAGGAAACCAGAGAGGGCTCAGAAAGCATGGAGCCTCCGAAGAATCCATGTCTCAGAGTCTCACTGGTAGAATGTCAAGAAACCTTGCTGTTAGAGCACAGACTGGCGCGACAAGGGCTAGGTGCCTGCAGTGCAGAGCGTGCTAGCACCTGCCTCCTGGGAGGCCCATGAGCCATCAGCAGCATCAGGCCTGGCACCAGCATGGTGCTGCAGGTGCTTGAGAAGTTTTCAGGTTCTGATATGCACTGGTCAAAGCTGGCAAAAACAAGTGAACGAATGAACAAATGAAACGAATGGTAGAGCTAAGTTCCAACAGATCGTTTCCAACTGGGTGTCAAGTGCCCTAAAAGGCCAGCTGCGAGTGGTGGGGCTCATGCCCAGCCAGCTTCCCAGCAGGTGTGGCCTGACACGGGCACAGCCGCCCCAACTCAGTGCACGGGATCAGCTGGGTGTGGGGGCTCTGTCCTCACGTTGCCTGAGCAAGCTGGAGCTAAGCACACTGGAGTTCCAGCTCCTGCTGCCCAGGGGAGGAGCAGGAGGAGTTTCCTTCACGAGGACCCTTCCTGGTGCTGCCCTTCCGGTTGGGAGGTCTCAGCTCTGAGGCTTACCAGGAGCAAGGCAGGGACGAATTACCCAGAAAGTAGTCGCAGCCCCTAAGACACTCTTGCCTCCTCTGTATGTTGCCGTCATTGACTCAGTTTCCGTTTTACCCACTGTGACATTTCCTGTGTCCCTGAAAGAAACCCCACCAGGCATGAGAAATGACAAAATTTCGGAATGCAGAATAAAAAGGGGAAATCACACTGGCAGATGCAGAGCTGGCACCGAGGACCTGGCAGTGGACAGATGGACAGAAGTCACTTGTAGCACGTGCTCTGGAGAAGCACCAAGCAGGGAAGAGTGAAGAGGAGCGGAGTGGGGGTGGCTGCACCTCCAGGTGCAGCAGTTGGGGCCTCCCCTCTGTGAGGGGGGACAGTGGAGCCTCGGGATGGTGTAGCGCTGAGAGTTCATGAAGCACAGGGCAGCCGGTATTCATTTTTCAGGGCAGGCTGGGAGCAGGGTGGATACGAGGTCAAAGGGGAGGCAATATTCCTCCTCTTAGGAATCCAGCAGCGGCTTCTGCTGTTGGTGGCACTTCTCCATACTCTCTTGACAAGTCTGCAATTAGCCACAGTCTGCTGACAAAAGAACCAAGACCAAGTGGGCTACAAAGTTAACAGTCAAAAACCAATAGCCTCCCTGTACACAAATGCCAAGCTCACTGAGAGAAATTAGGGAAACAACACCTTCACAATAGCATCAAGAAAAATGAAATACTCAGGAATCAATCTAACAAAGGAAGTAAAAAACCTCTACATTGAAAACTACAGTACCCTGAAAAAGGAGGTCATAGAAGGTATCAGAAAATGGAAAGACATCCCTTGCTCTTGGATAGGCAGAACCAATATAGTGAAAATGGCCATACTTCCAAAACTCTTATACAGATTCAACACAACCACTATCAAAATACCCAGTTTTCCCAGCACCATTTATTAAAGAGGCTATCTTTCTTTCAGTAAAGGTGTTTAGCCCGTTTGTCAAAGATGAGGTGGCGGAGTGTGCTTAGCTTTCTATATGTCAGTGATTAAACCTAGACCCACATCTCTCACCATGCACCCTAAAATTGAAATAGATCAAAGACCTAAATATTAAAACAGAAACACTTGGGCCAGGGTGATTTAGCTCAGTGGTTTAGCTGCCTGCTGCACAAGCGCAAGGACCCGAGTTTGATCCCTGGTACCAAAAAAACAAATATAAAAAAAACCCCACCACCAACAAAAAAAACCCAAAACAGAAATGCTTACTCTGCTGGAAGGCAGGATAGGTAGGGTTCCTGAAACCAAAGACATTATGAACAAAACCCCAATGGCACAGGGAATATTACAAAGACTCAACAACTAGGATCACATCATATTAAAAAGCAAAAGAAGGCACCAACAGATCAAAAAGACAACCCACAGTATGGGAAAAATATTTGCCAGCTGTTCCTCTGACAAAGGACTAATATCTAGAATATATAAAGAACTCAGAAAAATCAGACTCCACCTAACGACCCAATCCAAAAATGGTCATCTGAAGTGAACACACACTTCTCAGATGAAGAAGTACAAATGGCAAATAAATATATGAAAGCATGTTCAACATCACTGGTCATTCGAGAGATGCAAATTAGAACAATGCTGAGATTCCACCTCACTCCAGAGTTAATGGTTATCATCAAGAAATCAACCAATAACAAATGCTGGTGGGGCTGTGGGGAAAGAGGAAACCTGCTCCACTGCTGGTGGGAGTGTAGACTGGTGCAACCACTGTGGAAATCAATGTGGAGATTCCTCAAAAAATTAAAACCAGAGGTTTCATTTGACCCAGCTGTCCCCCTTCTAGGTATCTTCCCGAAAGATTTAAAAGCATCATCCGCACAGCCGTGTTTATAGCAGCACAGTTGGTAAAAGCTAAATCTTGGAAACAGCCCAAATGCCCATCAACTGGAGACTGGATAAAGATAATGTGTTTTTTAAATGCAATGGAGTATTACTCTGCCATAAAGAAGGATAAAGTCAAGACATTTTTAGGTAAATGGATGCACCTTGAGACCATACCTTTAAGTGAAATAAATCAGACACACATGGTTAAATATTGCATTGTTTCTCTTGTGTAAGAAACCCAAAGGGTAAATAAAGACCAAAATGAATGATAGATATTGGGAAGTAGGAAGAAAATGTTCAAATGGGAAGGAGAACAAGGTGGGGGAGGGGAAGAGAGGGAATGAGGACAAAAAATGTAAAAAGAATGGGAGGGAAACAATAGAAACGAAGTTTTGTAGATGGAAAGGGGAAGAAGGACTGAAAAGGAAATGGGGAAAAAAGAAGAATGAAGCTATAACATGTACAGGAACAAATCCCTGTGATGGATGTGATCATTACGTATATCAAAAGTGTACCAATAAAAGTAACTAAAAATGAATATGTGGATTCAAGTGATAGATAAACTGGATTCACAAACCAAAGAAAGAATGGAGACCGGAGAGGGAAGTGGTTCTGCTGAGGCAGAGGACTTGCCTAAGCTCCATCCGGGCTCAGCAGGCACCTGGAGGGAGGGGCGCAGGGAGACCCTGCCTCGGACCACTGCATTCCCAGCTGAGGGAGCAGCAGGTGGGACAGGGCGGCAGGGCTGAGGTGAGGGCAGGACAGGCGAGGAGGCTGCATCAGGTCGGGCTCTGCTGGGACGGCCCTCACAGGCCAGGCTGGGAGCTGAGCAGCCGAGTCTCCGGGACAGGCTGGGTCGGGATGGCAGAAGAGAGGGTGGCAACGAGGGCAAGGCCCCTGCAGCCCCATTGTGTAAGGAGGCTCCACTTCACGTCAAGGGCAGGGGTGTGGAGCCTGCTTAGGTTGCTGAGGACAGCGCTGCACTTCTCATCTGGAGCTTTCTCCCACTCACTTCCGGGTTTAAATGCGGCCACACCCCTTCCCCAGACACAAAGGCCACCTCTCGGCTTGGTATCTGCGAGTGCCAGGTCTTGCTTCCCAAAGCCCCAGTGGACCTGGAGGCTCAGAGCGGTTAAGGAGCCTGGCCAGAGCCACCTAGCTGGATGCAAACCCGGCGCTCAGACAGCCCCTGGGGACCTTGCTAAGTGCGGAGTGTGATCAGCAGGTCTGGAGCAGAGCACAGCTTCCGCCCGAGGAGAGGACGCTGAGCTGCCACAGCTGGGCCACACTCCCGGCTCCGTCGCCCTGTCCAGGCAGCCACAGGAAGGGCACGTTTCCCGAGCCTTCCCTCCAAGCGCCTGCAGTGCCCCAGGGAAGGAAAAATGGGTCAAACCACAGGACCCCAGCGGGCTGATCCCAGCCTGGACTCTGAGCCCCGGGAGATGTCTGGGCCGTGGCCCGTAGCTGGGGTCTTGGCCTCTGCCCGGGGTGGGGGAGTTCAGGGAAGCCACCCCCTCAGAGCGTCCCACTGGGCTGTCAGGAAGGAAGCGTGTTGTCAGGACAGCAAAGCCAGAAGGGCGCTCAGCGGGGTTAGGGTTGGGGGGGGGTCTCCCCAGCTGTGCGGACTCAGCGCAAGTTCATCCAGGGTGCCTCTCGTGAGGGAGGGAGCCAGCGTCGCGTTGCGGGTAAGTCACAGGGCCGCAGGCCTGGCCCGGAGGAATCGGAGGCAGGTGTGAGCGGCCAGGCGGCTGGGTGTGGGGCTGGCAGGCGGGGATTCTGGGTTCTGCCAGCTCCGGCTCCGGCTCCGCTCCTTGCCGCTCCCCTCCCTGTGCCGGGACTCGATTCAGGAAAGGTCACTGGGGTCCTTGGGTGATTCCTGCGTTTCGTGACTTCTCCCCGTCCTGCCTTCAACCTAAATTTGCATTTTGAGGCTGGGCCTGCAGTGTGGCCCCACACTTCGTCCACAATGGCACAGACCCGACCCCAGGCCCGGCCCAGAGGGGGCGGCAGGCGCAGCGCCCGGGCCGCTCCGGCCTCGGTACTGAGCTGGGCGGGCAGACACCACCGGCCCAGCGAGATGGACGCTGGCCGCAGGGCGGGAGCCCAGTGCTCCGGGGGCAGGGACGGGCGGTGCAGAAACGGGAGGCAGCGCAGCAACAGTGGCCTCGGAAGGGAACAGAGCCCAGGGCCTGGTCCCCGGCCACGAGGCCGCCAATGTCTGGACCACAGCAGCGCCCACCGCAGTGGGGCTGGCAGCGGGGCGCAGCAGTGCATTAACGAGCTGCTTCCAGTTTCCTGCTACCCGTGTTTAACTTTTTGAGTGGCTTAGCTGTTCAAACAACACAGTTTTAAAGAGAAAGGAGGGCCAGCTGCTCCGGGTAAGTGAGGCAGGATAGCTGTGGCTCCGGGCATGGCACAGGCACCCGTCTGTTTTGACTTCACCGTGCAACTTCTCCGAGGTCACCTGTGCTGGCCACTGACCGTCGCGTCACTTACTGCGCGTCGCCCCTCGGGTTCTGCCTCCCAGCTCTGTCCACATTTTTCTCTTGAGCAGCTGAAAATATCCACCCTGCTGACCCCGTGGGGCAAACTGCCGCCCTCAGAAGCCTGTCCTCTCCCGCTCTGGGCTGGGCTCCCTTGGCCACTTCCTGCTCTCTGTCTTTGCTTCCCCTCCGTTTCCTGTCCCCACAGACACGGCTCCCTGCCCCTTTCATCCCCCCTCACCCTCCTGGGGTGCTCTCAGCCCCTCTATGGACACCCGCCAAACTCACTCCTGAGCCCCGCTCCCCTCTCCAGAGCCCCTGCTTTCTTCCCAGAGGCCGGCTGCCCTCAGGAAGGTGGGATGGAGCGGAGTGGATCACGGGACAGCACACGGGGTGGTGGCCACTTTCCACCGAACCGATGCCAGGGTGACTGGGGAAAGCCAGGGAACAGTGTGGGAGGCACTGCCACCACAAGGAGGGCGGTGTCCGCACCTCTGCTCGGAGCAGGGGTGTCTGGGGGAGGTGCCCTTCAGTCTCCCAAGGGATCCTATGACACGGCTGGGGGTGAGGGTCTCATGTGCACCTCAGTTTAACATGTCTAGGGCCAGGTTTGTCCTGATCTCAGATACAGGCATCGAGTCAGCGCAGTCCTGGCTGGAACCCTGGTCTCCTCCCGCCCCACTTCCCTCAGGGTGTGGGCTCTGGCCCTCCTGCTCTGCTCCTTTTCCCCACTTGGTTGCTGGCCTCCGGGCTTTGGCCACATCTGAGCCAGGCGCTTGCTGGCCTCCTCCTTTGGCCAGGTGCAGCCTCTGAGGCCCCTGGACCCGATGTTGTGCATGGGAGCCAGTGCAGAGCAGGCGACCCTGTCCTGACGTCGGAACCGTGTCCTCGGGCCTGGATGTGAGGATTGCCAGGCCCCAGCAGGCGGAACCAGAGGGGCCACTGGGATTTAGGCTGTAACCACCCTGAAACTTGAGGCCTGCTGCTGGGGTTGACAGGAGCACTCGGGGAGCGGAGCTGGAGGCCAGAGCCAGGCTGGGCAGTCCCTCTGCCCTTCTGCGTCCAAGCCCACCCTGCAGACCTCTCCACCACGTCTGCGCCTTCCACATGGTCTCATGGCCTTCTGTCCAGCACCTGAAAATGCCCCAACACGCAGGCCCCCTTCAGCGCCACCACTCTCTCTGAGGAGGCTGTGCCAGCCTCGCCCACCCTGCCGCGCGCGCTTAGCTTAGGAAGACTCAGGAATGCGGCCCTGTGGCTTTTCACAGGGCTATGCTTGAGTCCTTGCTAATCTAAAACTGTTACTCCCAGGCCTCGGTGCTTTGTTTTCAGCCACAGAGTTTTTCCCACTCGGCCATCACAATGGCTGGTCTAACGGAAGGTGCATTCCTCTGTGCCCCATCGCCTTACCCTGTCTCCACGGCCCCCTGCGGGTGCGGCAAGGCGGGAGGGGCCAGGCCACCGAGCTCCTCCCTGGAGCATTCCTGGGCCCGGAAGGGGTACAGGCGGAAGTGGTCATTTTAGAAACAGAAACGAACCTTGGGAAAGAGAACACACCTGCTTTATGTATTTGTTTATTCTTTTTTCTTCTTCTGTATTGGGGATTGAACTCAGGGCCTTCACACTGAGCTACATCTCCAGCCCAGTTTTTACTTTGAGACAAAGTCTTGCTAAGTTGCTGAATTCCCCGGGCTGGACTCAAACTTTCGATCTTCCTGCCTCGGCAACCCAGAGTGCTAGGCTTGCTGGTGTGCGCCCCCACACCCTGTTTGCACATCCCTTGGTGCCTGCTGTGTATCAGCGTCTGGTGACAAGACTGAGGAGCCCTGCCCTCAAGGAGCCCACTCTCTGGAAGGGGTAAACACAGGGCAAGTGAAAGACACCCACACAGAGGCCTCCTGCTGTGCACTGTGAAAGTGACAGGACCCGGGGGCAGCCGACTTTCAGCGAGAGGCAGTGAGCTGCTCTGAGAAGGGGATGTGTGCCAAGACCTGCATGCCAGGAAGAGTGGCCCGGCCTGGATAGCGAGCCTCCCTCCACGCCAGCTGGACTGCTCAACACCTTCTGCATTTGCTGCAAGTTAATTTTCAAATTCTTCTGTTAGCATTTTAAAAATCTCTGCTAGGTGTGGCGGCTCACACCCGTAATCCCAGCATTCTGGCAGGCTAAGGCAGGAGGGTGGCAAGTTTGAGTCCAACCTGGGCAATTTAGCAAGATCCGGTCTCAAAATAAGCAGGGCCGGGAGGTAGCTCAGCGTGAGGGGTGTGTTCAATCCCCAGTACTGAAAAAATTCCTCTTCTCCCCTAAGCCATCCTTTTGCAAAGTGCTGAAAAGCCTCATAGAAAAGTACAACGTTTCATTTAGCAGCACCCCAACAAAACCCCCCAAGGGTTTTATAATGGAAAAATGCTTTTCTCATCCCTGCTTAGGACAACTCAGGAATGGACAAGCATGAGACATGTGGAGAGCCCCAGATGCCTCCAAAGAGAGTGAGGGAAAGCCATTTACATGTCAAAGACCAACATCAGGAGAAACTTTAATCCCCAACAGTTTCCGTAAGACAGATAAAAACCAGATCTGAAGCACCCGTTTGCTGGTGAAGGTGCTGAGGTGTCTCAGTAAGGACCCTGGCCGAAGATGTGCGCTGAGCAGCAGCTAGGCCGGGTGAGCAGGGCCTGGCACCCTCGGGGGCACGGAGCTGGCCATGGTCAGGAAGGGGCTCTGGAAGGGACAGAACACCGCATTGCAAGAGGACCCAGAATCGCATTCTTTTTATTTTATAAACAATTTTTTATTTTTATTTTTTTGTTACTGGGGATTGAACATAGGACCTTGCGCTTTCGAGGCGGGTGGCGGCACCACTGAGCTAAATCTCATTCTTTTTTTAAAAAAGTATTTTTATTAGTGCCTTTGAATTTCTACAAAATACTGCGTTTCAGTGCAGCATTTTTGCGCATGCACGTGTTTTGATCTTCGCCACCCTCTCCTTAACCACCCGTACACACCCGTCCTTCTACCCCATTCCCTTCCCTCATCCGAAACAGACCCCTCCTACCTTCATGTCATCTTTGTAACTCTCCAGCTCCATGTAACAGGGAAGATAAGACTTTCTGAGTCGGCTTATTTCACTTTACATGACAGTCTCCCTACAGATGACAGGATTTCATTTTCCGTACAGCCCAATAACACTCACTGGATAGGCACCACATTTTCTTTACCCAGCCACCTAGACTGGCGCCATATCCAGGCTCCTGTGAGGAACACAGGTGTGCAGGTCCCTGCAGGATGCTGATGTTAATTCCCTTGAGTGTATACCAAAGAGTGGGCTAGCTGGGCTATATAGAGGTTCTAGTTTCAACTCAGAGAAGCCACCCTCAGATGGCTGTAGTTGCATGGGTTTGTTTTGGTGTGCTTTAGTTTATGCATCTATTTTCGTGCCAGTACCATGCTGGTTTTGTTTCCATGGCTTTGTAATGTAATCTGAAATCAGGTATTGTGATGCCTCCTACCTTGTTCTTTTTGCTTTGGATTGCTTTGGCTATTCTGGGTATTTTATGTTTCCATATAAATTTTAGGATTGCTTTTTTCTAGTTCTGTGAAGAATGTTATTGGTATTTTGATGGAGATTGCATTGACTCTATAGTTCTTTTGGTAATTGTGCCCATTTTAATGATACTAATTTTGCTGATCCATGAATATGGGAGGTGCTTCCATCTTCTAGTGTCTTCAATTTCTTTCTTCAGTGTTCTGTAATTTTCATTATAGAGGTCTTTCACCTACTTGGTTAGGTTGATTCCTAGATATTTTATTCTACTTTTTGAGGCTACCATGAATGACATGTCTTTCTCCGCTATCCTCCAGAAGCCTGCTCTTCCCCTCATTACAGGACGTGGGTGCCTGTCTGCCCAGGATAAGTGGGTACCCTTGTGAGAGGGGTCCACTAGGTGACCGTCTGTCCAGGGTCACAGTGGATCAGGGTGTTGGGGGTTAGCCTGACCCCTGAGAAACCAGTTAAATAGCGTGGGTAGCCCACAAGCTTTGGAACCAAAGCATACCTGGGTTTGAACTGTGGCTCTGTCTGGCACTTACCAGATGTAGGATGTTGGTAACCCATTTCACCTCTTGTAGACTGGGTTTCTTTGTCTACAAACAATCCTCATAGGATTGTTAGAACTGAATGACATCATGCATGAAAATACCCCTTAAAACACTAGGCACTTGCAAATAATAAATGAGAATTTATTGTAGTAAGAGGAGTGAAAGTAGCTCCACTTGATAAAGCAGACATGAGTGTGCTAGGGCATGACATGGGCAAGGCTAACTTGCATCCCTTGCAGACAGCCAAGGAAGGTGAAGATGCTACAATCAAAGGAACTTATCTTTGTGTGTGTGTGTCTGCCTGCATTTCAAATCACAAATCTATCACACTTAACACCTTTACTCTTTCTCTAGCAACCATCTTGTTTTTTCAAAAAGCAACAAGACTAAAGATTAAGACACATTCTGAAACAGTGAATTCCTGATGTGATCATCTTTCCCAAGGCAAAGCCCCCTTTCTCTGTGTGGGAAGAATCCAGTAGCCACTGCCACAAGCGAGCCCAGCACCTACAAGGCCACAGCCCTGGAAGCCAGGGCTGGGAAGAGCAACATGTTTCTGCACAGGGGAAAAGCTTATGGGGCCAGAGGGAAGCAGTAATCATTTTGGTTTTATGTGTCACACACATAAATAAGGCACTATCAAATGTTTAAGATGGGCCTACTCTGATTTACAATCCATCAAATTCTGCTATCAAAACATTTAGAGAGGCTGTGGGACTCCCGGGATTTGTTTTACTGACAGCTCCCGGCGTAACCTTTCCATTTTCCTTCTTGTGGGGATTTGTGCTCACTCCATCTTCCTGGGGCTGCACGAGGGGCAAGACTTCTCTGCTCCCTGGAGTGGACCAGGTGAGACAGGGCTTTTCAGCAGCCGCTGGATTCTGTCTGTTAGATCTCTTTCTCTCTCCTGCCCCCAGCCCCACCCTCTGCATCCCAAACCCAGGCTTTCTCTTGAACCCTTTCATCTGCACCTCCAAGAGCCTTCCCTCTATATCAAAGCCTGGGACAAAGGCTGAGGATAGAAAGTCCTCCACAAAGCCATTCATCCAAGCTAGGGAGAGACAGACAGAAGCATGCAGACAGACCCCATCTGGAGGCTGCGTCTCTGCACCTCTGCCCAGGACTCGGGTGTGGGAGGCTGAAAACTGCGCCTCAACCCCAGGATATCCGGGTCCTAACCCTAGAATGACGGGATGTATGGTGAGGGGACTCTGTATGGGGACTAAGTGCCTGGAGATGGAGAGACCCTCCTGGACGTCCAGTGAGCCCTGCGGGTGACCACAGTGTCCCCGTGTCCTGGATGTCCAGTGAGCCCTGTGGGTGACCACAGTGTCCCCATGTCCTGGATGTCCAGTGAGCCCTGCGGGTGACCACAGTGTCCCATGTCCTGGACTGTATTTCAAAATAAGGTCTTTGCAGACATAATCAAGTTAAAATGGAGTTATTAGGGTGATCTCCAATCCACTATGGCTAGTGCCCTTATCAAAAGGGGCAATTTGGACGCAGAGACAGCCATACAGGGAGGGAAGAGGGTGTCAAGAGACCAAGGGAGATGGCTGCCATAAGGCAGGCAGGCCTGGAATGACTCCTTCCCTGGAGCCTCCAGAGGGAACATGGGCCTGCCAACGTCTCCCTTTTGGCTTCTGGCATTCTGAACAGGAGATAGCAAATTTCTCTCAAGCCACCTTGTTGGTGGTATTTTGCTTGGCAGCCCTAGGAAGTTAGTATGCTACCCACAGCCTCTTCAGAAGCCTGACTGCCAGAGGCGGCCATGCTGTGAGGAGGCCCAACCTTTCTGTGTGGAAAAGGCACCCAGTCAGTCCCCACACATCTTAGTCCCACCTCAGCGAAGGGGCCAGGCCACCTGGAGTGTAGATGAGCCCAACCACTGCCCTTGGAACTTCTCGTGGAATGGTAGGTATAATAACAAATCTCTGTTTGCAATGTCTAAGTTTTGGTGTAGTTTTAAGCAGCAATAGGGAACTGGAGCAGAGTCAGAGAGAAGATTCTTGGCAGGAGCTGAGAAGATGCACCGAATCTGACTTGGAGGTTGACAAGCCTGCAGGAAGCTGAGGAAGGGCTGAGGTTGAGTGGTGGCCACACTGACGGGGCCACCTGGCTGGCAGGCAGAGGCGGAGCTGTTGCCCACATGCCTGGTGGTCACGGGCCACCCTACCCTTTCCAGCCCCTGGAAGTAAGTGTCTCACAGATGTGGAAACCAAAGCTCAGAGACATTGACTAAAGTGCCCGAGGCAGAACTGGGATTTAAACCCAGGTCCTACGGGTGGGCTTTTTGATGGAACCCAAGGGGGGGTGGTCAAAGCTGGGGTGATTTGATTTAAGAAATGGAGGAGAGGGCACAGGAGGAAGACTTACATGAAATAAGGAAGGGTCTAGTTATTCTAAGGTAGCCTTCTAATCGGCTCCTGTGAGATCCATTTGGCAAACACAGAAAGTTCTAGCCACCAACCTGACAATTCCAACAACCTGAGAGTTCTGAGGAGCAACGGCTACAGCAATGTTCGAAAAGAGACAGCTGCAGGACTGAAAGGCCGACTCCCTACAAGCCTGGATATCTGCTGACTGTGGACATGGGTATATTTAGTGGTGGAACAGTTTTTTCTTCCAATTTCATAACACTTGCAAGAAAACCTGTTAGTCCTATTTTTTCCTCTGTCTCCTCTCTCTTTCTTTCCTTCCTCTCTCTCTCCTTCCTCTCTCTCCTTCCTTCCTTCCTCTTTCCTTCCTTCCTCTCTCTCTTTCCTTCCTCTCTCTCCTTCCTCTCTCTCCTTCCTTCCTTCCTCTCTTTCCTTCCTTCCTCTCTCTCTTTCCTTCCTATCTCTCCTTCCTTCCCCTCTCTCTCCTTCCTTCCTTCCTCTCTCTCTCCTTCCTCTCTCTCTCCTTCCTTCCTCTCTCTCTCTTCTTCCTTCCTTCCCTCCTTCACGAACTCATCAGTGATGCTGCCATTCTTTCCATAGTGACACACTAGGAACCCAACTTGGCTTCACTGGGAGAATTCTAAGAAGGACTCGGGGAGGGAGAAGAAAATGTGTGGTGAAGGAGGAGGGAGACATCTAAAACACGTCAGTGCTCACAGACACGCGGAAGAGCCCATGAGCCGGGTTAGTGGGCAAGGTGCTTGCATCCACCCAGGCCCTGCTCCCACCCTGCACTGAGCGGAGAAGGCTCTAGAAGCCCTGTGTGCCTGCTGCACTCCCTCACTGCCCAGCGGCTCTGTTCTCTCTGAAGCGCTCCCTTTCTGCAGCCATCTTCTCTTGTGATGACACAAGGAGGCGGTTTCAAGTAGGTGACAGCCTGTCTTCAACATTTTCCATGAATATCAATTCACTCTCCTTTTTTCAGATTTACTGAGGTGTAACTGACACAGTTCTGTGGTGAGGTATACAACTTGATGTCTTCATACATGTACACACTGCGAATAATCACAGTGAAGTTAACCCGCCCCTCACAATGACTGCCTCCTTTTCCTGTGGTGTTAAGATCTGGGGTCACAGAGGGCAGAGGGTGAGGGAGGAAACTGGGGTTAGCAGTGCAGCCCAGTTCTCTCTGTTCACCCTCATGTGGCCCATGGGGGCTGGGGGTTTCTATCTCTAGGTCCTTGGTGAGATTCGGAATCAGAACCTAGGAACCCAGAAGGTGCCCTGATGAGCCAGGCTCTGGAGCCCAGAGCTGGAGGTCACAGCCAGTGGCACCCTCGTTTGGTACTGTGCACTCGGCCCCATGGAGCTCAGCCTCACCCGGCACAGGAGAGCAAAGCCAGCAGCTGCTCTCAAGGGTGACAGCGCTAA
This sequence comes from Heterocephalus glaber, assembly GCF_000247695.1. The sequence goes on from NW_004624735.1 coordinate 31,919,128, forward strand.
TCAGATCAGTCCTGCCCCTGCTCTTTCCCGCGTGACCCCTCGCCTCTCACTTCTATTCTCTGGGAGCGAGGCAGGCAGTCATTAAATAATAATACTTTTGAAGAATATGTAATGACTCGGGAACATACTCACACAATATCAAGTAAAGACAGCACACTGTGCGATGCCTGAGAGCGCCAGCAAAGGGCAGCACCACAGAGGTGCTAGTCAGGGGCACAGGGTGGAGCCTGACCATAGGGTCACCGGGGAATGTGGGGATCGGGGGGAGACTAGTTCTGTATCTTGATTTTGGTAGTGCCCATTCAGCTACACAGGTTTGTTAAAATTCATACGATTGTTCATGAAAAATGGTGTGTTTTATTGCATGCAACTTGAACTTTTAAAAAGTCAAAAGTGCAGCTACATTAATTACAGTAATTCAACTTTTATAAAAAGTTATTGACATAAAATTGATAAATAAAAGTTACATGGTTCTCCCTTGATATCTGTGGGTATCTGGCTCCAGGACCCCCCACGGATACAAAAATCTGCAGATGCTGAAGTCTCCTCCGTAAAATGGCATAGTACTTGCATACAGCCCATGCACACCCTCCTGTACACTATAAATCACCTCTACATTATTTATAAGAAAGACCTGGCACTGTAAATGCTATGTGAATTCTTGTTACATCGAATTGTTTGGGGAATAATGATAAGGAGAATAAGTTGTACACATGGTTGGTACAGATGCAGTTTTGTTTTGGAATATTCTTGGACCTGTCATTCATTGAATTTGAGATATGCAGGTCTGTATGTACATAGTTAAGGTGTATGACCTGACTTTTATCTAGTTGAAATACAAACATTTGTAAAACCACACAGATGTTAACACTGACTATGTGTGGATATAGAGATTACTTATGATATTTTTTGTTTTTGATATATTTCCAACAATTTCTACAATAACCTGGAATATTCCACTTAGAATCAGAAAAATGGTTATACTTTCCTTTAGGAGATGAAACCTCGGGCAGGCTTCAAATGTCTAAGCTTCTGGGCAAAGAGGACAATGCCATTCCCCTCTGAGGGCTGTCACTAGGTTCAGTGAGACAGTGGACGTGGAAGCACTGTATAAAACTTGAACATGCAGCCTGACACGTACTTCCGACCATCCTATCATCTCAGAGAATGTTTTCATTTCTAATCCAGTGGTTTCTAGGCCTAGTGGCCTCACATATTCGAGCTAGTAGCAGCTTGAAGCTCATGGGTGATTTGTTGACAGAAGAGAGAAGAAAGGAAAGGAATGCCCTATGTAGTAAGAACTCAATAAATGCAGATGAATGAGTATGTGCTGTGCCCCATATGTTGTAGCAGAGAAGAGACTAACAATAATGCCTTCCTCAACTATTGCAATCAAGCAAATCTGCAAAACTGTTGATTGTATTCTGTGCACTGATTGTAAGTCCAGCGTGTTGCTACCACTAATGTCACACTGAGGGAGTTTAAGATGTGCATCTCACACTAACCATCTAAGCAGGCAGTCATGAGAAAGATGCAAAATGCTAAGTCCAAGGAAGATGGGGAGAGATCAGCATGGAGGCTAGTGGTGGTGGGAAGGACTGGGGGAGGGCTTTCCTGCCCAGGTGGAACTACAGCTAAGCCTCCAAGGCCAGGAAGCAGCAGATGTTACAAAGTGAGGCAGAAAGATATCCAGAGGGAACAGCTGGGGCCAGGGGTTGGCAAACTGTGGCCCTCCTCCTATCTTTGTGAATAAAGTTTTATTGAAACATCGACAGCCATGCTTATGACTGTTTCATGTTCAACAGTAGTCTCTGCCTGGGTGACTTAAAATATTGACTAACTGGCCCTTTACAGAAAAGGTTGGCCGAACCAAGTCTAGAGAAGTCACAAAAGTCTCCGTAAACCATGGCCTCTGCCAAGAACCCGAAAGGAAGCAACCTGGGTGTAACGGGCTCAGTCCATAGGAGCCCAAGAAGAGATAGGTGAGGTGCTATAGGGGGCGATGGTGAGGAGAGGCCCCGGGGCCTTGCAAGCCAGGAATGCAGCTCTTGTCCACAGGGCTGCAATAGAGCATTGCTGAATTTGCTGAGGAGGCTGAGTTCTGGGGTCTGGACCAGGCCACTGTCAGGCCTGGGGGCCTCCTACCAGGGCAGCTCCATTGGAACTGTGAGGCTGGGGGGCTATGAAGGCAGGGCCTCGGTGCTAGCGCCCACCCACAACCAATTCAGCCAACTCAGAGTTCTCCAGGGAGCTGGGAGCACTGGGGAGGGAGGACCCAGGCTGCCAGGAGCAGTGGGGCTGCCGGGAGCACGAGGTGCTGGTCAGGCTCCAGCTCTCTGCTCCTCTCCATTCACGTCCAGCCCCTGAGTGAACTCCCTCCCTCAGTCTCCAGTTCAGTGCCCCTGTCCTGAACTGGGTCCTCCTTCCCTCTGTCTGCGAAAATGTCTCAAAATCAGTGATTCCCTATGCCTCTACTTGGGCACCACGCTGGTTGGACTTCCATCCTCAGGGCCCACTGCAGTGCCTGGGGCCAGTGGGAGCCTCACCACAGTGTCAGCTAAATGACTGAAAGGCGTCAGTGTGCAGGACTCAGCCTCGGACTTGGGAACTGCATAACCCCCATGCCTCAGTTTCCACCTCTGTCAAATGGGAACAGTGACAGTACTTCCTTCACATGACTGTGAGGATTACATGAGTTTAGTAAGAGGTACTGAGAGGAGTTCCTGGGTCAGGCAAGGATGGAGCTTGTATATTAGTTAGCCATTAGTTTGGTTATTACAGTTGGAATGAGGCCAGAGAGCCTGACAGTTATGGGGAAGGTGGGGTCACTTCTAACGAGGGGATGCAGCAAGCCTACAGAGCTGGGGTGAGATCTGCTGCTGGGCAGCAGAATCTCAAGGCTCTGCCAGGCAGGACCTATCTGCGTTTGATTACTGATGTCTGCTCTGGGCGAGGAAGATGCCATGGTGGTCAGTGTGCCTTCTGGGTCTAGGTTGTGTGTGTTTAGGATTCTGACATGTCAGGGCACATTTGGAGTTCTAGCAAGACAGGCCAATTGTACATTTTGACTTCTATGGCTGAAGCTGTTCTTTGGGAGCTAATGTATCCTCAGGGAAGGCACAAGCTGACTTGAGAACACTGCATCAGTCACCAGGGGAAAATGCAGCTCTGACTTCGGCTGGTCTGATCTTCATCAGATCCCAAGATCCTCGTCTGATGCGAAGAGAAGGGGAGAACTGAGAGCTGCCTCCACAAATCTCTGTACGAGGCAGCCCTGCAAGGGCCTCAGGGAAGAGTATCGTGGGGTGGGGCAGAAAGTCTCCTCACCTGAGCTAGTGCCTGGAGTCTGAGGTGCTGCGGCAGAGCACAGTGCAGATGCTGTTGGCCTCAGAGGCAGGGACAGTAGCCCAGAAGCCGCCCGCTGAAGGGTGAGAGTGGCCATTTGGTGGCTCCTTAGAGTGAAGAACACCAGCAAGGTCCCCTGGGGACCTCCAGTATGAGGGGCCCCTGAGTGACTGGGGACCCCACTTTGAGCCAATGTGGGACCCATGTTCCCAGCACACAGACAGAAATGGCTACAGGACAGGACGGTAGAGGTAGGAGAGTGGAGCTCCCCCTTCTTTCACTTCGAGCAAGCTGGGAAGAAAACTCTGCTTGTGCTGCAGGAGGCAGAGGGAATTGGAAAAGCGAGATTACAGACAAATGCAGCAAAGAACTGAAGGTGTGCGTGTGCGCGCGCACACACACACACAGAGCAAGCATGAGTGCAAGAGATGCGGAACATTCTCAGCCTCAAACCTCAAAAGAGTACCACTAGGTTAAAAAAGAAAAAGAAAGCACAAGGCCCCGAAGCCCTCTGCTGCACTGAAGAGCAGGGCACAAAGTGAGCAGGATCAGAGCTCCACAGGGTGCAATGCAACATTCTGTCACCCCTCTTAGCCCGGCCCTCAGCCCCTTCCCAGCCTCGGCGGCTCCAAAGGACAAGGCTGGGAGATGTGCAGCCCGGCCCAGCCCAGCAGGGACACAGCTGTGAATGCGCCTCATCTCGTCTCCTTGTTCTCGTCTCTCACTGCCTTTGGAGCCTTGCTGGGAAGGAGGGAAACTGGGCCAAGCAGGGATGAAAGTGCTTGTAACCTCACAGAGGAGCCCGGGGAGGCTCTGAAGGGCTGGAGGAGGCAGCACCTGCCATTTGCACTTCAAGGCAGGCGGTTGAAACTCGGCCAGGCAAGGCCTGTGGGCCCTTCCCCCAGGTGCCTGGACGGGGCGAGCCACGGCCTGGGGACCAGGGTGTAAGAGGGGGACAAGCCGGAGAGGAAGCCCAGCCGAGCCTGGGACCCAGAGCCTGCCTTGGAGGAGCCAAGGTTCAGCCAGCACCCTCTCTGCCCCATCTGGGGTCTACTCTGCAACACTGTCTATGGGGAGAGGCGCCCGGTGCTGTAAGCTAGCCTTCTTTGTGCTGTCGCAGAGGAAGACCCCACAGCAGCTGAGGAAAGCGAGAGCTGCTGCGTGAGGCAGGGGTGGGGCCCATTCTGTGGCCAGCCCGAGACCCTGCAGCACTGCCCGCAGCCAAAGCCACCGTGTCCTCTGAATCACTCAGAACCAGGCAGCAATGCTGGCTGGCAGCACGGAGCCCGGAAATCCAGAGCAGCAAGGGATAGACGATTTTCCAGACAGAAGCCTCAAGCAATTGGGACAGGAGCGCTGACAAATTTCTCACAGTGGAGGTGCTGTTCTGCACTGACCGTCCGGGAGGAGGACGTGGGGATCTCCAAGCTGGAGAGGACATGCTGTCCTTCTGAAGCGTGGGACACCAAGGTGGCGGGGAGCCGGCAGAGGGCATTCACCTTCCCCGCCCAAGGGTGCCCTGTGTGCAGGGTCGCAGGCCCTGGATTTTCTGACCTGTCTCCAGAAAGGCATCCGCAAGGGAAAAGCCTGAGGAGAATCTGAAGCCCCAAATACGCCACTAGTGTCACTGCTGACAGCCTCTGGGCCTGGAGGTTGGTTGGTGTCTTTGTTTTCTGTTGCTATAATAAAATACCAGAAGCTGGGTGTTTGTAAAGAAAAGAGGCTTGTGTACTTCACTGTTTTAGAGACTGAAGTCCAGGATCAGAGGCCTCATCTGCTCAGCCTCTGGTGAGGGCTTGGCTGTATCTGGCATGGCAGGGAGCAGGGGACAGCTTTGCTTGGCAATGACACACTCTTAGCACCGGCTCTGTGAGGCCAGCATTCACCCCTGCACCCCATCACTGTCCTCTTAGAGGTTCCACCAGTCAATACCACCCCAGGGGACCTCGCACCATGCCTCTGGGGGCCACATCAAGCCACAGTGGTGAGATGATCCTGCAGGTTGCTCAGCTCCTGCCCTGCAGCACTCTGAGATGTAATGGCTACGTGGAGACAGATGAGAGGAGCTCTGCTACTGAGTCGGCGGGAAGGGCAGAGGGACAGAGGATGCCCGATATGGCTGCAGGGAGCCAGACCCAACAGGGCTGGCCCAGGCTGAGGGTTGGGAAGGCATAGGAGGAAGCTCAGGTACCCCCTCAGGAATAACATTAAGACCCTTAATGCAGTAGGAAGAGTCCAAAGCGGGTTTGCCAGCCCAGGGCTGCTTCTCTGGGAAGGACTATGTTATGGACACAGGCTCTGAACCTCAGAAAAAACAATGCTGGGACTGGACAGCTGGGTAACAAAGCAGGAGAGAGAAAGCCCCTTCTGGGAGTTCCTGGCAGTTTCTGAGTTAACCACACGATTTATTAGTGAGCAGAAGTCCATTGTTTTGAGGAAGGAAATCAGTTGTGAGTTTTAATTGGGGCTCTGATACGAGGTAAGGTGCTGAGCAGAGGGCTGGAAGGGCAGATCTCGGGGCCAGCACTGGCGAGCATACTGGGCCAGCCGCAGTGCAGACTGAGCTTGAAACTAGGCCAGGGCAGAGCAGGGCCTGCAGGGCGGCTGGGAAAGAACGGCTGGGCCCGGGGCTGTCAGCAGCGGGCAGCGCCATCTGCTCCAGCTGCTGCTCCTCTGCCACATGCACCCGCTTCACCATTTGGGTGATGGTGACCTCGCATGTGGGACTCAAGTGCCTTCAGTGCTTTGCCATCCCCTCTGGCTTAGTGCGAGCTGCCATCTCCACCTTGCTAGCCTGGCAGGGAGCAGCTGCCAGGATCGGGCAGCAGGAAGTGAGCAGCAGCTCCCCAGCACTCTCTGAGCCCTCCACTGTTAGGGACCTGGGGTGTGACAGGATGCAGTGTCTCCTGAGCTCCAATCGGAGGCAGTGGGCAGAGGAGACCCCGGCCTAGACCCCACGGTGGAGGGGCAGGAAGTGCTATGGGACCCAGAGGGTGGTGTCTGGGGCCCGTGGCAGCCAACAGGAAAGGCTGCCCCAGGGCCCGGCTGCCTGGAGCCACAGCCACAGGATGGGAGCTGCCTGGGCTCCACCTACATGCTCCTCTCCACCAGCAGCTGATGGAGCCACAACCCCTCCTTTGTGCTGAAAGCAATGGGAAGGAGGTCCCAGGGTCAGGAAAGACCCACGAGTCACCGAGGGCACGCCTGTCGGAGCCAAGCGGGGCCACTCCAGGTCCCAGCTGCTGAGCGGCCTGGTTTAGGGCTGCTCAGGACACAGGCCTCGGTCTCTGCGCTCTGCCTGGGCCGCCTGAGCACTGGCACTGGCAGCGGGCCTCCCTCGGCTGCCTCGTCCCCTCCAGTCGCTGCCCCAGGCTCGGCTGAAGCCATGTGATTGAGAACTCTTGTTCTGATCACTCCCAGCCGCCCGAGGTCTCCCAGACGACCAGCCTGTGGGACGAAGAGCTGCCCAGGAGGCAGTGGTGTGGCGCTGGAGAGGGTGGAACTGGGTGCAAGGCCCTTGCCCGTGTGTCCTAGCGGCACTGTTTGTAACAGTCAAAAGGTCAAACATCCTTTGATGGCACTGGATAAGCCAAGCATGCTCTACCATAGGATGAAACCTTTTGGCCAAAACAGGAGGGAAGCAGATTGTGCGAACCTGGAGGACAGCCTAGCGAAGTCACCAGTCCCCAAGACTCCTTGCTCTCTGGCTCCATCCAGGAAATAGGCAGCAGAGAAGTCTGCAGAGATGGAAGGCAGTGGGTAGCTGCTCCACTGGCGGGAGATGGCGGTGTGGAGGGAATGGGGTAGGGACTGCTAGGGGTCCCAAGCTGTGTGGGGCGCTGAGAGTGTTTGATGGGGGCAATGATTGTGCGACTCTGCGAATCCATTCAAACCACTGGATGGCACACTGTCCATGAGTGAATCATCCAGTGCGTGCATTAGGGGCCAGGGGTTTAGCTCAAGGACCTGTCCTGCAAGCTCAAAGACCCCAGTTCGATCCCCAGTACCAAGCAAACAGACAGACAGACAGACAGACAGACAGGAGTACGTGAATTGGAGCTCAATAGGCCTGCTCTTAAAGCATGTGTCTACCACTTCTTGATCCCTACTGCAGTGGACCCTTGACTTACGAACTCAATTCGTTCCCAAAGGTTGGTTGTAAGTCAAGTTGGTCAATGAAGGCTCAGGCTCCTCTCCATGGCCTTCAACAGTCTCTCTCCTGTGCACAGGCGGATCTCAGTGTCCTTAGAGAGACCTTGGCCCAGGGCTTCTCAGTGAACCCCACACAGGAAAGGATGCTGTCATGCTCCTTCCAGAGCTCTTAGGGGTTAAATCTGTATCTGAGGCCATCTGGAAGCACAAGAGGCCAGCATTTGGGTTGTAACTCAAGACTTTGTCTGTAAATTAAAACTAAAATTCCAGTCATAACTCAAGATGTTCATGTCAGTCTGGTTGTAACTCAAGGGTTCACTGTAGACCCTAAGTTCCTCAAGGCCAGGCCCCTTGTTGTGCTCACCATGGTATTCTGAGGACCTGGAACATCACAGGTATTTGTGTACTGGTGATCAGTGAAAATGTGGCCTCGGCAAAGCGTGTGGTTCTCTGAGTTTCTGCACTGTGAACAAACTGCCAGTGCCTTCCGCTGGAGGCCGCTGAGGAACCGGCAAAGTCTTGGGCACCACAGGGGCGAGAGGCGGCTCCCTGCAGGTGCGCTCTCTCAGCGCCACGGGCCAGGCTCCAAGGGCTACCTGTGCCGTTGCGAATTCTCTCTCGGTCGCCTCCGTCCCAGGTCCACCCTCAAGCCAGTGGCGTAGCTGTCACACAGGGGCCTGCGCGCTGCTGCTGCTCGGGCTCCCGAGGGTGCTAGGAGAGGACAGGCCCACGCGCAGAACAGGCCCCGAGGCCCAGTAGGGCCCGGTGGGCACAGCAGACTGTTACGTTCCTGTCCGGAGACACATCTAGCGGCCTCTCAGGCCCGGTGTGTCGCTGGCGGTCAGGGCCTAGCGCCGCTGCGTGCTGCGGTGTACACTCCGAGAGCACAGTGGGTCCAGCTGTGACGCCAGCTGTGTGAGGTGGAGGCTGCAGCCGCTGGAAGAGCCCATTGCAGGAGCGCGGGCGGGGAGAGCTTTCAGCGGTAGCCAGGACTCCTGCCCTTATCTGGCCCCGCGCCTCAGCGGGCCCCGCAGGCAGCTCTGCAAGTGCGCTGTCCCCTAGTTTGGGGTCTTCGGTGGAGCGGCTCCCTGTCCCCGGAAGGCAGCCCACCTGAACCTCATCTGCGACTCCTCCCCCTTTCAGGATCAGCTGAAATGCTTTCTTCCTGGACACCACTAGCCAAGAGGAGGCTGAGGCCCTGCCACGGGGCCGCGCACTTCGTTTTCCCACGGTCTGCATGGCATAACGTGACAGGTGGTAGGTAGTGCTGTCTTCACTGTCCCGCGAGCCCTGGAGGACGGAGCCGGAGTCCTCCGTGTTCCTGCTCCCCAGGCTGAGCCCGCAGCCCGGCCCGCGGGAGACCTGCAATTAGCATTCGTGCTGTGAAGCAGCCCCGCTCACCTCTCTCCACTCTGCCACTCTGACCCGGTGGCGGCTGCCCTCCTGGGGCTGACCTTATGTGGCGCCCTCGATGGGAAGTGGAGAGGAGGAACGCCTGTGTGTGCAAGGAGTGTGCGCGCGTGTGCACGTGCAGCGCCGTGAGGGATGGGGAGCTGAGAGGTGGGGAGGAGGTTGCCCCGTCCACCCCTCTCCCCGAGTCCCAGGCCCTGGGCCACCCATCCCTGTTGCTGCCAGGGATCGCTGCTCTCCCGCCGGCAGAAGGAAGAAAAGCCTGTCCCTGCCTTCTGAATGAGGGCCCTCCCTTTTCATTCTGCACTGGGCCCACAAATCATGAGCAGCCCTGCCCACGAACCCGACTTCAGATGCACTGAGGAGCTGCGACTGCAGTCTGAGGACACTGAGCTGCTGAACACGCGCCCCCCTCACAGACTGGACTTCCACAGCTGCGCTGCTCAGGGCAGGGCCCAGGCCTCTAACTTCCGTGTCCCCTTCCATGACGCGAGATAATGTGGGACCCCACCTTCAGGGTAGGGCGCTGATCTGGAGAAAATCTGCGTGACCTCTGCTGGACCCCAGGCCTTTGCCTGGCCCTGACATGCGGCCCTCTGCTGGGTGTCCTGGAGCAGGAGACTCCCGAGGGGCTCTGAGCCGCAGGCAGAGGTTCTCGGGGGCCAGGAGGGAAGGAGGATGTGGGCACATGACCAACGGCAGTGGCTGGGAGGCTGGCGTGTTTGGGGAGTGGCGGGGACTGGTTCGGCGCATGCTCAGGGAGGGGCTGGACCTCGGGGTGAGGGGGAGCAGTGCTCGAAGGCACAGAGGTCCCAGCAGGATGCAGCTTGTGCTCCTGAAGATGGCCTGGTCCTGGGACGGGGGACAGGAGGCGGCGGCAGTGGGGCGGGGTGGGAAGCAGCGGGCGGCAGACTGGGGGGGTGCAGTGAGTCCACACCCAGCACCTCCCAGGCCTCAGTAGGAGGCCGCAGCGGGTGAACAGGCACCACGAGTGGCTAAGGTACTTTTAGGAACCTCCAGGTTGGCAAAAGTCTACAGATTAACTGCCCTGAGGATTCCTAACATTGCCCCATGAAAACAAATCGAACTCCTTTTGGCTACTGAGCCCAAATCAGATAAACTTTATTTAAGCCACCAGGCGGGTGAGTTCTAACAGCTCAGGGCCACAGACTTTGGGAACCCAAAGGACAAAGTTTTAAATTAAAGAACAAGTTAGAAGGAAGGGGTGCCCTTGGAAGAGGAAATCACAAAGGAAACTCAAGAGATGATTAACCCTCTAGCCGCCAGGGGCAGGCGGGCTCCCAGCTGCCCACCAAGGCAGGGAGGCCTGGCTTGGAGTGAGGCAGACACACACTTCTGAAAACAGCACCAGCACCATCCTCAGTTTGGGAAAGGGCAAGGAAGGCTGTGCCCGGCCCGCAGCTGCTAGGCTCCGAAAAACTGGTTTCAGAGCCAGAGCCCGGACGCCGGGATGCGGGGCGGTGCGGGAGCAAAGTTCTTCCCCGGGGGCTCACACTGCAGGGAACCGGCGGCGAGGCGGGTCTCCCTGAGGACGGCACCGGCACCGTCTGGTTGGCGCAGCGCCCCTGGCTGCCTGCCGCCCGCGTGTTCACAGCAGCCTGGCGAGACCACGGGGACACGCAGAAGCCGCGGGCTCTGGGAGAGGACTGGAGACCCCGGCCAGGACCGAAGCGGCTCTTCTATTGCTTGCCTCCTGTCCTAGTGCGACATCCAAGGCCGCCCTCGGCAGCTCTGGGCTCTCTGGGCTCGCCCGGTCCGCCTCACTGTCCGTCACCCGGGCCCTCTGAGGGAACTCAGCCAGGCAGTGGTCAGCCACCAGGATGCCAAGACCTCTGCACTGTCCCCGTAAGTGGAAGTCATTTACAGTCTTTAATTACGAAAGCTACATATGCTTTGTATGAAATTTAGACCACACAGAATCATTGAAAGTAGAGGTATTGCCCCATCTCTGTTCTCCATTTCCTCACCCAGGAGTTGCTTCCGGTGGTTCTCGGCCTGCGCCGGTTTCACGCACTCACCCTGCACAGGAGGCCTGTTTTGCACAGACCCCTGCACTGGACGCCATACTGAGCGTCGCGCTCCATTCACCGCATACAGCCAGGATTCTCCACTGACACGGAGACTTCCTCATCCTCCGAACGGCTGGGCTCCAGCTGTCTGGCGGCAGCGCCCACTAGCCTGCACTCAGGTCGTCTTCAGTTTCTCACACGCTCCTGGAAATAGAGCCGACCCTTGGGCCCTAGCCCTTAGCCAGTTCCCTCAGCCCTGTCGAGCAGCTTTGCTTCATTGACAGTCTCCGTCCAACCCTACAGCAAGGTCCCCTTCGGAAACACTTGTTGGGCTGGGGCTGTGACTCGGTGGCAGAGCTCTTCTTGTCTCGCATTGAGTTTCATTCCCAGCACTCTAAAACAAAACCTTGCTGGAGTTAACTACGTTTCAGTCTTTTGACCACGCTGAAACCTGGTTTTAGAATTTTGAACGGGTATTACCTTTCCAAATTTTCCAACTCATTCTGTAACCAAGGCTCAGTTCTTGCAGGAAATACATGGTATAAATAAGGTAATTAAAATAGTGTTTTAAGTTTCTAAGAGAAGCCGTGGAATTCCAGGCAAATACAAGGAAAGGAGGAAGTTGGACGGCCTACCATTTCTATTCCAGCTGCAATGACTCATTCTTCTATCTCAAATGACGAGGTGCTGAGCGGCCACAGACAGGGTTGCCTCCCTGCTCCCGGGCCAGTTACCCACCTGCAGAAGCCAAGTCAGCCCCTTCCGTCTTCCACGATCTCTGCAAGATTCAGACTCTTCTCCTTTTTTGAAATTCTCATCCTCTGGTTTGGTTTTTGTTCTTTTCCTTCAAGAAGGGCAGCAAAGTAGCAAACAGTTTTGTGTTCTTTCTGATGTTCCAAGATTTCTTCTTTTATCATTTCCTTGTTTCAAGATCTTCCTGTAGCCATTATTTTAGGGTAGGTCCGCTGCCCAAAACTCCTCTGAGCTGTTTTTCACCTGAGACTATCTTGATTTTCCTTTCAGCCTGAATAATACGTATTTTTGATGGATACAGGACTCTGGGCTGACAATCCTTTTAAAAGTGTTGTGCTGTTTTCCCTTGATTTTCATGGTTTCTGATGAGAAATCTGCTGCATGTGTTCTGTTTCCCCTGTGAGTGAGGTGCCATTTCTCTCAGTGATTGCAGTAGTTTCTCCTTAGTTTTCAGACATTCGAATATGATATATCTTTTTATGGATTTCTTCATATTTATTCTGTTTGGGGTTTCACCCAGCTTCTTGAGTCTGCAGATTTATGTCAAATGTGTGAATTTTTAAGCCATTATGGTAGATCTCCTTTATTCATGGCTTGTTTTACATGTTTTAGTTATTCATAGTCAACTATGGTGTAAAAATATTAAATGAAAAACTCTAGAAGTAATTAATGAATTTTCAATTATAAGCCATTCTGAATAGTGTGATAAAATCTCACAGCATCCTATTCTTCTCTGCCTAGGACACTATCCCTTTGTCTAGCATATCCACACTGTATATGCTACCCTCCCATTAGTCATTTAGTGGCTGTCTCAGTCATTACATTACCCATCATGATGTTGCAGTGCATGAAGATGGGGTTCAGAATTATCCATGTGGATCCAGGCATTTGACAAAGGCCTTGGAACACAGCTTCTGCCGAAGGAAGTGGCACTGTATTTCTTTGTGTGTTTTTTCAACCTTATTATCTTTCTCCTTGCTGTCTGGAGCTCTGATATAACTGTAACATCTTTCGTTACAGTCCCACAGTTTCCTGAGGTCCTGTTCATTTTATTTCTCCCATTCTATTTTCTTTTTGTTTTTGAGATTGTGTTATTTCGATTGATCTTATTTTCAGTTCACTGATTTTTCCTTTTTTCCCCTGTATTCTGCTATTGAGCTCATCCAGTGAGTTTTTAATCTCAGTTATTTTTCATTTCTAAAATTTCCATGTGGTCCTTTACATCTCCTATATCTTTGCTGAGACTGTTTTCATTTGTTTGAATTCTGTCCACAGGTACGCAATGAAGCATTTTTAGGATGGTTCCTTTATATAATTTTTATCAGATAATTATAATTTTGCTATCATTTTAGTGTTGTCCTTTTTTCATTCATCTTATGAGCATCCTCTTTATTGACATGAGTGATCTTTAAACCTGAAACCTGGTTTTGAGACTTTGGGCTTGCTTAAAGCCTTGGCCTCGGCATCTCAGCCTCCCCGACACTGCTCCGATACAGGAGGGAGTGTGAGCCACCTTCCCGACACCCCAGGAGTGGGCACCAGGGAGGTGGGTATGGCCGGGTTACCACTGGGGTCAGTGGTGAAAATCTCTACTCCTACTTGGCCTTCTCCGCCCCACCTGGTGGAGGGAGGCAGGCAGGTGGCGCGCTTGCTACATCCTGGGGAGGGGTGAGGGAGTCTCTCATCTGCCTTTGGAGATAGGAGCAGTGGCTGGGTCATTTTTCCTGTGGGCTTTGGAGTGGGGTGCTTACTGTTGACAAATGTTCTGCCTTGTATAAAACTTTCTCCTTCTAGGGACAGAGAGGACTTTTGTTTGGGGACATTTTTGTCTGCGCCTGCTGGCCTTTCTGGGGAATGGCTTCTTCAGCACCTAGTCTGAACTATATGACACAGAACAAGAAAAACCAAATCCCCCTAAATCCCCCTCACTGCCAGTTATTCTGCTGTCCTCAGTCTTATGTTTGTTTTATGTACAGTGTTCAAGGTTTTCAGCTGTGCTTAGTGCAACAGGAAGAAGTGTGTACTCCATTTGCCCGAAGGGGCCCATCCACCAGCATTAGCCATTCCCTTTGCTCTCTCTCCCCAGGCCCAGTGAAGCACCGGCTCGTCCCACTCCCATTTGCTCTCTGCCCTTGTCTGCTTCCATCCTCCCAATATACCAGCACCGGCCTCATCTTCATGAAGATGATGATGATGATGAAGAGGGACAGGAGGAGCAGGAGGAAGAGAAGGAGCAGAAGGAGCAGGAGGAGGAGGAGCAGAAGCAGGAGGAGGAGCAGGAGGAGGAGGAGCAGAAGCAGGAGGAGAAGCAGGAGGAGGAGGAGCAGGAGCAGGAGCAGGAGGAGGAGCAGGAGGAGGAGCAAGAGGAGGAGCAGGAGGAGGAGGAGCAGCAGGTAGAGGAGCAGGTGGAGGAGCAGGAGCAGGAGCAGGAGCAGGAGGAGCAGGAGGAAAGCCAGCATTGGAAACTACAGCACAACCCGCCACCCCTTCCCATGGCCTTCTGTGAACCGCTCCAGACCAAGCACAGAGCCCGTGGCCGGTCAACGGATGCTCTGCACCCTCCTGGCCTCTGTCAGCACCATCTCGGTGCCGCCGCTCATCCTTTCCTGCCACCCTGCCCTCGCCCTTCATCCCTGCACAGAGCTCCTGCTTCCCAGCATCCGTTTTCTCCTAAGCACCATCCAGCTGGATGCAAGCCCACTCCTGCATGTGGCTCCTACACTAGACACCCGCAATTCTGAAGGTCAGTTAGACTTCAAATTCATTAAAGATCCAGGGGACACTCGACATTTATCTGGTGGCACACAAAGAACACCTGATAAAAAGTTAATTTAGGATGGAATGACTAGAAGCCCTTGCCTGCGAATGGAACGCTGATGGAGAAACCCTGAAGTTAAGGGTGGGCAACTTTATGAAGAAAAGATGTTTATCTAGCTCACAGCTCTGGAGGTTCAGGGCCCTGGCGCAGCACACCATGGTGGGTGGCATTGCAAGGGTGGCAGTGTGCGAGAGGTGCCGGAAGCCAGACAGGGGGCTCCCCCAGCAGGGCCCACATCTCAGCGGTCCTCATGGGCACGGCGAGGACCACACACCCCACCCAAGCCACGGCAGCATCTAACTGCAGAAGACATCATCAGAGGCCGAGAGAGCCAGTCACCCCGCCAGGAGGCGTTCTGGCCCAGAGGGGACAGCCCCACTGCAGTGGCAGAGGCCCAGGGGGAGGCTCCTCCTGTGGACCCCGGTGCTCTAGGAGGCCTGGGAATCCAGTTGCCCATGTGTAGATCTGCACAGCTGGGACCCGACCTCAAGATGATGATATCTGGGTCACTGAGTTCTTTTCCACCTCAAAGAAAATGACGGCAGGTCTCTTAGGGCTTGGCTGGTATAAATCCATCTGCACAGCAATGACAATGCTCTGAAGCGATTCATTTTGCTGCGTGTCAGGGCTTGTCTCACACTTAGTGTCTCGGGATGGGGCAGGATCTGTGACCACCCTGGCTCAGGGCCAGGGGACTCAGGCTCAGGGAGACTGCCGTGTGACTAAGCCAGAGGCAGAGAGGGGTTTGAACCAAGGGCCCCGACTCTGAGGCCTGCTCGTCACCTCTGGGCATCCTAACACTGCCCTGTCTGGAGCCAGCCCCAAGTCACGTGTGCCCGAAGTCACACGGCTGCTCTGAGCTGAGCATGGCTGGCGCCAAGGCAGCGCTGCACACCACTGCTTCTTTTGGGCACTTGTTTGCTCGTCCAGTAGCTCCCAGCCCCCGAGGGAAAGGACCCACTCCCTCATTTCTGTCTGCGCAGCTCCTGCAGTGCCCAGCGCAGAGGGAGCCTTCACATCTCTCAGTTCAGCGGAATCCTTCAGGTGGGGACCCACAGGTGCCCGGCCTGTCCCAGCCTGGAGACCTCGGGTTTGCAGCTCAGCCACAGTAGCTTCATGACAGGCTGCGGAGTGCGCATTCTGCTCACAAAGTGTTCTTTTCTTCACATAGCGTGGGCCTCGACAGGTGGGATGCAAACCCAGCACGGAGCTATGCAGTTTCTGTGGAGCACAGTTTTGCATTTAGGAATCTGAGTTTTCGGAAACTCAGTGCCAGGAGTGGAGGTGAGCCGATCCCTCTGGTTGCCTCTTCTGGGTCTAGTTGTCCTGGGACAGTTTCTCAAAAGGGAAGAAAGTTACCAACCTGCCTGGTGGCTATCAGTGGTGGGTGGGTTTGTTCCTCAGGGCAAACATGGTACTGCCTGGAGATACCTGTGGTTGTCATAGGAGGGCCGTGTGCATGCTACCTGTGTCCAGGGGGAGAGGCCAGGCCCTGCTGTACATCCTACAACACAGCACACCCAGCAGCTTGGCCTGGCCAGCCCACACGCCACCTGCACCTGGGCTGACGAATCCGATCACCACGCAGCCCCACATATGCCTGCCCAGAGGTTTTACGGAGGAAGCTCTGCCTAACAATTAAATTAGGTTTCATGAGATTTTGTGCCCTGAGAGCAGCAGAGATCATCGGGGGAGGAACAAAGCCAGAGCAAGACCATGGTAGTTCAGAAGCACATTTGGAAACAAGGCTTTGAGGCGAAGGTCCAGGACCTCTTTCCACAAACCCAGCTGCAAAACATTAAAATACAGATTCCTAGGCCTCCCACAAGCTGGCTGAAGTGGGCACCGTGTGGGAGGGTAGCGGAGTCTGCATTTTTAGGTAACTCCCAAGTGATCTGGATGTAGGTTAACATTTTCTTCCACTTCCCAGAGGTAGGGTGGAGCAGATGGGCCACATGCACGGTGGTTTTTAAAAAGTTAAGTTGCACATTCTGGCACGAGTTCTCCAACTTTAGTATCTGTACTGCAGCCCCGTGAGCTGCCCTAGGCAGCACCAAATGCTCTGCTCAGCAGTTCACAAAACCGCTTGTGAGTTGCAGGATCTTTCGAAGCAGCAGTACCCGTGGAGCCCTACTTTGTCCGCACTCTCTTCGGAACATGTAACCGTGAAAGTAAACAGCATAGCCTGCATCGCTCAAGAGAGACAAGCAGTGCATGTGGGAAGCGACCCTGCAGGGGGCAGCTGCAGCTGGCCAGGAGAACTCCCCAGACCAGGGCCCTGCTGCCATGCAGACCCAGATCTGCCTGTGGCCTGAGCCTCCCATCCAAGCTCAGGGTTGCGTGGCAAGTGCTGCTTCCTGGAGGAGGAAGAGTGGCGGACAGGCGCCACGCACCGTTAGCTGTGAGCCTGTCTTCACGAAGTCACACATGGCTGGGACAGGCCGGAGGCTGGCGGATGACTGAGCCACCGTGTGCAGTGGGCCAACTCTGTGCTGGGGCCCGAAGAAGCAGTGAAGGCACAGAAATGAGTCAGCAAGTGCACCCAAGGAGGCAGCATGGCATTATTAGCCCGGGAGCCACATTGGCACCCATCAGCTCCAACTGATGAGCTTTTGAAAAGAGCCATGTTAAGTCGGGCTGAGTGGTGCACACCAGTGGTCCCAGCTACCTGGGAGGCTGAGGCAGGAGGATAGCAAGTTCAAGCCAGCCTGAGCAACTTAGTGAGGTACTGTCTTAAAGAGGTAAACAGGGCTAGGGACGTAGCTCAGCGTGAAGGCTCTGGGTTCAATTCTCAGTGCTGAAAAAATAAGCAGAAAGCCAGAACCATCTTCAATCCCACACCAGGACAAAGTTAAGGACTGGTGCCTTTTGCATGTCACTGGCCCGCAGAGACTGGAATTGGGTGTGAGAAGCAGAAGTCCTGTGTAGAGACTGGTTTCCATGCTCCTCCTCCCACTCCTGCAACTCTCTAGGTGGTGGGGCTGGTGCCCCAGAGGGACAAGCCGACACCCCAAGGGCCACAAAAGCTCAAGAGCTCAGCTAAAAATCAGCACGAACGTGTGGTTTGTTGTTCCATTCACGTTTCCCCCAAAAGGCCGACCTCGACCTCATGTCAGTCTCAGCTGGGCTCTGCACCAGCCCACCTTGCTGTGCACTGGGCACCCGCAGCTGCAGCCCAGCCCATGGGTCCTCGCATTCACCAACACCACTTTATCTTCACCTCTTCTCTGCCACTCGCATCCAGCCTCCTGCGTAATTCCCACCTCAGGTGTAGCTGCTCTCAGTTAGTTGTCTCCTACTTGAGACACTCGTGTTCCAGCCGTCAGAGGACTGCCCACGTGGGAGGTGTGAATGTGGAACTGGGCCAGGAGGAGCTGGGGCAGCTCTTAGATCCAGGCACCGGAAGCGCAGCAGAAACCCGAAACAGCATTTCCCAGGCAAAGGCCCCGGGGAGCGTTTCTGAGCAAGCCTATGATGGACACACCTTTCTCTACAGTTGACGAGGGCTTGTGTTTTCAGAAGCTTCTCCCTGTGCATCTGCAAAGCATCCCTGTTTGGCTCGGAGTGGAAAGACAATTCAGTGCCTGGCTTCAACTATGCAAACACACTTACTGAGCACCTGCTTGGAGCTAAACAGGCTCTGGTTGAGGACCACAGGCTGCTCTCCTAGAACAGGAGTGGGGAAGAAGGTGGGTAAGGCAGTGCCTGGGAGAGGAGGTGCTCCTGAGGTACCCTGGAGCACACTGAAGGGGGCATTGGATGGGTCTGAGGCTGCTGCCCCACCCCAGCCCTGGCACCAGGACCTGGTAGCCTCAGGAGAGCGTCCAGCGAGCGAGGACTGGCCAGTCGGGGCAGATGGCGCTGCACTTGCGTGCACAGGGCCAGGCTGGTTCTGCTGCCCTCCCATGGAGGAGGCGGACCCAGGGGCCGCCTGCTGGGGTGCATCTGGGCTGTTGCTTCTCGGCAAGGTGACCAGCGAAGAGCTAGGCCGCTCTGTGCCTCAGTCTCCTTGCCTGTAAAACGATCAGAGTCACGGAGTCCGCCTCCTGGGGTTACCTGAGCTCTGCAGAGTTAACCTGGGTAAATGCTAGGCCGATGCTGGGCACACAGCACCCACAGGGACTGGCTGCTGTTACTTCCCCGTGGATGGGGCCCACTGGGGTCTCTCACCACTGTTCAAACTTTGTTTTGAGACAAGGTCTCACTAGGTCATTAAGTTGGCCAGGCTGAGTGTGAACTTGCAGTCTTCCTGCCTCAGCCTCTCTAAGTGCTGGGACTATAGGCAGGCATCATCACGTCTGCTTTTGCTAAGCAGCTGTTGGATACTTTCTGAACACGAACAGTTAGTAACACTGTTGTTATCAGGATGAACAACATGAACAACAATTTTCACTGACAGGCACACTACCATCTCCTCCTCCAAAACTACCCTCTTCACCAACTTCCTGAGGTGATGATAATGATGATGATGATGATGATGATGATGATGATGATGATGATGATGATGATGATGATTTGGTACCGGGGATCAAACTCAGGACCTTGCACTTTCCAGGCAGGCGGTGGAACCACTGAGCTCAATCCCCGGCCCTCCCTGAGATTATTTAAAAACTGGTTTCTTGTCCCCATTTTTCCTGGTGTATCAGAGCTTCAGAGCTGGGTGCTCTTGGGTAAGCCCTTCCACCTCTGTGAGGTGAAGTCGGGGTGAAAATGAGGGGAGCCCTGGGACTCGAGCCGTGTACGTGGGGACCCGAGTGGCGGTGACTCATTTTCCTGCGTGGGCGCCGCAGGCAGCTCACCCTGCTGACTTCCTCTTTCACTGCCAAACCTTTCCCTCACGTGACCACGCACGCACGCACGCCAGGGTTTCTCTGAGAATTTCTTCCTGGCTGAGCAATACTACCAGCGTGCGTGAGCTCAGAGGCTCCTTCCAGGGACCTGGGCCACTGCGTGTCCCCGACACACTGGGTGGGGGCTCACCCTGTTGGGGGACGGTGACCCCTTGGTCACACAGAGCCGCGCGGGTGCCCGGGGGGGGGGGGGGTTCACTGCGGACCCGCAAGGAAGCCCGACCTCTGATCTTTGTCAGGAGAAGAGAGCGCCTCGAGGATGAGGCGACCCGGACGCCAGCCTGCTCCTCTTACAATCTACTCCAGTAAATGGAAAGTAAATCGCTCCATTCAGGTTCCAGATGCCACATTAAAAAACAAAACCGACAAAGACAAAAAACTCCCGGGCTGCAGGGGATAAATCCAAAACCAAACAGCGGTGTAGTTTTCTAGGGACAACGAGACTTGATTTTGAGACCAAGAAACTCAGTCATCAACGGAGCCTTAGAATCGCAGGCTTTTGCCAGGCTCCGGGGAAAAGGGCTGTACTGCCAGGTGCGATGTCGCCGAGGTCACCGTCACTTAAACCAAGAGCCTTTCAACCTCGTCACAACCCAGTGAGGCGGGGACGATGACCCTTTCCACCCCATGGTGACAAGCTGAGGCACAGCGGACATGCTCAGTAGGTGGGCAGCTGGAGTTTACCAGAGTTCATGACCACCCTGCTGCCCTGCCTCTCCGGACCTGGAAGTGGCTCCCACGACCCCAGGGTGTGGGAAGGAAGCGCTCCCGCTGGCACCTCAATTCCTGCGGTGCCTTCCCATGCCGAGGGTCCGCAGAGCCCTCAGGACCTCACGTCACACTTATCCCCGCTCCACAGTCGAGGAAATGGAGGCTTTGCGGCTTCACCCCCTTCTCTGTGGTCTCACACAGGCAGTGAGCTGCGCCAGTGCCGACAGCACTAGCGCCCGATCCCCAGACTCGTCTCTTCCCAACGAAGGAGAACAAGGCCAAGCACAGCCAGGTCGGGTGGGGAAGCCTCCGACCCCGGCAAAGCCCAGTCCACACCCAGCGCTGTGCTCAGCCCAGGGAGGAGCAAGCAGAGGCCACTTCGGAGCCAGAAGGTGGCCTTGTAACCTTGGCAAGTGATGGCCCTGCAGAGCTCGGTGCTCCAGTCCCTAGAAAGGGTACTGGCAGCAACTGGAACGCAGCGTCCTTGGCAGGCAACCTGTCTGTTTTGCTCATGGCTGGAGCCTCGGAATGTTGTGTAACTTCTGGCATGTAGTAAATGCTCAACAAATATTTTCAAGAATAAACAGATGAATAAAAAACTTATACTGTTTCTGTAGGGATTAAAGAAGATACTGTATGTGTAATGTATAACATAGACCCGGGTGGTCAAAAATCGACAATTACAGTTAGCTGTTCACATCTACAGGTTCTGCATCCACAGACAGACTCAACCAAGTGTGCACCAAAAATACTTGGAGCAAAAATTGCATCTGCACTGGACACGTACAGAACTTTTTCTTGCCATTATGCTCTAAACAATACAACTATTTACACAGCATTTCTATTAGACATCATGAGTACTGATGATTTAAAGTCTATGGAGGATGCACATACGTCACAATGACAGCATTTTACACAGGGACTTGGGCGTCTGAGGGTTTTCCTTTTGTAAGGGCCCTGGAACCAGTCCCCTGCGGTTAACGAGGTGCGACTGTGCCCGACCATTGTGCCAGGCTTTATTTTCATCATCCTGCCACACTGTCCCAAGAATCTCATGAGATAGGTCTTGCTACGCTATTTTCTTTTTTTTTTTTTTGGTAGAGGGAAGCCAAATGGGCAGAAAGTCAAAGAATTCTTGGAGGAGAGGTCACATCTTTCAGTAAAAGCTATGCCTTGATCAAGTCACGGTAAGCTGCTGCAGGGAGGCTGCAGAGTCCAGGGGCCAGAGGAAGGCTGTGGGGCTGGGACTCAGGTCCAGTCTGGAAATGTTCCCTCCGAGTGTCCACCTCTGGGTACCCCAGGACCACAGGGACCCCACCCTGCATCTACCATGCACAGAGCCCGAGTGCCCAGCTGTGCCATTACCGACAACAACAGGAATCCTAATGAATTGCAGGCTGATGAGTCACTGATTGCAGGGGAGAAAAAAATTATGAGTGAGTTGATTGGAACTCTTAATAAAGCTCACTCTGAGGGAAGGGCCTGGCTTGGCAGGGAGGGTTGGGTACCACAGGAGGTTTCTAGGAGGTTCTGAGGGTCAAATTCTCTCCTCTGGCTTCTCTCAGCCAGGCCATTTTCTACACTGTATCAAACTGCCTGGTTCTTATGCAGGAGGAGCCCTAAGGGCGGGGCCAGCATGGGCCACATGCTGTGCCCTGCATCTCAACACAGCCCCCACATGTGAGCATATCTGGAATGCACCTGTGATGTAAGAAGTTCAGACACCAGTGTGAACAAGAAGGAAACAAAAAAAGAACAAGATGCTGCCGCCGGGTGAGAAAGTACAGATTTACTTTTGAATTCCAATAGTAAAAGCGCAATAGAAGTGGGTCGCTAACACTTGAGCCATGCAAAGCCCATTACGCTGGCCGGGATCCTGTGTTATGACCTGCAGAGAAGCCAGCTCCCCTTCGGCAGGCTCCGCCCCTCGCTGTCCCTTCCTCCCAAGGTACTTTCTCCGCAGGCAGAAGGGTCACCTGATGTAATTGCAGACACCCTGACAAGACCCACACCTCCGCTGGGATGCCATTCCGACTGGGCCTTCAATATGCTACCACCTGAGTCCCCAGAAGGATAGGGAGCAGCCGGAGGGGCACCTGTGTCGACATTAACTGCAGTTTAATACAGCTCATGGGAGATGACCTTGCGGAGGGGTGAGGGAAATCAATCTGGTGACTGAAAAACAGGAGATAGGAGCGGCCCGCTGAGGTCCTAAGGAATGGCAGGAAACACCCTCTGAATGCTCTGGCCTCCCAGCCAGCGGTGTTCCGGATTTGGGCAGCGCGACTCGCATGTCTCTTGAGAACGTGCTCTGCGCCTCACCCTGTGACACAGAGGGCAACGGGTGAGCAGAGAGGCCGCGTCCTCCTTGAGTTTCTCCTTGAGCAGCGGGAATGGGGTAGGAGGCTGAGATGGATACGGGAGATGACAAGGCTGAGTCAGGACAGTCGCCGGGCCCTCCCGTGGCCAGGGGGTCTCCTGGTGGCGCAGTGGGGTCCCGGGAGCCCTTCAGCGACCTCATCAGAGCCCTCGGGCCATGGATGGTTTGAGGAAGCTCCTCTCGGCAGCTCCTCGGGAGCCAAGGACTCTTGTAGTGTCTCTAGGCCAGTGGTGGCTAACTGATGCCACGCCTGCTACTGTGTTTTTCTTTTAAGACAAAAGGTGTTAATATAGAGTTGTTTTTCTAAATGAAAACCCTAGGATTCAGGTTCCATGCAGTGTTGGGACTTGGTGATAAATAAGTGGGTTTTGGGCTGCAGTTTGGCATCGGTCTCTAAAAGGTTCATCACCACTGCTCCAGATGCAGCCTGCAGCAGGCTTAGCATGCGAAACCAGAGCAGCCCAGTGGCTCTGGGCTTCTCCCCCATTTAGGGGCTGGACAAGTGCTGTCCACCCTCAGGGCCCTTGGTAGGGACAGCAGCCCCAGAGAAGGGGGGAGGCTGTGGATCCTGCGATCCTTGGGACACCTGGGATGGGAGGAGCTGCCCCGGACCACCCAGGTGGGAGGCTGCTTCCAGCACAGCTGCTGGTGGTGGAGCAAGGGAGCCCTGGCAGCTGGGTCACCCCATATGTGTCCCACCAGGAGCCTGGCAGCAAGCAGACCAGGGGCTGGTGACACCGGCATGAGGAGATGGGAACCGGGCTGGCAAGCAGGGGAAGACATGGCTCTGCCCAGGGCCCAGCTTGGTCCTTGGCCTGCTCATTCCCTTCCTGTTTCCCAGGTCCTCTCCCATTTGCTTTCCTCTTCGTGTGTGTGTGTGTGTGTGTGTGTGTGTGTGTGCAACATGTGCATCCCATTATGTTCAGTCATGCAACGCCCTGCATTTGCAATATGTATAGTTTGTCATTTTCGATGTGTTTCTTCATCCTTCCTTCTATCCACTCACACTCACCAATCTCCAGTCCATCACTCTCTGCCATATACACAGTCTTATACTAATTCACACTCACATACTGACATTGTCACAATTATACACAATTCTCTCTTTCTCATACACACACACACACACACACACACACACACAGAGGAGTACAGCACAATGTCAAGTACACATCCTGCTCATCTTTTTGGACTGCCTGGTGACAGGAAAGTGGGGTTTGGTTAAAATCTCCCTTAACCTCTCTGAGTCTCCGTCTCCGTGCCTTATACAGTGCACCCTTGACTTACAAACTCAATTCATTCGTGTGAGCTGGTTGTAACTCAAGTTGGTCAGTGGAGGCTCAGGCTCCTCTCCACGGCCTTCAGAGTCTCTCTCCTGTGCACAGGTGGATCTCAGTGTCCTTAGAGAGACCTTGGCCCAGGGCTTCTCAGTGAACCCCACACAGGAAAGGATGCTGTCATGCTCCTTCTAGAGCTCTTAAGGGTTAAATCTGTATCTGAGGCCAACTGGAAGCACAAGAGGCCAGCATTTGGGTTGTAACTCCAGACTTTGTTCGTAAGTTAAAACTAAAATTCTGCTCGTAACCCAAGTTGTTCACATGTCAGGCTGGTCGTAACTTGAAGGTCCACTGTAACATGAAGATATTAAGCAGGCCTTCCTCCTAGACAGAGGTGGGGACCACATGCAGAAGGCTCCATCTGCCTGGCTGAGTAACGTCCTCTGGGAGGATGGACCCTTCTTCCTGGCTCTGGACTCTGCTGGGCAGCAGCACAGACAGCAGCCATGCCCCACCGTGCACCTGCCCCTTGGAGGCGCTCTCCGCGTGTGGGTGCCACGTGATCAGCTCACTCCTCCTACCCAGTTCCACCATGAGCTCGCTTCTCTGAGCAGTGGGTTCCCCAGTCCTCCCCACGGTCAGCGCCTGCCTAGGCTAACGGGCGAGAGGCCGGTGTGCTGCCCTCACCACGGCTGTTCCCCCTGCCCTGTGCAGCTCACGGGTTTGCCAGTGCTCGGCTTCACTGCCTGCGCTCGCCTGGCTCTCCACCAGCTCGCCTTTCCCTTCCACTCCGATCTTTCCACCCCTGCTTGGTCTTGCCCATCCGCAGCGCCGGTGGGTGGGTGGGTGGGATGCACTCTGTGTGTAGCTCTTCAGGCTGCTGCTTCCACCCAGCAAGGCGTTTCGGCTCTTCCACGCCGTGACACCGGGCGAAGAGCCACTTCTTTTCGTGGCTAAACCATCACTGTTTCACATGTTTGGTGTGTTATCAGTGCTGCTATGATGAGAACTTTCAATGCCTCCACATCCTCCAACCAGAACCCCGCCCGGGAGAGGGCATGTCTAGGTGGGACAGCAGGGGTGTGACAGCTCCTGGCCGCCCTGCATTTCACTCTTGTTGGGCTTTGTGTTTGCTTTAGTCACAGCCAAATGCTGCCACCATGCAGACAGGTGACAGACTCAGTCCTGCAATGAGTCTGTCTCCCTGCCTCACCGCAGATCTCTCTGCTCACAGGGATCCAGGCGGCGTCTTGACTGCAGCTGTGACTGCTGAGCGCCAGGAAGGCCCACAGCAGGGGCCACAGCAGGCCACCGCCACTCTTCCACTACCCCGTTGACCCCTGGCTCTTGCTGGCTCTTCCTCCCAATCAAGCTCCGGATCCAACCTCTTCTCTCCAGCCCACTTTTCTGAGCCTGGTCCAGGTCACCAGTGCTCTTGCCTGGTCTGTTAGGACATCTGTTCTCCAAAACTCCCTTTCTTCACACTGTTCCAGAGCAATGTTCTAAAATATAAGTCAGATCATATCCCGTGGCTCCAGTGCCTTCCACTTCTGTTGGAAACTCCGGGTGTGCAGGTGAGGTGTGTGTGGCTGCCACTGAGGGGCCCTCAGCTCTGCCTTCTGCAGGGCCTCTCCTCTGACGCGGATCTGGAGAACCACAGGCTGGACAGTGCACACACCTTCCTAGATCTGCTGGCTCCTGCAAGTCCACCTTGCCCCTGATCTGAAGGTGCCCAGCCTTCCGTGGCCACCGTGAAACCTGTGACGGGGCCGTTCTGGGCCTTCTCTGTCTTGGCCCTGCCTGGTCAGACCGGGCTCTGGGTCTCCAGGGTGCCTGCAGGGCGCAGTGCTGGAAGGCAGCTGTGACCCGGGGACAGCAAGAAAAGGGAGCGGTCACATGCCCGTTCCTCACTCTACGCCCGATGAACTTCCGTGACACGGGAGGGCAGTTCTGCTAGAAAGCCAGAAAACAAAAATCTGTCCCATCATGACTGACGTGGTGAGAACGCATCGAGTGTGCTGTGAACTCTGCATCCGCCCGGCCTCGCTTCGCGCATAGAGCTCTGCCCGGCTGCACGGAGCTTGGCGGGAATACAGGAGTGACGGGTGTGCACACTTGTGCCTCGGCCACCTGCCCACCGCCTTGTGTGCTATGAGCCATGCGATTCACACCGGGGTTACAAGTGAGGTCCAAGTCTACCCTCTCTCCACTACTTCACAGTAACTTGCAAGGTGTAGCCATCTGATGCTGACGAATAAAGGGTCTTCTGCAGAGGCAGGTGCCATATTCATTTCTCTCTCTTTCTTTCACAGTGGAGATTGAACCCAGGGCCTTCACACTGAGCTATGCCGCCCTTCATTTGGAGACAGGATCTCACTAAGTGGCCCAGGTGGGACTTGAATTTGTGATCCTCCTGCCTCAGCCTCCGAGAGTATTGGGATTACAGGTGTGCGCCCCCACATCCCCCCATTTGTGTCTTTCTAAACCCTGCTGCTGCTATTACCTGCTTTGTTCTGTTGCTGTTATTCCCTAGCCACATTTCCCCATAGGCCCTGTGAGTCTGTAAAGTTTGCTCAGCGTGCTGGCCCTGAGGAGCACAGGTGCTGTTGGTCATGTGACTGACTGCACTCCACGGACAAGCGGCGTGTCAGGGCAACAGCCAGGTCTCTCAGACGTGATTGGTTGGCTGATAATGCTCTGGGAGCTCTGGTTTTCTCCTTCACTTCCCTTCCCCTCGGTCTTCTTCCTGCCAGTGTCAGGGGCCCTTCGTGGAACCCAGGCTCAGACACAGCCTCCACACACAGGTGTGTGTAATGCGAGGTGGACTCAGGCTCCTGTCACTGAGGGGCAAAGTGGCTGCAGGGCTCAAGCCTGTGGACAGGGTGGGGTTGGGAAGCCAGGCTAGAGGAAGGTGGTGAGGACTCCAGGGTGGGGAAGCCAGGAAGGGCCGGATGTCAGCCTGGCACAGTGAGAGGCCCCTGCGGGCTGCAGTCCTGGGAGTGCTGAGGTTTGGTTCGCATTTGAAGGAGTGAGCTCAGGCTGTGTGGAAGGGAGATCATGGGTGGCACAGTGCATGGGGCATGGGGTCAGTGAGACGCAGAGGTGGCTGGGCAGGGGAGCAGGCTGAGGGAAGGCGGCATCTCCAAGACCCTTGCACACTAGGGAGGGCGAAGCAGGGAGCTGAGGGACGTGGGTGCAGTTTCCTGTACTGAGCTATTTCCATCTGGGCTGGGTACTAGTCTTCAGAAAGGAAGAAAGGCCAGAGGAGGTGCTAACGATCCCGAGGGCAGAGGCAGAGAGCCAGAGTCACAGCCACTGCAGAGGTGCAAAGCTCATGCGCTGCCTGTGTGTCTGCATGTGTGCCTGCATGTGTGTGTGTGTGCGTGTGCATGCCTGCACGTGTGTATATGCCTGTGTGCACGTGTCTGTGTGTGTGTGTGTGTGTGTGTGTGAAGAGTGATGCAAGTGAAGGCTTTTGTTTCTATTCACTCCTTTCAGGGAACAATAACCACAACAAGATAAATCACAGTGCAATGCTTGTCTCTGTCTGAAATGTGGCCAAAGAAAGGAGAGATTAATTACACAGGGAGGGCAGAAATCTCAGGGCAGATTAAGACAACAAGCTAGCAACCGGAGTCTAATTAGAAACTGCTGGAGTCAGGACTGCAGGTAGGAACTGTCCTGAAGACAGGCCTCTTCTGAGGGCGCAGGAGCGGGAGGAGACTGCCTTATTAAACAAGCTCTCACTTTCGTGCTCTGAGATTTTCGTGGGGCCCGTGCGAATCGGCACACAGCTCCACTTCCCGCGGAAAGCCCTACGGAGGTGCGTGCCTCCCCTGGATGTGTGAATGCGGTAGTTTTAAAATAACCAGTCTCAGAGTAGTTCTTAGGATAGGGCGGGATTCTCAGGAGAGTCAGATGGCCTGGAAGAGCAGAAGGCTCCGGATCGTGGGGTGAGGAATGCTGGCCTGCAGTCCCATGCTGCCGGTGGGTGACTTGGGGCTCACACATCCCGAAGGACGTTGAAATGTCCTCATCACACAAGACGCCGGCAGGCAGCTCTGGTGCCCAGGGCTCCCGTGTGAGCCTCAGAGCCTGTGACATGGAGAAGCCTGAGTTCCCATAGCTGCCTCAGAGGCGGATCCACTCTGCAGAGGAGCAAGTGCAGCCGAGAGCATGTAGCTTGCTTAAGTCACACAGACGTAAATGCTGAGTTACAAATGTGGGTGTTCTCCACCTCAGGGAGGCAGTTTCAGTCCGTGCCTCCCGAGAGGCTGGCAGCTGAAGTCTAGCTGCTCCAGCCTCAGTTTTGTTCTGTTTTCTTTAGCGCTTTCTTCTGGAGCTCCAGCCCCGGCCAGCCTCCCTCCCTCTCTCCCTTGTCTTTCTCTCATGACAGGTTCTCGATAAGTCATTCACTTGCCTAGGCAGGGCTCAACCTGGAGACCCTCTTGCCTCAGCCTCCCAGAGTACTGGGATTACAGGCAGGTGCTACCATGCCCACTCTCAGTGTTCTCATCTGTAAAATCTAGACATTCATCTTGCCGTCCCCTCCTTTCTGGAGTTAAGACAGCAAAGCCAGGGTGCTTAGGGAGGCTTCACACACGCAGGCCTGGCGGGGGACCACCAGCCCAGCTGGAGCCAAGCAATGCCCAGCAGCAGATGGCGCTGTCTCTGAAGACTCCTCTGAGGTGTCATCAGGTGAGCTTTGGGGAACATTTCTGGTTGCAGTATGACCCCAGTTCTCTCGGGCACCCCTCACCCACCTCTGTGACACACAGCCCCGCAGTGCCCTCCCTCTGCGTCTGGCCAGGCCTTCGGTGTTGGCACACTGGGTGTGGCGATGTGACACTAGCCATGGGGCCTGTCTGTCTACCCTCCTCTGTCGTCACCACATGCTCCTGCTGGGTGATACTGAAGGAGCAGGCTGCTGGGGCTGCTGTCACTCAGCCGAGGTCCTGCTGGGTCCTCAGGACACGACCGACCCCAAATGGGAGCCCTGGAGGCTGCCGAGCCCCTGACTGATCGGAGGAGCCCATGCGTCTGCGAGCTGAGTGAATGCTTCTTGGTCACCATGGAGGCAGTGGCTGTTTGCTACGCCACAACATCTTGGCCATGAATAACCGGAACACGGACACACTTTAAACTGAGGCCGACGAAGGCTTCGACTCCATTCTGCTACACCATCCACACTTCCTTTTCCCGGCCTCCTTCACTGTTCTTGTGGCACAAACCCCCGCCCGCCCCAGCACACATGGTCCACACGCAGTCTCCTATTATCCCCTCAGCAAAATCCTGACAGGAGCAGACAAAATGCTACGGGCTTTGCTCTCCCCTTCTGTCTCCCTCTTCCAATCCATGTTTTTAACGAAATGGCAATGTACACGTGATTTTAAATGAACAGGTCGCACTTGTTTAGGACACACGTGCACCCAGAGCCAGGAATTTGCCGTCTGAGTGGCGGAGCCGGAGCGCGAGACCTTCCTCATGCACGGCCCCTTTCCCACGCTGGCCCACTGCCTGTGCCGATCATTTCTCTACCTTCTCTCCGAGGGACTCCCGACGGCCACCTCCCCTCCGCAGCCACCCTGGGCTCCATGGCATGGCCCCATGTGCCTGCAGCGCTGGCCTTCAGGCCACGTGACCCGGGGCCAGGTTCCCAGCCCCCCTGAACCTCAGCTTCCTCCTCAGCACAGTGCCAACCGTGTCTGTCTCAGGTTGTCTACCTGGAGCTGTAACGAGGCAGTGCAGCCCCGGGAGCAGAGCCGGGCACAGGAGGCGCCGATTACCACAAGCTGTTGCCATAACTGCATGCTTGGTACCATGGGAACACGAGCCCCATCAGCGTTACGTAATGCTCACCGTGGCCCACTGTTTCAGCATTTTAAGTATTACTCTAGGCCTTCTTATGCATTTATTTCACTTTGAACTTCTTGGTAACTGTTCCTTATAGACCAGTGATGCAAAACTTTTAGAGACCAATGCAAAACCCACTTATTTATCGCCAAATGCCAACACTGCCAGTTACACCTGAACACTGAGGTTTTCATCTGGAAAAAACAACTCTACATTAACATCTTTTGTCTGTAGGCTCTCCATCGCTGCTACAGATCGTGTTATCATGGCCAACCTAGGGGTGAGGAAACGGAGGCCCACAGAGACTAAGTATCCGAGGCCACACAGGTAAGGGACCACCAGGTGGTCTTCGCTTTCCTCATCCATCTTTCTCACTGGGGATCCGGACTGTGTGATGAAACTTTGTTTAGCACAGTGCCTGGCATACCGACCAACACAGCGGCGGTGGAGGGCGGAGGGCTTGAACTGAGCTGACTGGGTTGGACAGATGATGCCCAAAGAGGAGGCACTGGCTGCTTCTCACCCTGGCACGCACGCCCTGGCTCTGCACACCGTGCTATCTTATAACCAGCTCAAATCAAGACACAGGAAGCAAACAAGGCTCTCAGCAGCCGCCAGTGAGCCCGGGTGAAATGAGCAGATCAGTGTACAAAGGCATGTTTAATAATGCTGTTGTGCTACTCCATCCTCATGGAGCCATCGTGACAGTCAGCATTAGAGAAGTGACAGCCCTCGACCGCTGCATGGAACCCAGGCCTGGCACCGCGGTGGCTCGTGGTCCCAGAACACTCGCATTTTCTGGCGACAAATGGCACACAGGGATCAGGGGAAACTGATGGCTTTGTGCAGAAACATCTTTGTGGACCCTCTACGCCCTTTGTGGTGTGGCTGCTCTTCTGCTCGCCTGTCAGAAGCGTAATTTTCATTAAATATTAAGAAAAAGCTGTTTGTTAAAATAATGTTGTCATGGTAACCGGGCAGGGGGAGGGGGCCTACAATAGGCTGATGCTGCCCGAACTGCAGCATATTAATCAAGTGCTTGGTTCTGTGCAGAGAGTGTCCCTCTGGGCCTCGGGCAATAAAGAACCTGGAGGATGCAGGTGCTTGGGATTTGCAGTGCTCAGTGGCAAAGGCGTGGGCTCTCATGACGTCCTGTGTTGTATTTGTTGGGCATTGGATAGATGGGTGGGCAGATGGACAGATGGATGGTTTGATGGACAGATGTATAAATGGGCAATGGATGGATGGGTGGATGGGTGGATGGATGAGGGGATGGATGGATGGATGGATGGGTGGATGGGTGGATGGATGGATGGGTGGATGGATGGGGAGATAGGTGGATGGATAGACAGGCGGATGGATGAGTGGATGTGTGGATGGATGGATAAATGGGTGGATGGATGGGCAGATGGATGGGGAGATAGGTGGAAAAATGAATGAATGCCAAAGCCCACATCTGAGATGTTTGTGTCAGAAACGTTTCTGATGGTTTTATTTTTCAGTAGAAAGGAATTTTGCCACAGAATTGAAGAAAAGGTGTCAATGGAGTAAATGAAGAAAGGCAAATTTCTCTTGCCTGAAGGGAGAGCTAATGGGAACACTAAGGGGGCAAAGTAGAAGAGTTTAGAGCCAGGCTGCCTGGGTTTGAGTCCCAGCTGTGTCATCTTCACACAGACCATGCACACGAGGGGCTGCAGCTGTGCTGAGCTCTGAGGGTGCCCAAGGGGACTCAAGGAGAGGAGGCTCTGGAATTCCGAGCACCATCTCTGCTCCTCCCCGAGCTGCCCGAGCACGCTGCTGTTGCTGCGAGCATCTCCGAGGGCCCCACCGAGGGCGGCGCCAGGTGCCGTCCCAGTCCAAAGATGCCAGTGGGCCCGGACCATCCCGGCCCCGCCCCGTTCTTCCCAGCACCAGCACACTCCTACAAATGGCCACAAGGAGTCGTATGGTCCCTGTGGGTTGGGCATGCCTGGAGAGTGTCCCCAGAGGGCCACCTGCTGGAAGCCTGGTCGTCTTGGGCAGTGGCGAGCTGGCAGAGCCTCCGGAGGCAGAGGGTAGCGCCCAGAGGAAGGCAACGGGTCACTGGCGCTGCCCTGGGGAGGAGTGATGTGGCTGCCTGGTGACCTGTTGGTCCCCACAGAGTCCGCTGTTGCCTGACTCCCTCAGTGAGGCTGCGGACTTCCACCATGCACACTCCACACTGGGCCACCCAGGAGGGCCGCACTGTGGGCCGGAGTGACAGGGCTGCCGGGTCACGGATGTGCAGGCTCCGAGCCGTGAGCGGCCCAAACTCCTCTTCCTCACACAACACCCAGCCCTAGGTTGTGTGCTGTCGGAACCGGAATGGACTGACAGACACTGTCTATTGTGTGCTGCAGGATGCACGAGGGCTGCTGCGTGCACTGGGGGAGGAACAAAGAGCCCCTCATGCCACTGAAGGAGCACCTGCGCTGGGCGAAGGACTGGATGCTTAGAGGGGTGCAGGTTTAAACCTCAGTGCAGTGCGTTTCACACTGGTGGGAGGCGGGGCAGCTGGCACTGTTTCCTGAAGGTGCCGCTGCTGCTGGTCCTGCCTGCTGAATGCCAGTGTCCCTAGTGCAGTTCGGCTTAGCTGCCCTTGGTCCCTGAGGTGGCTCTGGGACAGCGGTCACTTCCTGGCCCACCCACCTGGCTGTCCATCTACACTCTCCCAACAGGCCGGAGGGTGTGGCAAGAGCCCCTTGGGAGCGATGGTTTGGCCCTCGCTGGTTCTTCAGAGCCTGCTCTTCCCTCCCTGAAGCATACCCGGCAGCGGTCGCCGCAGGCTGTGCACTGGGCGTCCCAAACCCAGCCCCTCATCCTGAGCCCAGCCAGGCATCTCCTCTAGGGTGACAACACACAGGACTCTGGAGCCTGCCACCAACACTCAGTCTCCCGGCTCCTAGCCCCCTCTTGCATTCCCCTGCAAGCCCCTCAGGCGGCAGCCACAGTCACACGTGCTCACGCTGCAGACCAAGGAACCGAGGCTCAGGAAAGTTAGGTGACCTCTCCAAGGTCACGCACAGTGGCCGCACCGAACGCACGCTCTGGGTGCAGGGCTGTGCCCATGTCAGGGATCATGTGGCTCACACTGCACCCCCACCCCAAGTAGGGGCAGGGGAGCCCAAGGCAGCCCCCAGCAAGCTCTTCCCACAGTCCCAGGCCCGCGACCAATGTAAGGGGCATGACTGAGCCAGGGTTGACAGGTCAGTGATGGCCTGAGAGGAGCTACGGACCCTCGGTCCTCCGACCAAATGAAGCACTGTTCCGGGCACCCAGGGACAAGCAGCCTGTCATCTGGCCTGGGGACAGCCGACCTCACTGCGGAAGGGAAGGAAGTGACGCCCAGAGGGGTCTGGACTCCCTACTCCCCACTCATTGGCCCTAAGCGATTTTCCACCTG
Organism: Heterocephalus glaber; assembly: GCF_000247695.1. The sequence continues at coordinate 31,952,128 of NW_004624735.1, forward strand.
GACCAACAGTGCCTCTGTGTGTCTGCGGTCACTTCAGTTCTAAGGCCGCTTTGGGAGGGAGGAGACAGCAGTGCTGTCCCCACTCACTGGGGAAGGGGACATTCAGAGGCATCGCCCGTTCTCCTGGAGGTGTATATGTGGTAGGGGATGGCAGAGCTGCCTCGGACCCGGGCCAGTATCAGAGCCGGTAGGGACTTCAGGGTGGGGCTGCCAGCTGCCTGCTTGCTCCGAGCACCCCGGGCAGCATGTGTCCCCAGCCCTCTCCCCGCAGCTGTGCCAGGGCTGCTGGCGCCGGCTCTGGACCCAGCCCTGCGCCCAGTCCCGGACCTATCGCACACTTGCTGTGGGCTGGCACGGAGCTGGGCCTCTGGGTGCGAACTGGCTCCTTGAATGTTCACGGCTTTTACGGTGAGGAGACGGGGACGTGCCTGAGCCCACAGTGGGCGGAAGGGCAGGGTTCGAACCTGCAGCCTGACTCCAGGGGCTCAGCCCTAGCACGGATGCCACCTCCCGAGTGGCCTCAATGACCGGATCCATCATCTACTGCGCTCCCACTGTGTGCCGGGTGCTGTGAGTGCGAGGACACATCTCCTGCCCAAGCCCAAGCCCTGCGTCCAGGCCCTCCCAGCCTCAGCTCCTTCCCCTTCCCCGCCTTCCACCCTGGCCCTGGCCCACGCCGGGCTCTCAGCAGCACACATGGGCTGTGCACACCTTGCTTCTCATCCAGGCTGTCAGAGCCACAGGAAAACACCACCCGGCCCCCCGCCACCCTGGGTGGGCCTTGGGAAACCCTGCTGCAGCCGGCTGGAGGGCCTGGAGACCCCCACACCGCAGAGGGAAGCGGCATCACGCAGACCCCTGTGCCTGCCAGCCCGAGGCTCCTTGGGGTTTGGAGCATGATTTTCTCAGGCCCAGAGGGCAGCCTGCATGAGTGGCCCTGGCCCTGCCCAGGATGGCGACCTGCTCAGTGGCCAAGCTTATGGCCTCGCAGTGGTGCCCACCAGGTGCCCCCACTGTGCCTCCTCCGGGGCCTGGGGAGCTGGGGTGTGTGGGCTGCCACGTGCTCCCCAGGCCTCTCCCGGGCAGTGCGGTCTGGATCTTGGGCTGTGTCCCTCATTGGTGTGGCCAGCCCGCCATGGTTTCCGCATCCATTCGGGCAGGAGGGCTGCATGGCCTCTACGCCCCGCCCCACCACGCCTGGGAGCTGCCTGTCACACCCACTGGTGCTCGGGTCACAGTGCTGCCATGTGCATGTCTGGTGCCAGCTCAGGTCCAGCCGGCTGCCGCAGTGGGTCCTGGGGTGACTGGTGGGTCCCCTCATCCCAGGGCTTCGGTAGCACAGCCTATCCCCAAAGCTGCCCTCATTCAGCCTCCCCTAAATAGTCCCCTTCTTCCCCTGCTATCCATGTCCCCAGAGACTGAGTCTGTGAAAATGCTAGCTTTGCCAAACTGCTCCCCTCCAGTGTTTTCTGCGGAGATTTCTACAACCTCTGTCTGATTCTGCCAGTGCCAGGGAACTCACTGCTTACCCAAGATCCTACTGCTGGTTGCCACAGTTCTCCGCCATGGATTTGTGCTTAGGCCGAGTCAACGCTGCTGCCCCCTGGCCCAGGGGTGCCCTCTGGATGTTTGAAGGAGGCGCCCTGCCTCATCCGAGCCCCGTGTCCTTGGGGCTTCACCAACCGTGCAAGCAAGTGGGCTTCCTCTGGGCCCTAAGCATGCTTCCCCTAGCTCCGGCTACAGGTTCCCTGAGAACAGCTCCCAGCACAGGCTGGCAGAGGTGAGCCGGGCTGCTGTCCTCGGAGCACAGGGACAGCTGGCTCATGTGCAGGCTGCAGGGGCACCTGGGGTGGGACTGGCAGGACCCCAGCGACGGCACGGGTCCACCTGGGTGCCTGGTGTGGGGCTGTTCTCTGTGTGTGGACGGAGGCAGCGTCAGACTGCAGAGCCTCGTGCCCCGGCCTCCCACCCGTGTCCCTCCCTTCTTCAAATCCAACCTGGCAGTGGCACTGTGCCTGCCTCTGAGCACAAGGTCCTGAGTTTGATCCCTGGTACCAGAAAGCCCCCGAAACCCAAATCCAACCTGGGACCACAGCCCAGCGCAGTGTCACTCACCACACTTGTGTGGCTCACATCCTGGGAATCTTCTGACAGATGCACTCTGGGAGCAGCCAGGGCTTCGGGACCTGCGAAGAAGGGGAGTTGGAGATTAGCAGCAGGCCTGAGCAACTGCGCTTCCGTCTCTTCTCCAGCTGGCTGGGTCACCAGGGCACTGGGTGGAGGTGGGGGCATGAAAAGAAGAGGAATTGGAGCAAGGACCGAGCTGCCCATGAAACAAACCCATATCTCTGGGCTCCGTGTTGGTTCTGAGAGGGACAGGGAAGAAAAGCCCCTGAACCTGGGTGAGTCAGCAGCGAGGGCAGGCAGGCCTTTCAGGAGAGGCATGGGGCACTTCCCTTTGTGCCCCCAGTCGTCAGTGCCTGTTCCCCCGGCAGCTGCGGGCTAAGCACGCGTCCATGCTGGTGAGGGCAGAGGGGAAGCCCTGTGCCCTGTGTCTTGAGTGGGAAAGACATGGCATCCTTAACGAAGGCCTCAACGCATATTTACATCCCCAGTGACTCCTGCCAGGCGCACGCTGCATGCTTTGAACATCCTCGGCAAAGCTGTAGCCAGAAGGGCCAGGCTGTGCCCAGCTGAGGCTGTCTGCAGTGTGGCAAGTGGAGCTGAGCACTGGAGGCTCTGTGCCAGCCGGGCAGCGGCCCCAGTGGCCGGGACCTGCCGCAGCCGTGCTGCTGACCAGGCCAGCCTCGCCCCTGGCTTCTCACAGCCCCGTGCCTGCAGAGCAAAACTTGTTTTCCTTGTTTCTCCAGGAATTCTCAGATGAGCTGAGGTTTCTGCATCCACCTGTCCCTGCTCTCAAAGGACCGCCTTTGGCTGGGGTGAAGAAAATCTTCGAGGTGGCAGTTTGAGCTCCCCGAGGACTTGCCATGCACTGCACACTTGAGCTAGATTCTTTCCAGTCAAGGCGAAATCACCTAAGAGCTTCCGGGAACCGGGACCTGCATTCTCAGAAGCCCCCACCCCAGGCTCGCTGAAGTCTGAAAGGCGCTGGTCTGTGAGGCTCTTCCTCAGAAAGGAGGAGCTGCCCATCCTCTATGGAGGATGCACGCCAAGCAGTGCCATCCCCGATGCCGCCAGCCAGCCGGAAGTGGCACGGGAACACGGCTGGAGGCTTGCTCTTTTCCTCTGCACCCTGCACTGGGCCAGGACTGTGGGGCACAGCCGAGGGAGGGCAGGCGACCTCAGGCCCCGATTGCAGAGCACGGGCAGGTGGCCCCTCTGTCAGGGGCCGGGGGACCTCCCTGACCTCCTTCCTGCAAGGTGGCTCAGGCTGCTGCAGTGACCACAGTGACCGATTGGTTTCTATTCCAGAGTTTAGTCCCCTGGGCGCTGCCCTAGGACTAACCACCCTGCTCAGAGGTACCTCAGGAGACCAGCTGCCCTGAGAGCTCCAGGCACTGGCTGGGCCCACAGCTCATCCACCCCTTACTTACTAGGGATGAATCACTAGCCCTATCCTGAGGACACGGGGGCAGAGTGGCTGAGTGACTCTCCAGGGGCCACTCAGCCTGAAGCCGTCTTTGAGCCCAGGCCGGAAGGTGTGACCAAGGTAGTCCCGTTGCTCCTGGTGGTAAGGGCCTTCTCAACCCAGGTGACCGTGCTCTTGACTAGGACCGCCAGGTTCCCTGTGCTCCTGCCTCACATGCTTCGTGTGAGCTGGGTTTACTAAACAGGCTCACACACCGAGGGGGACGGTCCACAACTTACCCAGGGGGCACGGCTGGCACCGCTCCCAAAATCAGCTAGCCAGCTGGCATTCTCGACTCACCAATTAGTCATTCATCCCTAGGTACCAAGAGGGCTGTTTCAGGACCCGCTTTGGACACCAAAATCCTCATATGCCCAAGCCATTTATGAACCAAGGCGCACTGCCCGCCATAATCTATGCACTCCCTGCAGACCTGAAATCACCTTCAGGTGACGTCACGTCTGGTGTGATGTAACTGCTATGTCAGTAGTTGCTGCAATGCGTTGCTTAGGGAATAACGACAAGAAGAAAGTTTGAATGTGTTTGGTACACACGGAATTTTTCCCCAGGTATTTTCCAGCCATCAGCAGCTGTGGGTGACGCGGTGGAACCAACCCAGGGGTACCAAGGGCTGATGTGTGTGCTCTTCCTCCTGTACATGCTGCAGGGGCAGATGAGCTCACCGGGGTGTGTGGGGGATGTGAATGAGAGTTTGTTATGGGAATGTTCCCGCGTGCCGACTGAGCCACCGAGTCCCGCGGCTGGACTGTGGCCTGGCACAGCCAGAGGCCACTGACCCCAGCACCCTCTGCACGCCCTCCCTGGCTCAGGGCCCCACGCTGTCTCAGGAGTGTGGCCGCCCAGGTGTCCCCTTCTCCCTGTGGGACCAGGCTGGTCGGTGCCCTGCTGAGGTGTCGGTCCCCACCGCCTGGCTCCGAGGCCCTGCAGCCCGACCCCTTCTGAGCTGTCTTCAAAAGTCACTTCTTTCTGTTTATTGCCCGGCGGTCACACAGGTCCTAAAGTCACTGAATTTTCTTTCTTTCCCCTCCTTCCCTCTTCTGTGGTCCTGGGGATTGAACCCAGGGCCTTGGCACTGAGCTACATCTCCAACACTTTTTATTTTTATTTTTAGACAAGACCTCGCTAAGTTTTAAAATTGCCCAGGCTGAGCTTGAATTTAGGACCCTCCTGGCTCAGCCTGCCAGAGTGCCGGGATCACAGGTGTGCACCACCATACCTGGTTTCTTTTAAAATTCAAACTTGAGCATGCCGTTTTAACCTTGCTGCTGTCTTTATTAGGACTGTACTTTGTTACAGACTCCCACGAGTTGTGAGTGGTCCACTGGAACCCTCCCATACTCTGAAGCTCTGGATTTTGCAATTTTTCAGGATGCAAGGCTATCCACAAATGCCGGTATCATTTTAGCAGAATTACCTGCACAGTGGAAGTTACACTGTAGGTACCAATAGCTATATAAATTATGTATATATATGTATATAAATGTACAAAGTGTATCGCTGTTAAATATGTAAATTACTCATTTACTGAGTACTTGCATGACCCACTCCTGTGCTAAGTACAGAAAGGCATTGAAAAGTAAACTCTAGCCTCACCCTGAAGAATGGCGTAGAAGCCAGGCGAGGTGGTGCACCTTGGTAAGCTCAGTACTTGGGAGGCTGAGGCAGGGGGATTGTCATGAGTTCAAGGCCAGCCTCCTCCAGCCTCCTCTCTGCTTGCCTTGCCCTGCTGCGCTGCGGGCTTGCTGGCTGGGCCCCGTCCATGCCCCCTGCCCCATGGCTGAACCTGCCAGTTCTCTCTGGACTCTCTGCCCTCTGTCCTCCCTCCTCAGCAGGGACGACCACCCAGGAGGTGCGAGTGAGAACACTGGCCATGCAGGCTGGCATGTGAGTGCACCACTGACTGCCTGTTCTTATCCTAGCTGACCGGGCAGCTGCTTGAGCACAGAGAGACTGAGCTCGGTGGGGCTGCACCTTGAGTGGTCCGCAGGCCTGGGAGTCTCAGAGCCGGCTGTGTTCCCCATTCACCTGACCCGGCCTGCACCCCTGGGGACACCAGGGACCTGGTCCCCACCCGCATGGAGCACCAGTGCTGGTCCGCGACAGGAGGCCCCAGCCCAGTGCTGCTTGTCCCTTGTCCTCCACATCTGCTCTGTGCCCATGTCCCCCCACTAGGCCGTGGGGCGTGCTGCCTCGCCCCTGCCAGGGAAAGGGTGCTGCGGCCACCGTCCTCGGGTGCCGGGAGCGCACAGCTCCTGCCTTCCCAGACTCTGCTCCCCTGAAAACACGGCTCGAGGAGAAGCAGTCACCTTGCTCTCCCCACGGGCTCCCCTTCTCCCTGAGGCCCAGTCCTCGCTGCCCACTGCTAGACAGCAGGAGAAGCCAGCCTAGGGTGTGGAGAGGAGACATCACCCGAGTCACTCCCTGTAGTGGCCAGCAAACACCTAGCAGCTGAGTAAGGACCTGCTCTAGCAAACGGGTCATTCTGTTCTGCCGTGATAGCAGCTAGTGCAGGGAGGCCGGGAGGGAGCCAGGGCCTGCTGGAAACAAGACGGGAAGGTCAAAGCCAATGCAGGTGGAAATTACAAGCTCTGTTTGTGGAGCCCACGCTTGGGCATCATTCTGCAGGCCAGCAGTGTCATCTTTCTTGCCTGTGTTCCAGACAACATTCTACCTTGGTCACACAGCAGCTTTGAATTCCAGAGCACCACTAGCGAGGAGCTAGGCCAGTAGCTGCCACCTCCTGGACACAACTCTGGGCCGGGCCTCGCCTCAGGCTGGGGCTTCTATCTCCTCCCTGTCCCACAGTGCCCCCAACGAGCAGGCACTCACGGGCCATTTGACAGATGGGAGACCCGGGCCCCAGTGCCACTGAGTAAGCTGCCCGGGGTTATGAGAGTGCGGCTCTGGGTTTTGTCTCCTCAACTCTGAACCCAGGCCTACAGTTTCTGGCGAACGGGGCCATCTCTCCCACCAGCTCCACATACCCCTCAACTAGGGCCCCCAGAGACAGGGAGTCCTGGGTTCAAGACCACACCGGGGTGCAAGGGGGTAGCTAGGCATCGTGAACACTGGACGCTAACTTCTGCTCTCACACTGATTTCCTTTATTTGAACGTATTTTCCCTTCTAAGTTGTCCGGTGCCCTTGTGCTCTTGGAAGATGCCCAGCGCTGGCCTGGAGCTGTCTGTGCTGCTCCAAGTGCTCTGCTCTTTCAGTACCCACAGGCTCTGCCTGCAGCCGGGCGGTGGGAGATAAGGTGAGCCTGGCCTTACTGGGCTGGACGAAGCCTTCAGCGGCTTCCTGTGCTCTCGAGCACCCTACCTCAGGGCAAGGGGCATGAGAGCACAGACTGCAAACCGCGGACAGGGCAGCCAGCCAGGCCTGGAGCAGGCTGGCGGCCCAGGTGGGAGCAGCAGGGCAGCTGGGGCCGGGAAGGTTGGAGAAGGGCAGCCAGATCCCTGTGGACTTGAAGGCCTTGAGGGATGGGAGCCGCCAGGCTGTGCCTGTGGCCCTGGTGCGTGGGGCCGCACAAGTGCTGAGAGGAGGCTCTCGTCCTGCGATCTCCAGGTTGGCTTCAGATCTGAGCAGCTCCACCGGGACCTGTGGTCTCCACAAAGGCACCCCAGGTCGCCTCATCTGGGCCAGGAGAAATTCTCCCGGGCACCAGGCCCAGGGCACCTTTGTCTGGCCTCGGGGATCCTGGCTCCAGAGAGGCTGCTGGCAGCTTCGAGGGGCATGGACGCGTTCACATCTCAGCTCCTCCGGCTCCCGGAGACGGCCCTGCGGAGAGGCCTAGGTGAGCTGGGACCCGACCTCTGCTCCGGCGATGCTTTCTGACAGGAAAATAAACAACCCCAGCAGAGGAGCCACTGTCCCCACTGGCAGAGGTGGCTGCAGAGAGCAGACCGGGCGGTGGTAACCATCACCCCGCGAAGATGTCACCCCAGGAGCCAGGGCGCCTGCCTCCTGCTGGGCAAGGGCATCCCGCTCCTTGGGGCTCCACGCAGCTCTCACCTGGGTACAAGGAGACTGACCACCTCCAGCTGGGGACTGGCACGTGCTGCTCACCACGCAGACCCTTGGGTCCACAGACAAAATGTCTGCTCTCCCTTGAGCCTTAATTTTGTGACCCATAACATGGATATAATGCGGACTGGATAATATTATGGAAGCAGGGTGGGGTGACCTCACAGTACCTGACTGCAGCTGCCCCCCATCCCAGCGCCTCCTGGACTTTGGACATGGCTCTTTGGTACACAGTGCTGCCTGATACGTGCTGGCTCTGCTTCCCTTCTTTTACACATCTCTTATTTCCTGACCACATTTAACAAAAATCTGGGGATCCAGGAGGTGCTAACGAAGCCCACATAAACCGGGCTTCCCTATGAGCAACGCAGTGGCTCCGCATTTCTTCCCAACGCTATCTTGTTTCCAACCCTTTATTAAATGTCTTAAATATTACTTGCCTGTAGGGTCAAAATAAAATTGCCAGAAGTTTTCACTTTACACTCATAAATGATTCTCACTAAATCCTTTTTAAAAAAAATGTGTGTGAGAGCAGAAACACACTGACACATAGCTGGAAACTCTCCCTAAGGCTTTCCAAACTCGAGTCACATGAACTGAGCGCTCACCCTCCCTGTGGCAGGCGTCGGGCAGATGGACAGAACGTCAGGCCTGGGAAGGGTCTGGCTCCAGCTGAGGCCAAACTCGAACTTCGAGGCAGTGTAGCATTTTCAAACACCAAAGTCAGAATCTGCGTGTGTGTCGCCCGAGGTGGCCAAGTCCACTCGCGGTGCCCCTCTCTGTGCACTCAAGCTCAGGTGGCTGCTGTGATTTACCCCACTTCGCAAGTGAGGAGACCGAAGCTCCACTGTGCTAGTAACTTGCTCAAGGTCCCACGGGGGATGGTGGTGGAGCCAACTGCAACCCACCTCACCCTGGACAGGGTGCTCTCAGGCGCCCACCGCTCACCCTGCAGGAGAGAAGGAGAGCCCCACCCCTCCATCCAACACTGCATCCACATGCTGCCTCTGGGGTGGCACAGGGGGCTGGTGGAGGGCGTGGGAAGAATGGGGCTAATCTGGTGACTGTTTTAAGGTTTTGAAATTATGTAGATGCTACGATGGATGCACAAATAATTACAGTGAGGGCAAGGCCATAAAGTGGCATGGGTCAAGGGGGTGATGACTCTGGCTGGGGGTGACCTGGAAGCCCGCTTGGTGGAGGCGTCACTTAAGCTGGACCGAGGGCTCGAGGACTCAGACAGGAGGCGGCTATAGGAGGTCTTGCCTGCTTAATGCCCATGGGTCTGGGAGTGCCCCTCTCGCCTTTGAGCTGGCCCCACCCGTGCCCCGGTGGGGATGCCCAGGTGGTGGCTGCAGCTTCATGTCTGGGAGGAGAGAAGCACAGGCAGAGAAGAGCAGGGAGGACGTTGGAGCACAGCGCAGATCTGGCCAGAGTACGGGCGGTGGCCCCACCTGCACCTGGTGCCTCTGAGTGGGTCCTTGCCCCTGGGCTCAGGGCCAGGAAGGCAGGGCTGGGGTTCTAGCTGGGTGGGACCTTGGAGAACTCCCAATCTATTGTCTCATTTTGCAGCTACAGAAGCAAAGGCCAGAGACTCATTCACCATTCACGGAAGTCCTTGGGGCAGGATCCAGCAGCATCAGCCCCCAGGGCTCCTGGTGGGCTCAGCCGAGGAGCCTGAGGGAACAGCTTTGGGTCACTTGGCTCAGCCCTTTCTGCACTGCCTTGCCCTGCACTCGGGAAGTTTCCAGGAAATCATGACTGGTTTCTCTGCTGCCACAGTTTTCCTGACAAGACGACATCTGGCTGTGACTCATGCAGCTGGATTTCTGCCCAAGGCTGTGCATCTTGAGTGGGGAGCACATTCCCTCCAACTGACAATCTGCCCACCCAGGGGTGACAGTGGAGGCTGCCCTTGTCAGCCAAAGCTGAGCTCATCTGAATGGCGCCTCCTTGCCTGGCCTGCCCCGAGAAGCGGCTCTGGGCTGGGCTCTCAGATGCCAGGCTCTTCAACTGAGGTTCTTCCCCCCTAGATCGCCACCCCCTGTCTCTGCACTGACAGCCTTCCCAACCACTCCTCCCTTGCTGAGCATCTTGCCTCCACAGTCCACTTGATTAGGGTTTGCGGTCCGATTCAGCGGGCATGACGCCCTGCAGAGCTGGACGGCAGTCCTGTCTTCCCACAGTGGCAGTGGACTCAAAGGAGGACTTGTTGTGCACTCACAACCACAGCAGAGACCGCACCAAGGCCAGCATGCACATGCCCACCGCCAGGCCCTGTTCTTGCTGCTCCTGCCTCTCCTGTCTTTGCGCGACCGTCAGCTTCTTCTCAGAGTCACCTCCCTGCTGAGGCCGCTCCTGGCCTCTCCTTCCAGCTTCCTCCCTTGCACTACTGTGTCACCACCAGCTTAGTGTCCTCTTCTCACAGCACCGATCTACTTGCGCCTGCTCTGCTCCCATGGCCGCTGGCTGATCAGGACAGGTGCTCGGGCTGCTCTGGCCTGTTCCCCCGGGGACGCAGAGGCCCAGCACAGTGCTCACACTTGGTGAACGAGCGCCCGGATGGAGGAGGAGTGTGGCAAGCACGGGGGTGTGTGCTCAACTTGCCAATGCTCACACTAACTGTGGTGTCACGCATGAGGCTCTGGGAGTCTAAACAGGCTGTCTCAGGTCACGGGGGTAGAGTTATGTCTCCTGGCACTTGTCTGATATAGAGCCCACTGGGCACCGGCGCTTCCCTTCAAGGCTTGGAATCTACACAGTAAGGACTCAGGAAATACTTGCAGATGGGATGATCGAGAATGCTGAACTGCCAGGAAGGGTCCCCTGCCTGCCCCATCTAAGCACTGACAACGTGGGGCATGGGGTACACTGTGGGGGGTCCCAGGAGTCTCGAACAGGTGCTGTGGTTCAGACAAGTTGCAAACATGTTTTGTGGGGCTGACACGATGTGCTGTGTGCTTAGGCGGGCGCGCATTCTCTGGTCCCGCTTGCAGCATGGCTGTCCCGAGCCCTGCAGATGCATGAGCCATGCTGGCTGCCTGTGCCATGGTGGCCCCTGCAGTGCCTGGGGCGGAGTGGCCTGCTCTGAGGAAGGGTGGGAGTCATGCTCAGAAGAGCAGTGGCAGAGTGGCTCTGTGAGAGGGCCCGGTCTGAGGGCTGGCTGTGCAGCGCAGGGCCGAGGAGGGAGCTGCGGGCCACACCGGGCTGCGCGGCCTCAGCCTGATGCGCAGGAGTCCCAGGAGGCTGCGGCGAGGGACGGCATAGGGGACGGGCCGTGTCAGCTCTGACTTCTGCTTCCTAGTGAGGCCACGGTGCTCAGCGCCGGCTCGTGGCTGGGCAGCCCCCAGAACCTGTGGTAAAATGGGCACCATGGCACTGCGCATCTCGTGGGCATCGGCATTGGAAGGAAACAAAACGCAAAAGCCCCCAGTGAAGGTGGCCAGCTGCATGCCCAGGCTCTGAGGTGCATGGAGTGGCTGCAACGCGCGGGCAGTGGCTGGCAGCAGCTGCAGGCTGTTCACTAAGAGAATGCAGCTGAGTAAGTAAAGCTCTTCCCCAGGAGGATGAGGCAGGAAGAGGTAGATGGGACCTCATGGTCAGCTTTCTCTGACTACCTCCACTTCCGGTCTGCAAAGTGGGAACATCGCTGGCCATGCACACAGGCTTTCTGTGTGAACTAGCAGGAGAGGCTTGGCATTAAGGAAGACCAGGGGACCATGCAGTTCCTTTTCCTGTACGGGGCAGTGTTCAGAAGGGCACGTGCATCCAGGGCTCTTAGAATCAACCTCGGAGGCAAGAAAAGTAGCACAGCAAGATGAGAGGAATGCCCGGAGCTCGCTCTTCCTACGAAGAGGCCTAGCTGAGCATCTCGATTCTCCTGCTCTCCTTCTGCATTCATGCCAGTGACTCAAAACCCCTACCAGATTCTCAGCCTCAAAGCATAGCTTCTTCCCCTCGCTGGAAAATGTGACCCAGCACATGCCCCACAGATGACAGACACGAGAGTCCCAACAGAGCCATCAGGAACGGTCCTCAGGAGATAGACGGCCCCAGTTCACGTCCTGGCTCTGCCAGCTATTAGCTGCGTCACTTCAGCTATGTAACGTCCTTGTGCCTCTAAGACTAGCATTAACCAGGGTTAAGGAGAGGACTTTCTCCCAAGGGTGGCCGAGGATGGCAGGAGCCATAAGTACAGAGCACTCGGAGCGTGTCCAGCGACTCGTGGACTCAGGAGAGCGAGTCAGGGTGACCTGCAGCCGTGAGGTATTTCATTGATAAGAGTTAGGCAGAACCTTGACTCCGCCTGGTGCTCCTCGCATCACCCACACGGAAATAGTTGACTGGGATCAATACATGGAAGGCAGAGCAATAGGCAGGCTGTTTGGGGAATAAAGGGCACATTTAGGCAACCCGTGAACCCCATTCCCAGGCCGCCCAGGCTACCAGAGCCTGACAGTCGCACAGTGACCCGTCACGGACGCCTTTTCCCCACAAGTGGCATCATCCAGGGAGGTGCCAAAATGGGTCTCAAAATTTAAAAAATTATTATTATTAAAAAATTTATAAAGAAGCCCCCCAAAAACAAATTAAAAACAAATTTAACAGGAAGGAGATGGAAATGAACCAGGCGAGCTGCTTAGGGTCTCAGGCACGGCTGCTGTCCGGGGACAGCCACGCAATGCGTTTTGTCCTCCCAGGCTCTGCATGGCTTTTCTATCCTGCCTCCTGGCACATGGTGCAGGAGTGGGTTCTGGGGAGCTGAGTTGGTCCAGAGCCTGCTGCTAACCAGCGGGGAAGCCAGGGCCGTTTATTTACTCTCCTTGAGCTTATACCCCTGACCTCACACGGCTGTAGGGAGACAGGAGGTCATGCATCCCGCATCCCAAGCTGGAGCCTGCGGTCAGGAAATGTTCATTGTGTGCCTAACGTGCCGGGGTTCAGGAGCGATCAGAGCAGAGTCCTTCCCCCCAGGAGCCTGAGTGTACTGGGGAAGCGCAGACTGCTCAACAAGCAAAATACACATAAAATGTCAGGAAGCAGTGAGAAGCGGTGGAGACTCCAGGGGTGCTGCTGTAGCTCTGCCCCCGGTGGCCAGGGGAGGGGTCTTCCAGGTAGAACGCAAGGCAGCATGGGAGAGACGGCGGCGAACACCGGGAGGGGCCAGTGCCAGGGCTGGGGCTGGATTCAAGAGCAGGCCAGGGTGAGGGAGCTTCCACGGAGGGAGGGTGGTGACCACGGTTGCCCCGGGCCGGGCTGAGGCTCCCAGCCTCGGGCTGCGCCAACATGGGCACAGTGTGCGGGCGTGTGTGGCAAAGTCTAACCTGTTCCTGGTTTTCCTCTCCCTTCCAGTACTGGGGATCGAATCTGGCGGGAGTTTGGACTAAGCTCTGTTCCCAGTCCTCTTATTTTTTCAGCTGCCAAGTTGTCCAGGCTGGCCTCAAACTTACAACCCTCCTGCCTCAGCCTCCGGAGTGCTGGGATTACGGGCCTGTGCCTCGTGCCTGGCTGTGGTTTATGTCTTCAGCAAGGAGCTCTGGGGAGAACAGGGGTTCTGAGCTGTGCTGGCCATGGGCACAAGGTGAAGTTGGAGGACAGCAACGGTCACTGTGGTCACCCGTGGGGCAGACAAGATGACAACAGGCAGCGCCACGCTGGGCTTGGTGGCACACCTGTAACCCCAGCACTCTGGGAAGCGGGGGCAGGCGGATCACAGCTTCGAGCTTGGCCTGGCTGACTTAGTGAGACTCTGTTTCAGAATTTGAAAAATAAAGAAGGACAGGGGATGTACCTGAGAGAGAAGTCCCTGGATGCAGTGTCGTGGGGGACTGCGAAAGTCCAGGGATCCCTGGTTGGCACAGGGTGGTCTGGAAGGGGGTGGTCGGACTGAGGATGTGCTGGGGCCACGGAAGAGCCACGATTTCCAGTCAGAGCGAAGGTGAGGGCAGAGGAACTCGGGTCAGGCAGAGGATGCCGGCCCTCACTTGGGGTCGTCCTCTAAAGGCGCTGACGCCTAGCCGGTCGGGTGTGGGAGGCTTCCCAGAGAGTCGGCCTGAGGGTGAGTGGGGAGGTTAGGCTGAGGCGGGCGCTCTCAACTCATCTCATCTCCAGCATGCAGTGTGCCGCTACCAGCCTCATTTTCCGGGGAGGGCAGCAGGGTGACTGTGGTCCCCACAGGAGCTGGCTACATCCTGTTCCCAGACCTGTGACCTTATGGAAAGAGTCTTGCAGGGGTTGTTCCATGAAGAGTCTCGACATGAGACCACCCTGCATTGTCCAGGTGAGCCCGTGGCCCAGTGCCCGAGACCCCTGGAGGACAGGCTCAGAGCCAGAGAGCAGGGGCCGCTGTAAGGGCACGGCCAGGGCAGGAGGGAAGCAGCCACAGTGCCCTGGGCTTGCGAATTTAACTCGCTCCCGAGGGCTGCTTGTAAGTCAAGTTGGTCCGCAGAGGCTCAGGCTCCTTTCCACGGCCTTCACAGTCTCTCTCCTGTGCACAGGCGGATCTCAGTGTCCTTAGAGAGACCTTGGCCCAGGGCTTCTCAGTGAACCCCACCCAGGAAAGGATGCTGTCATGCTCCTTCTAGAGCTCTTAAAGGTTAAATCTGTATCTGAGGCCAACTGGAAGCACAAGAGGCCAGCATTTGGGTTGTAACTCAGGACTTTTTCGTAAGTTAAAACAAAACACTGGTCTTAACCCAAGTTGTTCCTATGTCAGGCCAGTCGTAACTCAAGGGCCCACTGTACAAGGAATGCCAACTGCCAGGGGCAATGGAAGAGGCCAGCAGGGAGTCTCCTCTGGACACCTGGTGGGAGAAGCAGGCCCGGCACACACCTGTAGGCTTCTGGGCCTCCAGCATGTGGGGAGGAGAATGCGTTTCCACCCCTTGAAGCTACCCAGTGGTGTGCTTTATAACAACTCCAGGAAGCAAACCCAAGAAGTGACTGCCAACGTTGAACCCCAGTCCTCAGGTGTGAGCAGCAGAGCTGATGGTACTGGGGGGACAGCTTTTCAGGAGGGATCGCTAACCCGGCATCAGTGAGGAAACAGGGGCTCAGAGCCACACGTGCACCAAGCGACAGAGAGGAGTCACGGAGCTGAGGAGCCTGACAACAGGCCGCTCCCGAGCTGCTGCCAGCCGCTACAGAGTGGTCTCTGAGGAAACACGATTGTCCATGTCCTCCCACTGGGTGCCCAGAAAGATATTTATTGGACAAAAGCCAAATACCAGGAATCCAGGCAACACATCCTTGCCAAATCGTCATTATTTTCCCAGGGATGGACAGTGGGGCCTCAAACAAATGAGGCCTGAGGCCTGAGAACAGGTCGCAAGGTCTTCTCACACAGAGCCTCATGCCTAGAACATTTAATGAGGAGAAGCCGGCTCATTCTAGGGTGGCGCTGAAAAGGGGATGGGGCAGTCCTATTTAGGAAGAATAAGATAATTAAATTCAGTCCGTGGAGGGAGCCCTGGGCTGAGGAAACATGGAGGCTGTAGGGGAAGGCAAGAGGCAGAGGCAGGGCCGTGGCTGCCTTCTCGGTGACAGTGATGAGAGGGCATTGCTGGCTGCCACTGGCTGCTTTTCAGAAGGGAAGGTCTCTCCAATGGGCCGGGCAGGCCTGAGCGCCTGTCTCACAGGACACACATGCAGATACCGTGACATACACTGTTGCACACCCCGCCTGCTGCAAGGTCCTGAGGTGTCCCTCAGTCTCTTGCTCTGCCACCTGCATGTCTCAACAGGTATTTGGAAGGCAGGGGTAAGCACTGCTATGCAACGGCCCCAGCCAGGAAGTAGCCATGGTCTCAAAGAGCGGCCCGTGTCGAGGGCTGAGTGAGCTGCACTGCTCCACTCACAGCGGTGCTCCTGAAGGGATGCCATGCTGGGTCCTCGGTGTGGCCAGCAGGGTACTTTCCCGAGTGCCTGCTGAGGAGGGTGCTCTCAGGCATCCTTGGTGCCTGGTTCTCTAAGCCATGGCGCCATCTTTGGGACAGAGGGTGAGCCCCTGAGCACACAGGAGGACCTGCTGAGTGCCAGGGTGGAAGCCAGCTGTACAGCGTGTGGTGGTGCCTGCTCCCAAGTGGCCCTGGGCTGGCACCTGGGGCGGATGTGAGGACAAGCCCTCTGCCTCCAGTGTCCACACGAGAGGGCCGGGGTCCCAATGCCCCACGCGTGTTTGCTGAGGCTGGAGGAAGACAGCGCTGGGAGCAGGGTGGGCGGAGAATGGGTGTGAGGTGGGGCCCGAACGGCTCCTTAGGGAAGGGGGCTGAAGGCGGGGGTGGCAGGTGGCTACCAGGCGGGGCGAGGAGCAGGCCGGCAGGGTCCCCTTGGGTGCACTCGGCCCCTTGGGCGGCGGGAGGTGGGCGGACTTGCCAAAGAGCAGGGCTGCGATTTCCAGGGAGGGGAGGGAGTGAGCTCACCTGAGGGCAGAGGAAACCCGCAGGGACCATGCCTGGCAGGGCCTTCGTGCTGACCAAGGTCACTTTAGGGCCTAGGCTCCAGAGTGGGCACAGCTTCATGCTCCACAGCCCACGGTGTCTCAGGTTCTCTTGTGGAAACTGATCTCAATAACAACAGCAGGGTCGTGGGTCACCCTGCTCCAAGGCTTCTGCCCAGCTCTACTCTTTCAGGGAGTAGCACTGTTACGCCCACTCGCACGCCCTCGGCGACCATAGTCATGGCCTCTCAGAGGTAAAAGGCCACTTATCTCACCTCGGAGATCCTGTGAGGCCAATTACTGGGTATAAAAGAGGCCCTTTAATGGAGTGGCACTCCAAAAATGGGTATTATTGTTGATGTTATTGTAATTTTACTAGGTTCCTCTAGTCAGAATCCACACAGGACAAAGGTTATTTAAGGCCGCAGTACAGTATTAGAAAAAGAACAAGAATCGCTTTCAAACATTAGCAAAAGAAAGCTCCTATGGAGACTGGCAAAAGAAAAAGTAAGCCAGAGCCTGAAACACTAGAAGGTAGGAGGCCAGAGGGTTCTGTTTCTTTCTGGTACCGGGCCCAGCATTCTGAGAAGGGTCATTGATTGCTCTCTGGCGGCAGAAGGGACACAGGGATTCTTGGCCAGGGCAGACTTGGGTACAGACGGCTGAGTGCGGATGGGGCTATGCTCACCCCCTTTGCAGGGAGCGCTGATTCTGTGCCCGGGAGGTGGGACCATGGCTGGCTCTCCGCCAGGGAAGGCCGAGGGTCTGGGGCCCTCTCTTCTCAAAGCAGTGTGCGCGCCTGGGTGGTGGTCACCTCACAAGGCCACAGGGCCCCCGGCTCCTCCACTGTCAAAACTGTTCCTGCTGAAGACTCCCCACCATTGCCGGAACCGGAAGCCTCCTGGGTTCTCCTCTGCTCTCTGCCCATGGGCATGCAGCCTGCTGTGAGGCTGTCTGCACTGTCCAGCTGTCTGCAGATCCACCGTCTCCTCTGCTGCCACCATCTCTGGCCTGGACATCCACAGGGCTGTTTCCCAAGCGGCCTTCCTGCTTCCACGTTTGCTTTTCTAATGCAGCCAGCAACCTTCTCCTGGGATCAGACCCCGCACTCCTGCTCAAACCACCCAGGCTCTTGCTGATCTCAGCACGGACTGCACAGTGCTTCACTGAGGCCTCAGGGCGTTGCCTGGTGGGGTTGTCTCCCCAGCTCAGCGTCTGTCGGTCCTCCTGGGGTGACCTCCACTTCCCCAGTGCCCTTTGCTTGCTGTCAGCCAGCTGTGTCCTGCCTACACCTGTGCAGCGGGCAGAGTGAGCCCACCGTGCAAGCCGTGTGAGCCAGGCGGGGTTGGTGCAGAAGTCCTCTGCAAGCTGGAAAGGCAGCACAGAATAACCTCTAGCCCACCGACAGCTTTCTTGTTACAATGGCTTCCAATTCCGCTGCATCCGAACCCTGTTTAGTTTGCAATTTTATGCTTTTCAGGTACAAGGGTATTTATACACACAGGGTATTCCTGAAGCCCACCCTACAGCGCATCATTATCCCAGAGATAAAGCCCCACTAGCGTGTGCACGGAGCTCAGCAGTATTTAGTCTTCCCTAAGTAGAAAACCAGAGTTTACCCTACATAAGCAGCCAGAGGCCTAGTGAGATCTCATTTAAAACATAAACTAGAGAATTCCCTTAAGGAAATGAGGGCAGCCATGAGCTTCAGTGTCACCTCAGCACTGTCAACAGCACTAGATAACAGTAACAGCTACTCCTGGCTGAGACAGCAGACAGGGGCCGGGTACTGTACAGAAAGAGGCTGAGCTTTGCTCTAGCGAGTTCTGACCACCCCTTTGAGAAGCACGATCCTAGATGACCGCTTGATCTTATCCGTGCTTCACTGTGCATTCCGAGCCTGGGGGAAGCCCAGGCCTGGCATAGAGCAGAGGTCAGAGCAAACAGCAGTTGTCACTGTAATTATCTCAGCGTCTGTCAAGACTGCCATGTGCTAGCTGGGTGTGGTGGCACATGCTGGTAGTCCTTGTGCTCTGGGAGGCTGAGGGAGGAGGATCGAAAGTTCAAGCCCAGCCTGGGCAACTCAGCAACTTAGCAAGACCCTGTCTCAAAATAAAAAGTGGGGGCTGGGGATGTGGCTCAGGGCAAAGGCACTGGGTTCAATCCCCAGCACAACACACACACACACACCATTGCCTGGGAGTAAATACCCCTTTGCCCCTTTGTTAGCAGGGCTCTTAGGGAGTAGGATGGGACAGCAGTTCTCAAAGTGTGGTCCCCATGTCACCTAAGAACTTGGTAGAAATTCAAATCTTGGGGGGCCCCCCGTGGCCTACTGCAGCAGACTCTGGGAGTCGGACCTGGCCCGGGCACCAGTGTGCCATGTGACTGGGATGCCCACCAAAGTCTGAGAATCACCGAACTTAGGCAACAACTGCTGAGTCCAGCTGGCAGTCAGAACTTCCTGGGAGTGTGTAGGGCAAAGACAGTTCCTGACCCAGTCTCCCTGGATTCAGACCCAGGTTCCTTAGGTTCTGGGTGGGGCCTGGGATTCAGCTTTGTAACAAGCTCCCTAGAGTATCCTACTGAGTGCGGGGGAGGAGTAAATAGGTGGTGGAAGATACAGGGCACGGGCTGGGGTGGGGCTGAGGGCACAGGCCCCGCAGGAAGGGTGGGCCCGAGAGAAGAAGAGTCAAAAATCCGCGGGCTCACCCCCATTCCACAGACTGCGGTGCAACCTCCTACAGCCTGCTCACTTGCCAACTAGGGGCACTGAGTCCCGAGAAGTGACCCTCCCGAGTGCATCACTACACACCTGGCAGAGCTGGAACAAATGGGTGGGCTCCCTCTTCCCAGGCAACACCCACCCCTGGAGCCAGGGGGCGCCTGCTCCTGCGTTTGCCCCCTCAGCCTCTCTGATCTGAGCCTGGGCTCCACGCTCACACCGAGTCTGCGCATTTCCCAGCGCTGGCAGCAGGGCGAGAGCCAGGCAGCCCTGGGGTCCGACTCACATCTGAGTGCACGGCCAGGCCAGCCTCTGGGAGGGAGCTTGCACCCTCATCTGTGGAGTGGGTACAGGGTCCGACCTCATGATCAACGCGACCACGTGAGTGAAAGTACCTTCCGAGCTGTCAGTCGCCCCACAACTGCAGGACCAGACAAGAAAGAGGAGGGCAGAGCCACCATCATCCAGCACAAGGTGCGGGGTCAGAACAGTTGAGCAGTTGAGTCTCGGCCATGCTCAGTGCCAGCTCTGCTCTGTGCCTTCTGCCTGAAATGCCCGCCCCAGCCCAATACCCAGTTCTGCAAGAACCCTCTCCTTTGGTTCTGTGTGTGCCCGATGCTGCCTGAAGGCAGGCGGTGGGATTCTTCAGGGCCCCAGAATGCGTGGCACCCCGCGGGGCACTCAGGAGGGGCTGGGTTCAGGTAGGAGTGCCGGCAGAGAAGCCAGAGACCCAGCAGGGCTGTGCAGTGGCCAAGTGTCACCGAGTCTGGGGCTGAGGTCTGCAGCCAGGCCCTCAGGCTGAGAGGTCACCTGTACTGCCAGACTTGGGGGTCTGTGTTTGCAGACAGGGAAGGGGGAAGCACAGAGAAATGCTCTTAAAAGAATCAGTCCTTTCTAACCTGAAGAATCCGACAGGAGAAAAGGGCCAGTCAGAATGTGTGCAAACTCAGCATCTACCAAATTCTTCCCAATATAGAGAGCAAATAAAAGATAGACGGTAGGAAGTAGGGAGATAGATCTTTCTCAGTGGGGAAGAGGATAAAGGATACAGCGGGAGGGGAAGGGGGAGGCAAAGGAATGAAGATGTGTGGTGCACACGCACGAACTCCACACAAGGAACGTAAGCAGTATGTACTGCAAGCATGGACTAATAAAAATTTAGAAAGTAAATTATTCCCGAGTCCTAGACCAGTGCAACAGCCTCCTGCAGCAGCTCCTCGCCAGGGCCAGAGCCCACTCCGGTCCATTTTCTCACGTGCCAGGCAGCTAGAACACTCCTGCCCTCTCTGCCCCTCCCGATGTTTACGTCCCCATGGTCCTAGTGTTGGGTCTGTCCCAGACATTCATGGACTTCCCCGTTAACTAATGAGCACACGTGTCACAGTGGCTGGAGTTTGAGCCGTGCAGGGTAACCCTGTCAACCCATTCCAGCCCAGAGCAAACCAAAATAAGACCTGCTGCGCCCCGTCGTATTTTAGGCAGCCGGCGCCACTGTTTACCGAGGGCTGTGCAATCTCCATGCTTTGGGGAATGCTGACTCTTATGATGTGGACTTTCAGGGAAACACTGGCCTAAACAAGTTCTAGGGTCTCTTCAATGCCAAGGCTTAAATGCAACCAACTCTGCAGTCTGCAAGCTATCCTTGTTGTGGGAATGTGGACTCGGGCTTACTGGTCTCTCAGTGCTGGACATGCGAAGCGCAGGGAGGACCCTGTGGAGGCCAGCAGAGGCTATCTGAGGGCGAGGGCTGGGCAGGCCCTGCCACCTCACCCTGGGGTGGAAAACACTTGGGGCTCCTTGGGCCAGAGAGAGGCTGTGCCAGCTAGAACAAGCAAGTCCGCGAAGGTTAGACGGGGCCATAGGGGCTAGTGACGTGCAGGTCTGGGCCCTGGCTCCCTGGTAGCGAGCAGCACCGATAGTTTCAGACAGCGATGCTCACATTCTCTGTGTGCACTAAGACATGCAGAAAGCAGAGAGAAAGCATCGCAGCATAGGACGGTTTCCTGTGTCAACTCCAAGCTTCTGTAACTGCCACGCCACAAAAATCCTTTGTTATAAATTTAGAAATAAAAGAAAAAGAATCATTTCCAGTGAGAGGGCTAAGGGTTTTCACTGTGCCATCAATCTGCTGTGTTTTCATCATGTGTGGAAGTGGTTTTAAAGACTATGTTCAGTGAGCCTCCTGGATTCCTGATCCCATTACCAAATACTCTTCCTGCACAACTTACGTGTCTCTACCACTTATTTAACCATTTGGCCATGGGCCAGTGAATTCTTTACCATTCATCTATTGCTGGACGTTGTTTCTTCTTTTCACAATTTTCTGCTGCATCAGTACTGCTAGGACAGACTCGCTTGGTTGCTTCTTCTCAGAGAAACAATGATAAATCCTGGAATCGAGGAGTGGACTGTTTAATAAGTTTCTCTTTCATGGACAAAGGGCCTGGATGGGATGGGCACACAGGAAGCCAGTGTGTCCTCAGCCTGCTACAGCCCCATCACATGGTCCCCAGGACATGGTGCCCCCCCACCCCCAGCTGCGTGCGGATGCTGCAGGCACCTAAAGTGCAGAGACGTTCAGCTGTGGAGTTCAGGCCCACTGCGCCTGCAGCTTCTTAGAAATGCAGCTGTAAGCATGAAGCTCCTACCTGCCCCTCCTCACCCCAGTCCGGTGGCCTCCTGTCTCCATGTACCTGAGGGAGGGAGGTGGAGGGGAGTGGCCTGGGCTGGGGAGCAGCCGTGTGGAAGGAGAGTCTGGGATGCAGTAGTTTGCATGTTTCCATCTTGGCCGATTAGAGCAAGTCAGTTTCTTCCCAGCCTGACTCTCCTAAAAGCCATTATGCACCGACAGACGGAGACCTTCACCTGTTGGCAAGTGTGAACGATATATTCTGTGCCTCCAGGAGGGGTGGAAATTAAGCTCTTTACTTGGAGGCCACCCCAAGGGGGTGCAATGAAGCTTTAATATGACAGCATTTCTGAAATGCATTTAAAAATCCCCAGTTCTCATCCTCTCTTCCCCACTTGTAAAACCCACTTGGAATTTGCACAATGGAGTGGGCTGGATTCTACCCTGACTAGCTGTGACCACTAAATGCAAACAGGGTGACCAGCAGGTGACCACATCAAACTGCCTCTTGTTTGGAAACCAGATTAGCAGTTTGAAAGCAGCTGGGGTTGCAGCAGATCAGCCTGTTAAATAACTTTCTAGGTCAGTCATGAGCCACTGAAGAGCAGAGAGGGGTCTGCTCCCCTGGCTCCAGTGGGTTTTCCTGCGACCGTCCTGTCCTACTGACCCATGCTGAGGCCCCCAGGATGGCAGGATCAGACACTCCCCGTACAGTGACAAAGCCATCACCACTCCAGGTTCCCCTCACAATCTGTCCCTCTCCTTCCTTCCTCCATTCAGGGGCCACAGCTATGCCAACTACCACGCTAGTTTCCTTCCATGAGCAGAAAGCCCATCTGGATGAATTTCACCTGGGCTCATTTATTTTGTACCCTGACACTTTCCAAATACAGGGTGCTCAACTCCAGAGCTACTGCTTTGCCATGTTGTTGCACAGCTTCGCTTGTGTCCTTGGTCACCTCAGTGATGGAAGGCGGAAGGGGGTCTTCCATGTCACTGCCCCATGCCCAAATAGTGGCAATTTCTCCCCCAGCTCCTACCCTGAGGCGGGAGAATTTTCATCCTGTTCTTATGCTCACCTCCCTGCTTCCTACGGATGCATTTGTGTCCCTATCCTTACAAAGGGACTGTCAGCACATTACATACACTTTGCAAAGAAAAGAAAAAACTATCATGTTTCATTACCCAACTGTAACTACGATTCTAACTTCTTGAATCTTGTTAGTGTTAGTAAAAGGTGACAGGCTTTGTTTAATTTAATTACACATTTTGCAGATTCCTTTGGATTTGTGGGTTTGGAGTTGAAATGTATCATAACATTCACTGGGCTTGGTAGCTTAGGTAGCTGTGATTAAGAGGAAAACTCTGCCTGAGTGAATTCTGGCTCGGCTGCTTAACTGGCTGTGTGACTCGGGATCAGCTGCTCAGCCTCTCTGACTAGGGGCCCATCTGGATGCTATTCTAACACACACACACACACATACACTCACACCCCACAAGTGCTCGCTATGTGTTCCTTGCTTTACCTAATGCCCTGTAATTGTCTATTACCATTGTCTTTTTTTTTTGGTACTGGGGCTCAAACTTGGGACCTTGCGCTTGTGAGGCAGGTGCAGGAACCACTGAGCTAAATGCCTGGCCCTGCCATTTGTCTTGTCACAGTGCTTGTGAACGTCACCGAAACCCTTGCACAGTATTCTATTCACTCTCTGGTTCAGAGTTAAGCAAATCTTTCCCAACTCTTTTCTTTTTTGCTGAAATGCAGTGTTTCAGAAGAAGAGCAGTGTTTTAAAGAAGAGCAGTAGCCTCTATTTCTAGGGGGTAAATGAATTAGAATCTCTTGGCTCCTGGGGATGCTGTGTACAACACAGAAAGCACCAGCTCGCCAGGCCCTGGGGGAGCACGCACCCATTGTGTCTTTCCATTTCCAGCGAAAACAACCTGTGACCAGCCTTCCATGCACCACCCATCAGCCTGGGGT
Organism: Heterocephalus glaber; assembly: GCF_000247695.1. The sequence continues at coordinate 31,975,535 of NW_004624735.1, forward strand.
GCAGAGCCCCTCTCCCCCTGCGGGTCCCCCACAGCCAGGGCAGGTGCTGTGCGGGTCAGGGGTGTGCAGCCACAGTGCCCCCAGGATGCCACCGCAGGACTCTGGCAGAGCCATTCCGTTGGCTTCCGGGCTTAGGCTCAGGTCTCTCCTGTCACTCACTGCACTCCCTCTCCTCCAGCCTCTTCTGGGTGTGCATGTGCAGCCCCTCCTCCTTCCATGACACACACACACACACCCCATGCCTCCAGCTCCTGAGGGACAGGAGTCCCCTCCTGGCCCAGGTCTGCACTCAGGCAAAGCTACTCCCGAGCAGCCACCAGTCCCCTCGCAGAAGCCCAGCTTCCTGCACATTGCCCGGCCCAGCCTCAGTCAGCACTGTCCAGTGCCTGGCCCTGTCCTGTCTTGCAGCTCTTCTGGTCTGCATCCTGCCCCTGGCCTTAACGCTCTGAGGTGCCCCTGGCCTACAGACTCCCACTTTTTGGTCATTTATCTTTGGATTCTCTCCTGCTTTCTCCTTAAATATTCTGATTCTGAAGCCAGGCAGGCCCAGGAACCTTGAGCAAGTTATTTAGTGTTGTTAGTTTCAATTTTCTCGTCTGCAAAATGGGTATACTGGCACAGGCTGAGTATCCCTGATCTCCAATGCTTGGGACCAGAAGCATTTCAGATTCTGGATTTTTCTGGACTCTGGACTAGTTGTATATTCACACTGATGTACCTTAAGGACGGGCCCCAAGTTAAACACAGAACCCACTTATGTTTCACATATGCCCAGTGCACACAGACTGAAGGTAACTGATAGAATATTTTTAGTCATTTTGTGCATGAAGTAAAGTTTAACGGTATGGAATTTTCCACTGTAGCACTACGATGTCTCACAAAAAGCTTCATATTTTGGAGTTTTTGAGATTTAGGATTTTTAGATCAAGGATGCTCAGTCTTCAACTTCCTGCATGGGAGTTGTTGTGAGAATTCGATGAGCTACTGCATGGACAGCACTTGGCACCAAGAAAGCACACGAATGTTAGCCAATATGGCATTATTAGTATTGCTATTAATTAATAAAACCGGGCTATTCTACAAAGCCTAAGGTTCTCCCACACTTGTTCTTTTCTAAATCCCTCCATTTTAGACTCCCATCCTCTACCCAATCCCAAGCCCTTAATTCCTGGTAATTTTTCCAGGGCTTTGTAAAATTAACACATCTATGTTAAGGGCCGGGTGACTCTAAGTTCTACTCTCAAGGAAGAGCAGAACAGCTGTGGCTGGGCATGTGACAGTCTGTCTGGTTCATCCCCTTAGCCTGAAAAATGAAGACGTTGGGCCTGAATAGCATTTTCCCAGGCATGATCTGGAAATTTCCGCCTCCCTACACACAGTCCCTTCGGGCAGAGCAGAGCCAGGGGCTCTATTAGTTCTTATTCGGATCCCATCTACACTGCCTGCTACCTCAGCCGATTGTGAAAGGGCTGACCCAGGTCCTCCTACGAAGAGGCTTTGAATTGGCACAAATCTCAGCTCGGTAAGGCAGGAAAATGAACCGCAAGCTCTGCTGAAAAACTAGGACAAGTTTCTGTTTAGCAAGTCTCCAGGTACTGTTCAACAATCACTGGGTGTCATGAGCCTGAAAATATGCCCCTGCCTGGTATAATGTCTCCTGATTGAGCTGACATTTCAGGCAGGAATAGTGAATTTTAAAACCACACAATTACTAGTAGTTTGGAAAAACCTTTTGAAACACCATGCCAATCATTTAATTCATTTTCCAAACTCCTTTTAAATGCAAAATATGCTAATATGTTGTTGGAGTGTCCAGCAGCAAAACCTGGTAGACACTGGGGGTTAAGTGGAGGGCTGGTGGGAATGGGGCACTGCCAGAATTATGGTCCATTTTCCCTCGGAGAAGAAAACAGGGCCATGCCCGGACCACCGGCTGCAGATGGTGTGATCACCCTTAGAAGCACAGACAGGTAAGAATGGCCTCTTTCTACCAGGTCAGTCCTCAGTCACCTCCTCCTAGAGAGGAGAAGGCAACGAAGGAGGGAGCAGAGAGAGGGCGAGAGAGAAAGGTACAGCTTGATGGGGTGAATTAATTTAGGCCCAAAGGTTTTTGATGAATGACAGAGTCCTGTCCTTCCCAGGACCGGTTTCTCTCACCGGAGAATGAGGAGGAGGATGAATTATAGACCAGGAATATCCCCTAGCATTGGCTTCAGGGTGAGTCAGGTTCTTTACCTGATATTACACCCATCTGCCCAAACCCAGAGGCTTTTGGCTTCGGAACCAATTCCGAAATGCCACTAACAGTCAGAGCGCGGGTCACCTAAGAGGCACACACTGCCGGGTGCCGTGCTGGGCGCCCAGCCCTGGGCCACAGTGCAGAGCAGGCCCTTTACAGTCATCATTAACTGAGCAACTAGGACACTGCTAGCATGAGCACAAGCCTCAACTGCAGGGAAGAGACACAGCACAAGGGAAATGAACACACGTGGGCACCTCAGGAGGAAAGCCAGATGCGGCCTACTGCATCTTAGCCTAGGGCTTGCAAATGGGCAGCTGAGGCTGGATTTGACCCCCATAATGCCCTATATAGTTTTTTTTTTTTTTGGTCTCGGGGATTGAACTCAGGAACCTATGCTTCCGAGGCATGCACTGGAACCACTGACTTAAATCACTGGCCCGGCCCTATATAGTTTTTAAAACATTTTGGAATCAACTCATAGACATCAAGAGTTCCAACTTTCCCTGAAAGAATAGAAAAGGACCACGAACATCACACAGGTCACGTTCCTGGCTCGTTCACTGGCAACGGTCCCTTTTGGCCTGGGGTTGCCACACTCCTGTGACTTTCCCCCCAGCCTCCCGCCTCCTTTGCAAGGCTGGCCTAGGTCACACACCTCCTTCACTGCAAACCTGGAACCCAGGGGGAGAAGGCAGGGAGGCTGAGCCTGGGTCTGTGCTGCCTCCCGGCCTGCGGTTGGCTGTGCTCCGAGGAGCGGTACAAGGACACAGGGACCACAGCAGAATGCTGACTCTCCCTGGCGAGTGGACAGGCCAGCCAGGCCGCGGATGCTGGCCACGCCAAGTGGCTGGGCTGAGCAGCAGGGCTGCAGGGAGGCGCCAGAGCCAGAGCAGGCCGGAGAGAGCTCAGGGAGGAAGAGAAGGGTTCTTGGCTGGGCAACTGAAACCCTGTTCAATTTTGTTTATTTATGCCTTTAAAATGTATTTTATTATGAAACAGAGCACAGGTACAGAAAAGGACTTAATACACAAACACAAACTGTTTTCAACTGTTTATGATTTTTTTGGCTCCTGTTTTCTTTCCAAAAGGTATCAGGGCTCTTTCAATCTGCACTCACTGCAGAGTTAGAACTCAGCCTAGCCAGTGGGCTGAGGTGGAAGGATACGAAGCTGGGAGCCCAGCAATAAGGCTGCTGGAGATGCAGCTCAGTGGGTTTGATCCCCAATATTGAAAAGAATTAACCTCCTGTCACTGATTCTGTTAGGATAAAGGCACCAGAAATCAGGGCCAGGGTCTACCAGGGGCCCCTCCAAGTAAGAGAATGGTTATAGCTGGATGTGTCCCCAGAGTCACACACTGAGGCCCAACCCTGGATGTGATGGCATATGGGGGTTTGGGGCAACTGGGTCTAGCGAGGCTTGAGGATGGGGCCCTGATGGGATCAGAGCCCTAGGAGGAGAGGAAGGGAGAGCAGACACATGCATGGCAGCCACTGGGAACCAAAGCTGTCAGCCTTGACCCTGGGCTTGATCTGCCCCCCGAACCGTGGGAAGCGCCTCCTGTTGTGGCAACCTGAACGGACTGTGACAAACTTCTGGGGACAGTCATGCATGAGTGGTCTGTTGTGAGGTGGGCACACAGTTCGGGTGACAGACCGGACTTGCCCAAGGTCTGACCTACACTACCAAGCCATGTCCCGCAGGCTTTTCCTCTAGTCTTTACTGCAAGCAGGGCCTCTCACGGAGCAGAGGGCTGGGAGTGGGTATGAATAGGGGCCTTCTGCAGCCAGGCCTCTTCTTCATGAAAGGGTCAAAATTTAAACTGACAGTCAGAGCTGTGTGGCCCTCTCAATTTGGAACTACACCACCTATAAAATACCCTGAATCACAGAGGCGAGATACAAACCTTGTGATATCCTACCACACAGCACTATTCTACTGCATGGTATTTTCTGAAATGTGAAAGTTATCTTGATTGAAATATTTTACAGATCCACTAGTTTTATAACCTAATTTTAATGCTTTTCACATTTTAATATGTTGGAGGCTAACACATGGGAGTGGCTGGGGTCTCCTCTAGCCCCTCTGAGGTCTGATCAAATACCCAGACATGAGGGGGCCTTCAGCCATCAGAACGAGAATGGAGTGCATGAAGAGGAGACTCAGCCAAGGCACATGACCTGCCGCTTGTGGAGTGCCAGAACTATGCTGAAGGCTGGGCCAAAGGTGACTGCACCTCGCCCATGGGGAGGTCACGGTGTAGCTGGCAGATGATGAACCTGCTGCACAGTTATGGGACAAGGACTGTGGCATGCAGTATGGAGTTGCTGGGGTCTCAGAGGAGACTGTACCTGGGGGCAAATGACATGATGGTAGGCGCAACAGGCAGAAGAGTGTCCTCTTGACTCCCTGAGAACCTGAGACTGTCCCCTACCTTGCAGAAGGGCCTTTGCAGATGTGACCAAGGGAAAGGTCTTGGCTCACCGAGTGGACTCAATGCAACCATAGACTTCTTAAAAGTGAAAGAATGAGGCAGGAGAGTCAATGTTGCTCATTAGGCACGAGCAAGACTAATCTGGACCCTGTTGTCCTTGAAAATGCAGAGGAAAATGGGATCTAGAGGCTGGAGGCCAGGAAGCAGGTCCCCCATGGAGCTGCGGAAGAAACAGCCCTCACCCACACTCTGACTTGAGCTCAGTGAGACTCGTTTCAGAATTCAAAGCTGTCAGACAGGGCCGCAGCTGTGTTGTTCTGCATCACCAGGTTCGTGGTGATTTGTTACCGCCAGCATAGGAAACCCATACAGGAGAGCGAGACAGAGACGGGGTGGGGAGCAGCACCCTCTCCAAGCGCCTGAAAAGCAAGAGCCCTGGGCTAGGCCTCTCTGTGTCCTTCTTGGTTCCAATGGTGGAGGGGACTAGCCGCTCCTACATCGGCGGGACACACTGCCAAGGCTGACTGAGAACAGCATGTTCCAGAGCATGTCTGGTGGAACTGAAGTCCTTGGGGCTCTCAGCGAGGGTTTGTCAGAAAAGAGAGCAATTTGGGCAGCAAACTGTTCCTGTATCAATGTTATGGTTTTCTGCAGGCACCAGGAAGCTGAGGAGACCAGGACAGACCGGGGTCTGCCCTCATGGAGCAATGTGGGGACTGAGCAGCACACACGTGAACTGGTGCTGCAATCTGTGTCCTGCAAAGTTCACATGTTGGAAAATTAACCCCCAGATTCATATATAATGAAGTATTTGGAGGTGGGGCCTTTGAGAGGTAATTAGCATGAGAGGTGGTCATGAGAGTGGGCCCCTACCTTGGCATTAGTGGCCTTAGAAGAAGGGGAGGGGACACAAGCTCTGTCCCCCATGGGTGCCCTCTGCCATGGCATGATTCAGCAAGAAGCCCTCACCAAATGTCAGCACCATGCCTTGGACTTCCTGGCCTCCAGAACCATGAGCTAATAAACCTCCACTCTTCATAGATTACACAGTCTGTGGTATATAGCTAGCAACAGAAAAGAGAAACAAGCTGATTCCTGTTGGATATCAGTGCCAGGAAGAAAACGAAAGCTGGTGAGGAGAAAGCAGGTTTCCCTAGGGTGGTGAGCTGGCCTCCCACTCTCAGGTCTGACTTAGCACCAGGTGACCAGATGAGTCAAGCAGGAAAGATAAGGAGAGAGGTGCTGAACACCTTTGAAGTTAAGGTAAGCAGCATTATTTGTGGAGAAGTCCTGAGGGTTTGTGTGTATAAAAAGATTTATGTGTTCATTTGACACAGTGTTTATTAAACCAGACGGTGTTCCAGGCACTGGGAGACAGTACTGACAAAAGACGATGGTCCCTATGGCATGGAGCTGGTTATTGTGGGGGAGACAGGTACTATAAAAGAAAGTGGCTTAATACAGATACAGTATCAGGAGGCAAAAGCACTCAAGGGCAGAGAGGGTGAAGGGACAGAAGGTGTGGATGGCAGCAGTCACAGTAGTCTGGGAAGAGATTTCAGAGGTGTTGACAAAGGGGGTGTTATGGCTTGTATCTAGATGCCCCCAAGCCTCATGTGGTCACAGATAGGGTGTTTGGGAGATGGCTGGATCATGGGTGTGTGATGGGGGATTAAGGACATATGATGATTAAATTGGTTTGGCATAGTTCTAGGTGTGGATAATGGGAAGGCCTATCCTGGGTGTGGGTGAGATAAAAGGGAAAGGGAGGCTTGTTGCTGCTGCTTCACAGCTTGCTGCCTCCTGCCTTCTCTACCATGGACTGTTTCTCCTCTGTGATGCCCCTCTGCCATGCTGCCCTGCCTTACAGCCATCTGAATATAGGCTGAAACCTCTACAAACTGTGAGCTAAGATACACCTTTCCTCCTTTAACTTGTGGTGTCCAGTATTTTGTCCCAGCAACAAGAAAGTAACCAAGACACAGGAAGAGAGTAACAACCAGGGTAAATCAATGAGTAACATTTCCCAAACTGAGTGACAATAGACCCCTTTGTGACAGAGCTTCTTGGAGCCTGTTTCTCAGATCACACTTCAAGGAATGCTGCTAAGGAGAGCTGAAAGGGGGAGCTGACACTGTCATACTCCAGCAGGACCTGGGTTCTCTGTCAGGGTGGAGACTGAATATCACAAATGTGAAGTCCACTCCTCCAGATTCATACCAGGAAGTGGGGGTGCCCGAGACTCTGCCCAACTTCAGGCCTGGCACAGGCTGTGCATCCCCTGGGCTGCCCTGGATTCATCTGGTGCCGGGGTTCACAGAGCTGGGGAATGTGCTGCACCCCTGGTGAGAAGAGAAGGCCTCTGCAGGTGCGAGCAGACGTCTGTTTGTCACATGCAGGACAGAGCTGTGTGTCAGAACAAGGGCCATTCTCCGAGGCAGCACACTGCAGAGGACTTGGGCTTAGTTTTGAAGTGCACCTGAGAGATGATGATGACAAGGTCTCCATTTCGAGGGATCTTTAACCTGTCCTCCTTCAGCCTGCAGTAAGGGAGCATCCTATATCCAACGACCAGGAACAAGACTTAGGCCAAACCAGGCGGCACAGCCTGTGACCATGGAGAGTACACCCTGAGAAGGTTGCTAATGTTCTCCCCAAGGAGGCCACAGGGAACGTTACCTGCTCAGGGACATTGGCTGCAATGTCATTTGCTGTCTAGAGGAGGCTGGCTGGACTTCCTCACAGTGCAAATTGGATGAGGTGCATTATGCATTCGGAGCCTGCTGCAGCAGGAAGGCTGCCCCAGGAGCAGCCTGCTCAGAGATGCTGGCCTTGGCATCCGCAGAGGGCCTTCCAAGTGCCTGACCAGACCTTACCATGTTCCCTCCCTGGGCAGGAAGCCAGCACTCACACAGATGGGGGGAGTCTGCCTCCGAGGAGCCACTGTCTTCCCTGGCCCTGCTTCCCAGGAGCCATGCCATGAGCACCAGTCCCCACTCAGGAGCTTGCTTCCCCTACCACTTGCTCGTCGCTGGCTATCTTCCTGGCTCAGCTCAGACCCCTTCTTCTGGGCAGCTGTCTTGGTTGGGGTGAATCCTGCCACTGTGGGTCCTGAGGCTTATCGCGCCTCTTGTGTGAATGCCAGAGATGGCGTCCTGCCCCAGCTCTGCTGCTGACCAGTCCTGGCCTCACTGGACCTCACTTGTGAAAGGTGGGATGGATAAGACATCCTTAAAGTTCCCTCCCGGGCCGCACCCTCTGAGAGTTCCCTTTCCAAAACAAGAGCCCAGTGCTGGCAGCAGCCCAGGCAGAAGTCCTGACCTGGGCAAACCCTCTTCCTTAGCCCTAAAACAATGGGGGCAAGCTACAGTGCTGGCTTCCACACTTTAAAAAGGCATGAAATTCATTTTTTAAAAAATGCAATCCAGGGCTGGGTAGATAGCTCAGTGGTAGCGCACTTGCCTAGCATGCACAGGCCCTGAGTTCAATACCCAGCACTGAAGAAAAGGCAAACTAATTCCTAAAACCGGTGAGGCCAGAAGCACTTTGTTTGGCCCAGGAACAAGAATCTGGAAGGCCCATTTCTGCTCTGCCCCTGTGGCATCCCCTCCTCCTCTTGAAGTGCAGTTTTAAGATCGATGCCTTTGCTAATCACCCCAAACTTAGCTCTAAGTGTCACCATCAGGGGCCACCTGCTCATAGCTCCCCACTACTTGCTGCATCCACGAGATCCTGGGATTTTCTTTAGAGACATGTCCAAAAGATACCAAAGTTTTCTGGCTCCTCCCTATGTTTTGCTACATACTTGATTTCGAACACTGCTCCAGAGGATATAAGAAATGAGAACTGTGTAGGTTTGAAGGAGGAGCCAGGAAGAGACCCATGTCCACATCACAGCTCTGGAAGCCAGAGCTCCACTGCTAAGAGCAAAAGATGGAGAATACGCACAGCCTTCTGTCCACACAGAGGAGGCCTCGAGCCCATGATCGAGCCCACCCCTCAGAACAATCCTGGCCCCTCTGGGCCTTCACAGCACCCAGGGGAAGTCTAGTTCCTACCCAGGCAGGGCTGGGCAGCAGTAAGAATGTCTAGTAGCTGGGCCCTGGACACAAACAAGGCCTCGTGGTCCCAGCAGACGCAGCTGTCTCTTGTCCAGGACACCGAATGGTTGGAGTATTTCCGATGCACCAGTTACCTAGGTGTAGACGGTGGGGTGGCTTTCTACAGACAGAGCCGCACACCTCCTGGGCACCTGGCTGTGGCATTTGATGTGGAAGCCGGAGCAGGTGACCTTTCCGAACTGGAGAGAAACTTTGCATACTCTGAGTCGGACAATTTTTCTTATTTTGCACAAGCTCCAGAGCTCTGCTAAAGCCCTGCCTTGGAGGTGGGCTCCTCCCGTTTCCCTCCGTGCTCACCCAGCCTGGGAACATGTGCTCTCACTGGTCATTCTGTGTTGCCCCTGTGCCCTGATCCCAGCCCTCCAACTGGTGACATTTCCTTATTAATCCCACGACTCAGCCGACATTTTGTTCCCCCGCCCTGCTTCCTGGTCCCGCGCAGTGCTCTTGCATTTAACTGTCAAGCCTCCGGTGACACACAGCAAGTTGGAAGGGGAGGGCGGCGGGTGCTAGTTATAATGCGTGGCGTTTGCCCGCAGAACACGGCCATTTATTCCAGGCTGCCTGCCACAGGCCCGCATTCCCTGGCTCTATATATGGCCCTCTCTGCAGGCCCAAGTGCCACATCCTTGCCTCCTAGGAGTCCTGCTCCTCCAGAGCCAGCCCAGCCCAACTCCCTCTGCATGGCTCTCTGAGACAGAGAGTGAGGGACTGCGGGCCACCAGCCTGACAGGGCTTGGACAGCAGCTGGCTCCCCTCCCATGGGCTCAGAATAAGGAGGGCGAGGAAAAATGTACTCTTCGTGAACATTAGATCACCCCTGCTTTTTGCCAAGTACTTTTCAATTGTTTCCACTGGGATGTGACTGAGGTCCGAGGCAGACTTGGCAAACCGAGGGCTCTGAAAGCTGGATTTATGGACGTCCCTGGGAGGGAGGTGGGTGGGGGGCACCCAGGGAGGGGAGGGGCCAGCCAAGGCAGGGGGCTGGGCTGCTGCGGGCTCTCAGCTCAGGTGAGCATGGTGAGGGACATGAGAGAGAAGGGGCTCGGGCTTGTGTGGGGGCATGGACACGAACACCTCACCGCCGTCTGGAAGCCAAGGCTGGAGCAAGGCGGGGCTGCTGGGGGAGTGACCGCTCGGGGCTCCTCATCTCTGTCCTTCCTGCTGTCCTTCTAGAGCCCCGTGGAAAGGACACCTGGAAAGCCTCCTCCAGTTTCAGGCGGGGAGTTTTACTTTGGTTCTTGGACAGTGTCGTGAAAACTTCCTTGAAGAGCTGTCTGCAGTAGACACAGGTTCGTCTTGGCCTGGCTGTTTGGACCTTGAAAAACACTCATCTTTTCTCCCCTGTTCAAAGCAAGGCCCAGCCCCTCCTCTGCAGACCCTTCTATGGTCATCCTGATATCTCTCCCTTAGGATGGAAGCTCCTAGCATGATGAGCACTAAGAATGCCAGTCTGGATGGACGCAGAACTTACTCCATGCCAACTGCTTCACACACGGCGTCACCTGAAACCCTCACAGAGGCCCTGCATGCAGAGCACTGGTGTGGAGGGGAGGAAAGACGTGCAGAGGCCAGGCAGCCAAGACCACCTGCACCCAGAACAGGTGCCAGGGGCTTCGGCTCCTTGTACCCAGCCTCTCCGCCGCAGGCGCTGGCTCCTGCCATGCCCACCTGTGCTCCACTGCCTGCTTGTATGCTGTCACTGTGTCTTCTTGCATGCTGGCCTCCTGTCTGTCCAGAGGACATCAGCTCCTTGCAGGTGGAGACCTTGTCCTAGGTGTGTTGCTTTCTCCTTCCCGTCCCCCTGAGCTTCCAGGACTGACTGGACCTCCAAAAACCTTCACTGGGGCTTTGTGCATCTTCTGCCCACAGGCTTGAGTCACCTGTAGGCTGATGCCCACGCTCTGGACTCTGAGGCCTCTCCAAGCATCCTGATAGCCACCGTCCTGCACCAGCCTCACAGTCACTGCTTTGCCTGGGACGAAAACAGGACTGGCACTTTAGGGGAAGCAGCAGCAGCAGGATCAATCCCTAAGCAACGAAGATCCTGTTTTTATGCAAATGTCCTCGGCTTTAAAACAAAAACAAATTCCTCACAGGGTGTCCGGGTGCCAAGTCTCTTCATGAGATGCATATTTCCAGCAAGGTTTTGCATCTGGCCTGTGTGAGAGACTAGCAGGGACTGGAAGAGGGCTGTATGGCAATTTTTCTCGAAATGCTCTGGCTGAGCCCCATGGCCACCCCACAGCCAGCCACAGTCAGGTCCCAACTGCAGACAGGGACCCTGGAAGATCGAAATGGGGAGCGTGTCCAGCACCTATCAGTGAAAACATGGGTGAAGAATGCGCCCAGGTCTGACTGAGGCTGGGCCGCTTCTAAACAGGCACAGGTGTCCAGTGTGCTGCGTCTGCCTCAGAGAGCATTAGGGTTTTGAGGTAAGATACCCTCAAATTCTCAGGTGTGCAGGGTGATTGGATCATGGGAGCACTGAACTCATCTGTGACACACCCACTAGTGAGTGCACAGCTGAACTGCTGTCAGGAGGTGGGGCCTGGTTGGTCACTAGGTGTCTTCCTATCTCCAGCTCCTGCCTTCTCTCTCTGCTTCCTGGCCGCCATGAGTTGAGCACCTTTTCCTCCCCTGTGTCCCTTTGCCATCCTGTTTCTGCCTTGGGGCCAGATGACCATGGACTGAATCTTCTGAAACTATGAGCCTAAGTAAATCTCTCCTTTAAGTTAGGTATTTTGTCTCAGCACCAAGCAAAGTAACCAAGACAGGCTGACTAGCGTTTACAGGAAGGTGTCTGCAGGGTGTCTCACCCCACCTGGCTCCAGGCACATCTTAGGGTCACGGGTGTTCAAAGGTATTGCTGGATCAGGGCAGGGCTGCACAGCTCACACCTGGCACGGGGCCCGGAAGCCGGGATGGTGGCGTTCCTGTGCTGCCGGTCACATAGCTGCGCCTCTCTCCTCAGGACGCTTCACCCAGGGCTCAAAGTCCAGCCAAGACTGCACTTCAAAGCCCGTTCTTCCTGGCTTGGAGCCCTCACTGCTGCCCCTTTCCTACCCAGGGGGCAGTCACAGGGCTCGGCTTGCGTCCAGTGACAGCTGGTGGGCCCGGGGTTGGGAGACAGAGAGTATGAGAGCAGGCTGTAGCCTCGGGAGCTGCCCCAAGGCATTTCTCCTCCCAGTGCCTCCCACATGGCAGCTGGTACCATGCACCTCATGGGCAAAGCTATGGGGCTGGAATGGTGGGTGGCTGGGGGAGTCTGGCAGGGTGAAAGGGCCTGGAAGTAGGACTTGTGGAAGCTAAGTAGAGTGGAAAGAGCATGGACAGCTGACAGTACTGCAATCCAACACTGTCACTGCGTCCAGCACAGCAAGAACTCTCTGCTATCCATGCTGGGTGCTTTCGCCCAGGCTTGCAATGAGACTACATTTCCCAGCCTCCCTTGCCACTAGGTGTAGCCACATGGTGCATTCTAGCCAATGGGATGTGAGCAGGAGTGGCTCACAAACACTTCCTCCTTTCCCCATCCACAGGCCAAAGGGAGAGCTACCAGGGCTAGGGGGAGTCAGCGCTGCCAGAGGGGATGAGCCTGGTTCCTAAACTGCTGCGTGGAAGACTGCGTGTTACACACAGGTCCTGAACTGTTGTGCAAACAAGACATACACTCCTGATGTGTTATATTTTGGGCTTGTTAGAGCGTCAGCCCGATCTAATAGTCCTTCACTAGCATGTGGCTTGGGTCTGTTCCCTAGCCTCTCTGGTCTTTGGTTTTCTCACTTATAAAATGATAATTTACAAAATCTTCCTGAGAAGCCCTGAGCTAATATTTATAGTGTTTTGTGACGAAGGCTGTGTGATTTTTGTGAGGCCTAGGTACTTTTGTCTCAGTTGCTCCCTTCCTCCATAAGTCAGTACATATTAATGAATAATTTTAGTTCACCTCCCAGAGTCCTGGGATTACAGAGGTGCTCCTGTAATACAGGTCATTATTATCATAATATTCATTTTTTGTCTATGATTTTAAAAGGAATACAAAGTAAGTATTTTCTGGGTCCTTACGATTACTGTGAACTCCAGGCACTGTGTTGTTGTTCTTAAGGGGAAGCTGCCCTGTCCACAGTGGTACACACAATGTACCGTAACTGTTGCTGATATTCATAGGAATAGTAGGATGACTGAGGTGCGAGACAGCAACAAATGGCTATGCAGCCCTTTCACATTCCACCTTTCACTTCCACTGCGTGACACGGCACCTCTATGTTTTTTGGTGGAGAAAAATGGAGGTTCAGGAGGTTCAAGGCAGGAACACCTGACACTCAGGGCCTTACGTCCAACCCAGTGCCAGACATTTCAGTTTCCCCAGACCTGTGATGAGGCAGGGATTCTTTCATCCCATTTTATGATTAAGAAAGTAAACTGATGCTAAGGACAAGTGGCCGAGCTGAGAGCAGAACGCCTCTCCTGGCCCCCAGCCAAATGCTCACTCTGCCACCTGGCCTCTGCTCTGTCAGGAGCTGTGTCATAAACAGACAGCAGCGGAGCCTCCAGGGGATTGGACGCCCCAGCACCTCCTCTCGCAGGTTGGAGAAGCAGTGCTGTAGGGCTGAAGGCACACAAAGTGTGTTGGATTCAAGTTGTGCCTTCTCTCTACTGAATGTGCTTCTCAGAAGGTCTAATTATAGCACCTTCTATTTTCTTGTAAATAATCACATCTGTCATAACTAATTTAACCGATCCAAGCCTCCAAGTTGGCAGTCTCGGCAGCCTGAGCCAATGTGTCAATTACGCCAAGCAGGCTGTGAGCAAAAGTTGCATGAAAGGGATGAGAGACAGAGGAAAACCAGTCGCAGTACAGAGACGGTGGGGACCAATGTGTGTTTTCCACGACAGTAATATCACCACCAACTCCCAGATGTGGCCAACGCAAGTCAGTCCCTCAGCAGTGCCTCAGTGAAACAGATGTAGTTAGCCAAAGAATAAAAACAATCTTCGTAGTGGAGAGCCAACCCCAGGGCTTGGCTTCTCCGTATCCTCCAAGTCTGCGAGGACCCCCAGGATGGCCATGGTGCTTGGCGCTGTCTTTGGGAGAAAGGCAGGACGAGGGCTTCCAGGGCTCGCTCCTGCAGGGATTTATGGGATGAACTCTTGCATGTTGCTATTCAGCCAGCAGAGAGTAGTAGCTAGACCTCGCTTTGGGTTCAAGTCCTCTGCTCCCACCCAACTATTCTAGGATAGTGTGGCTAAGCAAAAGAACTGGTCTCCTCAATGCATCTTGGCCTCTCACCTATGAATGGTGACGAGAATGTGACTCCCTGAGCCCACGTGGGTCCAGGCAGTGTCCCGGCCACGTGGCCGCCTGCAGGAGAGAACAAGCCTGCGTGGACACTAGTCACCATCCTCACTACGGAACAGGACACGCTCAGCCCTGTCCTCGAGCCACAGATGGCTTCCTTCTCCTCTCAGACCGCTCCACCGAGAATGGTCGCGCTGCACGTTAGAGGAGGGCTGAGACTAGGGCAGCAGCGGCCTCCTGCACTGGCGCACCTGAAGCTGGCTCACTAGTCAGGCACAGGAGGCCCCTGCATAGATGGGGAGCTGCATCTCCCAGGGGAACTGGGATGCAAGGGAGCTCTGCCCCCGGCCCAGAGCCCAAGTGCATCGGCACCAGCTCCTGGTGAGCCCGGGCTGCCAGGGGTGCGGGCTGCATTGGGGCCTGTGTGGGCAGAGGGCTCGAGAGGGCAGGGCCTGGCGCCAGGTGCCTGGGCGCTGACCTGGCTTGCTATGTACAGCGTGCCCTTGGGTGAGTCACCTCAGCTATTTGCACTTCAGTTTCCTCGCCTACACAAGAGAGTGTAACACACCTGGTTTCTCGTGTGGCTGTAAGGAGTGAATGAACTCACACGTCTGCAGCTACAGGACCAGGCACATGGGAAGCAATGAGTCTGTGTCAGAATTTACCGCACTGCTGTTGTGGTCACAGTGCAGGTCCAGGCCTTCCTTCTGTGCCCTGTGGGAACTGGGACCTTTGCTTGTTGACCTCAGGGCCTTTGCATTGTGCTACATCCCTATCCTGTTTCATTTTTTATTTTGAGACATCTCTAGGTTGCTCAGTTGCCCAGGATGGTTCAAACTTGTGATCCCGCTAGCCTCCCAGACTGCTGGGATTACAGGCATGTGAGGCCATACTTGGCTCCTTGTCTGGGATTTATCGATATACATGTTTAATACATTAGCCCCATTAGGGTTTTCTACATCATACCCCTCACTAGGAATGGAATTTCATAGTCAACCCAGAAATCCTGGCTCAAAGTTTAGTGCTAAGGGCCTCCTGATACTCGTCTGAGTTCCAGAGAGGCTAAGCTGCACCTCCTGCAAAGAAGGTACATTTCCAGAGCGGCGATGGGTGTAACTAGGGGGCCCAAGTTCCAGTCCAGTCCCACTTTCCCCACACTGAGGCCTTGGGCATGCTGCTTTCCCTCTCTAGGTATTAATCTTCTTCGCTCATGGATCTCAGCTGGTTTGTGCCTACAGCGGGGCAAGAATGGTGACTGTCTCAGAGCTGCTGTGAGCTTTGGCCACATGGAGATTGATGCTCACCGATGCAGCGAGGACCTGGCCTCAGCTGGTGTGGTGCCCTGGCACCCAGCCCCACGCCCCCCGGGCCACGACCTGGGCACCAGGCACCCCGTGCCCCCCAGCACACTCGTGCCACTGGTCTTTGTCCCAGCTGCGTCTCTGCCTAGAGTATTCTTTCCCCAAATAGCCCCTCGGCTCACTGCCCCACTTCCTTCAACTCTTAGGTTATCTTTTTCCATAACAATGGTCACTTTTCACACAGCATATGATTTCCTTACACAGCATGATTATTGCTTATTGTTGGTCTCTCCCCAGTCCAAATAGGTAAGTTCTGGGAGAGAAGACTCCTTCATTTTCTTCCCCCAGGAGCCTGGGAATGGATCTGGTGATGAGCAGGTGGTGATGCTCCACTGAGGAAGTGAATGAAGCACCCTGTGCTCGAGGCACATGCTTACCACACTCTGGGCAGCCTTCCTAAACATGAGGGGACCCTAACTCCTCCTGCGCCTTCTGCTCATGGAAGGCGTCTGCACTCAAATGCTGTGGACCTGCTGCTCTCGCCCTTCCTTTAGGGGGTGCAGCCTGGAGCGAGTGAGCTGGGACAACCCTTCCCTGCAGGCGACGGTCACTGGCCCATCCATTGCCTGGGAGAAGTCAGGCTTCTGCAGGGTCCGTTTCTGTTCTGCCCTATCACAAAGCAGCCCTGCAAGAGTGGCCCTGCAGCCTGGGTGCCTGATTGGCTCTTGCAGAGTGGAGTCAGGGCAGGGAGCACCGGAGTGGCCCCTTGGCCTGGGCGCTGGTCACGCCTGCTAGGCTGCCTTGGTCTGTACCCTCCCCTGGCCCGGTGCCTGTCCCAAGTGGCTCTGCACTGGGTGAGGGGCAGAGTCTCGTCCTTGTGATGCTAAAACCCCAACACCAAATGCTCGCTCTCCTTTAAAAAACGAAACTCGAGGCACAGAGGCCCCAGACTCCAGGTGGCCCTGGCCCTCTCTTCGCGGCCCTCTGTGGTCAGCACCCCCGAGCACACAGCTCTGTGGCAGGTGTGCCACCCTCGGAGGGGCTGCGATGGGCTCACCCTCTCTGCACTCCGCTCTGCTTCAAGGCCCCCACTGCCTGCACAGCCCTTCCTCACTCACCCGAGCCTTGACACCTCAGGGCCCACGTCCTGCTCACATGGGCTGGCTCTCCTCCTCTGCTGAGGCTCTGCAGGGCCGTCACTCATGCACTAGGCTCACGGTCCCTCCCAGCCTCATGGGATCTGTGACTACAGTGAGACAACAGAAGCTGCTTACTGCATGTCTACATGGTCTCGGGCGTGGGGCCAAGTGTGCTCCCTGCCTGCACATTTAATCCTCAAAGAAGCCCATGAGGGCGAGATCAGTGCTCCCCATTTTGCAGATGAGGAAACCGGGTTTTGAGAGGCGAAGGCCTTGTGTGTCACTGCAGCTCACGGGCAGCCGCTCGCTCTCTGCCTCCACCGCTGTCTCTCAGGGCTGCATGTAAGCCACAGGTAACCAGGTGGACAGAACGGGACCTGGGCCCCCCCGCACCTGGAGCCTCAGTCCGGGTGCCCTGCGGCTGGATCAGGTAACTGGTGAATGTATTCTGTGACGTCATCCAGCATTCCTCCACGTGTCTCCACAGAGCTAAGGAGCAGCCTTTGCAGACACCTTCACAAAAGCCAGCATGGCCTGACTTGGGGCTTTTCTTTTTATTTAACAGCTTGAAAACCATTTTTAAAGAATGAAGTTAGTCTGGCTCCACGGACCTAGGCAAGCCCGCGCTGCAGCACCATGCCCACCTTTCTCTCCCCAAACAGATCGGCCAGGGAGCCCCAGGCCAGCGGCGGGTACGAGCAGAGACGGGGCAGACCCCAGCCAGGCAGCGCCAGCCTGCTTCTGCACACCAGCAGTGGGGAGGCACAAGTAGACAGGCTGGGAAGGGAGCAAAGGACTGGCTCGGCATGCATTTGGCTCCCCTTTCCTGCTTCATAACTCCAGAGATCAGGCTGCACAGCTCAAATGAGGCCCCAAGTCCCTTCCCAAAGCACTCAGAAAACAGCGACAGCAAGTCTCCGGGTGCCTGGAGAGCAACAGCCTCCATGTGTTTATTAAGCCCTTATGTTTCCAAGCAAGTGCACAGTGCTGGATTTACATGATCTCTTAAAATGCATTAAATATTTTTAGCAAAGAAATGCATACTCATGGGTAAGCAATCAGATACTACGGAGGCTTACAGTGAAAGCCCTCAGCTTATGAGGAAAGCTAACTCTGTCCCACCTCAACAGACTTCCTAATAAAGTGACCTTTCCTAACCCTTTCTGTTCTACTTTTCTGGGTGGGGATCTCCCTAAGTACGGGACATTTAAAAATCTTTACCGAGATGGGATGCTGCAGAGGCAATTTTTGCCCCTCTTTACTGGTGATAAAAGGGCAGTTCACAGTGGTCAGGGTCATGTGGCTCGCAAAGGGCGGAGCCAGCATCAGACCCAGGGCTGCTGGAGGAAGTAGATGTGGTGGGGTCCCAGGGCTCTGGGGTCACCTGCTGTCTGGAAGCCTGCATGGACACAGCCAAATAACCTTGGGGTGCCACACAGGTCAGTTTTCCTTTCCCTCGGAGGTCTGAATTCAGCTCCTCCCTCTTACAGCTTTGGTTCGCCCTCCTCCAGCTACCACTGACCTGGTCCATCTCTGTCTTTGCATGCAAACACCCAGGTGATTCCAGCAGTTGAGTTCAGGGCCCTTCTGTCCCTGTCCAGGTGCCTCGCAGCACCCTGATCTCACCCTATAAGACAGTGCTGTTGACATTGGTCACCACTTCTACTAGGAGGCTACAGAATAGACCCGCCCCTTTCAGATCCAGCTTTTATAAGATGGGTTCCTTCTGCATCACAGACACTGTCATTGCTCGAGATGTGTGTGGCATAGAATGGGACAGCTCTGACAACACTTGTGAACAGTCTAGTGGGTTTGTAGCACCGAGCCAGGCTAGTGGGGTACAGGTCCTGGTGGGATGTTCAGTCGCTGGCTTTGATATCTGGCACAATGGCTCTCTTCTCTGTGACCAGCTCCTTGGCTGTGAACCTGGGAGGCTGTGGTTGTGAATTAGGAACTAAGTGGTTTAGCAGATGTGCTGCAAACTGTTCCAGGCAGATAGACTGCCTGGATGCCATAGACTCTTACTGCTGTTGTCTTATGCCCTGCAGCTTTCCTGAGGTGTCCATATCCCTTTTATGTGGTTCTCACATTTAAGAAGTATCAGGGCCTTAAAAGTATTCAAAGGTAAATTATGACATATGAATAAGTAAATTGAAAAGATAAAAAGTAAGTGAACTGACCAGGCAGCAGGAGAATTCAGTTAAAAGCAGAAGGAGCAGCCACAGTGGCCCTAGGTGAGGCCCAGAGCCTCTGAATCTCGCTGTCATTTTTCAATGGAGAGGCGGCAGGCACAGTGGTTAAAAGTCCCCGTCTGGACCTGAATCAGGAGTCTTCCACCTATGCCTTCGTGATTTGGGGCAACTTAATCTGCCTTTGTCTCGGTTCTCTCACCTGCAAGATGGGGCCATCGAGGCACCCTGTGAAGGAGGTGGTGATCATCTCAGGCCTTTCACATGGAGGGCATGGTAGGCATCAGTCATTACCATGGCGTGGGCAGCCTGGTCCCCGCAGGCCCGGCCACCCAAGCCCGGTAATCATTCCCGCAGGTCTTCTGAGCAAGAGCAGCAAATGCAGCTCCCAGCAACGCAGAACTGGTGGTCTTGGGCAGCGATACGCCTGCCACCAAAAGCGCCTAACACGCCGACTTGAATGGAAAGCTCTATTTTTTCTATTTCTACCTATAATACTGATTATAGTGCTTTTGCTTTTCTTCCCATGCAGTCTGGAAATCTTGAATAAATGTCAGAAAGAATTCCCTCAGTCAACTCTATGTGATATTATTAAAACTCTTAGGAGGGGACCATTTCCTACATTACCAGAAGCTTAAAGGGATCATATTTTCAATTACATTATTCAATAAGTGTGCCTTTTAGGGCCTGAGTGATGTGGCCGCGATCTGTCATTAACACATCAGTGGTTCGGCCCCCCGGCCCCCACCCGGAAGGCAGCCAGCCTGCAGAGGCGGAGCGGGAATGTCCGCCTGTGCGGGTCCCACAATGACAGCAGCTGCAGGCGGCTCTCTCCTGCACCATGCCACTGCCTCATCCTGCACACTGCTGCCCGGACACCTGGGCCTCCTCCTGCCAGCTGCTGGAGGTCGGAGGCCCAGGACCAACCCAACACCCTCCCCCTCCGAGGGGCCCAGAGGAAAGCAGTTTTGTCTGGCTCCTGGCCTCAGGCGTGCTGGATCATCCAGGCACCCAAGTGCGGCTTCAGTAGCACAGGGTAAATTGTGGCAGTGGTTTCGCGCTCAGGAGGGACAGCTGCTCTCCTGCCGCCCTGCCTTCTGGGGCCCAAGCAAACCCTCCTGCAGGCCACTCAGGCTCCTCTTCTGCAGCCCTGCTCACCTCTGCGTACCCCGAATTAACCTGCTGTCCACCCCATCTGCAGGGGCTGTCTCTGTCCTGCTGGGAACCTCACCCCGTGTCTCTGCACCAAGGGGCAGGCATGAGCTTGTTCTGTGCTCCCATCCACGGAAAGCCTTCCTGTGCTCATTTCCGCACAGCAAGCCTGCGGCACTGAGGCCAGCCCAAGCCCGGGGCCTCAGCTTCAGCCTTGCTTTCCAGACCAGGCCTGGCTTTGCTGCTTGGTGAACCAGGGTCCATGCACGGCGAGCACCCCAAAGCCTGCAGACAAGAGGGAGGGCACCTAGTCCTGCATGGCGACTGCTGTGTGCAGAATGAGAACAGGGGCCTTCACCACAGGCTGCTAGGAGGCGGGAGGGCATGGCAGCCAGAGATGGGGGCGAGTCATCTGACCCAGGAGAGATGGGGTGTCCCTGGCAGCTCGGGAGGGCACTGGGTGGTGCAGTCTGGAGGGAGGAGCCCCGTACCTCTGAAACCCTGGTGTGAGAGCTCAGCGGGCAGGGTGTGGACCACAGGAAGAGCCTGGGTCCCCTCTGCATGAGGAGGTGAGGACCCAGCCAGGCCCGCCAGTGCACGCTTCTGTCACTTCCTGGGGTCCCTCACTTGGGGGTCCCTCCAGCCACGGGGCAGGCCTGAAGTTCAGGAGCCGCCCCAAAGCAGCAGCCTGGCTGGTGCCCCTGGCAGTCGGGGAGCGCCCAGCCCTGGTGCAGCTCAGGCAGCCATGTGGCAAGGACTGGATAGTGTGCTTCCGTGGCCCCTCCTGCAGAGCCCTTCCCTCCTCAGAAACTGTGTGCACTGTTTCGGGGGACACGGAAGGACCTGGCCAGGGCAGCACATGGGCCTCTGATCCCTTCTCTGCCCTGGACTGGCATCATGTGCACTGTGGGCCTTCCAGACATAGGGAGACCTGGGTTTGAACCCAGGCTGGGCTGCAGCAGGCAGGGGACACGAGGACCTCAGGCAGCCTCCCCAGCCCCCGTTCCTCCACTGGGAAACGGCCGCCACATGGCTGTGCAGTGCAAGTTCAAGTGTGAAGACGTGAACCAGGCATCTGAGGAGCGACGCGGTGTGCCATCACTGCTCCCACCTGGACCACAGTGGCCTCTGACACTGCCACCCAGCACATCTGCATATTCAACTCTCAGGACACCACAGGCCCCCAGGGGATGGGGAAACTTTCCTCACCTACAGCCCCAGCTCTCAACACCAACCTGGCACGCCGCAGGCACTCAGCCAACGTTTGCTGATCGAATAATGGGAAGTGAAATAATCGCTACAAACCCCAAGGGCTGATGGGGTCCCTGGAACACTCGTTTGCTCACTCAATCTTAGTCCTGAGTCCCTAGGAGGCACCAGGCACCGTCCTGTGGTCTACACAGCTGCAGCCATGGCTCTGGTGCCCTCCCCGGGTGGCAGAGCCTCCGGCCAGACTGCCCAGGAGCTGACAGGACGCTCATACTCTGGGGAATCTGCCTCGGGCCGCCCGGATGGGGAGCACATGGCGGGCGGGCGCC
Source organism: Heterocephalus glaber (assembly GCF_000247695.1). The sequence goes on from NW_004624735.1 coordinate 31,996,952, forward strand.
ACAGGCCTGGGGACCAGGATGAGAGCCGGCTCCTGAGGGGAGTGAAGAAGGCAACACAGGGGGGCGAGAGTCGCACAGGGCGCAGGAGCAGGGACCACAGCAGGAAGCATCCCCCACGAGACGGGGGGGGGGGGGATGCCGTGTCCACAGGGGCAGATCTGAGCCCCGGACACAGCCTCTCCCTAAGGGACAGCAGAGGCCGGAGCCCCTCCCAACCTCAGTCAGCCCGCACCTGGCCGGCAGGAAGAGGGCGTGGCCTGCACTGTCAGGTTCCCACCCCAGTCCCACCCTCACCAGCCCAGAACGGGAGGAGGTGAGGACGGGTTCCAGCCCGGCCCCAGCTGTGGCCAAAGCCACCGGGTCCCAGCCTGTGCTTTCCCAAAGGCACCGCAGCTGCCCGACCTGGGCAGAGGAGCTCCTGCGGGCAGTCTCCCAGCCTCCTCCAGTCTTGAAAAAAGTGACTTCTCAGAGACACCGGGCTCCACTGGGGAGCAAAACTACGGAATTCCAGAGGAGGAGGAGAGAGGGCAGCACCTCCCTCCACCCACCCTCGGTAACTTTCCCAGCCAGCCCTCTGCTGCCCTGCCTTAACTGCCCTTTCTCTTTCACTTCCTCAGATTCCCTCCAAACAGCCGCTCCCCTCCACCTCGGACGGACGGCTCAGACCTGCAGGGCAGCATGCTGGCTCAGTAACACCTGGGTGGTGTCCAGCAGTTCTTGGGGACATGTGCGAAAGCGTCTGGTCCTGCAGGGCCTCAGGGAAGGCCTGAGTCCACAGCTGCTCCTGGAGCCAGGGCAGCAGCAGGCCTCTGACAGGCAGCGCGGCTTGCTGAAACCAGCCAGCCTGGAGGGCCAGAGCCACCCCAACCCGCATCTGCTCAGAGTCTGTGTGTCCACCTCCACCTCATAGGCAGGGAAGCTGGGGCCAGAGAGGGATGCCTGACCCACTCGAAGTCAGCAACGGTGCATGGCTGAGTGAGGTAACCATGAGTCTCCCAGCCCTGGCCTGAGTACAGAATTTCTCAGAAGAGCAGAAAAGTTCCACGTCAGCATACCAAACAGAAAGACTGAGACTGTCTTCCTCCACATGCGCATCTGGGGGCAAGGGGACGCTGCTAACCATTGGTGCTTGCTTAAGTCCAGATTTCGCTTCTGAAATGAAAACATCTCCTGTGTCCCCAGGGTCTCTGAGTACAAGCCCCATACCCAAATCAGTTCACGAGGAGCCTTGATGTGACGTCAGACGCTCGGTCTGACAGTCCTCGAGGGAGGTGTGCAGGAAGACGGTCCCTTAGCTGGGTATTTCATAAAAAATGATGATCCACCCGACGTGCCCTGCAACCTTATCACAGACGCCCATAATAAAGCAGGCAATTGGAGTAACAGTGCTTTCTGCAAACTTAAGAGTCAGGAGTTTTCAAGGGTTGTTAGTAAACAAACAGCCAAACACTACAGAAAAAAACGATGATCCACCCGATGTGCCCTGCAACCTTATCACAGACGCCCATAATAAAGCAGGCAATTGGAGTAACAGTGCTTTCTGCAAACTTAAGAGTCAGGAGTTTTCAAGGGTGGTTAGTAAACAAACAGCCAAACACTACAGAAACGTACAGCTTCTTTGTTCCCCGAAAGGCTTGGTTTGCAGTTGAACATCTGCAGACGAGAATGTGCACAACAGCCCTGCAGCCTCCCTGCATCCTTGTTGTTGTTAAGTTTCCCACTAGTGTGCACTGTCCACACAGGCGCGCTCCAGGTGCAGGTTTGCCAGTTCTTTCAGCCACCCCATGATTTCGAAAGGGGAAAACAGCACTTAGTTCCTTAGCTCCGGCCTCCCCCTTCCTCTCTCCTTCCCTCCGGCGGGAGAAGACAGCTTTAGTGACCACAAGCTGTTCTCATGACAACTTGAGCACTCGCTGTGCACCTGCCTTTAGAGTTACCCATGGCACGTGTTTCATCCACTGCCAAAACCAGTCCCCACTGCTGCATTTCTCCAGCTGGTGTGGGTCCAGCAGCACTGCCCAGCTTGGAAATTCCACCTTGCACAAGGGGTGCCACCACAGCTTGGGGCTCTGCAGACACATCTGGGACACGGACAACCCAGGCTCGGCAGAAGCTGAGGTTACAGTCGGGGGGCTGGTTGCCTTTGGGGGTGCCAGCAGAATGAAAAAGCCAGAGGGTCCCAGGACTCTGGCTATAGCTGCTGGACCAGGACAGTGAGTGGATGAAAGGGACATAGTCGTACCAGTGTCTTTTGTCCTCAAGGCCACTGAACCGCAGGACAGAATGTCACCAGCTGTGCCGCATGTGCCATGAGAAACCAAAGAGCATTTCCTGTTCTCAAAGGTCAATTCAAATGCCTGTTACTACTGCAAAGCAAAACCAGAGTTAGTGGGTGGGTGGGCAGGACTCCTCCAGAAGCTCAGAAAGAAGGAAGTTTTGGCACCTCTGGGTATAACCAAGTTGCCCAGCCTGAGAGCTTTGCGGCCTGAGACAGAGACAGCCCTCAGCACCTTGGGGTCCAGGGCTGCCCCCGTCTGCTCTGCGGGGCAAGCAAGTCACACTCCCATTTCCAGGGACCCTAACCTCAGCATGTAAACCATGTGCTAAAATGGGGCGGTTCACCAAAACGGCACGGAATAGCCACACTTCTCCAGATGCTTCCTTTGCTCACCTCCACCCACTCCCTGCAAATCTTAAGTGATTAGCTTTGGCAGAGAACTCTATGCAATTCCAAAGCCAAAAGACAAACAAGAACAGGACAAGACAGTGAGGCAAAGGTTCTCGGCCAGCTTCTGCCGATAGTCATCTGAGGTGGTGTGTGGCGTTCCTTCCTCGGTGACGGTGGAAGAGCTGTGCTCCCACTCAGCTAGCCGTGGAGCGTGCTGGGGACCTAGGCCTGGTGCACTCTCTGGCCCTGGGCACTGCAGGCAGTGGCGAGAGGCAGAGGGAAAGGTGCATTCAGAAGTGGGAAGGAGCATCCATCGATGCCAGCCTGCAGTGGGTGGGAGAACTGCGCCACCCGGTAGCTTTGATCTGGAGCACTCCACAGGGCAGAGGGCCCTGAGCAATGCTGGATGTGGGAAGAGTCCAGTCTCCCTTCCTCCCCAGGAGAAACCCTGGGAAAGGCTGCGCTAGGCTGATCTCAAACATCGGCCTGTTGGCTGCCTGGCTGTCTGGTCAGCCAGGAATCCGTGCACAGGCGGTACCCGAAATCCCAGGCAGGTCACCCCAGGATGAGCTGGTGGAAGAGGGTCCTCAGCACATGCCATGTTTTCAGAGTGGCTGGTGAACTCACAGGTATTCCTGAGCAGGGTGCTGGGACCAAGGCTCTTACATTTGGGTTCCAGGGCATTGTTAGAAAGTGAGGAAATTCCAGAGAAATAAATCTGACAAAAAGCAGTATCCCATTCATTGCTCTAGTATCCCTGCTGGTCAGCGACACAGGACACCTAGAAGGTGTGCAGTGATGTCCCGTGTGAAGAAGCGAAGTGCCCCTCGTCCCTACCACTGCTGTCCTAACCCAGGCTGCCGCAGAGCTGCACACGCAAGGAGCGTGAGCACCGTGTGGGACCCGGGCCTCCTCCACAAAGGGAGTGAGCTTGGGCTCAGCTACCGCCTGCCAGGCCAGGGAAGAGACAGTAATGCTCCCCTCCGCACCAGAGCCTTGAGAACAGGAGCCATTAACACCCTTATTAGCGCTGGGCAGTAATTAGGGGCTCATTAATGTTAATTTTCTTTATGCCAGACTGGCTGCTCAATGCCAAAGCAAGCTGGTATTCTATGGAACGGTAAATAGGCTGCAATTAAAAAAAAATGTTTGATGTCCTTTCAGCTCCCCAGGACAGTTGCTCCACATCCCACCGGGAGGCAAAACTGAGTGCTGTCTTTGCGGCCCAAAATGGCACTGGGCTGGGTGTCCGGAAGCTGTCAGGCCAGGGCTCTGCCTGGTTCCCACTTTGAGGGCTGCATCCTGACGAGAAGGCCAAGGCCTGCCCCAGGGACAAGGGGCTTCCTCTTGCCTCACTGAATGGAGAGGAGAACAAGGTGGAGGTGGACCTTGGTGGGACAGAAATCCTGGCCGGCCCCTGGATGTGCTGTGCTCCCATGTGCCAGCTCCCTGGGGCAGGACAGACTTGGCCTTTACACAGTGTGTGTCCACTCCTCCCCTCCTCTGCCCTAGCAGGCTCCGAACCAACGGTTTCAAACGACGCAGCGGCAAAACGTCAGCAGCCCCAGTCCCCAAGCTACAATTTGGAAGACAGCTACCTTGGAGAGCTGTTGTCTTCCAGGGGACTCCGAAGGAGAAAGATGTCAGCCTTTGTCTGAGAAGCCACTGGGACAGTGCGGTTCATCATCCCTGCATCCTGTGTCTCAGCCAGGGACTCTGCTGGGTTTCTTCGTCTGTCACAGGTAGCCTGTTAGTCTTTGTTCCTTACACACACACACACACACACACACACAAACACGTGCACATGCACACACACATGCACACACATACACACACGTGCAAACATGTGCACACACATACACATACAGACACACACATGCGCACACAACTTCCCTATGTTGCCCAAGATGACCCAGTGGGACTATTAAGGTTTAGTAGCTTGTTAGTCTTTGTTCCTTACACACACACGTGCAAACACACACACATGTGCATACATGCATGTGCGCACACACACATGCATGCGCACATACATACAGACACGCACATGCGCACACAACTTCCCTACATTGCCCAAGATGACCCAGTGGAACTATTAAGGCTTAGTAGCCTGTTAGTCTTTGTTCCTTACACACACACGTGCAAATACGCACACACATGTGCATACATGCATGTGCACAAACATGCACACACATACACATACAGACACGCACATGTGCACACAACTTCCCTACGTTGCCCAAGATGATCCAGTGGGACTATTAAGGTTTAGTAGCCTGTTAGTCTTTGTTCCTTACACACACACACACACACACGTGTAAACATGCACACACACGTGTATACATGCATGTGGGCACACATGCATGCGCACATACACATACAGACATGCACACACGCACACAACTTCCCTACATCGCCCAAGATGACCCAGTGGGACTATTAAGGTTTAGTAAGTTCGACCTGCTCTCCTGTTCAGGTGTTTTCTTTTCTTTCCCCTAAAAGGTGTGAAGTGGTGACAGACTGGCAGGGGACAAGGATGAGAAGCTGCACTTGTGCCAAGAAACCCCTTCGCAGGGAAGAAAATGATGCTTCTGCTGCTCATTCGAGTCCTGCGATCTTTCCTATGCAAAGCTCTCAACTCCGGAAGGCAGCGAGCCCCTCCCCACCTTTTAAAGTAGAGTTGGCCTCAAGTTCAGGCTCTGTTGAACAAAGTTGAGACTGCAAGCCGGAGAGAGACCTAGTGTGATCACCTGTGATATAGCTGTGTCCATCCAGGTGGCCAAGCAGCTCCTGACCGCAAAGAAAGGTCACGGCTAAGCCAAAAGAGAAGGAAGTGGATCCAGGTGGTACCCAGATTCCATGTCCAGGCAATGCAGTGCACGAGCCAGACAGGCAGGCGGTTGGCAGACAGGCTGCACAAAGCTTCCCGGGCTGGAAGCTGCCATGACTGCTTCTGGTTAGATGGTCCCATGTCCATCCTCCAGGATGTGGCAAGGACCTGCCACCAGGGGCAGCAGCGAGCAGCAACTCATTCCACACCTGTGGGCACCCACGGAAATGCAGAGGCTTTGTGAACTTGCAAGGGGCCAGTCCTGTGCTGGTGCTGGGAGCACGGAGACAAATAGGAAACTGTCCTTGGGCTGGAAGGTGGCTCAGAGTTTTGTCAGGAGACTGATGTGCAAACCTATTAGAATCTGCAAGCCAACAGTTTCCTCGGCACTCCTGCCTCTTGGAGGAGGGATGAAGTATCTCTACACCAGGAACAAGCAGGCTTGCTGAGCTGAGGGGAGGTCTTCTGGGGACAACTTACGTGTGGGAAGGAAGGGAGGGCTGAGAGGATGATGTCTCAGGCTTAGGGGCCCGTGTGGTCTGACTGAAGGGCGGAGTAGGCGGCAGAGGCGGAAGCAGTCACAGCAAAATACGCTTTGTAGAAGAGGTTGGCTCCCAGGCAGCCTCCATGCTGGAGCCAGGACCGTGGACTTGATCCCAAAGTCAGCAGCCACAATCTGGCAGTTTGCCTGTGCACGGAGAGCTCACTGAAACACTTTAATACATTCAGATGGGGCATATGCATCCCTCTTTGATCCACTCCCCGCTGCTCCTTGTTACGGCTCCACATTTCAGCCCTCCAGTCTTCATGCTCCCTGCAAAGCCCCTGGGAGCATCTGGGTTGGTAAGTACTGGGCAGAGGCAGAGGCTTGGGGGAGGCTGGTGAGCCACATGTCAGGGCAGCTGAGAAGGGAGGGACCGGTGATGGGTGACACAACGTGTGCTCCTTCCCGTGAGATTTTCTCCTTTTCTCTTACTTGGGAAAAAATAGATGCAAAAAACCAATTCTGGAAGTTTCTATTCACTTTTGTGCAGTGGGCCCTGCATTATGTCATCCTCCTATTCCCACACATGTAGGACACAGGCCGGGCTCGTGTTCAATTCCACTTATTGGTTCAACAACGATTTATTGAGCAACGACTCAGCCAAGGCTAGGTGCTGGGGGAGGGGTGGGAATATGGGAATCAAAGGGCAAAGCCCAGAGTTCAGCAACTCAGGGTCTCGACATGCGACACCACGTACGCCTACACTGGTGGACAGCCCAGGGCGACCCCTACACACAGACTGTCTCCACGGGTGGATGCCAGGCATGCACACAGCAGGAGGGCTGGGCGCCTTTGGTCCTGTAGCTCTGCCTTGCCCAGAGGCAGGACCCCGGGCTCCTGTTGCTAAGGAGCAAGTCTGCCCAGCCACTGCCTGTGCAGAGTCCGAGGGGCCTTTGAGCATTTGTCGTAGCTGAGGTTGGCAGCCACATATCTCTTCCTCATCCAGTGACCCCAAGGCTGACTGGCAGCTCCCCTCCCACAGGTCAATTGGTGCTCCACTGGCTGCCTCCCCTGGAAACACCAGCAGGCTGGCTGGTTACAAGCAAGGGTAGTGAGCTGGAAGACTGTCCCTCCTGCAGAATGGACCCGAGGCTACCCCTCCCTGGCTCGCTGTGGCCCCACAAATGTGACCAAATAGGAGTTTTCTCCTGCTTGGGAAGCCTGGCACTGTACTCTGGCTTTGGACGAGGTGGAGTCAGACACGGGGTGTCTCAGCCCAGCAGGGAAGCCCATGCGGTGGGCTCTTCGGGACCAGGACTCCCAGGCAGGTCCTGGGTCAGAGCAGAGCCTGGATGGTCAATGTCCTTCGTCCCAGCCATTGGGACATGGCCCCTTCTTCCGTGGCATAGGGACTGGCTCCTAGTCAGACAGGGCATGGGGCGGCCCACGCTGCAGTGACTCAGCACATAGGACAGAGATGCGTCAGCAGCACAGCCATGCCAGCCCGCCTCTCTAGGGCACCACTGGGGCAAGCATGGGGCTCAGCAGCCCACACGGAGAGGCCCCTGAATTCCAGTGGCCGTAGCAGGGAGTTGCTCCCAGGCAAGGGCCTCGTGGTTGTCCCTGTGCTTGTGCTGGGCGGGACAGGGCTGGGACAAGGGTGAGGTGAGGCAGCAGTCTCTGCACTCAGAAGCCACGGTGTTCGCACACACGCAGACCCCGCGCCTTCCCGGCCCCGAGGTGAGGGGCTGCCTCGGATTTGGCACACTGGGTACTGCATTTGCTCTGCCCGGTCCCTGTCCTGGGTGGCCCTGGCCAGCCTGGTGTGTGAGTCCCCTCTTTCCTCTCTAGCAGGTGACCCTCCTTTCTCTGAGTCCCAGTTTTCTCAGCTATAAAATGGGGCTAATGACAATGTGGAGGGCTGGCAAAGATGTGGAGAAACCAGAATGCGCGGATGCTGCCAGTGGGGATGTGAGACCCTTCGGGTGAGTGGCGGACAGTCTGGCAGCTTTCAAAAAGTTAAACACAGAGTGGCCATAGGACCCAGCACCTCCTCTCTTGGGAATTCCTGTGCGGCTCTAGGTAGCCAAGAGAAATGAAAATGTGTATTACAAAAACTCACCTGCAAATGTTTGCAAAGTATCATCTTATGCTCAGAAGCAGTCCACTGCTCATCAACTAGCAAGTGGATAACAAAATGTGGTCCATCTGCCCCGGGGGGGCTACACATAGATAAGAAGAAATGAAATACTGCCATGTGCTACAACACCGAGGACCTGAGCAAGCTTTGTGCCAAGTGCGCCAGGCCGGACACAAAAGGCCATGGGCAAATCTACAGAAGGGGAGAGTAATGGGCTCACCAGGCCAGAGCAGGGGAGGAGTTAGGGCTGGGAGCTGCTGCTCATGGGCACACAGGGTCTGCTGGGGGATGACGGAAATGTTCTAAAATTACATTGTGGTAAGTGCTCGCATAATTCTGTAAAGATAATAAATATCGATGGCTATATGGTCGAAGTGGGTGGATTTTAGGGCAAGTTGTGTCTTGGTAAAGCTGTTTTAGAAAGCAAGACTGAGGCCAACACCTCAGGCACTGCCACCCGGGACGGCCGATGTCACGCCCGGTGCTCAGTGTGCTTGGTAAGCACCAGCTCTCCCAACAGGTGCCCACGCCCCTGTGTTTCAGGGAGATGGGGAACGGGACTGGCTGTTCCCGGTGACCTGTGTCCCTCAATGACATGCCCGAGCCCATCTCCTGTCCGCTGTTTCTGGCTGTAGCAGCCGCTGCAAACGCCATGCCTGATGTGGATGAAACTTCTCAGGTGTTGGACTCCAAAGCTCCACGCTGCAGTTCTTCTGCCCTGCGTCCCACCTGCTCGTTAGCAATGCTGTGCAGGCGACGTGGCTTGTGACCCATCAGTATTTGGAGCAGTCTATAAACTGGAAAAAGCCACAGAGGGAGGCCTGTGGCCAGCCCCGCGCACACCTCTGGCCTGCTGCTGTCCTCAGCCTGGCTGTGGCCCGGCCACAGGTTCGAACCCACAGAAGAGGGCAGGAGAGGCTGCCAGAGCCCAGGCCTAGGAGCTCCTGCTGCAGTACGGGACTGGTCGGCTTCTGGGACCCTCGCACAAGGGTCGCCTGCTTTGTGCCTCACTACCAAACAGACAGCAGCACCCCAGGTCTCCAAGGGTTCCCACGAGCACACCCACGAAAAGCCAGAAGTGCTGTGGGGTGGGGAGGTGCGTGGCCAGAGTTCTGTGTGAGGTGGTGACCGTGGCCTCCTGAGGGCGGCAGCCGCTGGTGCTTGCAGGTGCTTGCGGCGCTGGCTGGACAGAGAACCAGTGTAGGGAGGGAAGGCACTGTGCCGGGCAGCAGAAAGGCCCTAAGTTCTCACATGGGACAGCAGAAGTCATACACCAGCCGATTCCATGGCTTTCTGGGCCTCGGCTTTTCCCAGCTGGACTAGGGGATCCCTAAAGTCTCTGCCAGGTAGAGCATTCCGAGACCCTACTAGCGCACCATTTGCTAATAGACCCCCGCCATGCCCTACCAGTGAGTGTGCAAGTCGGACTCCAACTGTTCCTATCAAGCACAGCCTTGATCCTCTGGATGTCTCCACCAACCTGCCCAGGAACCTGGCTCTGTTATGTGCAGAGCCCGGGCTCTTGGAAACAATTGGAGCTGTTCAAGTTCTCCTGGGCTATGGGAATCAATCAGTTCTACAGGTAATGAAAGGCGGCAGTCTCCAGTGGAAGGCGCTGGGTGAGAGCCCACCTCAGTCCACTCTCACCTGGAACCCGTCCCTGCCCCTGCAGTCTTGTTCACAGGTCAGTGCCTGTCCAGCTGCAGCTGTCAGTCCATATTCCTCCACCAGCAAAGCCAGCAAGGACACACTGAGCCTGCCAGGGCCGGCATCCCGCCTCCCTGTTCACCCTCCAGGTTACCCCCGCCTCTCACAGCTCGATGAAGACCTCCAGCTCTGACTAGGCAGTGTGTGAATATCTTAGAGAATTTGTTTCTGGGAAGACAGGGGGTGCAGGCAAATGAAAATGACTTCCAAACGCCATCCCACAGGCCCCTGGGAGCCCTGGGGACGCTGGGCACACCAGGGGCTGGGGGCCGAGACGGCTGTCGTTAGAGCAGTTCAGCCCAGGCGCGTGCTTTCAGATCAGCGGGAACGTAATATCAGCTGAAAGGAGTTTCCTGTGTGCTATTTAACTAACTGGCTCTGCAGCTGGAGGGAGCCGCAGGCAGACGTGTTATGATTCAAAGGTTCCCAATTACAACGATCCTCTTTTATTGTATAAAAGCAGCAACACAGCCTTCTGCACCCTCTGACGCCAGCCCCGCCAGCCTCTTCCCCCACTGGCCGGCGAGGTTGTGCCGCCTTGGGAAGTGGCCCTCAGATCCTCCTCAGGCTCTGACTTCGCAGCTTGCAGCCCACTGGGATGCTTCCTCCCCAGGCTTGGGAGGAGAGGGGCATTCCTCCTGGGGCATGTCCTTTCGCAGATTCTGAGGGTCCTGAGTGGTCTGCTTTGGACTGGCAGGGGTAGGCATTTTAGGTAACAGATACGGATTTGGAATTCTTTCCTATTCTGACTAAATTCTCCTCACACGCACACACACATGCACGCACACAGCAGGACACAACCCTACTCCCCTGCAACAGAAAAGCAGTTGGACTGTCCCAGGGCACAGCTCTTCGGTGGTACTGGGAACTGAAGCCAGGCCCCACATGAGCTAGGCAGGTGCTCTGCCAGAGCTACATCCGGGCATTTTCATTCTGAGACGGGGGTCTTGCCAAGTTGCCCAGCCTGGCCTTGAACTTTCAGTCCTGTTTCAGCCTCTGAGTAGCTGGGATTACAGGTGTGCACAAGCGCAGCGCCCCCAAGCGTATTGTAAAACATTCCTTCACCCCACGCCTCTTTCCAGGCCCATGTGGGGCTGATTCTTCCCCAGACAAACATACTTTAGAAAGCTCTGGAACCAGACGGATCTGAGTTTGCGTCCTGACTCCACTAGCTTCTCGCTGTGATCCTGAGCATGCTGACCTCTCTGAGCACGGGTGTCCTCTTCACAGCAGGATCACACCAGTGTGCTCTGTGCACTGCTCTTACAATGGCAAAGTGTGTGTGCGCGTTCGTGTGTGGTGTCTGGGTGTGGAGGGGCTCTGTGCACCTGCGTGTGTGTGTGTCCTCTGTGTACTTGTTCAGCTTCGCCAGCCAGAGTGAACAAGAACACAAGTGTCCTCCCCAGTGAGGAGTTCTCACGAATCTTCCTGTAGCGCCAGTTTAAACTGTCGCCTGCGCAGAGCCAGGGCAGGCGCACGAGTATGCATGCCACCTTGTCCTTTCTGAACATTTCCTCACCCTGCTCGGTTTCTCGCCGACATCTCAGAGGCCCAGGAAAAGCTGCAGGCCAGCTGATCACAATCTCCTCATGCCCTCCTCGGCGGCCCTTCTCTCTCACCAGTGGGCCCTGGGACTCTCACAGGCCCCGGGGATCCAGAGATTTGGTGGCTTCCTCTATAAGGCAGACCCAGCATGGGCTTCCTACCCCTCCAACCCAAGCCAAGCCTGCACCTCTCAAATCACACCACACGCCCTCACACAGAAGGGAGTGCCTGGTCTCACTCCTTCACATTAATCTTGTGTGGATAGACAGCACGTGAATTTCACTCACTGCAGGCCCTGTTACGTGGTAAATAGCACTGCAATGAAACATGGTACAGCAAGATTTAACCTCCATAAGTGTTTCTTTGCTGGGGGCAGCTCTGGAACCAGACGGATTTGAGTTTGCGACAGGAGAAGGGGTCTGAACTGTGGCTCCTAGCAGCTAAATTATCCACGGGTATAGGCACTGTAAGTCAGTCAGAAAATGGGCTCTGGCCCTCTCCTCCCCTCTGAAAGCTTGGGGTCGCTGCTGCCATTTCGGGGACCAGCACACACAGCGCACACTGCCAGCCACCCCTGCTGGGTCACGACTGCAGCACGGCGACAGGAAACACTGTGGCTGGACGTTCTCAAATCACAACTGCTCATCACAGGGTGGGGCTTAGGGGAGCTGGGCAGCGTGAGAGGAGAGGAATTCTTTTCAGTTCAAGATGAGAGTCCTCTGCCAGTACTAAGAACACTGCCCCAGCACTGTCTGTCCGAGGGGCCCATGCCCGGCCGGCATCCTTCCCACGGTGGGTCAGGACGAGACCCGGACACAGCGCGCCAACTGCAGGGCCAGGCGCCACACTGGGGGCTCCCTGGAGCGCTCCGAGAGCCTCCCTTCCAAGTGGCTCACACTCGGCTCACACTCGTCACACGAGTGCACGCCGCAGGGAAAGGGGGCCAGGACTGACGGAAAACCACACCTGTCAACCACCTAGCGCCCCAAGTACAAGGTCCCATCCTGCAGGCGGCGGCAGGGACCCGCTGGGCAGTCCTGGGCTGCCAACCCTTTTCTAAATTCCTTCTCAGGTGTCACGACAGCCCGTGGACAGCTTCTGGAAGGGTCTGTTTTAGGGAAGAGACTGTGGTTCAGAGAGTCAAGTAAAACCCAAAGTCATAAAGCTGACGGTGCTGAAAGAAGCGATGATGCAGCCCAGGGAGCCTGACAGCAGAGGCAGCGGAGCTGGGGAGGAACGAAGGAGGTGTTCTGAGGGCTGCACCTGGAACCGAGAGGCCCAGGGCTGGGGCCAGGGCCAGGTGAACGCAGTTTAGGGCAGTAGCGCGCCCTTCTCCTCCTGCAGTCCCAGAGTGACTGGGAGGAGGGCGGGCTCCCTCCTGGGGAGGCCGACACCAGGCGAGTTTGGGGCTCTCGCTAGCAGGACCTAAAGCCCATCCCCTCTGCACCCCATGCTTCCTCTGCCCTGCTCTGAACCCCGGACTCTTCAAACAGGCCCAGGCTGGTTTGTCTGGACAGGGACACTGCTGTCTGTCTCCATGTCGCTGCCCTCAGCCACGGGCCACCCCTGCCCGGAGACATCACGGCTCCCAGCACCCGGACGGCAGCGACGCCCCACCCCTCCACCGCACCCGCCCACTTCCGGGGCCCAGCGTCACCTCCCAGGGCTGCTCTCAGCCTCTCCCAGAGCCCGCCTGCCACCCTGCCTTCCTCTTCGCACGAGCTGAACCCCTGGTCGTTCATGGCAGCAAACACTTGATCGCCCCTTCCTGGTAGCTTGGCACAGCTCTGGTTGATGAGCTGAGGACAGAAGGCCCCGGGGAGGAGTGTCCCTCCCCAAATCCATCTCATTCATCTCTCAGCCTCACCCATCCTTCTTGCTCTTTCCTGGAATGCATATGTGAGGCCTGGAGACACAGCAGCCACCTTCTTACCAAGAGATGAGGAGCCCCAGGGCTAAGGCCTACACCCTAAGGACGACAGAGGGGTCAGGCAGCCTGGTCTCTGCGGACACAAATAAGCCCGGCTGGTGGGATCACAAGTAGCCAGGGATTCTGCTGCCAGCAGCTGAACACAGCGCATCCAGTGCACTCCGGACATGGTAGGGGCCGGGCGGCTGCCACCCGCACTAGCAGATCCTCCCCGCTCAGTCAGAGCAGTGTAATTATGCCCTTCCTTGTGCGGCCACAGAGTTACTTGCTCAATTACAGCACTTATTTAATCCGGCTTGATTTGGTCTCATGAGTGCTCCCCGCTGGTCTGCCCAACTCCGGGAGGCCAGGGGTCTCTACCCCACCAGCGCCTCTGTCCCTCCTTTGCCCCAGCTGGGCTCCTTCTCCAAGCATCTCCTCGGTGGGTGTCGCTATAGCACCCTCACCGCCTGTGGGTGCTGGCACCAGGGGCTGCCCCTCTGCTTCCAGCTGTTTGGGCTCAGGCAAGGAAGCGGACTCTCAGGCCTGCATTTCCTCTATAAAAGGAGAGGATGGATGCTCACATCCCAGGGTGGCCACGAAGACAGAGTGGTCGAATCACGAGCACGCAGGACGGGGGCTGCGTATCACAGTGCTTCGTAACTGGGAGCTTACTGGTATAATGAACAGTTCAGCTGCTGAATGAATAAACAGATCAGCACATGGCCGCTAAGAAACGAACAAGGAGATCCACGAGGTTCCCGAGTTCGGACCCAGGGTGGAAGCTGCACTGTCTCTCCTGGCTATGCTTGTCCCTGGCCTTCGGAGTGGTGAGGCCCTAAAGTCAGGCCTGGCTTCCCGCACACGCTCTGCTTTTTGCTCTGTGGCTTGGCCAGGTCCCTGCATCTTTCTGAGCCTCAATTTCCCCCCAGAGACGGGAGAGTGACGCCTCATGCACAGGGTGAACCACGGAGTCGTACACAGCACTGTGTTCAGCACGAGGGTTAACACTGAGCAATGCTGCCATCGGTCTCTGTGTTAACCGACAGTGTCCGCCGACACGCGGCCTGAGGTGCTCAGGCCGCTCTGGTGCACTCACCTGTGGTGTGTGCAGACACTCGGGACAAACGGCAAGGAAGTGCCCTTTCTCAGGCCCACAAACAGCTGTGTCATTTTGATTTTTTTCCCTTTAAATGAGGATTAGCCTGATTCACCCTAAACTGTGGCCTCTGGTGTCATCTTCAGTTGAATTCTTAGCTGACATCAAACCAGGCTAGAAAGTTCAAGTGCACAGGAAACAATCTAGGAACTGTGCATTTAAACAACAACATTTCCACACGTCACATTTCATTACTGTCAGCGACGTATTCCAGCCTCACTTGCAGATTTCTCCTCTCTGGCCTTAAAAGAAGATATGTATACGATTTCGTGTAAGTTTCCCTTTAAACTCACACAAAACCTTTACGTTGGTTCCATTCAACCACTTGACGGCTCCATTAATCTACTTTTACTGTTAAACATGCTACTTTACAAGATACTTATTCCACTCATCGTCATCCAAATACTTTTTGACATTACTGCCCTGGACTGAACTGCTTGCCCTCGCGGCCCTTAGAAACAAAATCGCCTTCTGACTCAACTCCAGTGCTCCCAGGACCCACCGGACACGCGCCGCGTTCGCTTCTGCTCCACATAACGGGGGCTGTGAGCGGTCCCAGCTGCCCCAGGGTGATAGCCAGGGACTCCTGTCCCCCTGGCCGGCCTCGGATGTGGGAGCTGCTAACTTTCTGAGAAAGTGATCTGCAGTGAGCAGGTGGGGAAGAACTCGGCCCCCAACAGTGATCCCGGGGCCCAAGCTGAGCAGTGGCTCAGGGAAGCGGTCCGGTCCGGTCAGTTCACCAACTCTCTCCTCCTCCACGCCCAGACAAACAAAAGGCCAGCTCCGGAGCGACCCACGGGCCTTGACGCCCATCCATCAGGTGGAGGCCCGAGCAATCCCAACTTGGCTCGCCCGCCCGTCGAGCTCCCAGCCTGCCCGGCCCGCTCGGCCCCGCCGCCTCGGCGCCAGGCCAGGGCACGGCGGGTGCCGCGATGCCCGCCGCTGCCCAACTTTCCGCTCCTGGCCCCCGCACGCGGCTGGCACAGGGCGAGTTTGCCAAGCCGAGGATCCCGAGTGCGGGAGCCACAAAGAGCTGCCACGCCAACAAAGCGGGCGCTCCGTGGGCGGGGGCGGCAAGGACCGCGCTCGCCGCGCACCTGGCCGCGCAGGGACAGCGCCGCCCGCGGCCGGCGCGCCAGGTGGCTGGGCCCGGACCGGAGCGCGGCGCCTCGGCCACGGCGTGCTCTTCCTGCCGCCGCGCACGGCGAGCGTCACGCGGGCGGGGCGCGGGCTACGGCCCCCTCGGCCCGCGGCGCAGCGCGGCCCGGCCCCGGGAAGCCGGCGCCCGCGCACAGCGGCGGCCGGGCGGAGGCGCCGGCCGAGCGGGCGCCCGCGGGCTGCGTAACGCCCTGTCGAAAGCGGACGCCATATTTTTTTGTGGCTGTGTCGACACAGAGCGACGTAGACATGTTTTCCTCTCCTCCTCGGTCTGGCTTGCCTCCGCGCCAACTTGCCGTCAGAACTCTTCTGGGGAGGCCGCCGAGCCCTGGTACCGCAGCTCCCCCCGCGGGCACCCGCACCCCACCCGGGTCGGGGCGCAGCCCGGCCGGGTCCCCTCGGCGCGTTCCGGAGCCGGCGCGGTGGGAAAGTTGGGCTCGGGCTGGCGGCGCCCGGCGCGGGGCTCTCCGCGCCCGGCAAGTTTCTTACCTGCGGCGCCGGGGCTGGGGGCGCGCGGACGCGGGGACCCGGGCTGGGCGCGCGGAGACGAGCGCGGGCTTCCAAAATGGAACTCTGCTGGCTCCCCCACCCTCGGCCCGCTCCCCGGCCGGCGCCCGCGGGCTCCGTGGGAAACGGAGGGACAGCCAGCGTGCCGGGCTCGGGCAGAGAGGCCCGCTCCGAGGACGGCGGCCAAAATTTAAAAAGAAAAAAGCAAAAAGAGAAAAAGAAAGAAAAAAAGGGGGAAAATGCCGATCAGTGGGGAATCTACGCCAAAACCCACATGATCTGTAACGTCAGCATGCGTATTTGCATACGATACCACCGAGCTGGCACCGCGGCCGGCGCCGCACAAAGTTGCAAAGTGAGCCCGGCCCCTCCGGCCGGCGGGGTCAGCGCGGGGCGCCGCGGGCGGGGGCGGCCTCAGGCCCCGGTTTGCGGCCGGGCGGGCGTGCGTTAACTTCGAAGTCCGAGCCCAGTAACGGACCCGGTGGAATTTGCGAGCAGCGGAGGGGAGGTGCGAGCGAGATCATTGAATATTAAGCGCGAGCCTGCGCGGCCCAGCCCTGCGGAGCGGTGCCCATTTTCTTCGGGAAAAGTTCGAGGCGGCCCTGCTGAGCTCCCCGGACTGCGGGTCCTGCCCGCGTGCAGGGCCGGCTGTGGTGCCCCGGGCGTCGCCTGCGGGCTCGGGGGCGGCTTTCGGAAGTTCGGAGGCGCTGGCCGCCGGACCGCAGCGCGGGTGGGGAGGCCGGGGCGGGGGCCCGCTTGCGTAACCGCGCGAAGTTTGGCCACTTGTCGGGGCTCTGGGCTTTCCGCTCGAGCCGGTCTGCGGCTGGGGGAAGCTCTCCGAACTTTCCCCAAGAGCCGCTGAACCTACAGGCGGCCCGGAGCCCGCCGGCGAGCTCGGGGTCATGGACTCGGGACTCGCGAGCGCCGGAGAGGTCCGTGCGGGACCCGGAGCTAGGCCGGCGTTCCGGGCAGCCGCGAGCCTTCCGCAGGCCGGGTGGGGCGCCCCGGGGTCGGGGTCGGGGCCCCCCGGGTCGGGGTCGGGCGCGGAGCCGGGCCCGTGTCACAGCCTGCCTCGGAGCCCCGGCGGGGGCGCGGGCCGCCGTCTAGGGTGCGGTTTGGACGCTGAGCGCCCCAGAAAACAAAGGGAGCCGGGGCGGGCGACGCGGCGCCCCCGCCGGGCTGCGGATGGGGCGCGGCGGCTGGGCGCCTGTTGGGGAGCGAGCGCGAACTCTAGCGGGCGTGCGGGCGGCAACAGGTGGCAGCGCGGGCTGGGCGGGGACCCGGGCGGGCGGCTGGGCTTGGGCGACCCCTGGCCACGCGCCGCGCCGGAGCTTCTGACGTCCGTGACCTGGGCTGCGGAGGAGCAGGCCGCCCAGGGGCTCGGGGCTGCCCCTGCTCTGGGTTCTGCGGCGTAAACCTTAACCCGCCCCCGGACAGTTACAGTGGCTCCTAGGCGCGTTTCTCACCGGCGGGCACCTGCTCTCGTGTTATTACCGGTGCAGGGCCTGTCTGCTTTTTAACAGCGAGAGAGCGAGGTCTTAGCCCAGGGGGTCCCCGGCGTGAAGCCCAGCGTCCTGTCAACCCCGTCTTGATGACCAACGCCCGCCTGGCGCCGCCTTCCCGAGCATGTGATTGATGCCTGCCACCCACGTCTCCTCCACCTTCCAGGGACGTCGGAGTTTAGGGATGCTGCCCCTGCTCCCGGTGTGCCGGGACCTAATGGAAAAGAAACCCGAAACAAAACTCCGCCACCAGCTCCGAATTTTCACAGCATTTACCTTGTAATACATACCCTTCCAGCGCCCCCACCCCCCACCCGCAGTACTTCCCAACCGGTTTACGTGGAAGTTGCACAGGCCTTTGAGGCTGCATCTCCTCTTGATGATCATTTACTTTCTTTCTGTCCTTCTGTTGCTGTTGCTGTGGAACCGGGAATTGAACCCCTGGAGTTCTACCACTGGAGCTATATCCCCAGCTCTTTTTTTTTTCTTCTTTTTCTTTTTTATTTTGAGAGAGAGCCTTGCTAAGTTGCCTAGACTGGGCATGAATTTGAGATCCTCCTGCCTCAGCCTCCCCAATAGCTGTTATAAAGGTGTGTGCCGCCTATACACCAGGGTTGCCTTTTGTCCGACTCATGGCCACCTGCTCCTGGGTGGAGACAGATGTATAGAAATAGTCTGGGGATGCCTCTGTCCCCCTGAGGCAAGGTCTGCTGAGTTCCTGTATCTTTAGGCCCTTGGATCTCATGGAGACGAGTGACAGTATGGCTTCCAATGTGCTGCAGTGTCTTTAAATTGTCCCAGGGTTAGTAGGGACTGAACCTCGGAACCTCTCGCTCTCAGCATGGCATGTACTCAGTGTTTTGGGTATGCTACCTCATGTTTACAACCCTGTCAGGCAGCCATTCTCAACATATTTTGTCTCAGGTTGCCTTGAAGCATTTACGTGATTGAGGACCCCAAATAGTCTTTATTTATGTGCGTTTTACAAATATATTGACATTTAACACGTCAGAAATTAAATTTAAAAATGCAGACAATCTGCAAGCAGGCTTTCCATCAGGCACTGAACAGTGTCCTCAGATGTCATGGGAAACCACTGCACAGCCAGGAGAGAATCAGTGAGAGAGACATTTGCCATGCTCAGGAAAATGACCTTGGCCCTGAGGACCTGTGGAAGCCTAGGGGCCTGGAGGATTTCTGAGCAGGCCTGGGAGCCCATTAAGATCTGCTGTGTGGTTTCCCTGCTTCCTAGAGCAGGGGCTCAGAAATGTGGGGCCTTGCCAGGTGAGTGGGGGGGCTGGAGTCTGTGCTCAGAGAGGCAGAGCTCTTTACCCACCACACGCTCCCCCTTTCCGATCACACCTGAGCTCTAGCCGCCTCCTAGGGCAGCCTTGGAGCAGCAGAGGTCTTGAGCCTCTCCTGGGGCCTGGCACCTCACCAAGGTTTCATAGTCATCTTCTCAAACCCTTAGAGCCACCTGCCTGGCAAGTATTGCTTTCCCAGTTTTACAGACTGGGAGACTGAAGTTCAGGAAGGTTGATAAACTTCTCCAGAGTCACAAAGCCAAGTCCTGGATCCCAGCAGTAGAACCTGGATCCCAACCTTTGTTGGTGGTTCAAAGCCAACAAAGGACAAAAGGTCATGGTTTTGCTAGGTGCCCGTGAAAGGAAAGAATGTCTTCCACTTCATAATTTGGTGAGAGCCAGGCCTGCTTGGGAAGTTTTGAAAATTTGGAAATGGCACCAGGAGAAGAAATAAAAGTGACAGTACCAACCCTGAGAAGCTCATGGTCTTGGGAGAAACAGCTGCAATGCCTAGGAGCCAGAGGAGGTGTGGAGGGAGTGGCAGAGGTGTGGGGTTGAGATGTGAATCACAGGGCTACTCCTTCAGCCGTGTGACTCCTGCCCATGCATGCTGGGTAAATATTTTTATAAGTGGAGGACCCCCCCCCCCATGCAGGGAAGCAGGCAAAACCAAGAAAACAGCAATCCTACTGGTTACTAATTATAGTCTGTCCATAGGTTGCATTTATTTGATTTTTTCCATTCTAAAACTCTTAAAAGAAGCAGAAACTATCAGTGAACAGTTTACCAAGTGTAGCATGGGTCAGAAGGAGATACAGTGTGGCCTTCAAGAGGGAGGGCAGAGAGCCCCATTGGGTAGATGCTGTGTCCCTCCACTCCTGTATCTTCCTGCAGCTTGGTGTGATGTTCTCCATGCTTTGAAAGGAAACCATGATGCTGGTAGAACTGCAGCTGGGACTTGTGTCTTCAGGCTGATAGTAAGAGCATCACTTGGCAGTAGTTAGAACTTGCTTAGAGTGTGAACTGAAAGTTCATGAAATGGGAAGAGCCAGAACTGATGGTGATTTGATTCTCACATCAACCCCCAAAGCTAGCAGAGCCATTCCGTTTTGTCCATTTTACAGAGGAGAATGTTAAAGCTTGTCCAGGTTGTGGTAGTTAGTCCAAGTTCACAGGGTAAATCAGAATGATTTAAACCCCAGTCTTGCAAAAACATTCCCCCCTTTTAAACAGATGGTGGTAGAGGGGCTGGACATCCACAAGTAGAAGGTTGAAATTAGATCCCTTTCTCTCACGCTGTACAAAAATCAACTCAAAATGAAGCAAAGACCCTAATGTAGGACCCGAAACTTTGAAGCTACGGCAGAAAACGGGAAACACTGAGATACTGCCATGGGCAGTGATTGCCTGGATAGCTCAGGAAACAAAAGTGAGAATTGCCAAATTGATTACATCAAATTAAAATGCTTCTGCACAGCAAAGGAACAATCAGTAGAATGAAGAGACACCCTTCTGAATAGGAGACCTTTGGCATCTATTCATCTGACAAAATATTGTATCCAAAATACATAAAAACTCAAAAATTTACAACAATGAAAATAAGTCCAATCAAAAAATGGACAGGCTATCCGAATAGACACTTCTCAAGGAGTAGAACTGGCCAATAATATATGAAAAAATGCTCAATATCTTCAGCCATCAGGGAAAGACAGACCAAGACCACGTAGAGATCCATCTCATTCCAGTTAGAATGGCTGTTGTAAAAACAACAACAAACAACAAACACTGGCAAGGAGGTAGAGAAAAAGGAGTCCTTTGGCACTGTTGACAGGGATGTCAATCAGTGCAGCCACTGTGGAACACAGTATGGAGTTATAAATAGACCTACAGTGTGACCTGTCCCACTCCGGGTATATATCAGGAGGAAGCGTTCAAAACATTCAAAGGAGATGCCCACATATGCATGTTTATTGTGGCACTCTTGACAAAAACCAAGATGTGGAATCAGCCTAGGAAGCTATCGAAATGAATGAATAAGGAAAACGTGGTATACATGCACAATGGAATACTATGCAGCCACAAAGAAGAATGCAGTCTGTCATTGCAAGAAAGTAGATGGACCTGGAGACCAAAATGCAAAGTGAAGTAAGTCAAACACAGAGAGGCAGATACTGCATGTTTTCTCTCATGTGGAAACTAAACAAAGAAGAAAAAAGGACTATCTGAAAGTAGAAGGCAGATTATCAGGGACCAGAAAGGGAGTAGGGGAACAGAGGGGAGGAGGGAAGAGAGGAGGGAGGACAAGGTGAACGCACAATATATGCAGGCGTGGAAGTGGCACAGCGTTACCTATTGATTTGAATGATTAATGTTGTTCATCATAATAATAAAAGGTTAAAAGTCCACATCTTGTAACTTTAAGGTCAGGGCCTTTTCTGTGCTGCTGCTTCGTTTGCTTTTGTACTGAGAGGAGGCTAAACAGACCTCTTGTCAGACGCTGCGGCTCTCGTTTGGCAGAACCTGGGGTGCAGGTGGCACCGAGCAAGGTCTGTCCTTCTGTCCATTCTTCTGTATGAACTCGCTTGAGTCTTCCTGGTCTCCCCGCTGAGTGGGGTCCCTGCAGCCAGGCACCCTGGTGACTGTAGTAGTGCCTGCTTCTCCTGCCCTCATGTCCTGGGCGCCTGACAAGTAACTGCAATGGGAAGCACGCAGGCCAGGAGCGCGCACAACTTCTCTGGCCTCGAGGGGCCCAGAGTGCCGCGCTTCTGCGCTGCTGAGCCCGGGCTGCTGCTGCTGTGTGGTGCCTGGGCTTCAGGCTCGGCTTATGCGGATCCCCGGCACCAGAAATGTTCGCTCTGCTCTGGGCCTGCGCACTGGTCCTCTACCAGCTCATCGCGCAGGAGCGAAAGCTGAAGGTCTGGTGGTACGGGGGCTGGAGCCCAGGCGCCCTGACTTTTGTCTCATGTTCACGCCCTGAAGCCTGGGGTCGGAAGAGTTGCTGTGAAGGAAAACCAAGTCGCAAGTGACAAGAGCGCTGTGAGTTCCTGGGGACAGCCAGTCGGACACGAGCCACGTGAGGGGCCACGTGAGGCTCCGGCCTGTGCGACCCTCATTGCTGCAGCTCCAGGGGTAGTCGTATCAAGCAAAGACCCTCCCGTCTTCAACACACAGGATCACGAGAAGATGATAAACAGGAGCTGTCTACACTGTTGAGTTTCAGGGTGATTTATTACACAGCAATAGATACCGGAAGTGTATTTGATACATCTGTGCCAGGGCTTGTGTTTAGATGTCCCCCCAAAGCCCCATGCTTTCTCAAAGGTGGCTGAGGGTAGAGTGTGTGACTGATTCATGGAGGGGCTGGGCCCGAGGGTGCTAGGATTAAAGGTGTGAGTGCTGCCCGCCCTCAGCAGTCTGAATAAGGTGAAAGGGGCAGAAGGACACTGCTAAGGTCCCTTGCTGCTTCTGCTACCCTCTGTCTACCACGAACAGTTGCCCCTGTGCCACCCTGCCTTGGAGCCAGCCGATTATGGACTGAAACCTCTACTGTGAGCCAAGTAAACCTTTCCCCCTTTAACTTTGGGTGTTGGGTATTTTGTCTCAGCAACGAGAGCAAAGTAACACAATCTGAAGGCAGGATGTATTATCCACGTGTCTCTGCAGGTATATCTTAATATTCCAGATCTACTTCTGGCTGAGCTCTGGAGGAAGAATTGTTCTGATAGCATCCGTAGGGAGAAGGGGGACTCCTGATCCATGATGCCTGGCCTGGCCACGCTTCTGAAGGCTTTTGGGTTTCAGTTGTTTCTTATAGAACAGCTGGCTTTAGCCTCAGAACTGACACACAGGCCCTGGGTTCTAAGCAGATTGGTACTTGTAGGTAATACTCATCAAGCATAGACACTCAGTAGGTACTGGAGTTAACTTTCCGTTTGGGGCAGGCAAAAACAGGTTTCCATTCTTCAGAGATAAACACTGTAACGGGAGCTCCAAGTGCCCACTATGTGCAGAGCCACCTGGGAAGTGCTTCTTACGATTTGCCCCAAGTAATCCTGACAACAACCTTCTGAGTAGGCTCATGGTCTCCTTTATTTGAGGAAGGAAGGAAGTTTCAGGCTTGTCCATGGCTCATGCAGCTAATAACTCACACGCAGGACCTGAATGAAAGTTTGACTGACTGTGATCCTGCTTGTTTCCCATTCCCTGTATCTTTCAAATTAACTCATGTACATACCACCTTTGTGATTTTTGCTCCACCAGCATATCTATTACCTGTAGTGTTACTTATTTAGCATTTTTATTTATATTACTTCACATTGAAAACTTAAATGCTATATTTAGTAATAACAAAAAAGGAGCTTTTTATCTAGCATAATGGGAATAAGACAATTTGACAATGATTATAACAAATGAAAGATAACAGCAAAAATAATCCACGAGAACAGTGTTAACTGTGCTTACTCTGTGCTCACGGGGCCTTCTCTTTGTGAATGGAGAGAATGCAGAAGAGCACACTGATGTCCCTTCTTATATGGCCACAAATCCCATCACGAGCCCCTCACAGCCTTCCCCAGTCCTAATTTCTTCCCAAAGACCTTGTGTCAGTTAGCTTTGAGTCTCTGTGAAAGAAATACCTGAGATAAACAGCTTGAGGAAGGAAAGGTTTGTTTTGGCTCACGGTTTTGAGGTTTTAGTCCACAGTCACTTGGCTCTGTTGTGAGACCCACAGCAGGGATCATTTGTTGGAGCAAAATGGCTCACTTGTGGTGGACAGGAGGTATAGTGGGAGAGAGCACAGGGCTGTAGTCCTGTATCCTGCAGGGCATGCCCTCTAGTGCCAACTTCCTCTAACTTCCATTGCCTGAGATCTCCCTCACCCCAACAGTGCCGCAGCTGGTCACCAAGCCTTTAGCCCATGGTTTTTGGGAGACATTTTAGTGCCAAACCATAACAAATCCCACCTGCAATCACCATCATAGGAAGGGGGTCCAAAACATTCAGTCTATAATAATACTCCACACCTGATACCCCAAGTTTCTCATGCTTCTCAAATGTAGAATTCTATTGAAACAGTCCCAAAGATCTTAACTCAGTCCTGCATCAACTCTAAAGTCTCACTAAGTGATATCTAAATTGCATGTGGGTGACTCTAAGGGTGTTACCCATTCTGAGCAAAAATTGCTTTCTAGTTGTGAACCTTTGAAATGAGATAAGTTATGTGCTCCCAAAATACAGTGGTGGCACAGGCATAGGGCAAACATTCTCATTCCAAAAGGCAGCAATCAGAAGGGAGAAAGGGGTGATGGATTACCAGAAAGTCCAAGAACAGCACAGCAAATTTCATGAGCTCTTCAGGCTTGAGAACGACTGTCTTTGGTTTTGCATTCAGGCCCT
The DNA here is from genome assembly GCF_000247695.1 of Heterocephalus glaber. The sequence goes on from NW_004624735.1 coordinate 32,021,256, forward strand.
CGGAGGCAGCAGCATTACCCTACAGCTCTCGGCAGAGTCCTGGCCCTTGGCTGGGCCAGGCGGTCCTGCTGTGCAGGCCAGGTAGAGCCCCCCAGCCTGCTGAAACCACACAGTGACAGTGACCCTGATGATCCGTAACTCCTCACCCGTGGGGTAACTTTTCCTTCTTCCTGGTGAATAGCACAGTTCACTGCTGAGCATCTGTCCCATCCTGTCCAGTCCAAGCAGTCTAACAGCTTTCTCTCTTTAGTCTCAGGTCCGACCAATAGTGCTTCCATTTGTATAGTCCCACGCACTCTTTACTGAGTGATAGTCCAGCCACACCTTGGGTGTTCTTTTTGGAACATGCCCCCCCACCTCGTTTTTACAATATGGATAGGCTGAGAGGTTTCCAAATCTTCAAGTTCTGTGTCTTTTTGCTTATCAGTTCCTTCTTCCATCCATCTCTCTCCTTTTGTCTCATATGTTAAGGAGTTAGAAGAACCAAGCTACCCCTTCCATATTTTGCTTTGGAGTCTCCTCAGCCAAATATTTAATTTCATTGCTTAGAAGATCTGCCTCTCACAAGCACTAGAACCCCGTTCCTCTGAGTTCTCTGCCACTCCATGACAAGGTTGATTTTCTTCCAGTTTTCAGTGACTTACTGCTTCACCTGAGCCTTCAGCAAATGATCTTCACTGTCCATATCTCTAACACTTTGCTCATTATTTGTGTATTCTCTGATTGACACTTCTCCAGCTTTCCTTTTTTCTTTCTGAGCATGTAGCAGAACTGCTCTTTACATCCACATTTCTAGCATGCACCCAGGAGCTCTTCAGCCTGGACCCACTATCCAGTTCCAAACCTGCTCTTGCATATTTAGGGATTTGTTGTAGCAGTACTCCCTCTTACTGCCAAATCTGTATTAGTCAGCTCGGGCTGCCGTAATAAAGTGCATTGGACTGCGGGCTTACACAGCAGATACTTCTTATTTTCTGACAGCTCTGGAGGCTAGGAAGGCTAGATCAAGGTGCTGGCAAAGTAGGTTTCATTCTGAGGTGGCTATAATTTTGTGTGATTGGATGAAATCTTTGTGTGTACTTTGAGGGAGGAAGGCAGGGAGAGAGAGCCATCTATGGCCTCTTCTTATAAGGACATTAATCCCATCATGTAAGATCCATTCTCATGACTTCATCAAACCCTAATTACCTCCCAAATTCCCAATCTCCAAATAGCAGCACAATGGGGCACAGGATTTCAGCATTTGAATTTGGGGAACTCCTTTCTTCCCCTTGGCTGCTACCAGTAATAAGGACCATGGTTTGTGTTCCATATGTACTCTGTTTTATTTGCCAGCTTGTTCCAACCTTGGTAGGGAAAAATGAACACTGTTTATCCTGGGGCTGGGAGGAATCCCTTAGAGACCCTGACAGAGGACACATGCTGTTGTGAGCTTAGTGCCTGTGGCAGAATACCACTTCTGGATGTTTCCTAGAGTCTGGCTTCCATCCATGTCCTACCCCTTTCCCTCCGGTGTACCCTGTCCATGTAGGGATGAGAACTTGGGGGAGGAATGAGACAAAAATTGCATTCTTGAACAAATGCTTGGCTTTTTAGTTCTAAAAATATGGATCTTTATGGGAGCAGAACAGAACTTCAGTCATGAATGATACATTGTAGAGAGAACATATGGGAAAGATAAAGTCATTTGTCCCCAGGGATGGATGCTTTTGCCTTGGCACAAGAAGACAGAGCTCCTCAGATGGCTGTTCCTCAGGCGAATACAAGGGAGGTGGAACTATTCACCATCAAGTCTGTGAGATCAAAGCTCAGAGGGCCTGTGTGATAAGTGGCTGGGTAGCAAGACACCAGAGAAAGTGGCTGTCCAGTGTGGAAAACAGGAGAACGCCGTGCTGCTTCCCATTGTCTGTTCCACAGCACTGTTGTTGCATGTGAGGATGATCTTACCATCATCCATCAGGAGTGTAGGATATATTTCCCCTCTCTTGAACCTGGATAGGTTTGTGCAGTGCTTTGACAATAATATTTGGCAGAAATGAATCTATATCATTTCTGAGATTATGTTGCAAAAAACAATGTGGCTTCTACCATAATAATATAATTGTTTTATACCCTCATGTTTTGGGGTGGTTTGCTGTGAAGCAATAGTAACCAGTGTGCTATGATCCTGTGTCAAGAGTGGAACCCGTGTGTGTTACTGTATGTGGTAAAAGGTACTTCGATATGTAATTAAGTTAATGGTTTGGGGATGAGGAAATTATCCTGGAACATTGGGATGAGTTATTGTGAGACAAATCTCTATGAGAGGGAGGTAAAGGTGCAGAGTATTGGTCAACTTTCTGTCACTGGGACAAACACCTGATACCCCCAACTTAAAGAAAGAAGGTTTATTTGGGCTCATGGTTTCAGAGGGTTCAGTCTATGGTTGGTGGGCTCCAAGGCAGAAGCACATGGCAGAGGAAAGCTGCTCACCCCATGGCAGCCAGGAAACTGAAAGCAGAGGAATGGGCCAAGCACTAGATATAGATCCTAAGGTCATGCCCCCATCATCCACCCCGAAGTGTGCTTTACTAGTCTAAGTGTCCCTCAGGCTGAACAAGCTGACAATCAAGATTAACTGTCACAGTCAGAGTCAGAGAGAGAGAGAGGTGACAGTGGAAGCAAGAAGTTACAGTGGTGCTGCCACACCTGAGGGAGGCAGGCAACCTCTACTAGGAGGAAAGGTCAAGAAATCAGGTCCTCTGCTGGATTCCCACAGAAAAGCAGCCTGCCAATGCCTTGGTTTTCACTCCCAAGACCATTTCAGGTTGCTAACTCCAGCACTGTAAGTGATATTTCTGTGATGTTCAAGGCAGCAAGTGTATGGTGCTTGGTCACAGCAGTGACGAATGCAGGTGGCACAGATGTGCTGCTCCTGGGTGCGGAGTGGCCTCCTGACTCCTTATAAGCCAGTGAAGAGCAGCGATGATGTGACAGACCCTCAGGCGAGGGCAGGTGGCCCAGGGACACAGAGGGTCTTGACCCCTCCTTTCTGTAACCCTCGCACCTGCACTGATACCAGGCTCCATATAAGGTTCCCAGAATTTGGGCCATCTTCTCAGGGAAAGGAGCGAAGGGTAGGAACCGAGCTGTCTGAGACTCTTTCTCCACTTCGGCTGAATGGAGCACGGAATACAAATGGAGCTGCAGTGTAGACAGTAATGAGAATTCTGAGTCTGAAGGCAGTGAATGGATGTGTTCTTCCCAGGGTGGTGGCTGTGTCTTCATAGCAATCACATGGACATGCAGGTGCTGGAATGAGGGAGCTGTCTGTCTCTTCAAAATCAGTTGGAGATAAGAAAATACAAATATTAAATGTTGTTTAAAATGATAAGTTCTTTTGAAATAATTTGACTTATGAAAAGGTGCACACATAGTAGAACTGGGTGTCCTTCACCCAGTTTCCCCTGTGGATAGCAGCTCACACAGCTACGGTGTATCTTTAGAAGCAAGGAAGTTGGCATTGCTATAATATAAGTAGAGGCCTTATTTGGATTTCATCAGTTTTTATATATACTTTTGTTTTTGTGTTTTTACTTCTGTGAGATTTGAAAACATTTTTGGAATTTGTTCACCATTCCAATAATTGTGTCTTTTAAAGAATCTTGTATGAATTGAATCATACACTACATGACCTTTTATGATTGGCTCTTAAAAAATCTAGAATCCCTCTGTGGAGTTTTGTCCTCATTGTTGTACATATCAGTGGTTTATTCCTTTTTATTCTTAAGTCAAATTCTTTGATACGGATGCATTGCAGTTTTAACCACTTAAATGTTGAAGGACAGCTGGGTTACTTCCCTTTCCAGACTATTATGAATGAAGCTGTGATAAACATTTGCGTACATGGTTTTGTAGAACCTACAGCTTCGTTTATCTGGAATTAAAGCCCAGGAGGGTGGGTCAGATGGTACATGCATGTTCATCTTTATAAGAAAGTGTCAATCAATTTTCTAGCGTGGGGATGTACCACGTTCATTTTCCACCGGTGTTGTATGAATGATACAGCTTCTTTGCCTTCTGATTGGCCTTGGTGTATAAGTATTTTTTATTTTGGCCTTTCTGATAGGTGAGTAAGGACTCATTGTAGCTTTAATTTGCATTTCCCTAATGTTTAATGATTTTGAACATCTTTGATGTGCTTAATTGCTAGCTATGTCTCCCCTAAAGTGAAAAATCATATCTGCTGCTTGTTTTCTAATTGGATCATTTGTTTTTATACCATTGAGTTTTGAGAAATCTTTATATATTCCAAATACTAGTCCTTTGTTGGATAAGGAGTTTGCAAATATTTTCTCCCGCTCTGTAGTTTGTTTTTCCATACTCTTGGCATGGTCTTTCACAGAGCAAAGATTTTAATTTTGGTGCAGTGTAATTTTAATTTTTCCTCTTTATAAATCATACATTTGTTGTCAAATCTGTGAACTCATCGTCTAGCCCTCGAGCTGAGGATTTTCTTTCATGTTTTATTCTGACAGTGTTACAGCTTTTATGTTTTGCATTCGTCTGTGATCTACTTTGAGTTAATTTTTGTTTAAGGTGTGAGACTTAGGTTGAGTTTCTTATTTTATCTATGGATGTCCAGTTGTTCTAGACATCTGGTGAAAATGCAATCAACTTCACTGAATTGCTTTTTCACTTTTGTGAAAATCGACTGGAGGTACCAGAATAGGTCTACTTCTGGGTTCTGCTCTGACCCCTTGGCTTGTGCATCTGTACCTACGTGAGTACCTTACAATTTGGATATCATGTTGATATAATAAGTGTTGGAATTGGGCAGATGGATTTCTCCAAATTTATTCTTTTTTCAAAGTTATTTTAGTTAGTTTATTTCTTTTACTTTTCTGTATAAATATTAGAATACTATGGTCTCTGTCAAAGTCTTTTGCTGGGACTTTGGTAGAAACTACATTAAGCTTTTGTGTCAATTTGGAAAGAACCGAATCATTACTCTGTTAAATCTTCCAGCCCATGAACACATTGTCTCTCCATTTATTCCCTTATTTTTTATTTCTTTCATTAGCATTGTGTAGTTTCCAACATGCAAATCCTGTGCATGCTTAGTTATTTTATACCTATGTATTAATTTTGAGTGATGGCAAATGATACTATACTTTTAATTTTGCTTTCACGGATGTGTTGCCAGTATACAAAATATTGACTAATGTGTATGTTCATTTTGCAGCCTTCCTGAAGTCTCTTCTTGGCTTTTGGATTTTTCGGTAGATTACTTAGGATTTTCTATGTAGATGATTGTGTTGTCTGCAAATAAGAACAGAATGGTATTATTTCTTTCTCTCCACTCTGTATACCTTTTGTTTACTTTTCTTACCTTATCGTGCTGGCTAGAACTCCCAGCATTGTGCTGAATAAGAATGGTCAGAATGAGTATTCTTTTCTTGTTGTGAGCCTTAGGGAGGAAAGCCTTCCGTCTTTCACTAGTAGTCATACGATTTTTGAAGATTCGGCTGCTCTAGCTGAGAAAGTTCTCCTCCATTCCTATTTTCCTGAGATTATTTTTTAGAAAGCATGAATGGTGCTGTTTGTGTTGATTAATTAGATCAAAACGTTCTTCTTTACGCTGTTACTGTCGTGGATTGTTGATGAATAAATACTTATTTTTACATATTGATGAATTCTGTTTGCTAGCATTTTATTAAGGGTTTCTATACTATGTCTAATACTATATCCATATTTGTGAGGAGGATTGATCTGCAGTTTTCTTTCTGGTACAATCTTTGGGTTTTGTATGACAGTAATATTAATTTTATAGGGCCAGGGATTTAGCTCAGCGTTACCACGCCTGCCTCGCAAGCTTGAGGTCCTGAGTTCGATCCCCAGCACCAAAAGAAAAATTAACTTTATAAGCGAATTGGGAAATGTCACCTCCTTGTTTTCCGAGGAAACATTATACAGAATTATGTTAATTCCCCTTTAAATATTTGGTATATTCTCCAGTGACACCACCTGGACCTTGAGATTTGATTTTTCTTCCTTTTTAAAGTTTTAAATTATTAATCAAATTTCTCAAACATTATAAGGCTATTCAAATGATCTATTTCATGTCACAAGAGGTGTGCTAGCCAGATGTGGTGGTGTAGACCTATAATCCAAGCACTTGGGTGGCTGAGGCAGGAGGATTGCCAGGAGTTCAGGGCCAGCCTAGGCTACACAGCAAGACCCTGTCTCAAAAATGAATGAATGAAGGCCGGGGATTTAGCTCAGTGGTCCACCACCTGCCTCGCAAGCTAAGGACCCGAGTTCGATTTCCGGTACAAAAAAAAAAAAGAATGAATGAATGAATGAGGTGTGGTGACTTATTATTTTAGACAACTTGGTCCATTTAGTTTAAGTTACTGACTTTATGTGTACAGAGCAACTCATATAGAGTTGCTCATAGTGTTTCTTTATTATTCTTTTGGTGTTTGCAGTATCTAAAGTGATATCATATCTTTTATTCCATATATATTGTAATTCATGTCATCTTTTCTTCTTTGTCTTGTTAGAGGTCTTTCTTTCACTGATTTTTCTCTGTTAGCTTTCTGCTTTTATCAGTTTCTAGTTTGGCATTAATATTTAATTCCTTCTTGTTGCTTTAAGTCTATTTTGTTCCCTTTTCCTAGGTTTTTCAGACAGGAGCTTAGACTATTATTTGAGACTTTTCTTTCTTTCTTCTAATATACACATCTGATGCTGTAATTTTCTCTCAGTACTACTTGGGCTGTGTCCCACATGGTTTGATGTCTTACACTTTGACATTTATTGCCTTTGCAACTCTCTCTTTGGCCCGTGGAGTATCTAGAAGTGTGTTGTTTGGTTTTTCAAGGTTTTAGGATTTATTCTGTTATCACACTTGTCAACTTTCTAGTTTGATTCCACTGTGCTTAGAGAACACATGATGTATAATTTCCACTCTTTTCACTTTGTTGAAGTTGCTTTTGTGGCCCATTGTATGGCTTATCTTGGTGTATAGTCCATGGACACTGGAAAATGTGTATTCTGGTGTTATGGAGTGTTCTTAGATCCTGTCAATTGTTGGGTTGTATATCATTGGTGCTTTTGTCTAATTGATTTTTAAAAACAAATTAATTGTTGAAAGGGTGGTGTTAAAGTCTTCAAGTATAATTATGGATTTGTCTAGGTTACCTTTCCATCCTAGCAGCTTTTGCTTCAAAGATTTTGTAACTCTGTTGTTTGCTACCTACACAATTATCCTGTTTGGGGTTGAGTACTTTTTAAATTGGTAGATAAAATTACATGTTACTTATCTTCTACAACATAATGTTTTAAAGTATATATGCATTGTGGAATGTAACCATGTACTTAGCAAAAACTCACAGAATTGTCCTTTCCATAACGAGAACACTTAATCACACCTCTTTTTGCATTTTAAGAATATATTATCATTAACTAGAGTCACTATGCTTTGCAATAGATCTTTTGAACTTATTCCTCCTAACGAACTGGAATCATCAACCCCTTGGCCAGTATCTCCCCATTGTTTCTCCCCAGCCACACTCTCCTCTGATAACCAGCCTTCTACCTTTGACTGCTATGAGGTCGACTTCTTCAGATTCCACCTAGGAGGGAAATCACGTGATTTTTTTTTTTTCATGGTTTTTCCACATAACACAATGTCCTCCATGCTTGTCCATGTCGACACAAGTGGCAGGATTTAATTTTTGGTGACTAATATTATTTTGTTATGCGTAGGTTGATATCTTTAGGATCATTTTTTTCAGCTTAAAGAATTTTCTTTCACATTTCTTATAATACAAGTCTAGTAGTGATGAACTGCCTGAGCTTTTGTTTGTTTGGAAATCTTTATTGCTCCCTCATTTCTATAGGACAGTTATTTTTGGCTATTATTTATTTAAATAAGCTTTGTATTCCATTATCTTTCTCTACTCCCTCTGAAATGCTGGTGGCTTGTACATTTGTTCATTTGATGCTGTCATTTAAATCCCACAAGATTTTCTGAAGTTTTTTATTTTTCTCCTCTGATTATATGTTATCAAATAACCTGTTTTCGAGTTCACAAATTCTTCTGCTTGACCCACCCTGCTGTTTGTGCCTTCTATTGTAACTTTTGTTTTATTTATTGTATTTTTCAGCTTCAGGATTTATGTAATTAAAAAATTATTTCAATCTTTCTGCTAAATTTCTCAGATACATTTCTGAGTTGTTTCTTTGTATTTTCTTGCAGTTCACTGAGCTTCCGTTAAAAAGCTATTTTGAATTCTTTTTTTTTTTTTTTGGTACCAGGGATTGAACTCGGGACCTTGTGCTTGCAAGGCAGGTGGCAGAACCACTGAGCTAAATCCCCAGTCCCGCTATTTTGAATTCTCTGTTGAGTAGTTCAGACATCTCTATCTCTTTTTTGTTTGTTTGTTTGTTTTTGGTACGGGGGATCGAACTCAGGACCTTGCACTTTCGAGGCAGGCGCGGTGCCACTGAGCTAAATCCCCGGGCCTCCATCTCTTTAGACTTGATCATTGACACTTTAATTTTTTGTTTTGTGATGTTATGTAACCCTGATTCTTTTCCATATGATGATACCTGTTCACTGAAGAAGTTTTTATTCCAGTCTGCACAGTCTGGATGTTTCCGGGAATCTCCTCCAGCAGTAAGTCTACTTAGATAGACCAGGGAGACCATCTTATGTCCCTAAGCCTGTGACTGCTGCCACCATTGTGCATCTAAGCCCAAGACCGCCATGGCCCCTGGGTTCAAATCCTGTGGCCACTGAGGCCAGCACAGCACTGAGGGGCACCTGAAGCCCATGGCTGTTGAGGGCTTCCTGCCACTGAGGCCTGTCCAGAACCCAGGGTCACTCACTGCGATTGGAAAGCAGTGGCCTGTGCCAAAGCTCGAGTTCATTTCTCAGGCTCTCACCTGGCATTGGTGTGGGTCTTCTGACCTGGTCCACAGGTATGGTGGTGTCAAGGGCCATGAGTCTGCTTCGTGCCCGGTGTGGCATTTGAGGCCAGTGCAGACCCTATGTGCACATCCCTTCTTCCTCACCCTGGGTGGATGGTAGCCTTCTGCGTGCTTGCTGCCTGGGTCTGGAGGGTGAGCCAAGCAGGTGGAGGAGGACCTCCCTTCATGTTCTGGTCAGTGTGTCTTCTCTCACTGTGACACCATGACCAGGGCCTGTGACCTCGCGCCTGGCTTTCTTAGCTCTTGTGAAGGTATTTTGCATGTGGATATCTGATCAAATTTATGTCTCTTTGGGAGATAATCACTAGAGAGCCTTATTTTCCCTTCTCAGAACTTTCTTATGTAGCATTCTGAATCTACAGTTTTGAGTCTCTTGACAAATTTGGGATATTTTTAGTCATTATTTCTTTGAGTAATCTTTAAGCCCTGTCCTCTTTTCTCTCTTTCTGGGACTCCAAATATACAAATGTTAGATCTTTTGTTATGGTCCCACAGGTCCCTGAGCCTCTGCTCAATATTATTATCTTTAATTCTATTTTCTTTCTCTTCAATGTGTTATATCCTTAAATTTATTCTTTCTTCTGCCTCTCCATTTTACTATTGAGATCATCCATTGAGGCTTTTACTTTGGTTATTGATTATTGTATTTTTCAGGTCTAAAATTTCCCTTTGCTTTTCTTTTATATTTTCTGTAGGTCTTTTTAAAAAGATGTTCTATTTCTTTGCTGAGGGCCTACATGTTCGTATTTGCTCTTTGGAGCGTTAATATGAGTGCTTTAAAATTTAAAATCTTTCTTAGGTAATCCTGTCATCTTGATATTGGCATCTATGGAATGTCCTCTGTTTTGTTCTCGGGGTTGAACCCCAGCACCTTTCCACTGGGCTACATCCATGCAGATCAATACTGTCCTGGGAGTTTTGTTTGTTTTTGTACGTCATACAATCCTTGATTGGAACATGGACATTTCCCTGCTATGTTATGAGACTCTGGCTCTTACAGAAACTTCTAGTTTTAGCTGGCTTTCCTGATACCACTCTAGTATGGGAGAAGAGAAGGCCTCTGCCTTGCTACTGCCAGCAGAAGGGCGTGGATCAGGTCTTGAATGTGGCTTCTGTTGGTACCTGAGGGGAGACAGTTCCTTCTGGGCAGGGATGTGCATCCCTGCTTTCACCTTCACAGGTGCCATGATGAGGATAGGGTCATTATGGAGGGGCTATGTTGAAAGTCTTGATTCTCTGCTAGGCCTCCTTACACCACTCTAGTGGGGAGTGGATAGATAACTCACTCCTGCTGGGAGAAAGTGGAGGTCTAGACTCTCAGCATCCACTGAGACCTGGGTTGACGAAAGTCCTCTTTCCTTCCTTTGCCCTTTCTGACTCCATCCTTATTACAGCTCTCATGGTAGAAGCCTCAGTTCTTCACTAAACATGGCATGGGTAGGGGCTGGAGCACAGATTTTTTTCTGTGGTTTTGCCTGCAGTAGAGCAGTTATTAGCTAAAGTTTTCTGTTCACCGGTCTACTCCTTACTTGGTCCTTTGGCTGGAGAGGGCAGGCTTTGGTTGAGGTTTTTTTTGGTGCTTTTTAATTCTGCTCCCGGTAATGTCTGCAGGTTCTTGGCTTCTTCAGCTCCAAGTCTAGGGTACATAAGGCACATGAAAACCCAGGGAAATCACTGTCCTGCAGTCCCTACTGGCCTACTTTCTTGTTTTCATTTTTGGGGTCCTTCTGTGTTTCCTTTACAGGTAATACCCAGGGTGGTTTGTTGTATTTAGTAGGCAGAAGCCTTCAATGCTGATCTGTTAAGGCCATTTCCCTAGGGTTATCACGAGCACTTTGAACTGTATGATGCCACCGTGCTACTGTATCATTGCCTTACAGAGGGTGCTCAGTTTCTCACACAAAGGCAGCTGGGAACTGTGGGAGTACCCTAGGTCTACCTTCGGTGCACTCTGGGTTTTTATAGGATCATGAGTCATTACTTTTTTAGAGAAATAAAGGAAACATTTCAATCAACACTGACACAGGACTTCCATGTTTGTTCTCCAAACTCGAACCCCACTTCTCCTGGGGAAGTTTGAAAGTTTGACTATGATACATATAAAGGAACACCATTATGGTTTAGATCCAGAATGTCCTGTCCCTCAATTCTCATGTGTGTGTGAGGTGAATGGGTCAGAGGGGTGCTGCACTCAGCAGTGGATTCATCCACTGATGAATGCAGCCGCTGAACTGCTGTTGTGAGGCGGCCCAGCTGGAGGCCGGGCAGTGCAGAGGGGCCTGGAAGAGGGTGTTCCTGTCCCTTGCTCTGTACTCTGCTCTCTGCTTCCTGGCTGCCATGATGAGAGCAGCAAGGCCCCTTTGCCACTCTGCTCCTGCCTGGCAGCCAGCTGACCATGGGCTGAAACCTGAGCCAAAATAAGCTTCTGCTTTAAGTTGTGGGTGTCGGATGTTTCGTCCCCTCAGCGAGGTGGAGGAAAGAGACTCAGAACAGCAGCGAAGAAGGAGTCGGAAGATTTCCTGCTTGCTCCCTCAGGCAGTCTGCCCCAGCCTTCTGGGCTCCCTGCCTCCACCTCGGAGGAGACGGGTGGACCAGGCCAGGGCCCACAGACTTCCACCATTCACACACCACCCGCTTGGTTTTTTTTCCATGGCAGGACTGCCTGCTTTTTATTTACTGATACTTTATTCCAAGCTGACTCACTTTAAAGAGGAAGCTCCGTGCTGCTGCAGGACGTGTGACTGTGGGCAGGACAGCGTGACGCTGCCCTGGCACTCCTGGCCAGTGTTGTGGGATTCTGAGTCTCAAGCCTGCCTGAGAGGTGTCACAGGCCTGAACATGCCCGTAGGCCCTCACCCGTGTCCTGCAGCAGCCCGGCGCTGGCGCCTCCAAACACGGGCACCACACGCCCCACGTCATCCGGTAGCAGTTCGCCTTTCCTGGGCTGCAGACAGGAAACCTGTTGTTGGTTCATCTGAAAATTTCCAGCCACACCCTCCCTCCCTCCTTCCAGGGCTGACACTTAATTTAAAAAAAACCTCCTTTACTCCCAAACATTTTGGAGCAAATTCCTAGCATCCTCATGTTGCCTCTAAAGCCCCTGCTGCTCTTGTTCCCCATGACAAAGGTGCTGCTTGGACACAGTTGCTCTTGCAGTGGAGGCCAATAAACTTCATCTCCTTGGGAGCACTGTGAGGAGGAGTTCCTGGCCTGTGACAGCCCTGGAGCCCTGGTGGTAATAAGCTTCGCAGGCTGGGTCTCTCCTCCCTGCTGGGGACACGGGGTAGGGCTTTCCACTGATGCTGCAGGGGTCCCTGCAGGCCCAGAGCAGGTCAGCCGTCCCAGCTGGGGCCGAGGCAGGACTCTTGTTTCTCTCTCCAGCTTACCCAATACCTGCCCCAACTGCTTCATTCCGTGGTGTGGAAAGGCCCTCACTTTGGGGGTGGGGGGGAAGCACCACTGCCTTTCTGTCTCAGAAAGCACTTGTTGGCTAGTAAATCGCACAGTTGTCCTCACTGAGCTCCACATTCTCCTGGGCAGAGAGTCGTATTAGATCTCTGCTGTGGTTATATCTGGATGCCTCCCAAGCCACAAGTGCTCATGGGTGGGGCTTTTGGGAGGTGACTGGGCCGGGGGCAAGATACTTACCAGTGGAGTAGTCCACTGATGGGTTTGTAGCTGAATGTGCTGTCGGGAGAGGAAGCCAGTGGTCACTGGGGCAGGGCCTGGAGGCCATCTCCTTCCCTCCCCCTTTGACCTCTGTCTGCTCCTCACTACCCTGCCATGGACTGTTTCTCCTCTGCTATGCCCTGCCTTGGAGCCGCCGACTGTGGACGGAAACCTCTACAAACTGTGAGCCAAATAAACCTCTCCTCCTTCCAGTCGTGGGTGTTGGGTATTGTGTCCCACCAGCGACAGGAAAGTGACTAAGGCAGTCTCCGAGGCCAGAATAGTACTGGCACACAGTATATGACCAGTGATGGTGACTCAAGGAGCTGCTTCCGGGACATTCCTGATGACCCTCGGTGGAGTTGCTGTGGCTTCCCCGCTAGGGGCAGGGCTGTAGAGGAAGGCAGCCTGACTCCATGACTTGGCTGGGGTCCTGTGGTGGGAACTTCAACTCTGATGCTTGGTTTCCTAAAGGAAAGACAGGACTAGTAACACAGGCTGGCTTCCTTCAACTCCTGGAGTTCTGGAGGGGATCAGATGGCTGGCACGTGACAGTAGGTGATTAAGCGTGGTTACTGTTGCTGCTGACATCACATCTGGCTGTTCCTGGTGCAGATAGTCGTGTCCATGCTGCTCGGTTGGGTTTTAAGTGGAAAAGGTGACCTGGGGAACTGGACTGGCCCGGGGCCCTGAGTCCAGACTGGTGGTTCCCAGGCCAGTGCCCACAGGGTCTGGGGGTCTGGGTGCTTGGAGGGTTTGTAAGCAACCCTGATTTGTCCTTGATGAGCTGCAGTGTGTGTGTGTGTGTGTGTGTGTGTGTGTGTGAGTGTGAGTGTGTGTTGCCGGGGTACTGGCTGTGCATGCCGATGAGCAAGGACTGAAAGCCACACCAAGAAAACGGCGATGTGCTCTTGTATAATAAATGCCATCTGGTAGACAAAACATTTGGATACCTGCGGTGCAAATGCTGCTGCTAAATGACCTTCAGTCTTCACAGCCCCCGAGGACCAGCACGGACAGGTGGTGGAGCAGAGTGGGCAAGTTCAGGGGCTTGAGACCCATGATGGCAAACCTTTCAGAGAACACTTTAGAGACCGAACTGCAACCTAAACCCACATATTTATCACAGAGCATCAACACTGCAATTAAACCCGAATTCTGAGGTTTTAGTTTAGAAAAAGCAGCTCATATATTAACATCTTTTGTTTTAACGGAAAAATAAATAGCACACGTGGCATAGGCTCGCCAGTGCTGCTGTAGCCTGGATGTGGAAGGGCCCCTTGTTCTCCTGCCGTGGGCAGCTGTTTTCCCTCGGTGCCTCCCTGTGCTCGGTGTGAATCAGAGGTAATAGTGCTCACCGTATGCAATGCCGGCTGGAAGGTGTCAGGGCAGCAGCTCCCGCAGTGAGCCTAAAGCTGCACCTCCAGGCCTGAGGCCCCCAGACGTGCTGCTTGCCATGTTGCATACCCCAGTCGCTCTCGCTTCTCACAGGTGTTATTTTCAGTTCACTTTCTGGCTCTTCTCTCTGCCCCTCTCGTGTTCTGCTGACCTTTGCTGCTTGTGGGGCACAGACATGGACCTAGCACTTGCCTGGGCCTGCCGTGATGGCTAGAGGGAAGATGATCTCAGCTCGGGAAGCTCCTAATGACTGCTGACTTCTATTTATACATCCATTGCCAGCTTGGCTTGCTCGGAGAACACCCGCATTCCACGTCTGCCGCTCCATCCGCTGGACAGCCAGCCAGCTCTGAAGACACCCTCTGTTGTTACCGTGAATAAAACAGAATGTGAGTGCTGCTGCCGCATCACAGACACCTTGCACCTCACAGAGAGTGGTTGTCACGACCAAGCCCAGTGTGGGGAGCACAGGAAGGTCCAGCACCTGTGCAGCCCTCCCTGGATGGTCCAGCGCCTGTGCACCCTCCCTAGTCTCAGAAAGCTTTCCATAAAATCCCTGCCCTCGCTGCCCATCTCCCTTTTGTGGTATCTCTTGCTCAGTTTCTATGGCAGCCTCCTATGAGTCTTCCTCCTCCTGTCTTTGGGTCTCTCTTGTCCATTGTGTAGGGCAGGGGCAGACAGAATACACTTTAGTGTTTGTGGGCATGTCGTCTGTTTCAGCTATTCCATTGCTATAGCACAAAAATAACCATAGATGATACATAAACAAAAGGGAGTGGCTGTCTCAATAAAATTTACATTTAATGTGTATTGTACATTTCATAAAATTTTCATCTCATAAAGTATTTTTCCTTTGATTTTATAAATCAATTTTAAAATGGTAAAGATATTCTTAGCTTGTCAGCAGTAAAAAAATAGGAGGCAGGCTGGATTTGATCCACAGTTTGCTCTTGCTTACTCTAGTATATTAGAAGTATGGTTGGACCTCCATATCCACAGATTCAACTAAATGTGGATCAGAAATATTCAAAGAAAAAATCGCATCTGTGCTGAACAGGCTCAGATGTTTTTCTTGTTACTATGACCTAACAGTACAGTAGAACAACCACGGACTCATTGCTAACACTGCACTGGGCATTACAGATATTCTAGAGATGATTTAAAGCATACAGGGGTTTGCGTAGTGCACACAAGCACTATGCATTCCACATAAGGGACTCGTGCCCACACACTGGTGTCGCTGCTCAGGTCCTGGGACTGACTCCCTGGGGCCCCTGGCAGGTGACCCTGCAGAGCCATCTGGGAGCAGCGTGTGTGCCCAGGGCTGAGCTGGCACCTCTCAACACGCTTCAGCCTCACAGCAGCCTTACTGGAGGCTTTGCTGCCTCACTAAGTGACAAGGAGCTAGGAGTGCCCTGGCAGGAAGTGGGGCCACCGGAGCTGGAGTGGGAGCGGGCTGTCTGGGCTCTGCTCTCAGCCCTGGGAAGGAGCCTGTGTCTGTTACATGGCACGGGGTGGGACGGAGCCCAGGCTTCACCACGGGCGCTGGGACTGGACACCTGCATCCCCGCTGTCCACCACTCTCCTGCCTGCTGCTCCCTGGCCACTCAGGTGCCTTTGCTGTCTGGTACCCCCCAGCTCTATTTCTAGCTCAGAACACTCATGCAGCCCCCGAAAGTCCCTCCCTTGGCCAGGTGAGCGCCAGTTTGATCCTTGGGCCCGAGCCTGCATGTCACTGTGTCACACAGGCCCTCTGCAGCCTTTGAGCGAAACGAGCATTAGGCCTGGTGGGACCCTCAGAGCCTGTCCTTCCCCTGCAGCGTTCATGACCCCAGGACTGATGGCTCCCTGCTGACCTGTTGAATCTGTCTCCCCTTGGACCGTTATCCCACACCGCTGGATGGGAGCGCATCTGCCGGACCCACCTCTGAAGGTCAGCACCAAGCCCAGAACCGGGGCCAGAGCAAGTGCTCAGCAAACATCTGGCAGATGAACAAGCGGGCGCTCGCCTCTCCCAGCCACCGGGCAGCCCCAGAAGCAGGTGTCATTGTGCTCCCGCCACCAGACTGAGAAACCAGACTCAGAGACGAAAGGCAGCACTTCCAAAAGGGCAGGAACAAGTTTGAGACCCTGTTTTATCTTTATTTGTCTTTATTAGAGTGCCATGAGCGTTCCCTCATGGCCACGCATTCTGTCTCTCGTGTATGTTTGTGTGCGGGTTTACTTTGGCATAGATGCTCCGATTCAGGTGACAAATGATGGGAGGCAGCAGAGAGCCCCACCCCACTTTTGTTTCCTAGCCACCTGGGTCCCTCTCTGCAAGCAACTGAGGGTGCCAGTTTCTTATATATCCCTCTAGAGCCTGTCTGCACATATACAAGGAAACACATTTATTTCTTCTCCTCCTTGTATCTGACTCACGTGGCAGCTTAACATAATGCTCCTTAGCTTTTTAAACTTAGTGACATGCTGCAGAGACCCATATCTATATGTCCTTTCCACAATTCGACTGCTAGAGCTGCATTTTATTTTTTTATGGCTGTAGTGTGTCACACTGTATGTATATTTCACAATTTATTAAATCTTCCAGTGACAGAAATTTTTACCATTACAAACCACGAGTAACTTTGTACATGTGTCAATTCACACATGCGTGAGTATGTTTGAAAGATGCACTTTCAGAAATGGAATTGCTGGGATGAAGGTAAGCAGGAAGATTTTTTTTTAAAAAGGTCTTGCTATGTAGTTCAGGCTGGCCTTGAACTCACAGCGATCCTCCTGCCTCAGCCTCTTCAGTGCTGGGATCACAGACATCGCCACCACACCCAGCTACCCTGAGATTTCTAAGACCCACAATGGCACGAGACTTGGGCCATTGTAATGCCAGTTCAGCATCCAGACAGCTTATGGTAGAGGCCCTTTCTAGGGCACCAAGAATCAGCTAAGCGTGCCATTTCTCCCACAGGTCCCTCCGTCCTGCCTCTTCCATTGCTTCACTCTTGTGCATTAAACCAGCAAGTTGGGCGGCATCATGTGGTAGGGTGGATCTGGGCTCTAAACTCAAATATATCTCAATGTACGAGTTGTGTGGCCAGGAAGCAGTTGGTTCACTTTTCTAGAGCTCAGTATCTTCACCTGAGAAATGGGGCTCAGTTTCGCCCAACTCACGGGGCAGTGGTGTGGATGAAATAAACTAATCCATGGGTCATAGTAAGCCTGTAGTATGTTAGTTTTCATTATGATGAATTAAATATGAGGCCACGGAAACCCACATCACAAGTATTGATTGGACAGACAGTACAGTAAGGGCCTGGGATGTGACATGAGTCTGGGAGGGAGAGGGAGGTCGATGGGACAGTTAGGGTCCCAGGAGAAGGGGGTCAGCATGATGCCACAGGGTGCCAGGGTGAGGGGTGACAAGGTGATACAAGGCTTCCAGAGATAACCTTTGTCTGTTCCAGCTTGGCCAGGGCACCTGGGCTATTCTATGTGGGTGGCTCCTGCAGTGGCATGGAAGGCCATTCTGTACCCTGGGACTGCAGGCAGACAGTGGAAATCCCCTCTGGCACGAGGCTGCCAAGGTGTCTGCTGGGAGAGGCCTGTGTCCTGTGATTTGGGCTGACTTATCCGGTCCCTCCCAGGAGCTCGAGGACACCTACTGGGAGCCCACATTTACCCTCCTGCTCCTCCTGCTCCTCTTCCTCCTCGTGCTCTTCCTCCTCCTCCATCTCCTCCTGCTCTTCCTCCTCCTCCTGCTCCTCTTCCTCCTGCTCCTCCTCCTTCTCCTCCTGCTCCTCCTGTTCCTCCTCCTCCTGCTCCTCCTGTTCCTCCTCCTCCTGCTCCTCTTCCTCCTGCTCCTCCTCCTCCTGTTCCTCCTCCTCCTCCTGCTCCTCCTCTTCCTCTTCCTCTAGGTCCTCATTTCCAGCTAAGAGTGTAGCTATTTCCCACT
>NW_004624735.1:32039350-32101910 GCF_000247695.1 Heterocephalus glaber
CTCCTCCTCCTCCTGCTCCTCCTCCTCCTCCTGCTCCTCCTCCTCCTGCTCCTCCTCCTCCTCCTGCTCCTCCACGTAACCACTAGTGGATGCGATGCTTAGATGGCACCCTGAGAAGCTGACAGCATTTTCTTTTCCCCAGAACACCAGAGTGACATATTATTTTGCAGATGAACAAATGGAGGCCTAGCATCACACAGTGTGTAAGTGGCTGAACAGGGCTTTGAGCCAGACCTGTGTGATTCCAAGTCTCCGTCCTCCCCATGGCACTGTAATGTGTGTCCCATTACTGGGTCCGCTTTCGTCCCCATTGTAGTGATTGTCCTTGTTATTCACATTACCAGAAGCAAACTCACACTTCTGAATGCTCTGAAGCCATAAGCCAAGACAAACTCCTCCTTTAGGGTGTGGCTAAGTATTTTGTCCCTGGAACAAAAAGCTGACCAACACAGAGGTCTTTGCATGGGTCCCTAAGATGAGGCTGTGAAGGGGGAGCCCCATGAAGCCACTGCCATTGCGTGGGTCTCGTGTGGGAGAAGGTCCCCTGTGGACTGTTGTGAGCGCTTTGTCCTTCCTGGGGTGCTCTGTCCTTCCTGGAGCATGTAGCTTCAGCCACCTGAGGGTTCTCACATCTTTTCCATTCCTTGCTCCAACACCATTCCCCTCTCCTTCGGTCGTTCAGATTTCACGCTCTCTTCCCCTTTCTTACCAGTGAGACCTGAGGCTGGTATCTCAGTAACGCTTTTGTCTCACTGATTCAAAGTGCAAATCTTCTGGAACATACTGGGTACCTGACTGGAAAAGCTGGCCAAAGTTTGTGTTTAGTATAATTTCCCCAGTATCCTACAGCTGTGGAAAAAGAAATTGCGTGTGTGTGTGTGTATGTGTAGGATGTTTGGGGTCCAGGGCAGTCCTAGGTCTGGCTAGACTTAGATCTGTCCATGAACACTGTATCCCCTTCTGGGAGTGACCCCTACTCTAGAATTCATGGGCCTCTGTCTGTTGTTCAGGTAAGCTGTGTACCTCACTGCAAAAACCAGTAGCTCTTCTGACACAGTCCCAGGTAGGGGAGCCCTGAGACCCTAACTCTGGGTTTTACAGATTCCTGAGCATGCTATCCCCAGGGAACACATTGTAAAGATAATGTGCAAATGGTCGACATTAAGCAAATGTATGTAGGGAAGGGAGGAGCACATTACACTGCGTAGCTGCATGCTATTAGGCTCACGTGTGTGGCTCACCCCAAGTGACCCTGTGTATGGAATGTCTTGGGTGAGCATTATGGTTTACCTCCCAAAGCGTCATGTGCTCATAGGTGGAGCTTTGGGGAAGTGACTGGATCTTGAGGGTGTGATGCTCACCAGTGGGTTAGTGCACGGATGGGCTTGTAGTGAAACATGACGTTAGCAGCTGAAGCCTGGCTGGAGGAAGTGGGTCACTGGGGGCATGGCCTGAAAGGGTCCACCTGTCTCCCTCCTCCCTTGATTTCTCTCTCTGCCATTCTGGCCTGCCTTCAAGCCAGCTGACTGTGGACTGAAAACGCTACAAACTGTGAGCCAAAATATCCCTCTCCTTTAATTTGTGGGTGTTGGGTATTGTGTCTTAGCAACAAGAAAGTAACTAAGATGGTAGGTAAGAGCTTTGGAGCCTGGCAGGCCTGGAGTCTGGTTCTGCCTGGCCCCCTCCCCACTTCCTGTGTGCCAATCTGTATAAGGGCAGGAGTTAGTTGGCCTGGGTTCCAGTCCTGTTTGGGTAGTTGATTGTCAGTGGACTCTTAGGCAAATTGTTTGGTGTCTGTGAGCCCTCGGGTTCCTCCCTGTACGAGGGGGTGATGTTACCCCAATCTCTGTGATGCTGTGAAGGTCCAAGGAGATGACTACTTAGGAGGCGCTTATTCAGCCTGCAGGATAAACTTGAAGATCACAGCTGCCAGTTTCTTAGCACATCTTATTAGGCAGCGAATTGTTCCAAGTCCCTCTCCTTCTCTGCAGCTGTCTGAGGAGGGATGAAACATCCTGACCTACTTAACCTCACGGCCCTCTGCAGTGGCCTGACCTGAGACAGCTCAGCCTGTTTTCATCGACAGAGGACCAGCTCCTCGGTGCTGCCACCGAGCCCTGAGTGGAGACGTCAGCGGTGTCTCCGCTGCTTTCCATGCTCTCGACTCCAGAATTTCCAATCCAGTAACTTGGCCCGGTGACCTCACATTTGCTGTGTGAGTGGATTTCTAGGCTTTTCCCAGCCGAGCTCTTGCTGTGAACATTCTCCGGCCAGGACAATTCTCTCTTCTCCAACAGCAGGCAGATACCAATTGCAAGGGCTGATCAAAAAATACAGTGTGTGTTTAAATTTTAAAATACGTATTACAGTAGAAGACACATTGGCATTAATCCCCTCAGAATATGCACCTAGTTTTGAACACACTTATCCCATTGTTCTTGCCACTTTCTGAAGCGGTCCTGGAAGTCTTGTTTCATGAATGTCTTTGTGAAATGTGATCAAAAATATGGTGAGCGCTGCTACCAAGTGCCATCCAATAGTAAGTCAGGCTTATAAAACCATACAGTGCATCGTCAACCGCCTTGTTCACTGGATCTGGGTCCATGCAACTTCTGCTCTTCCCAAAAGTCAAAATGACCATGAAAAGTAGGAGTTTGAGTTGATTCAGGACGTCAAGGCGGTCACAGCAGCACAACTGAAGACACGAAAGGGGACTTCAGACACTCACAAGGACAGCGGGACGAGTGTGTTTGAGTGGAAAGGAAGTATTTTGAGAGGAATAATGATGACATTATGTCTTTTACTGAAATAAATTTAAAAAGGTTTAACCACTCACTATATTTTTTGAGCATGCCTCACACCTAAAGGACAAAGAGAAAGAGGTGTTGTAGTTGGGTTTCTAGGTTCCGTTCCGTACACAGGACTTGCAGAGGACTTCAGCTATCCCATCAGAGTCTCAGTTGAATGGGGCCCTGAGATCCCCACACGCCCCAGCTGGGACCAGGGTCTGGTGCAAGTGTGCTGTCCGAGGAGTCAGCACACGGCTCCTGCTGTGTGTGGTGGGGTCTCCTCTTGCTCACCAGGGCCTCCCAGGAAGAAAGGGAATGATGAAG
Organism: Heterocephalus glaber; assembly: GCF_000247695.1. The sequence continues at coordinate 32,042,464 of NW_004624735.1, forward strand.
AGCTGAGGGCCTCCTGACCCCCACCTCAGAGGGGTGAACCCAGAGGTGTAGGTGCTGTTCCCAAGGAGGCATCTCATGGGTCCGAGCAGCAGCAGCGGCTGTCTGTGAAGCTCTTCCCACCTCTCCTGTCTCATCCACTCCAGGCAGTCCCATGGGAATGCCCATGTCTGGAGCCAGAGGGGCCTGAGCTTGATCCAGGCCCACCTCCTTATCATCCTCATGACAGTGGGGCTGGGAGCCTCTGCTCACATGCAAAGTGGGGACAATTATATCCGCTCTGTATGACTGTGAGAAGATAGAAGTGACATGACACGTGAATGTGTACACACATAACAACCAGTAAATGGCAGCAGTTATTAAAGTTACATGATGTGATGCTTTCAACTTGTGATGCTAAAAATACACCAAGCGCTTGAGAATGACAAAAGTCACAGCGCTGAATAAACTAAAAGCTGGTTACGAAAGCTTGTGCTACAGGTGCACTGTGCTGTGCATCTGTAGCTAACTTATTCTCTTTCCCTGAGCAGGGATGAACCAGGACAAGAGATGCCCTATACTGCTTCCCCACTCCCTTTGCTCCGAGGCCTCCACTAATCCACTGCCACATGTTCCCTCTGCCCCTGCTGAGCACACCAGAGCCATTGCTTTCTTGCATTAGCTACACTAAAAAACTTACAGAGAGTTCTTGGTGTCTCTATCTTATAATCCCAAACTTCAAGGAACAGGGTCTTCGCTGGCTCCTATCTGTAGCAACAACAGCAATCTATGTTCCTGCTACTACGGAGCAGATCTGAGCAAATGCTACCTGCACAAATCCCAGCAAGGTCTCTGCTGTAGGCTCAGTGGATGCTATTGGAGCTTTTTTCTTTTTCATTTTTAAAAGAGACCATTTTAATATTTGTTATGGCTTGGCTCTAGATGTCCCTGCAAAACCTCATGTGGTCATAGATTGGTGGTTTCAAAGTGGCTGGATTAGGGTGTGTGATTCTGGGATTAAGGTGTGAGACTGGAATGAAGAGTGTGGATAATGGGAGCCCCATCCCAGGTATGACTGGCACCAGTCAATAGGCTTGTAGCGTGGATAGAATATAAAGGGCCAGAAAGAAGGCAGACTTGCTGTTCCTGCTTCGCTGCCTCCTGCCTGCCTGCCATGGACTGCTTCTCCTCTGTGATGCTGCTCTCCAATGTCACCCTGCCTTGGAGCAGCCGACTATGGACTGAAACCTCTACATACTGTAAGCTGAAATGAACCTTTCCTTCTTTAACTTTGGGTGTTGAGTATTTTATTTCAGCAATGAGAAAAGTAACTAAGACAGTATTGAAATAATAGATGAACAGAAATTGCAAAGAATAATACAGAGAAGATCAGGGGTGCCCTACTCCAGTTTCCCCCAACAATTTTATCTTACAAACTTATGGTATAGCATCAAAACCGGGAAGCTGACCAGCTGACACTGTACAGTAGTACTGTGTGTCCTTCCGTGTCATTTGTTACTGGTGTAGGTCTGTGTGACCACCACCACAGGACCCAGAGCCCTCTGTCAGCACAGTGACCTCTGTCCTGCCATCCTTTGTGGTCACATCCACACCCAGGCCCCATTGTTCCCAACCCTGAGCCACCACTAATCTCTTTTCTAACCTGGGGTTCTTCTGAGAGTGAAAGGAGATGCTATCAGCCATCAGCTGTGCTGGGACAACAAGCCTACACGGGACGTTTGGCCTCCTGATTAGCGTTTTGTTCTGCAGGCAGTGATGGCGTGTGTGGTCGGGGCTGCAGCAGGGAATGATGTCCTCCCCGACGCTCTGTGGCTGTCCTAAGGAGACGCACACTTCAGGACTGCCCAGAGCCCCTTGAGTCCGTGGGTGCTTCCTCTGCCCTGCTGTGCAGCATGGCCCTTGGCGCCTCACCACTCTGTCCCAACCCCACTTGCACTAGGGTGGAGCAGCTTCTACCCCCTGAGCTGCCTGCAGTTCAGAGCAGAGGCAAGGGCAATTCCTGGCTTTGCATCCACACCAACCACTGACTCCATAGCACCAGGCAGTTGCCATCACCCAAGTCGTCGCTGACACTTTACACACATCTTAGTGTGGTCGAAAGGCTGGAGTTTTTCAGAGCCCGGGCCCAAGCCCTCCTCTCTCTCCCGGCACACTCTGGCTCATCCCGCCCCCATCTTCAATATGACATCGGGCAGTGATATCCGGGTTGAGTATCTCACACTGTTATTCTGCCCACTGACCCAGCCTCCTATGGTAGGACTTAGCGTTCTCTCTATCCTTTATGCATTTTGCAATCAAGTTTAAAATTGTTTTTCTTTGTGCTTTTCTCTCTTAGCTGGTCTCCTTCGCTGCGTTACCCAAGTTAAGCACAGATCTGATCTGTATTTGTGTATGTAAGAAGGCTAGTGGACCAGCAATCTGTGATCCTATTGAATTGTTTTAGTTTCTTAGCATGATCAGAAAATGCTCACCCTTTGACTTGCATTTTGCATTTTTAATTGATGCTATACACAAGCAGGTGCATGTGCTTTTCTTTCCCCTAGAGAAGATGTTGCCTGTCACCCTGAAGGTGACTGTTTTCTGGTTGTCCTTGCCCTGCTTATGTTTCTTTAGTTTCCCTTCTTGCCATATTCTCTTTTAGCTGGCTGGTACCTTGCTGTAATTTTCAAGAGGAGAGCCCCAAAGCAGCAGGTGTGGGCACTGTGTGACCAGAACCCTCCCAGCTTTGGGTGCCCAGTGTGGAAGCCACATTCTCTGTGACATCCTTTCTAGTTTTCCAATCAGAAATTCTTTTAAGTTCTTCCAGCATTCCTAAGCACTTCATTTAAGGTCATTTCACAGTTCCTTGGGTTATAGGGTACTTGTGTGTCTCTTTGTTAGAATAACCACTCCTTGAGGTGACGGGCATGCTTTCTTCTCGGATGTACCTCAACACTATGATGCCTTGCATATGACAGACACTTAGGAGAAGCCTGTAGAAATAAAATCTGTGCAGTCTTAGGCACGTTGCTTTCCCTCTCTGGTCATCTTTGATTCTGTATCTGTAAAATGATTGCATGCACAGAGTTGGAGGAAATGATCTTGAAGATTCTTTTCAATTCAAGGGTACTTCAAAGACAATAGGTAACTGCCTTGCTAGCTCTCCAGCTTCTAAACACATCATCTGGAACCAGCTGGTGTCCTGCTACTGCCCTGAGAGACTCTGAAGCAGCTGATGATCCTCCTGGACGTTAGTACCACAGGCATGCACACACACCCTACACATCAGAGACAAGTGAGGCACCTCCACTGCAGATGAACAAAGCGACCAGAGACCAGAAGGGAAAAGCAAAAGCCCCAACCCACACCAAGATACTGCCTTGCATGAACAAGCATCCTTTGTTTGTTGAAAAGCAAAGGTTGTTTGTCCAGGGGGACCCAATGCAAAAGGAAGTAAGAGACCCAAAGAGACAGGGAGGGAGGGAGGGAGGGAAGGAGAGAGAGAACTGACTTTGCATCCTCAGCTCTTTTCAGATGCCAGTTTCTTTCACATATTGTTGCTGTCCCTTGCTTATTTTCTTTACTTTACCTTTTCTTTCCCCTTGGTTATTATTTATAATTTAAATATAACTTGCTTAGGTGCAGAAATTTTGTATTACAGCTTGTATGAAAATCCTTCATGAGATAAACTCATTTGCATCTTATTTCCTGAAAAAAGAAAGCGAAAGAAAGGAAAGACACACTGTCCCTCCAACGACATCCCACAGTCTTTCTAAAATAAACCTTTCTTCTTCATTACTCCTGAATGGACATCTCAGTCTGTTTCATAGGCATGTAAAGTGTTGGTACTAATTAAGGAAAAAGAAAAATACAAGTAATTAGAAAATATATTCAAAGTCTTCCTTATGTTTGTATAGGGCCTAACAGTTAAAGAAAATATGCTTTACCAGGAGTTATTTTATTTAATGACTAAATCAACCCATTTGAAAAAGGGTGAAGCACTACTGCCCCCATTTTGTAGATGAGAAAACTGAGATTAAAATTAAAGACCTTGGCCAAGTCGGGCGCTTAGAAAACACTTGAGTTCACTTACGGTTCAGGGTTGTTACTCTAAATTCCACGCTCCGGGCCCGGGGAGCCCTCGTATTCGGCAGTGTCGATGACAATGTCACGCTAAGCGCAGAGGTTCATCTAAGCCGGCAGCGCCCTGGTGGGTGAGATGAGCTGCGTCTCCTCGCGTGTGCTGCTGGCTGTGGACCGGCCGTCCAGGCTCCGTGGACGACTCCCACTGCGCCCCGCCGTGCAGGCTCCGCACAGGGCGCCACAGGCCAGTGCCAGGTGGAGGGTGGGGCGGTGGCGTGCGCGTGCGCGGATGAGGAGCGGGACAGAGGACGGTGGGAGGGGCTTTTACCCCGTGGAGGGAGGGGCGGTGTCCTGGGGAGCTGCACAGCCACACCCAGCGCAGGCCACACAGGGGCGGCGGGCGGGGTGCCCCGGGAGAAGACAGGGTGGGGGAGCAGGGCAGACACGAGGGTCCGCCCGCCTGGAGGGTTCCCGCGGAGCTCTGCTTGTGTGGCCTGTGGCGTGACCGCAGCTCTGGTGCCACGTTAGAATCACCCCGCAGTCTGATTCGAGGGGCCTAAGTGGGCTGGGACCTCCTCAGAGTAAGGGAATTCCAGACGGTAGTAATTGATTGTTAAGGAAAAACTATTTTGACGCTTGTTAAATGATAAGGAGGACTTTACTCAAGACTGTTGCAATAGGGGAGAGACACTGAGCTCAACTCGAATCTAGCCGAGACTAAGGGACTGGTGGCGAAGGAGAAAGGGAGCAGGCCAGCAGGTGCAAATTACTGAGTGGAGACAGCGGAACGCCCCAGGGCTTCGGCCTCAGAGCTTGGAGACAGCGAGGTGCAGGGCAGTTGAGGGGTTCTCTGCAAGACTGCGCTGGGCAGGCCGAACACAGAGCCAGGGATCTGGGGCAGGTTCAAGGCTGGGCTGGAAGACAGCTCAGCCGCGCTCACGGGAGAATCCTTAGCACGTCCAGGACCGGCGGGACCCTTGACTCTGGGCTCTGGCTGGGCAGAGAGGGCCCCGGAGGTGTCACTGCCACCATTCTGGGGCCACACTTTGGCCCCAGAGCCCGCTGTGCTGGCCAGCACCCCGTGCAGCTGCGTGGGAACTGGGACCTTTACTGAACGAACGGTCCTGAGCAGGGTGCTGAAGTGGCAGTGGCCTGCGTGGCGGAGCAAGGACAGCAGAGGACGCGGTGCGGGCGGGAGGCAGAACGGGAGGAGGAGCGAAGGGAGAAACACAGTCGTCCTCCAACCCAGTGGCACCCACTGGTTCTGCCGGTGCCAAGTCACCCGACTGCCCTGGGCCTCAGTTTCCTCAGGAGTGGAATGGCAGGGACATGCAATGATGCTTCAGGGACAGAGAGGAACTGACAGCACCTGCGAAGCACTGTTCAGCACACCCGGGACCTAAGAAGCAAGCGATGTGGAAAGGAGGCTAAGAAGACATCCTCCTGCCATGAGTTGATGCCTTGCTCCTCTCCGATGACGACAAATGCCAAGCTGTGGCTTAAAACTCCCGTGCCTGCTCTGCAGGAGCCTCATGTGAGTCTGACAGGGAGAGATCAAGGTGCTGACTGGCTTCACACTGGCTGCCAGCTGAGGGAGAGCTTGGGGTCACGACACTGTTGCCTGGCTTTTCCAGCTTCCAGAAGCGGCCCTTACTCCAAAGCCAGCTCTGGCAGTGCCCTGTCCATGTCCCCAGGCAGGTGCCCAGCCACAGCCTCCGTGCCTGAGGGTCTGTGATGAGGTGGGCTGGTCTCCCTGCTCAGAGTCCCCACCAGTCTGCAGACCCCTTTGCCAAGGGCACGCATGGCCCAGAGAGTGCAGCGCAATGTTTGGGGCCACTATCCTGCCCGCCTTGGGCCCACCCATCCTGCAAGGTCGACTTTGTCCAAGGAGATAGTATGTTTGTGTCAGCCTGGCCTGCAGGGCCACAGGCTGCTCGGTTACTGCAGGTGTGTCTGTGAGTTCTAACAGTCAGGTCGGCAGACCGGGACAGTGCCTTCGTGTATGGGCAGCCTCTCTCCAGCTGAAGGACGGCACTGAGCACAGAGTGAGAGGGGCGTCCTCACTTAGCTGCTGAGCTGTGACGCTGCTCTTCTGCCCTGAGATGGAACTTGCACCATGGCTGCCTGGGCTCCAGGATGCCAGCTGCAGGGCTTAGGGCTTCTTAGTCATATGGACAATTCCTGTACACATGATAGATAAGCAACACTGTGCTCCTGGAGAGCTCCAACACAGCCCTAGACATCACAGCGCTACTCTCAGTGTCCGCTCATGGAAACCTATCAGAGGAGAGTCTAGACGTCCTGTCCGGTGCTCCGCACTGTGTGAGGGAGGAAAGCCTGGTCCTTGCTGTTGTGGGGACCATGGCCTAGTGGGCGGGAGGCACTGGACAAATGGACACGGAAAGATCTGGAGCTCCAGGGAGCTGGTGCTATTCGTGGGAGCCACTTGTGAATTTAGACTGGGAAATCTGAGCAGGAGCACATGGAAGCTATTTAGTGAGCCTGCACTGCTCATGAAAACACAAGATGAAATGAAACAGAAAAGCCTAGTACCTGATGGAGACACTAGAGAGAACTTGTATCTTTTGCACACTTGGCTCCGATGACATGCACACACTCACTGCCGTGTGTGGGCTGCAGTACCTACTGGGGATCTGGGGTAGCTTACCCTAGTGCTGCAGTCCAGGCCCACAGAGCCCCCTGGCCAGAGCTGTACCATTGCCCTGCAAGGCCTTTCTGCTGCTCTGCCCGGGGCCAAAGTCACATGGGGTTGGGACACGGATTAAGAAACAGTGCTGCTCTTCAGATTGGAGCTGGCCCCACAGCTCCACTCAGGTAAAAGAATGCAGAGTGCTGGATGCTGGTGCACCTCAGTTCTGTACCTCTTGGTTCCCCACTGTCACCCACGCCCCAGAGCAGTGCTGTGTGGGGCACATGTCTTTTCAGCTCCTCCCAAAGCCCCTTGTTCCTTAGATGAAACCCGAAGGCCAGCTCCTACCTACTGTATTTCTTGTCCCTGTCCTGTGTGTCATGTGCCGAAACCCAGCCTTCTGTCATGGTCAGGAACCTTCAAGCTGAGCTCAGTGATAGAGTGAAGGACGAGAGAGCACAAGGAGAGCACAGAGGGGTGGCTGGCTTGGCTTGGCCCATCTCGATGCCAGCAGGCTGGCTGGCGCACAGGTAGAGACAGGGATAGCAAATCTCTGAGGCTAGCAGTTGGCAGGGCACACATTTTCAGGTGGATGGAGGATACTATTAAAATGATTGACCTTGGGGACAGGGACAAGAGGGAGGAGAGAGACTAGGCCAAGTTTGAGGGACCAGAGTCCACAGAATCTTACACCGGCATCGGCGGGAGGTCACTAACTCTTCCCAATGACCTTTACCATGAGTGTCTTATTCACTTTTCTTGTTGCTGAGACAAAATATCTGACACCCACAAGTTAAAGGAGGAAAGGTTTATTGTTGCTCAGTTTGTAGAGGTTTCATTTCATAATCAACTGGCTCCAAGGCAGGGCAGCATAGCAGAGGGGCATCACAGAGGAGAAACAGTCCATGGTGTGGCAGGCAGAAGACAGCAAGCAGCAGCAATGGCAGCAGCAGAAGCAGCAGCAGCCTGCTTTGCCTCTCTCCCTTTATATTCATCTGGGCTATGAGCCTATTGACTGGTGCCACCCACACCCAGGGCGGGGCTCCCATTATCCACACCCTTAATCCCAGCATCACACTCTGAATCCACATTCACACACCCTAGTCCAGCCACCTTCAAAACTCCCCACCTGAGTCCTTGTGAGACTTTGGGGCATATCTAGACACAAGCCATAGCAGTGGGAAATATGCCCAATTAACATATGAGGAGACTGAGGTGCAGAGAGGAATCCTCATCTTCTCCAGCTCATTGAGCTTGCAATAGGTGACAGTAGGACTAGGATTCAGTCTGGAGAATGATATCCTTTGCATGGGGGGAAGAGCCAAGTCATATGAGAAAACAAATGTGAGCCCAGAGCCACGCAGCCGATGTAGGTGCCTATGGCTGTTCCCTTGCCCGGCCCACTCCACGGGAGCCCAGTGCTCCCTGCCCAGAGCTTCTGGGGAGTGAGATCTGGGTGCATAATGATGTCCTCTTGTGCACGGCCCTGTGAGTCAGCATCACAGGTAAAGGTCGTGGCTGCAGTGAGGGACTTCCCATCTGTTGGTACTCAAATTCCTCAGCTAACCACTCCAACATGGAAATGAATATTTAATAAGCTGACTTTCTGCAACAAAGCAATTTAATTCAGTGATAATTATGCAGATCCATTTTGCTGTCAGGATGCCAGCTTCACTCAGGGTGTCCTCAATTTGGCATATTGAAAACCCCTACATCTGTCTTGGGCATTGACATTCCCAGAGATGTGATCATTATTTTGGAAATGTCCGGAATTCAGCATAGTACAGAAAGACCACCTTTTTACTAGGGCTGGCAGTTAAAATGCAGGATGCTCAGTTAAATCCACATTTTGTTTAAGTCACAAAGACTGCTTTTTAGTGTATGTCCTACATATGTCATTGAATATACTTTTAGTAAACATTTTTATTAAATAGTCAAATGTACTGGTTATCTTATATTTTTACTTACCAAACGTGGCAGCCCTTAATCCACAGTGAGTTAAGATTTCTAATTGGTCGTAGATTCCAGCTGAATGTTTTTGTGGAGGACAGAAGGAGCCCTGAGGATACAGTCCCTCTCCTCTTGAAAGAATTCTGCATTTGGGGACGGTCCAGCTTGTACTGTCCTCCTGCTTGGATGGTTGTCCAAAGCAGCCAGGTTTATTCCACGAGACTCAGACTCTCAGCAAGAGCTGATTGGTGGGGGTGGAATATTGAGCCAAGTTGGGCCAATCAGATGTGTTTCTGAGGGTTGAGATTCAGGGAAAGAGAGCCTCATTTGCAACTGATTGAAACTGGGAAATGGTCCACGACATACCTTATTATCTCTCATGAGTTCTCCCCATCTTACCCCATTTTCTACAGATCAGGTTTATTTTGGCTCACAATTTTGGTTCAAGGTCAAATGGCTCCCTCTGCTGAAGGCCTTCTTGAAGGCAGAGTCCTGAGGTTGGTTTTGTTTGTTTATTTTTGAAACAGGGCTGGCCTGGATCTCCCTGTGCAGCCCAGGCTGGCCTTGAACTCACGGCGATCCTCCTCCTCAGCCTCCCCTATGCCTTACTTTCCACCTGGCTTTTATAGCAGACCCTGTGTGGAGATAACCCACTAATGCTTCATCCATTAATCCTTAGTCACGGGAGTGGACCAATCCCTCTCTACCAGCACCAAGTCCTAATCTTCTCCTGAAGATGCCACCTCTTAGTGTCACAATGAGGGTGAGTTTCCATGCGGGTGTTGTCGGGACGAATCACACCCTAATCGGCTTCAGCTGGTTCTGGGATTGAAACTTAAGAAGGCCAGGAAAGGGTGCGGTGCTCAGAGGACACGGTGCTTGGAGTCCTCCCCCAGGACCACCGTGCCTGCCTCACCCGGCCCCTCTCATTCCTGCAGGCCAGACTAAGTCATCTTCTCCCCAAAGCCCTGTCAACAGCCCAGCAGATTCAAAAAAGCTGACCGACCTGATTACAAGGGTTTACTCAACTGAGATTCAAGTCCACAGAAGAGCGGGCTCTGGGGGAACCCGGAGGGAGCTTTCTTTTCCAGGTGTCCTGCTGTCTCCCCCAGCGGCTCCAGCGGTGCCCAATCCTTTCATGCCTGAGGCCCCTGCCAGGCCTCACTCTCTGAGGCAGGACGCAGGGCACTGCCTCGAGGCGCGTGGACCAGCGGAGACTGACTGCTCCGGACAGCTCACCTGAGAGGCGCTGCTGCCCTGCTCCCCGCCTGGGCCCGTGTTACTTCCTAGTGCACAGCCTCCTAACTACGGCCTCGCTGCCAGCTGTTCCTCACTGTTGCGTCCCCCTGAGGTGCCGTCCTGACGGACACGGCGATGACACAGGAAGCTCATGCCGATTAATAAGAAAGCATGATGGTCCCCGCGGCCCGCGCGCCCCCGCTGCCCGGAAGAGCCAAGCGGAGGTGTGCCTCCTTCCTTCGAGAGCACGGTGCCCCTGCCGGGCCTTCCTTGCCTTGCTTGTCTTGTCGCTCGTCAAACAGCCCGAAGGTCACTTGCTCTGTGAAGCCTCGCCGTCCCTTTCCGGTTCCTTCCGCCACAGCTGAGTATGCCTCCTTCCGGGCGCTCTCGGGGACTCTGTGCACTCTTGTGTTACAGCATTTATCGCACTGTGCTGTACCTATTCACACTCGGTTTGCACATCTGCTCTCCCTCAGGCCTTGAGCCGCTTAAGGGCCAGGCGGGCGTCTTCGTGGGTATTCAGCTCATAGCGGGCACTCAGAGTTCAGCGAGTCTCCCACTCATTCCCGCCACCCTGTGGGCTCCCGACCAAGTCGTGTCTAAGGAATAAACATGAAGGGAGACAGAGTATGAGCTGCGTGGTGACTGCATGATGATTTGCAAGGACTGTGGGAGCCCGGGTGACGAAAGCTGACAGGAGATTGAGGCTGTAGGGAAGGGGGAAGATGCCTCCCTCCTCCTGTGCCCTGGAGTCTGGAATGGCTGGCTGGGTAGAGCAGGCGGGAAGTCCACTTCCCAGCCAGCTGCACGAGCAAGGCCCCGGGTTGCCCGACAGGCGAAGTGGCGAGGCGCGATCAGGAGCAGACAGGAGATGACTGCCTGTGAGCAGCACTGGGGAAGGCGGCTGTGTCCTGGACACGGGTTGTCCAACTGCTAGTAACGTGCAGTGCCCTGACTGTCCCTGATGCTGGGCAGTTGCAGGGTAGTGTGCACCTCTGCGGGAAGCTGTCAGGGGAGGAAAGGGACACGAGAAGTGACGAACATTTCCCTAATCCTGTCACGAGAGAAAAAGCAGACAAGGCCAGGACAGCTGCCTCCTCCCCCAAATCAGAAAATGTGTTTCAAGCGGCCGTGAAGCTCCTCCTTCCCCACCTGGACCGTTGTTCCCTCCTCAGTGGGCAGTCAGGGAACATGAGCGAGATCTTGGAAAGGACCTAAGGGTCAGAGTAGGAAGTCCAGGTAAACACGACCTGCTTCGTCCTAAACATTCACTGGGAACTTCACAGAGTCTGCTCACTGTCACCAGTCATCAAGCAGCATAACCAGCAGGTAATCCTATTTCAAACGTTAGAATTTGGAGATTGGGAAATTTACCGAGAAAAATATGTAAAATCCATTCCTGGTCGTCGGCTGCATATTTGCCCTGGAAAAGCCCATGTGTTTCGGAAATACTCGTGTCGCTGGTGGCAACTCGGGAAGTGGAGACAAGCCAGTCTCCTGCAGCCGCTGTGCTCAGGGCCTTCCTGGTAGGGAGAAATGAAAGCCCATGTGGACAGCCAGCGAGCCAAGTGATGCCAGTCTTCCTGCCACCTCTGAGCTGGCAGCCTGGTGTGGTCAGAGAACCCTGTAACTCATGAAAGCCGTAGAACACTTTGGCGCTTCATATAAGAAAAAGAAAATTAAAATGCAACACAACTACTCACTTATTATGACTTTTCCAAATTTTTGTGTGTATGTGTTTCATTAAACTCTTATTAAAATACTTGCAAGGCCTGATACACATATTTGTTTAGGTGTGTGTGTGTGCTTTTAAAAATGACCTCACAATCACATTCCTGTGACATCAAATATTGTAGACATCAGTTTTGGTGTCTGCTGAGTTTTCCCTGTGGGATGAATGTGCTTGTTTCCTCCTCTGTTGAGTGGCATTTATCTTGTGTTCAACTTTTCACTATTTTATCATTGTTTAAGTAATTCTAAAAAATACTTTTAGCTATATTTTTGTGAACCTCTATGACTGTTTATCTAGGAACAATTCTTTAAAGTGAGTTGCTAAGTTAGTGTGTGTAACCTTTTGAGGAATTTTTAGGCTTTGACATGGACGTATGTGGTTGGCCCCTCCAGCAGCGGTCCGCTCCAGGAAGCGTGCTGAGACCGGGCAGCTTGGGTCTTTGGCTCGATGATGCTTACAGAGCTTCGGTGGGATTGAGCTTTAGTTGTCCCCTGTGCCCTCTGAAGACAACCGCCGCATTAACATGCCCTTTGGGCTTCTTTCACCTCCCTGTCTCCCTTCCCCACTCCCTCATTCATCTTCTTGAGATGGCTTCCCAAGTAAAGGACGTGTGCCCAAGCCCCCCACCTGGGCCTGACTTGGAGGAAGCCCACACCCCGTTCAGGAGGGTCCTCATGCCTGGCTGAGCAGCCGTGGTGGTGGCAGCACTTGATTTTAAAGTAACAGTCGCATTTAAAGTGCACTAACAGTGTCACCCCTGCTCGCTCGAGTGTTCACGTGTGCTGGAACTGTGACAAGCTTTCCACGTGCACTGGGCCTCTCAGCCTCACACGGCCAGGAAGGTGAGGGCTGTGTATCACTGTCCCATCTGACAGGTGGGAACCTGAGCTCAGAGCGAGTGACCAGCTGCCCTTGACACGGGGCAGGAAGGCAGAGCTGGAATCTGCACCCTGGGACAGGGACACAGTGGGGCTGATGCCCAAGGAGGAGTCTGTGGGTGCGGGGAGGCCTGCAGGGTGAACGGGGCAGCCATGGGGAGCAGGGCGCAGGCATGCGGAGGTGCACAGGCAGGAAGGGTCCGCAGGCAGGAAGGGTCCGCAGGCAGGAAGGGTCTGCAGGAGCAGGTGGTGCTGGAGCCTCAGTGGGCCGGCTGGCACGGCCTCACCCCCTGCTGAGAACTCCGGGCCAAGAAGTTCTGGAAGGGACCCAGTGAGCCCAGGAAGGACCAGCTCCACCGAGAGAAGGGGTCGGGATGGAAGGGATGGCAGGGAGCCCGCTTAGGGAAGCACGGCGACAGGCCTGGCCTCATTCTCCTCCATACTGGGCCGAGATGGCTCGGGCCTGCTGGCAAGTGAGCCCAGAGGCTCCCCTGGGGTTCGTTTTTCAGCACCTGGCCATTATTCTTGCTCCGATGAGCTGGGTCTGCACAGCAGCCCGCAGACTGTCCTGATCTATAAATACGCTATCTGCCGCCCTCCCCCAGCCCTGTGTGGCTGTCTAGAGCTCCAGCCGGAGAGCCAGGGCCTCCACTGGGCACAGGGGCTGGGTGGGGTCCCTGAGGTGCAGAGGGCCTAGGCTCCGGGGGTGCGGTGGGTGCGCGTGCTCAAGCTGCACGGGCCCCAGGGAACAAAGTCCTGGGCGACACGGGGAAACTGAGGCCTCCAGACATGGCCTGGGTCTCCTGATGCATTCGTCTCACCTTAGCCCCCTTGGCTTTAGCCGTTTCTGTTGGCTGAAAATGTTCTTCCTGGTGTCACTCGACACCCCTGACTCCTTGCAGTCTGCTAGAGATCTCAGCCCCTCCACAGGTGCACCGGGACCCATCTCACAGTTCGGTGGCTCTCCCTGCCCCTGCCTGGCTCTCTGGCCCACAGCATTTATCGCCTTCTCTATGGAAGCCGCTAACGCTCGGTGGGTGCCTCTGACCCTGGTCGTGTCAGGCCGTGGAGGCTGGGTCTGCACTGTAGCGTCCAGGGCCTCGCCTCATCCTCGCTGGTGCTCACCTCTCTTCACGGCTGCCCTCCACAGCAGCTCCCAGCCAGCCTCGCTGGTACAAAATGTTGGGAGGAGTGCAGGGCTGACAGAGATGAGCGCGGCGGTGTGCAACGAAAGCCACAGCCAAGTTGCTGAGGGAGAGCTCCAGCGCCTACGGCCCCGCTCAGTCATTCAGGGAATCTCGTCTCCGAGACAGGACCAGAGCTCGGGACAGCTCTGTCCACCGGAAATGCAGCGTGGGGACACACACCTTAACATCTTCTCGTAGCTATGTTACGGCCCTAAAGATAAACTATGAAATTAATTTTAATAAGTGAATTTAGTACATCGTAGCCAAATGCTATCTTGACATATGATGAATGTAAACATGGTTAACAGATGTTTCATCCTCTTTCTCCCTAAATCTTTGAAACCCAGTGTGTGTTCTGCGCTTCCAGCGCCTCTGCATTTGGACCAGCCGCATTTCAGGCGCTCAAAAGCTGGGAGGAGTGGGCCGCACACCGGACTGGCCAGTTCTGGAGGGCGTGGCCTGCTCCTGAGCTTCTGCACGGGTCCCAGAGGAGACCCGACCCGCTCTGAGAGCGGCAGAAAGCGGCAAATCCTGACAAATCAGGCCAATAGAGCATGTAATTGGAAAGTAAATATGAGCATGTGTTCAGCTTTCCCTGTTGTCAGAGACATGAATCAAGCTAGCGTCAAAGTTTTATTTCTTACAATTAAACTAGCAGAAACGAAAATCAGGTTGGTATCCTCAGGAACACTAGTGGTAGTGACAGTGGGGTGAAAGTTTTGGAAAGAGGTTTTGGGAATATGTTTCAAGCACCAAAGAAGCCTTTCTATCCTTTACTCCACGATCTTACTTCTGGGCATTCATCTTTAGAAATAATTCAAAATGAGGGGAAAAGGAGAGAGTGACATTGTTTTCTTTAGTGTTACTCAACAAGCAGGACACTGGAAATGAACAATGAAAGAGTTGCATCCATGTGGGAGAATATTTCAAAGAAAATGAATCAACTTGAGAAATGCTATTGTTAGCATGACAAGGGGACAGTCGAGTGTAACGTTGTATCAATAAAATTAATGTTAAAAACATTGTATCTGTTTTTTGTTTGCAACTCCATAAATATACTTAGAAAAATGGAGGCGGCATCTGGAATGATTTATTATTTAGTGTGAGGAGGTTGTGGTAGTTGAAAATTTCCCAAGTTTTGTTTGTTTCTGTATAAAACAAACATTTTAACAAGATTGGGGGGCTTGGTGCAGGGCTTGTTTCTCTTATGTTCTACCTGCAAAGCTTGTTGAGTAACACTAAAGTAAACAATGTGACTCTCTCCTTTTCCCCTCACTTTCAAGCGCCCCTGCTGCGTGTCCTTCTCCGAACAGAGCGCCAGAGTGCGTGGTCCCTGAGTGTGAAGAAGCGGCTTTGGCACAGGCAGATCAGGCACGGCATGAGGCCTCAGCCCTAACCGCTGGAAGGACGCTGGGCCAGCCTCGTTCTTACTAAGCCTCAGCTTTTCCCTCTGTACAGAGCGAGTAACCACAAGGCCTGTGGCGGGTATTATGGCGGAGGAGCAGGGCGGGGGCTCGAGGGCGTGTTCTGGGACGCTCTTCTCTCCTCTTCCACTCTGGCTTCCAGCCTTGACGCGCCCTTCTCACCCGCTGTCTCCTCCGTCCGCCTGGCTCAAAGCCGGCTTCTTTGGCTGATATGGCTCACAATCCTTACGACTCAGTCAGGTGACAGAGAGGTGGCACAGCCACAAGAAAAGCTGCTCTTTCCAAACTGCTCAGGACGACTTTCATTTCTCCCCCTCCTCCGTCGTTTGCTCTGTGGAGAGCGGGCAGGGCAGGAGCGGCTGAGGGTCCGTGTCTTCCGTTTGCTTCACTTCTGCCTCCTCCTGAAGCTTCCTGTGTGGGAACCCCCCATCCTTGGGGGCAAGCCGACCACCTTTCTGAGCCTGGCCACACCTTGGAGCTCCGCAGGACGTCTTCCTATTTCTGCTCATCACAGAAGTGTAAAACTTCAAAGAAGTTACAGTAAAATAAGCCCCAGAAACACCACTGAGATTGTTAAAGACAAGATCACTGTATTTCTATAGGTACGGAAAGAAGAGAAAAGTGGCATTAAGATACACGAGTGTGGAGCCGGGGATTTAGCTCAGTGGTGCTGCCGCCTGCCTCGAAAGCGAAAGGTCCAGTGTTCCATCCCCAGTACCAAAAAAAAAAAAAAATATATATATATATATATACATGAGTACGAAATTGCAAAGGTTGTCTTATTTCTCTATAATGTATGGCAAGAAGCTCCTTTGCCAGCAAGTATTCAGTTTAACAGCTGCGTGGCATTCTCTCATGCGGCTGTCCACTGTCTCAGACAATGAGCTGCGAACTGAGATTTGATTGTTAAAAGGCAAAGTCCAGATCATCCTGGTTGGTTCAGTCTTTATGTAGGTGTTTAAATATTTCTTTCACTTAAATTCTAGGATTAAACCAATGAGCAAAAGTGTTACACAATAAAAAATTTAAATGAGAAAATTGTACCTGTATAATAAAAAAATGACAGAGTGCGCTGATGTCAGCACCTGTCTATGCTGTCCTCATCTGCAGGGTAACATCTTGTGTTCATCCAAGTACTGCTGCACACGAATCTCTTTCTCTCTCTCTCTCTCTCTCTCTCTCTCACACACACACACACACACACACACACTTGTGCATGTGCTGCTTAAACTTTTGATGTCTAATGTCCAACTTTCTTCTGCCACAATCTTTTCTTCTCTTGGACCCAAGTGCTCCTGCCCTGTGACCCCTGGGGCACCTCCTGCTGTGAGTTTCCTGGGATGCCACTCACCCAGCCTTTTGGGTGCTGTCTGAGGCCAGGCAGAGAAGCCAGGCTGCCGTCTGCATGGTGGGGGCTTTGGCTCTGACTCATCCAAGCCTGGGCCCAGGATCGGCAGGCACAGAGAGATGCAGGCAAGGTTCTGGCTTCCCTGAAAATGCGACCTTCCGCCCCCAGTCTTGGCAAACCTTCGTACTTCTCATGTGGGAGAAAAGAGAAACAGGGAAACAGGACTGTGCCCCAGTCCTGCATCGTGAGGGCTGGATCCAGGGCAGAGACAGGGAGTTCAGTGGCTGAGAGTCTCGGGAAAGAGATCCATGGTTTATTGGCCAAATGGGATGCTGTGAGAGGAAAGGGAGAGGCAATGGTGTGCATCCTGGGGCACCAGGCAGAAGCCAGACGCCTGGCCCTGGCAGGCAGCATGGGTGTGAGGCCGTGGACGAGACCAGAATGCCCGGATCTGAGGCCCCGCCCCTGGCAGGGTGCTGAGACCCGAGATGATCTCTTCACCCTGGAAGAAGGCCCTGCTCTGCACAGGAGGATAATGCTCCACTTCACTAGCTCTCTGGAGGCCCGCAGGGGGTGACCCTGGGCCAAGGGGCTGTCAAGCCAGCAGGAGATCTGGGGCTTTCAAATTACCCCATCCCCGGCCACTGTGTGTCTACAAAGGAGCCAGTTCCAGTTCTCTGTGACCCGATTCACCATCTATGGAATGGGACTAATTTTGGTTCTGCTTACATCACTGAACTATGTGAGGGTCAAGTGGGACTCTATTTTTGTGAAATTACCCTACAGGACAAATTCAAAAAGGAGGGGGGAGCGAGGGGAGGGGGGGGAAGTAAAAAGAACACAGCTGTGTTACATCCATGCACCAGCTCCCCACGGTGAATGCAATCATTAGCACTGCGAACATGGGCTAATAAAAAATAAAAAGCACTCAAAAGTAAAGAATGTGTGAAGATAGTCACTGCAGCCTTATTTGTACTGCAAACATACCACCATGCACCAGCTCCCCACGGTGAATGCAATCATTAGCACTGTGAACATGGGCTAATAAAAAATAAAAAGCACTCAAAAGTAAAGAATGTGTGAAGATAGTCACTGCAGCCTTATTTGTACTGCAAACATAAACAGCTCCGCAAAAGAACCAAACAATAAACAAACAAACAAACAAGGGCCGGGGATTTAGCTCAGTGGTTCTGCCGCCTGCCTCACAGGCACAAGGTCCCCAAAACAAAACCCTAAGCCCATCAGGGAAGGCTGGAGGTTGTTATGTATCATCAGCTGCATGGAAAATGTGTGGCCATTAACAAGCACAATTCTGAGAAACATATTGATTGCTCCATGGAAAGTGCCTGAACATTGTACATGGAAATATAAAATTATATTCCTCTAAAGCATGTGAAATCATCCATAAATGCAAGGGTATCCTGAAAAGAAATACAGAAAGCCAAAGGGTTAAGGTGAGGAAATTTTAAATCAATAAAATTTCTTTAGTAACACTAAAATGCTTTGAAAATAAATGCAAATTAGAGGAAGCTCGAATAAGATATATGGGAAGGTGCATGGTTTCATCTAAGGCTGAGGGCCTCTGCTTCAGACTGCTGTTGCCAGGGAAGCTGTGAATTACAGGCAAATCTGGGACGGACACACCCTGGCCGGTGAGGCAGTGTGGGCTGTGGGCTCGCCAGTCTCAGGGTGGGCACATGGCCCGGTCTACAGGAGGCCCTGTGGGACACCAGCCATGGCCCAGGGCAGTGGGTGTCAGGGTTATTTCTGCTTACACGTGGGGAAGGGGACGCACAGGAAGGGGTGGCTCATTCCAGGTTTCTGGCAGTGAACATGGAGGCTGGTGGTCTTCATGCCACCTGGTCTGCATGCTGGTGCCTTCCAGACCCTCAGGCTGCTGAGCCACCACAGATAAGAGGTGGCCAGCAGCTCTCTCACCTAGTCCTCAACTTTGGATCAAAAGGTGTGACAGGCAGACTAATGGTCTCCTCAAAATGTTGACAGCCCAGGGCCTGGAACCACATGGCAAAGGAGTATTAAGGTGGCCCAGGAAATTAAGGCTGCTAACAGCTAATGTGAGTGAGGGCTGCTGTCCTGGAGGTGCCAGTGGTCCCAATGGAATCTCAAGAATCCTTACAGGATGACTAAAGCAAGTGGGAGAGAACAAGAGAAAGACTCAGGCCATGGTGCTGGTTTTGAGGACAGAGTGAAGGAAGGATGAATAGAGGGAGCAGGCCCGGCGGGCTTTAGGAGTGGGACGAGGAAGGCAATGGACTCTTCCCCCAGGCCTGTAGAAGGAACCAGCCCCGAGATGCCTCGATTTTGGCCAGTGGGAATCGTCTTAGACTTCTAACCCCGGATTTGTGAGGAGGCACATTCGTGTTATGACATAGTCTGTGGCAATGCATCACAGCAGCATAGAAAGCCAGGGCAGGGGGAATTCCCACATTGCTGGCAGCCATCTCTGCAAAAAGAACATTGCCACTCCCTAGGGAGGGCAGATTGGTGGGCCAAGCCCACCTCGGTGTGAAATTGTCACTGCTTAGTGTAACTGCTCCCTAGTCCAGAAGTGAGCCATCCATCGCTATGACTAAAGCATTTAAGTCCTAATGAAGCGTCAGGGAGAAATGCCCTACATGGGGAGAGGCCCGTAGCCGTGGACGTGGGGATAATTATTCCCATTTCATCAGTGAGGAAACTGAGGCTCGAGGGGAAATAAGGAAATTGACCAGAGTCTCACAGTGAATGGCAGGGCCTGGCTGGAATCCCCTGTGCTCAGCCCTCCTCTTCAGCCTCTCTGCCTTGCCCATAAGTCACCATCCACACCTTGCACTGCTGGGTGTTAGCCTCTATCTCCTCAGGGGAGTCTGGTCCCCCAGTAGATATGCACACCAAGAGGGAACACCCTCTCCTGAATTACTCGGGTGCTACAGCCTGCTCTGGGAGCTCCCCAAATTCCTGCTGGGTGACAGAGTGAAATCTTCCCAGGAGAACTCCTTCCTTTATATTGGGTATGTGGGGACACATCCCCCCTCTCTGGAGATCCCAGCACTGCTTTGCAGTTGGTTATGCCTGGCTGTTAGCAAAAGTGTGTGCATTGGCCTACAAGTCCTTTGATTGGAAGTTTTAAAAACTCAACATCAAAGGCGGGAAATACATGGCCAGCTTTGATGTCCAGGAGAGAAGCCAGACAAGTGGTAAATGAGTGTGAGACACACAAATACACGCATGCACACACGCATACACACACGCACGCACAGGCTCACCTTTCACCTTTCTGTGTCAAACCTGAAGCTGCTGTCTCCTCACCTCATTACTGGCAGGTTCCAAGTTCTGGGAGCCTGCTCATCGTTGTCCCGGGTGGGCAGGAAATGTTTCTTCAGCCTTTTTGCTCTACTTTGGTCAGCAAAACCCATCACATAGGATCCCATTTCCCTTTACTGCAAATAGTGCTACTACAAGGTCCTGGGGTGCCGAGGCAGGAACGTGAAAAGGTAACACACAGGTGCGATGCCAGAGACCAAGTCTTCCCCCCAGCCCCACACCTAACACATGCCCCTGCCTGCTCTTTCCCCATTTGATAGAAGTTATACATACAGTGGATCAAACCTACTCAACTGAGAATGCATGAAAGTCACGTGAATCTGAGAGGTGAGGGCGTCAGAAGGGCAAGCCACTGGGATATTTTAATATTCAGTATTTCCAGACTCAGCAGCTAGCAGGCCACATCTGTCTGCTGATGGGAAGGCATGAATTATGAAACCACTCATGGAGGCTGAGAGGTTCCCCTGGGCTGGGGAACTCTTCCCACTGGTGTCTGCTCAAGGTGATTGGAGAAGGTGGGATACAAACAGCAGTGGGGATGTGGCCCTCAGACAAGGAAACAAGTAGGGGCTTTGCCAGACCCTGGACCCTCAGAGAAGGGGACAGCAGGATGGGAAAGAAGAAAATGACCCATGGGGAAGACCCCGCTGTCTGCATGGCTGGAGGGCGAGGCCGCCCCCTAGCGGGTAGGTGCACAAAGGGGTTGAAGTTGGAGAGATGCAGAGACTGAACAGGAATCCCTTCCTCTGGGGATTCTGAGGGCACTTCCCACGAGGGATGCTCAGGCTGGCGGTGTCCCATCTGAGGCTGAAGGTCCAGTCCTCTTGGTGGGGTGGAGGTGGTGGCAGGGTGGGAGGTAGGTGAGAGACAGGGTGGGAGACTACTTATAAGGGCCAGGGAAGAGAATGAAGGCACAAACTCTAATAATATTTACAACAAAAACAGTGCATCAGAGATGCCCATTTCAGTGTTCTGTCTGTGTCTGACACTGTGCTAAGCAGATTACACTTCTCAACCCCTCACAGCAACCTTGAGCATTAGATACTGTTACTCTCCAATTTATCAATGAGAGACAAAGAATTCCAAGAACTGTATCATCATTTCAATTCGTGGTAGTTTATAGCTATGCGGCATTTAATGTCACATTGACAGTTTACAAGTATTGTGTTGTTTAATTTTTCACTTACTGTTATTTCTATTTTCATGATTTTAATTGTGTCACCAAGGAAACTGAGGCTTAGAAAATGTGAGTTATCAGTTAACTTTTACAGTATAGCAAACTACCCTCAAATTTGGTGGCTTGAACAGCAATTAATCACTTACTTAGTTTTTAGTGTGATGAGTTGGCAGTGTGGCTGGGCTCAGCTGGGTGGATCTTCTGGCTCAGCTGGCCCAGTGAGGGCATTATCCCTTGAGGGTTAGAGGCTGATCCCAGCTTTGTGCCAAAGGGTCTATGTCTCTTATTGTCTAGCAGGCCAGCTGGGAGTGGAGAGAGAGAGAGAGAGAGAGAGAGAGAGAGAGAGAGAGAGAGAGAGAGAGAGGAGAAAGAGACACATGCCAAGTCTTTTGAGGTCTAGGTTCAAAACTGATACAGTGTCCTTTATAACTCTATTGGCCAGTGCAGAGCAAATGACCAGGTCAGGTTGAAAGGGTAGAGAATACAGATAGACTCTACCTCCTGATGGGAGGAGCTGTAAAATCACATAGCAAAGAAAGTGGTGGCCATAGGCAGGGCTGGAGAACTGGTGGGTCCCAAGGAGGGGCTCCCAAGCAGAAAGAGCACAGCATGCATACAAAAGCCCTAATACTTCTAGCCAGGGAAGGGCATGCATAGGCTCATGTGCCTGAACTGCAGGAGGAAGTAGCAGAAGAAACTGGGATGGAGTGTTATTCTGAGCACTTTTTGTGGATTAACTTGCTTAACTTTTACAACCCTATATGGTAAGCACTGGATCATTTTCTCTTTACAGATGGAAGCCAAGGCATGAAGAGATTGGACATATCTAACTCACGCAGCTAGAAAGCAGCAGTGTCAGATTCCACCCCAGGAATCCATCAATATCCATATTCTGAAATGCTTGTCACCCTGCTGACATTTCAAAAGGTAGAAGAAGGGATGTGGGAAATAAGTTCTTAGTGTAGAGTCTGAGGATTGGATGTTCCTTAAATGGCTATCGACACTAAGTTGGTGATTTCTTGGCACCCTCTATTTCCCCAAGACTGGAATTGCTTATTTTTACTTAAAGGTGGGAAGGGACTAGGAGCCCTCTTACATTTCTTTCTGATTCTGTGACCCTATAGACAGGTGCCCAATAGTGTCAAGTGTATTCATTAGGGGACTCTTGGTTTTAAGTCACAGAAACTGATTTTGTCTAACTCAAGTTTATTTTTTAGGAAAGTGCTGGGAAAGTTCACAGAATCAGGTTTTAGGAAGGGCAAGAACTAGGCCAGGCCCTCTGCCCTTAGTGGGAGTAGTTTATGGCCTCATTTTCTGCAATGTTCCCAGCTGCCTGACTCAATGCTGAAGACTTTCCACATGATATCTCTTTGTTCAAGTCTTCACTTCCCACGGGAGAGAACCTATCAGAGCTTGGGTCATATGTGTTTACACTGGGCCAGTTGGGTCTGGCCAGGGTTACAGGGACATGAGCACAGCCAGGCTACTGTGTGAATCCCTGTGGAACGATCCTGTGCATGGTGGTGAGATGAGTCTGCAGCACCATTGTCCACACCTGCCTGTGCGGCTCCGAGGAGGCACTTCTGCCCCAGACAAAGGCATCACTTCCCCCCAGGCATCCTCGAGTTCCAGAGATTCTGACCACTTATGCCCAGCACTTTGGTTGTAGATACAAATTCTCAACAAGAGTATTGCATGTGATTTTATTAATTGCACTTATTTATCAATTGCATTTTTGAGCCCAACAATAGTTTTCAGGGAATTATATTGCTACGAGAGAAAGGGTATATTTAAGCCCAAACAATTTTGCCATGCCAAGATTACATTATAAGATAGTGCTATTCCATCCTGCCTTTCTAAATGATCAGGTTATACAGCATTTATTAGGATTCAGAGCGTCTTGTTGTGAATCCAGGATCTTCTCTAGGACAGATATCAGGCAGGCGGCTGTGTGTTGGTTTCACAGCACAGCGGTCCCGGGAGGCTCAGAGGCACTTCCTTGTGTTCAAAGAGGAGTGAAGCTAGGTTTTGTAGATTAACAGTTCCCCTCTGAGCGCCATGTGTGACCTGCCCAAAGACCGAGAGGCTACTTGCATAGATTAAAAAGAATTATGGTTTTCAAAAACTAAATTTGGCTACTTACAGTTTCTTGTATATGACCATATCTGGCTTCCAATTACTGTTTTATAACACAGACCATTCTGATTCTTGACATAAAGAAAATTTTCAAGGAAATTTAATCTATTAGGAGGATACTTGGTGTAGAAATTTAAGACTGAGATACATAGCAGGTCTGGCTTTGCCACCAATCAACTCATGATGTGATGACCTTGGACATACGGTCTTGGTGATCTTGGGAACACCACAGCATTTCTACCCTTTCGTTGTAATACATCAGACCAGGATTGGTAAATATAAGTTAGGAATGCATTTAGCTACACATTAAGGCAAACATGATAAAAGCTTACTTTTCTAGCCTGACAGGTCAGGAGGTGAGGATCTAGAGTTGGTGCAGTAATCAGAGATGTTATTGAGGACTTGGGGTCCTCCTCTGCTCCTATGCTTGCCCCGTGGCTTTGTCTTTACCATGGCAAGATGGCTGCCACACCTTCGGACAGGAGAGAGACAAGGCACGGGGAAATGCCACCTTATTAATTGCACTTGTTTATCAATGGCATTTTTTGAGTTCAGCAAATAGTTTTCATGAAATTATAACGATGCAAAGGAGATTATATATTTAATGATATAAGGTGTCTTATTTTTAGGGAAACAGCACATTTTCTAGAATATCTGCCCCCAGTAAGCTTTTCCTTATATATCATTTACCAGAACTGAAATATGGACAGCTAGTTGCAAAGGACCCTGGGAAGGTAGCCTTTTTATCTGGACATGTGGCAGCCCTGCGTGAGATCAGGAGTCTGTGTGTGAAGGAGAATAATGGATACCAGGTAAGACCTAACAGTGTCCTTTTTATCCCCAAAGGCAAATGGAGGTATCATTCACTGGTCCCCTTTCAGGTGCCACGCACTGCACTAAGCCCTCTTCACTAGTCGTTTCGGTTCAATTCCCACGACATTTCTATAAGGGGGTGTGAACTCTGCTTTACAGAGAGGAAGGAGCTGAGGCTCAGAGAGATTCAGTAAACTGTAAAAGGGTACAGAGTGGGATGCATTTAAAGATGTCTCCTATCTCTATTCGGTTAGGGAGGGCGGGAGGTGGCCTCACATTGCTCTGAGTATTTTCCATTGGCTCCCAGGGAAGGGGCTTAAGGGCTTTCTCTGCATTCCTTTCATTCTGCAGCCCTGAGGGATGACTATAGAGATGCAGGAGTGGGGGGAGCCCCCAGAGGCTCCAGTCCTTCCTCTGCACTCTCACGGTGACATCTGGGGCTGGAGGACTCTTGTAGAGACCAGGGCCTCCTCAGCTAGATCTTCAGTCCCTCCCAGGTCTCCAGGAGCTGAGCTGTGAGGTCTCCCTTCTGTCAGGTTCTCCCCTTGTTCACTTGTTGCCCCATTGCAAATGTCACATGGGCCACCTGCACCCATTGGAGGGAAATGGAGCAGGGTTCGGCTACCCCAAACTCTCAGGAGCAAAAAGCAAGAGGGGTGGTGTAAATAATCAGGGGTCAGTGATGGGAGGCGGTGGCTGCCTGTGAGTCGCACCTTGCTACTCCCTGGCGTGTGCCTTGCAATTCCTTGATTCTGCCTCAGCTCAGCTTCCTAGTGTAACAGGGAGATAATGATTGTATCTGTATCATGGAAAGTTACGGGAATTAACTTGGATAAAGGCTTAGAACAGTGCCTAGCTCATCGCTGACAGTGGTGAGGGCTTCAGTCACCTCTTATTTAGTGTCCTGTCTTTCAGACATCATTGTGATCAAATCTCTTTTACAAATTTATTCCTTTGAGTCTTGAGAGCCAAGTCTCTAGGTTGTTTGTAAGTTATTTATTCTTTGCTGTTAGTGAATACGATAGTTATCAATCATTGCCTTGCTTTTTGCTGTTAATGGAGAACTAGAAAAAGAATAATATTTTTGAGCTCTTACTTTTCTGCCTTTCTAAAAATAGTGTGAGTCAAGCCTGCTGGAATTGTGCAGTATGACGGCCCATCTATCTGTCGCCTAGGGAGCGATGGTTTGGCAAATAGCAGGGATCATTTTGTTTTCTCCACAGAAGACATGTTCCAAATTCACCAAATTACTGTGGCTGCCCCTGGGGGGAGGCACCTTCCCTGTACTGCTTCTCTGTCTCCTCCACCCATGGCCCCTGCCCAGTGAAATGTGATCTGGGTGCCAGAGGGACATCAAAACCCCCTGTGACATGACAGCAGACAGGTCACTCCCGGATTTGGGGCTCTACCTTCCCCTTCTAAGAGACAATCTCTAGGGCCTCTTCTGGCTCTACACTTTTCTAATATTCATCAAAAGATGCCCTCGGACTTTGGAAGTACAATGTGTTTGGGAGATTTTGGTCTTGAAGCTTTCCTTTAGAAGATTGCTGTAATAAGGGCATCTTGTTGTTGCTGAAAAATAGGAAAGCAAAAACTGAAATTCCTTTTTGTTCTCCAAATGTGGTGCTTAAATAAAATGTAGTTTCATGGCACAAACACAGAGGACTAGAAGTAGGTAGGATCTCTCTTGTTTTTGAGCAGCCCCGGAGGAGGGTGGGACAGCAGGATATCCCTGCAGCCAGATGGGCTGCTGGCTTGGAGAGCAGACCAGTCACAGAGACAGAGAAATCAGTCTCAGAAACGAGGGAGCGGTTGTTGCGGTGCTAGCTTGTTCTCGCAGCTGAATGTAGTCAGCCCAGAGAGAAGATGAAGATGAACCCGGCTGAGAGGCTCCTAGACACCAGCTGAGAACAGGCTGTGCCAGGTCACAGCTCAGGGCCTGCCAGGAATAAGCTCCCTGAGCTAGCTCTGGATGTGAGGTGTTCTCTCTGATGAGGATGGGGTGGCCCGGGGAATGCTGGGACAGGGTCAAATGTACTCAGTCCCCAGCAGTGGCTTTGTCTGTCATTCTTGCTGCTGCCAGCAGCCAGGGCCCCCCCCCGCTCTCCCCCCATGCTCTCTCTGTGGGCCAGCGCTTCCCCAGTGACACCGCATTTCCATCTTGCTCTCATCATCAGTCTTAGCGTTTTACTTGAAGGCAGTAGCAAGGGGTGGAAAGAGTCATGGTCTTCGTACTCGGCCTCGATGGAGACCTAGGCGCTTTTGCTCATGACACCGGGAACTTGGATGAGTTGTGTGGTTATCTGGAGCCTCACTTATTTTTTTAACCTCTGAGATGGGTACAGTCATATCCAGCATTGCACTGGTGAAGAATTAGGTGTGATACAAAGTTATGGAGCAAAACAGAGTAAAACAAAGAACCAACAATGAACAACACAGACATGAGAAATGCTACTCCCCCTTCCTGTCTTATTTGTCCCATTGTATGTTCCCTGTATATTCGAATCTGGAGAATTTCAGGAGCATACCAAGGCCAGGGGTCCAACCCACCGCCTCTGGAAACTGTCGCTCCTTAAAGTTCCTAGGCTGACTCTGTCATCTGGTAAGACACACTGCCCCTCGGCTCTGCTGAGGAAGGACTGGCTGCTCTGCGCTCAGAGCTGCTGCCATCCTAACCCCTTGCACCTGATGCCCGAAGCCAGCCTGCTTTGTGTTGTAACTCGACAGTGTAGATAATTAGTCAAGGCCTGTGCCCTGGATGCCCCTGTGCCTGAATATTAGTGGGCACCCTGACGGGGGAGGACTGTCTTCTCTTCTGGGGCTAGGGGAGGGAGAGGATGGACAAGCATGGGCCAAGATGTGGTGACGGAGAATGCTGGCTGGAAATGGGATGACCTTGCAGACATTGGCTGGGAGTCAGAGGAGCAAGGAGGACCAGTGAGCCCATGGGCCAATTTCCTGTCTTCCTTCAGGAACGCAGAGGTAGCAAAACCAGGCAGCCAGGCTGGGAAATCCTTGGTGAATTGAAAAATCAGGAGATTGGAAGATTCCAGGGTGCTATAGACAAGGAGAGTGTCCTGAGTGTGGACGGCGGTCTGTGAAGGCGGCAGGTGGTCCTGCTGAGAATGGCTGCCCAGTCCCACCTTGCAGGAGGCTGTCACTGCTTTCACCCTCCGCAGAGCTCTCTGTAATCCATTCCTTAAGCCTGGTGTGTCTCTGCCAGAGCGTGTTCTCTGGCTGTGAAAACATGGCCTCTCATGGGGCAGGCAGGAAGTATCTGGAAGGTAATGGCTTCGTGTCCATCTTCAGCATGGGGCACAGCGGTTGGTGGCTTCCTTAGCCCTCGGTGGGGGGGGCTCTGAGGCTTGGTCCCCACAGCTCCTCAGAGGGTCTCTGGTGTGATGAGCCTGCAGGGGCACACTGACAGCACACTTGTCACGTACCCTGCTGGCCCTCACCCCTTCCCCGTTTCCCCATACTTCTTGGGATCACCTTGACATAAACTCATTTCACCCAAATTCTTGCCTCAGGATCTACTTCTGTGAGGGAACATCTGTATTTCATCAGTCTTTCTTATTCGCAGGAAATTTACATCTATTCATACATCTGTATTGTGAGGTTCACTGGCCAATACTCCCCGGAGATCCACTATGGAGCTTCCCCCGCCTATGTCTTTATGGCTGGACACTCATCTCCTTCTGGAGTCTCCATGGACTGAGAGCAGAAGGAAACCACAGGCGAGGGCAGCGCTAAATTCTTGGGTTTGTAACCCAAAAGGGAGTTGCAAAATGAGAGGAAAAGAATATGATGGGTCAGTATATTACACATTGTAAGGGTACAGGTTATCATATGAAAGTTTCATTTTGGGCATATATATTGTTATGGCTTGATTCTAAATGTCCCTTCAAAGCCTCATGCACTTATAGGCGGGGCTTTTTGGAGGTGGTTGGATCATGGGTTGTGAATGTGGATTAAGGATGTGATCACTACTAGTCTACTGATTGGTTTACCATAGTTATGGGTGTGCATAATGGGAGGCCCACCCTGGGTGTGGGTGGCACCAACAAATTGGTTTGTAGCCTAGATGGGATAAAAGAGGAAAAGAGGGAAGGTAGGCTTTGCTGCCTTGCTGCCTCCTTCCTACACTGCCATGGACTGTTTCTCCTCTGTGATGCTACCCTACCTTGGAGCCAGTTGACTATGGACTGGAACCACTACAAACTGTGAGCCAAAATAAACCTTTCCTGCTATAGTTTTGGGTGTTGGTTACTTTGTCTCAGCAATGAGAAAAGCAAATATATATATTCACATATTGGTGAATATCTTAACATAGGTCATGGTCAAAAAGTTTTGAAAGAGGATGAATAAAGGAATTAAAAAGTGATATGTACATGTACCAACTCCACACAAGTAATATAAACATTATGTACTGCAAACATGTACTGATAAAAAAGAAAGAAAAAATAAAATGGAGAACAAGTACATGGGAAAAAAATGTTGGAGGCTACTGCTATTGCGGGTTGTTGTGGTTTGTGCCATGTTGAGATTTAGTCTTCCCTTTGTCTCTGGTAACGGCACCTCAGTATTCCTTTCAACAAGGAAAGGGGCCCAAGTCTCTCACTGTGTACAATCTCAGTTGGAGTCAATCACAATGTTTCATCTTTTCTTGGTCAAAAGGTGGTCGCCTGATCCAGGACAGGCCAATCAGGTGGCCCTGGAATTTGAGAGGACAAATGCAAGGACTAAAAACAGTTGAAGATGCTTTATTCAGAGGGGATGTTTGGAAGGTACTCTCTTTTTCCTCTGCTCCCTGGATCCTGGAACTTCTTGATTATGTTTTCCCTATCAAACTCTGTTTGTCTAGCTGTTGGGTTGTTCTGTGAAATACCTGTGAACTATTTATTTCTTTTCCCTTTAGGATAGTAGTGCTGTTTTCTGTTTCTAGAAACCAAGAACCCTCCCATTTTAAGGGCTTTGTAAGTGAACTGACCCTGACTCTTCTAGTTCCTGGTTATGCAACTGTGGAGAATTTCTTATCTCTAAGCTTCAGGTTCCTGCCTTATGCAATGGAGAGAGCAACGCTAGGCTGAAGGTTAGAGAACATGTGTATATGGCCACTGGCCCTAGACCTCCACAAGCCTAGGCAGCCACTGATGTGGGCCAAATCTTTCCATCTTTGTTTAAATAGTGATGACTTTCCAACTTATTAAACATCTACAAGATAATGAAGGCATCTACATGGGAATGTGAATTTTCACAACTAAAACTCACAGCTGAATTTCTTTAGGTAGTTGTGACCTTTTGGTTATTAAACTTGTCACTTATTGTTCAAAAACTTTATGTAAGAAAATCTCCGTGACCTGGAGTTAGGTGAAAGAATTTTTATACATAACAACAAAAGTGCAAACCATAAACAATCAGTAAATTGGGCATCATGGAATCAAAAACTTATTCTTTGTGAAAGGTAATGTTAAAAGAATAAAGAGCAAGTGATGAACTAGAAGAAAATAGTTGTAAATCATATATTCAACAAGAGTCATAGAACATATAAAATTGTCAGTGCTTAGGAAACATACAACCTGGTTTAAAATGGGCAAAAGATTTAGACTTTGGGATCTTTTGGTTGTGAGGCAGGCACCGGACCACTGAGCTAAATCCCTGGCCCAGATTTAGACATATTTTGAAAGAGGAAGAATGGAGGGCCAAGAATCACATTAAAAGATGCTAGACATCATTAGTCATTAGGAAAAAGCAAATTAAACCTGTAATGAGACACATCTGTGTACCTTTCAAGTAAACAGTACTGGCAAGACTAAGTGCCAAAAGGCTGCAGAACAGCCAGGACTCTGACACGTTACTGGTAGGAATAAATGATGGCTCACCTACCCTGGAAGATGATATGACAATTTCTTATAAAGTCATGCATACATTTACCATCTGACCCAGAAATCCCATACCTGGGTATTCACCTAGGGAAATAAAAAAGTCGGTTCCCACAAAGTTTGTACGTGTGTTTGTAGCAGTCCTGTTCAGAATCATCCCAAACTGGAGACACCTCAGCTGCCCTTCTGGAGGTGAAAGGGCGGCAGAAGTGGCACACATAATGCTGCGCAGCGATAACGAAGAGCCAGCCAGGTGGTGACATACACAACAAGCCCGATGGTTCTCAGAGGCTCTGTGGCGAGTGAGAATCCTGTCTCGCAAATTTGCGTAATGTGTGATTCCACTGTTTCAGAGCTGATCAAAGATGAGGGTTAGGGTAGCATGAGCAAGCTCTCTGGGGTGGTGGAACTGCTTGGTGTTCTGCTTTCTCTGGAGCTATGTGGGCCTGCATGTGCGTCTACGTTCGTGGAACTGTGCAGCCTGGAACTACGCTGCATTGGCGGGACTTTCCGCTGTGCAGTGGAGGCCGTGCTCACACTGTTGCAGCGTCCTTTCCATTTGTTTGCCCTCCACTGCAGCCACGGCTACCCTCTTAGGGGAGCAGTGTCCGAGGCCAGGCTGCACGCTGGATTCTGAACTTGAAGAGTTAGTATGAAAACAAAGAATGTAAAATGTCTCACCGATAATTTTTATGTTAATTACACATTGAAACAATACTATTTTGGATACACTGGGTTA
Organism: Heterocephalus glaber; assembly: GCF_000247695.1. The sequence continues at coordinate 32,073,002 of NW_004624735.1, forward strand.
AATAAGACGTTATTCAAATGAATTTCACCTCTTCCTTTTTTAACAGGTACTGGACAGTGGCATTGTGGGCCGTGGCTTGGGTTCGTTTCTGCTGGGCAGTGCTGCTCGGGACCGTCCTTTCGGGTGGGGGGGCTGGTGCTCTGGCTCTGTTCTGGACGTCAGGAGGAGGAACAGCCCCCCCCCCCCAGCAATACCCCTCCATGCTTGCTTGGTCTCCTGACCAGCTGTCCATCTCTAACCTCCGAGAAAGATGAAGGAGGCAGCAGGAGGACCAGAGGGCCGGTGAAGCGGCCCAGGGCGTGGGCTGGGCCCCTGAGGGCATCAGATTTTGCTCTTAAGTTTGACTTCAATTCCGTTTTAGCCTCTCATTCGCTGTGCGGCTCTGGCTCTTCCCCAGGCTTCCAGAGTTTCTCCAGCGTGTCCTCGCCTCAGCCTCATGCCGCAGTCCCCTGACAGACGGGGAGGGAGTTTGTCCTGGAAGAGCCGTCAGCGCACCATCACTGTGCTCCGCTCTTCTGTTGTGTGTGCTGTTTGCTGTGCCCCCGGGACCTACAGGTGCCCCTCCCAGCTTTTCTCCCTGATTCAGCGTAAGACAGGTCGCCCGTGAGGCTGTTTCTCAGCAAGGGCCACTCCTGGCTCGCTCTGGCTTGTGAGGGAGCCGACTGGCCCTGCACAGTCAGGCCCCTGTTCCCAGCCAGGCCGCGACATCGGAGCCAGAGGCTCCCAAGCTGTGCAACAATCAGGGCGCAAACCCTTCAGCTCCTGCAGGGGCTGCAGCAACTTTCGGGTCTCAGCTTCGAAGGTTCAAAGCCTGGCTTCAAACATTCGGTCGGTGCCCAGCCTGGCCCCTTTCACTTTCTTTCCTCTGCCTTTAGTTCCGGTTGTGCTTTTATTAAATTATTCCTGTTGCTTTGCCTCGCGCTGCTCAGTGTCGGCATCAAATATGGGTAAGTGCAGGGAGGATGAACGATTTTCCAGCTGCCCAACGCCATGGATTTTCATCAAAGGTGTTTATGAAGTGCCCGTCTGGCATGGCACTGTCAGGGCTCCGAGGAAGGAAGTGAAATGGACACGCGTGGTCTCTTCGGGTTTGTGCATAGTGCTGGCCACAGCTGCTGCTGCTAGGGTTGTCTTGGTGGCCAGCAGGACTTTGAGAGCTGCAAGGTCCTGTCAGAGCCTGAGTTCAGAGGGCGGTGGTGCAAAGACTGCAGGCGCACGCTTGGGCTGTGACTGCTGCCATCACAGGGCCTCTGCGGGGCGGGGGCTGACAGTGTGGCATGGCTGTCAGGCACCGTGCTTGGAATTTAGCAGCTCTAGGTTGCGCCTGGACTTTTCCACCAGGAGCCTCCTGCATATAACTTTATCTCCTTGGGCCTCAGTTTCCCTTTGGTGGAATGGGACCCCAGTACTAACCTCGAAGCTTGCTGTGAGAAATGTAGTTCCTGCCATGTACAGAGCTGTTCTTATGCACCAGGTACCATGCAAAATGTTCTGCAGCGTGTTTAAAATTTACCCTCACAACTGCTCCACAAAGCAGAAGTCATTCTCATTCCCATTTTACAGATAAGGAAAGTGGGTGGGCTCAGAGAGGACGAATAACTTGTCCAAAGTGATGAACCTGGCAAATGGAGGAGACAGGATTTAAACCGCGGCAATCTATCCCCCATGGCTGTGCTCAGCTGGGGACAGGGAAGGGGCTGTGCCTCTGGGAAGGGGTGCAGGCAGGGTTCTCTGGGGGTTGGAGGTTGACAGGAGGTGAAGCTCTGGGAGCCGAGACTCTCGGCCTCCAGAGCACGCCACTGTCCCATCGGACTTCGCCTACAAATGCCAAGATAGATCTGAGCATGAAAAACTAAGTTGGGGCCTTGCCATGCATGGGGCCCCCTGTGACTGCATGGGTGGGGTGCTTAGAATATGACACTGTTTAAATGCTTTTTATCACAGAAAATTTCCTCAAGTAAAAAGTAGATTCTCTGTGTGTGTGTGTGTCTTTCCATATGCACTTGTGTGTCACTTAACCATGCCATGTGTCTCTTCATTAGGGAGGTAAATTCCGAGAAATGCGTGGTTGGCAGTTCCTCGGTTTTGCGAATGCCTTAGTGCGTGCTTTCTTGCGGCCTGCCGCACACCCAGGCTATACTCGGGGCCCATTGCTCCAGGCTGTGAAGCTGTAGAGAGAGTTACTGAGCTGACTGCTGCAGCAGCTCTACTGCATCCAAACACAGAAAGGGGACAGGAACAACTTTTCAGCTCTATGACACTCTTACGGGGCTGCTGCTGTACATGTGGCCCGTCACGGTGGAAGTGCATTAAGTGGTGTGCGACAGTATGGAGTTTCTTAGGCTGGAAGTGGAAAATCTGCATGGACCTGTACATGGTGACACCTGGCATGACTCAGCTGCTGAGACTTGGGGAAAATGAGGGTCTGGGCAGTTGGCACAGTCTCTGCTGTTCCTCAGGGCCACTTTTAGCATGCCCGAGCTCAGAGGGCCCCATCAGAAGGTGTAGCTCACAGCTTCCTTGGGGTTAGAGTGGGTCCTGATGGAGGGCTTCCATTCTGAGGCCAATATTTGTGTTTATTTGACTGAAGCTCCTGACTTTACTACTTCCTAGCCATTCAACATTGGAAAAATTATCTAAAGGCCTTGGATTGAGCTTTTCACCTGCAATAGAAACATGCAGTATACAGATCCTATAGTTAAGGAACGTTAGTGAGGGTGGGATAGAAACCACCCACCCCGTCCTTGTCCATTACTAGGCATTGACCGTTACTGCCTCTGAGTTTGAGAACAGGCACAGAGCTCAAGGTCTGTGTATGTGAGCAGCCACTGATGGGACTGGAAGAGGGCCAGTCACAGGGTGAGTGAGTACTGAGGATTTTCCCCAGGAGTTTATTGTCTAACAACTTGGGGAACGCGCCATCATTTCATAGTTCACAAAGCTCTTTCTTGCACAACTGTCAGCTGTGCCCCCAGTAACCTTGCAAAGTGGAGAAGCAAGGGAAGAGTTCATGGTCCTATTTCACAGATGGGGAACCAGAGGCACATTTATTCAACAGCAATTTAATGAGCACTAGCTTTGTACAAGAGTCCCTGTCAGGCTTGGGATGAAAGTGAGTAAGATTTCTTCCCGTGCCTTTGAAGTGGTCCTGGGCCAGACTCAGAGGAGGGTGCTGAACTCAAGGCAGTGTCCTCAGGTTGGATGGGAGCCGGCACAGAAGCAGCAACAGCGACAGCAGCACATGGCAGCGCCCTCATGATAAAGACTCCTTTCTCACTCGTGCCCGGCCCATCCCAGCTCAGCTGTGCGCCCTCTTCACCTTCTTTTCATGGCAAACCGGATCAGTGGCGCAGCCCTGTGTTGGAACATGGGGTTGTGGCAGAGAGATGAGGCTGGAGGGTCTCACATCAGAGTCAGATTTGCTCCCCCCCCCCACAGAGGCAGGGCCGGAGGAGGTGCAGTTCTGCTGTGTGCCCAGAGTGCAGAGCTGCAAACACAGGGTGTGACTGAAAGACGCAGAGAAGGTTTAAAAACCGTATAGTCGTGAGATGCACATTGCCGTTAATTCCTCAAAGATAGCCCTCACTTTGGACACACTCACCCCATCATTTGGCCACTCCTCAAGCAGTTCTGGAGGTGCTCTTCCATGAGTGTCGTTATGAGATGTGATTAAAACACAGCGATGCTGCTGCGTTCCATCCAGCAGGAAGGCAGACCCCTAAGACGCTGCGGTGTGCTCTCACGCACCGTGTTCACTGCATCAAGCACCCCACAACTTCAGGCTTCTCCCCAAAGTCACAATGACCATGAAAGGTAAAGGTTTTGAATCCATTCAGGACTCCAGACCTGCCTCAGAAAGTGGCATGGGTGATAGGTCAGTGTGTCCAGTGAGGGGAATGAATGGTCATGTGGCTTTTATTGTAATACATTTAAAATCTTTAAACACACACAGCACTTTTAGATCATTCCTCGTATTTACTGGGAAACAGATGAGTGACTCCTCCAGATGGGCAAGCTGAAGGCTAGTGAGAAGCAGGTGGTTTATTGGTAGGGAAATGGAAGAGAGGGAAGACAATGTGGACCCTAAGGGGACGAAGGACAGGAAATGAGGGGAGAGACAAGAGACAGGAAAGTGCAAGGCACAGTCCAGGGAAGGCAGGGGCAGTGAGCCCAGCAGTCAGATGCAGTGCCGCGGCTCCCATTGTGTACTAAGTGCTGGAGTGCAAGGAAGAATAAGGCGCGGAGCCCACTGTCGGACAACCTAGTAGGAGTCTGTTAGGACAGCTAGGTTTGCACAGGCAACAAAGGGAATCCAAAGTATCTGAATACAGAAAAGAGCGGCCAGTGCTCATGTTGGCCAGGGCTCTCCTGAGGCCTGCACATACCTCACTTAGCTCAATAAATATGGATGAAGCTCTGAGAAGTGGATGCTATCGCTGCCCTCATTTTCAGGAGACAAAACTGATGTGTGGAGAAGCAGAGGCAGACTTCAAACCCAGGAATCGGCCCCTGCCCCTGGGTTCCTACTCATAACTGCTCCACTCAACTGCTTTTTGCTTGATGACCTGTGAGCTGGGGCGCTGTCTGGAATCTTGGAGGGCAAGAGCTCTTCCCTTGAGATCCACACGCTAGATTGGTATTGGGTGCCTGGAGCTGCAAAGTGGATCATTTGTAAGACCAAGCTGGGGCTTGGGGAGAAAAGAATGATGTGATTAGTTAATAATACCAGCCATGAGTAGGAGAGGCAGTGCTGTCAGTATGATGTGTTTGGTAACCCTGATCTATGTAATGCCCAGAGCAAAGTTATTAACAAACAAAGAAAGTCAAAACCAAACAGCTGATTCATTGACTGTTTCCCTCATTTTTCATCTCTTTTCTACCTTTAGGCTCTGTCATGTTTATGGCCACAGACATACTCCTTCAAACAGTTAGCTTTCCTTAAAATATCATAACTGCAGTCCCTCAGGCAACATGCACATTAATTGTCAAAACAATAAAAATATTGCCAAGGCAAATGTTCAATCCATCGCATCCCAGTGCCATCATCAGAGAGAAGCGGGGGATTGCTGAAACGACAGTAATGAAAATGGGGCTCTAATCGTCATGATCAAGGGTGTGCAGAGAAGAATCCATTGGCAGACCCAGGAGCTCAACCCTGAGATCAGCTGTGGCATGCATTAGCGGTGGGATTTCCTGCCCGGAAATGTCAAGAGGTTTTCTTCTGCACAGAAAGTTCTAGAACCTTTGTTTTCCCCACTCTCGGCCTGTGTTCCACACACCCCTACCCTATGCTCAGACTTCTCTTAGACACAGTGGCCACGAAACCTGAATTCATTCTACCCACGGAGGATTCCATCTGGGTTTCAGAGCCAGGATGGTCATCAGCTTGCTGTTCTGGGCCGATGTGGTCAGTGACTGTGGGGTGTGGGCAGAGGCGGTGACTGGGGAGGTGCAAAGCCTGCACTGCCCACACCCTGGTCTGAGTGGGGCTTGCGAGTTTTGTCCTAGGGGATGTTAGTTTCAGTGCTGTCCTCTTTTTGTGTGAATCTCGAAAACATTACTTACCCTTTCTCTCTTAGTAAAACTTCAATCAAAATAATCTTTATGGCATGGTTGTGAATAAGATGCAACTCATTCATTCAGTCATTCATCTAACAAATATTTGTCGAACACCCACCTTGTGCCAAGTACAGTGTGAGGTACTGGGGCTAGAGGGGTGTATGCATGCAATCCCTGCCATCCAGAGAGTATAGCTCCTAATAAATTGTGGCAGGCTTCGAGGCTGCAATGAACATCGCGTATCTCCCATTTTGTGGGCCAGAAGTCTGGAAGAGGCATAGCTGACCTCTCTGCTCAGGGTCTGAGATGGTGGCAAGTGAGCTGTGATCTCACCTGCGAGCTTGCCAGGTGAAAACTCTGCTTTGAATCTCATTTATCTAGTGGACAGAATTCTCTTTCTTACCAGGGCATGACTGTGGACCTTGGATCTTGGCTGGCTGCTGGCTGGACTCTACTCTTAGGTCCTGCAGGCCACGCATGGCAAGCAGAGGCCTCCAACAGTCCCTAGCGACCTGGGCTTCAGCACCATGGTGCACTGCAGCCAGCTTGCATGAAGCCCCTCCTGTTCCCCTCCACCAGGTGGAGATGGCCCTGCGTAGTGGGGTGTTGTGATTGGGGGGTCACTTTCTACCACCTTGGGACCATGCTGGTGAATAGTGGGAGGCAGAAGTCACAGGGGTCACCTTAGGTCCCCACTTCAGAGGGAGACGCACATGCAAACATAATAACAGTGTCAGCTGCCGTGGCAAGGGATGCTGAGCACGGAAGTGCACATCAGAGTACTGGGACAGTCTTGGGATGCGGGGAAGGAGGCTTTCCTGGACGAATGACTTCCAAATGGAGACCCAAAGGGTGAGCAGGTGAGTAGGTACTGCAAGTGAGGATGTCAGTCCTTGGTCTTTTCATTACCATGTGCCACCCAGGATGGGAAAGACCCCTTAGAGGAGGCTTTCCATCCCTGAGCACAGCCAGACTCCTTCTCTACTGGCTCTGGGAACGCTGACTGTGAAAGCAGCCCCTGCCCCTCGGTCATCTCCTGCTCCTGGGTTTGAGGCAGAGGCGCGGACGCGGCCAGCAGGGCTGATGGTGGTCAGGGGTGGGGTTCTTGGGGAGTCTCTGTCCAGCCAGTGCCCGTTCTTGCTGATGTTCTTGCAGGAGGTGGGAGTGGAGGAGCAACCATCTGCTGCAGCTTGGGTGTGCTGTTGGGTCTGAGGTTTCCTGCCCCACGCAGATATGTTTAGAAATAATAAGAGCAGTCAGTCGTCACTGAAGTCAGACTCCAATGTGTCAGGCGTTTAACAGGAACTGCTTGCTGCTATCGGGAATAGTGTAGCACACTGTTGAAGGCCTGCTATACTGTGGGCTCTGGCAGGGCCCCAAGTTCTCAAGGTGGGTTATTCACTCTCAGCAGGAGCCTCTCCCATGTGCTCACACAGGGCCAGATAAGATGCGAATTCAAGGTGCGTCTTCCTCTTTCCTCATTGCCTGCTCAAGTTCTCATCCTGCTCGGTCTGCCTCCTGTCCTCTAAGCAGCCTGGTCTGGGCATGGCAGCACACGTAATCAGTGCAAGTTCATCACCACACACACCTCTGTCCTCCGCCACTCCTATAGAATCCCACATTTTGTCGATCCTCCTGCCTGTGATTTCTCCTCCGCAATTGTGATGACTCTCAGCCTGGCCTCTGCCTGCTCACTTCCTCCTCTCCTGGCTCCACGCTGGGCAGTGTGGACAGGACAGGGCAGGTTCCCTAAAGTTCACCCTTCACTGTGTCCCCTCAGTGCTCAGCGACCCCAGTACCCGGTGTTTAACCCACCAGTTTCGCTCACTTCCAGCAGTTTACCCTCCGGGTGTCCAGGGAAATGGCAGTTGTGGCACTCAGTGTGTGCTGGATTTCTTGCAGTAGCAAAACTTCGGAAGCAACCTGCACACGCCCAGTGGGGTGCTGTAGCTTGGATCTTGAAGTCCCCCAAAGGATCATGTGGGTAAAGCCTTGGTTTCCAGCCTGGGATGCTTAGGGAGGTAGAGAACCCTTCGGAGGTGGAGCCCAGAGGGAGGAGGTGCAGTCTTTGGGGTGTTCCTTTGAAGGGTGTTCCTTTGTTGACTTTGGCACCCCAGTCCCTTCCCAGCAGCCGTGAGAAGAGCAGGCCCCCTATGACCCATACTTTTCTCCTGACATCCTGTGCAGCTGTGGACCCAAAGCAACAGGGGCAAGCGATCGTGGACTGAAACTCGGAAACTCTGAGTCAAAATTAACCGTTCCTCCCTAAGCACTGAGGTCTCAGGATTCTGTCACAAAGTTGGAAAGTGAAGTGACACAGGGGGATTGGTTATTAAGGTATGCTGAATCTATATCTGGTTTTTAAGCCTGGCCACATATTTGGATGGTCTGGGTGTGGTATACCAAGATGAACAACAATTCTCTTGTTGAGTGGTGGAATTAAGTTCCCTTTTCCCTGCATCTGACTTTCTTCAGGGATCTGATGACCAATACAGTGTGATGGAAAAGATGGTCTGAAATCTTGCAAGCTAAGTCATGAGATTTGTCTCTTCTACATTGGCCCTTTGGAAACTAACTCTAGGGGGAGCCAGTTGCTTGGTGAATGTCCAACTACCTTGTAACCACTGTGATAGGAAGAAGCCCAGCCAGCCATGGGAGCAGTAGTGGGGACCCTTGCAGACCCTGTACGTTGAGGTTCACTCAGCGCAGCTGCTCACATGTGAGTGGTGAGCCTTGGATGTTCCAGCCTCTGCAGCCATGAGGTGGACATTAACCAAGGATCGAGCTAATGTAAGAACCAAGGCTTCAGACTCCTGGCTCCGACAGCCTCTGGCCCATTCCCATCTGCCTGAGCTGCCCGAGCTGAGGCCCCAGTCACTGTGGGGCAGAACTGAGTGTCCCCACTGTACCCGGGCAGAATTCTCCAGCTCCTCCTAAATTGTGGGCATAATCCCATGTCATGGTTTTGTGCTTCCACATTTGGTTTGATGCAGAGAAGTAGCTAAGTGGAACCCCTGTGGTTGTTCCAAAATGCCTCTAGGCCATTCAGTGAGAACGTGGAGAGACTGCTGGTCTATGCAGCCAAATGCTATGTATTCCCAGAGTCAAGTTTTTCTGTTGGGTGATCTACACATTTATGCTGAGGAAAACATAGGAAGTTACAGAACAAATTTTTATATGTAGCTATCATTTGTGTAAAAAATAAAAAATGCATAACTGTGGGTCATTTCTGAAGTAATACATGAGAAAGTGATGATGTTTGTTGACTCTACAGAGGGAAAGTGGATGGCTGGGGAGTTAAAAAAATATCCTTTGAGAGCGTTCAAATGTTAATATGTGAATATATCAATTTAAAAGCAATTAAATTCTGCCTACTGTTTACACATAGAAGTTTAAACCCTCTGCAGTCTTGTTTAGCCTCAGTGTTTTCCCCGGGCTTGTTATTCACCCTTCTATTTACACTAAAACCAGTGGTAGTAAGCAGAACGGAGCCCACCGCGTTCTGACCCCTGGGGCCTGGAAATGTGGTCTTCGAGGTGAAAGGGACCTGGCGCCTGATGTCGGTGAGGACGGGGCAGGGGAGGTTGGCCTGGACTTTCTGGGTGATCCCAGTGTAGTCACAGGGGTCCCAGGAGGGAACTGGATGAACAGAGTAGTGCGAGTCTGGAGGGCACACGGAAGCATGGACTGAGCGGTCGGAGTGAGGAAGGGCCGGGAACCAGGGAGGGCGAGGCCAGAGCACAGGTCTTCTTGGGCCCTGGCCCGACTTGCCCGTGTGTGACACCAGCCCAGGCCTGCTGCAGATCGGTGGCCCTGAAGCTGCTGGGTTAACGATCATTTGTAATAGTGGCCAGCTCAGCGTTGCGTGTCTCCAGATGGCGTTCCGGGAAACAGGCCCTTGAGGAAGTATCAGTGAAAACAATAAAAGACTCCGAAGTGAAGTAGAAGACAAATATTCTTATTTTTAATGGCGGTAAATGAGGTGTAATTTATACACAACAAAATGTGCGTACTTTATGTGAATGAGGTCCTGTGGTCTCGGAGCACACCGTCCAATCAAGGCACAGCGTTCTCGTTACCCGCTGTGCCCCGCTCGCCTTTGCTATCAGCGGGGTTTCCGTCTGCAGCCCAGGCAGCCTGTGCATAGCTTCCTGGCGCTGGACTCCCCGTTAGCGCGGGGCTTCGAAGAGTCTGCAGGTGAGGGCGGTGAGAGCGACACAGAAGGCTGCAGCTGCAGGTGCGTTTGACACTGGGTCCTGTGGTCCGGGAGCAGCTCACAGACCAGGGGCTCCACACAGGCGAGGAAGGCTTTGCTGCCCCCCTCAGCTCAGGCGCTTCTGCCTCTCTGTCCATCAAATGTTCAATCTTCCGTTAAGTCCCAGGCCAGGTACTTCCTTCAGGAAGTAGGCCTTTTCCTTGTGCTGAGCCTCAGGTTTTGTTTTACACCTCCTGACGCGTATGAATTGCGTAATAGTTAAGTTCTATCACATTATCGTGTTACATTTGCATTATAGACACATGGTGCTACAGTCTTTTCTAAGGGGAATGAAAGACTGCTTGAAACACTCAAGTGTTCAGCAGCGTCGAAGAACAGAAGCTCCAAGGAAGTAGGAGCTGCCCTGGACTGCAGCCCTCACTCTCTGAGGCATCTTAAAGCTCTGACTCAGCCGCCCTCAGCCATGGGAATTTATTGGCTGGTGCTGAATGACTCCCTCATATTCTACTCTGGCACCCACCCAACATGCCCCGTCCTGTGGTTTCTACTTCTGAGTCATCTCTCCCACCCACAGCTCTTCCTCCACCCCACCAGCCATGCCTGGTGCAGGCCCTTTCCTTGCCTCAGCTCAACTGCATTCGAGCAACAACCTCCTGGACGGCTGCTTCCCCACCCTCAGTCTGGCTCCTCCTCTGGCCTACTTTCCATCCCAAGGTCAAATCCTGACCGTGTTGTTCTTCTGCTTAAAACCTGGCTGTGACTGCCGACTGCCGCAAGGTCAAGTCAGAAGGGCTAGTGCGGCAGGCGCCCTTCCCTGGAGGGGGCGTGGGCTTCTCTCGCCTCATGGCTGCCGCTCTCCGCCTTCCACTCTGGTCACTGTGGCTCCCCCAGCTTCGAGGACATACTACATTGTCTCAGGAAACCACACTGTGCCTTCACTCTGGACTGCCTCTCCCTTTCTGCAACAGGAGAACGGCTCTGCCGTAGACCGAATGCTTGTCCTTCCGAAAATCCCTGTGTTGAAATCCTAGTCCCCAGGGTGCTGGTACTAGGAGGCCATTAAGTGATGAGGTGTAGCTGTCATGAGTGGGATCGGTGCTCCTACAAACGAGACCCTGAGCACTTCCTCACTGCTGCTGCCAGGGCAGGGCTCAGGGAAAAGGCTGTGTACGAGCCAAGAGTGGACAGTCACCAGACACTGAACACAGTGGTGTTTTGATCTTGAGCTTCCTAGCTTCCATACTGTGGGAAATAAATGCCTGTTGTTTGTCAGCCACTCAGTGTATGATGTTCTGTTACAGCAGCCAGAAGTAACTAACTAGAGCTAATCTTCATCAGAAGATCTTTCCAAATATCACCCCTGGGACACTCTCTCGTCTCCCAAGGCAGTGAAATCTGCGTTTCAGGACACTCTAATAGTATCTGTGTGCCTTTCTTTGGAAAGCTCTGATCTAATCACACTTCAATTGTAATGTACTGGTTTAGATGCTGTCTCCCTAGCTAGAATGCGAGTCTTTGTACTCCCAACATTTAGCACACTGTGCGGCAGAAGATATTTGTGACTAATAGTGATGAACGCTTATTGAATTCTCACTGTGAATTACTGCCATTGACTGCACCAATTATTTGTGGATTTGCTGGTTATGTTTCACATAGCCCTACAGGAAGTTACTGCTAATGTTTCCATTTGGCAGAAGAGAGGTTAAAGCAATGTCTAAGAACATACATCTGCTAAGTGGAAGAACTTGTATTTGATCCCTCATTTCTCCAGTTTGTTCTCTTAGGGCCAGTTATCAATGCCTCTCCGGTGAATGCTTGACCAAATGAGTGAATGTGTGAACACACTTATCTGAACATTTAAAAGGTGCATCACCAAGCAGCAGATGGCTACAGTCCCTGCTCTGGAAAAGCGAGAGGAGACCCCCACGCAGAGGCGGCAGACCTGTAGGCCCGGAGATGGGGCGCATTGGCTTGGAAGGGGATGTCAGGCTCAGGCTTTCACTCAGGCAGGCTCCCGGGGCCGAGCCTGAACTCAGATCCTGTCTGCAACAGGCCCCTTCTGCAGGAACATTCCAGCACCAAAGCCTTCCTAGGCTTTGTGTCTCCTCCACTAGCATCCAAGAGATGCTCAGAGCGCTGGGTCATTGCTGGGCCTCCACCCCATCTTATGAGGAGGTAAAGAGGATGTTCCAGAATCCTTTGTGCTCCTGGCAAAAGTTTTGTCTCCCTTCAGCCTCACAGCTCACCGGTTGGTATTTTGGGGCAAAAGAATGAATCTCATGCTCCCCAGCTGCTGATCACATGGTCCCCACACCAGATCCTGCTTCCTAGGACTCCCCTCAGCTTCTGGACCCTGGATGCCACAGAGCTCTGCACAGCCCCTTCTGTGGGTCCATGCTCCACTGCTCTGTCCTCTGAAGCCCTGCCCTGGGACCCATGGTCAGTGATCAGCAAGACCTCTTGGCTCCTCAACTGTCTTTGAAAATTCTCTTCAATTCTTCCTCCTACAGAAGCTGGATCTCACTTGAGGGCATTGCCAACCCTGTGCCCTTTACCCTCAGTTTTTGTTGGCTGCCACACTGAAGATGGGGTAGAGGCGTCCTTGCTCCCTCATGGTCCTTCTCTACCATTTTAATGCTCTGAACACTTTGGTGAGTCTTCGTGTAGCAGTTGTCTGCTGACCCAACTCTCTCTGGCACTTTGAAGATTTGAGCTCCTGGACATCTGTCAGTCTCTCCAGAACTGCTCTCGTCCCAATTCTTGGTGATTTACACAGATGTGCAGATAGGCCAGTGCCCTGCAGTGATCCTGCCCTTCATCTGCTGTTTTGTGATGAGTCCTGTCATGAACTCCCTGGCCAGTTCCCAGAACAGCACTGCACCAAAGAACTTTGTGTGATGATGAAAATGTTTTGTTTCTGCACTGTTCAGGGTGTAGCCACTGGCTGCATGTGGCCACCAAGTACTAGAAGTATGCGACTGAAGAAATGGGTTTCAAATTTTCTTTAGTTTTAGTTAATTTAAATTTAGGCCATCTCCTGTGGCTAGGGGCTGCCATATTGGATTGACTGGACTGGACCATGGGATGACTGCTAACTGCGACTCCTTCACAAACTCAACTTCTCTATCTGCTCCTAACTTTCTAGTTTAATTCTTCTAGTGCCCTGACCTCAGTGCTTGCTGACTTCAGGGACCATAATCCAGTGATCTTATTACTTTTTCCCAGCCTGTTATTTTGTTTGAATCCTCATGTCCTTTTTTATCTAGCTAATCCCATGACCCCTCAATAAATCACTTCTTTGCATTCAGCCTCAACAAATTTTCTCAGTTTAGTTCATTGCAGGTGCCTGGAAAAACCCCAAGCCTTGTTTGCACAGCTCTCAGATCTCCGCATGCCCAGGCTTGAAGCTGAGCATGGCTGGAGAAGAGCAAGGGCTGCTGAGGTGTGCATGGAGGCCAGCACTGCTTCCCAAGCATGCGTTTCCTGGTCTGCTCTGTCTTCTGCACTGCCATTTCTAAACCTGTCTTCTCTTTCTTACATCTGATGCTCTCCTGACCTCTCCCTCAACTGATAAAATTGATTCCTATTTCAGGAAACAGGGGGCGTCCCTTGGCTCCCACCCTCATGTCCACCAGCTTCTCCAGCCCTGGGCTCACTGCTCTGCTGTCCTTTGCACTGCTGTGTGTTAGAGCTCATCCTCGTCTGCCTACCAAGAATGTCCCTAGCGACTCCTCCCCCCCGCCCCCAAGCAATCATCAGTGGATCCTTCTCATCAACATACAGACTTCGGCCATTTCTCCTCTTTGGGCTTTGTATTTGCTATTCCCTTTACCTGACATGTTGTTCCAGAAAATACCCACATGAGTTTTCTCCCCATTTCCTTGGATCTTTGCACAAATATCACATCCTGACCATATGATTTAAAACTGCAAGAGTTCCTCTTTATCCTATGTAATTTTTCTTCTTCCTACTTAGCAGCACCGGATAAGCTATACACTCTATTTTATTTATTCATTTGATTTTTCTGAGTAGAAATCTCTAATGTTTGTTATTGTTGTTGCTTTACCCTCAGCACCTAGAGTAGTTATGGGCCTTCAATGAATGCTTTTTTGAAAAAATTATTCAGGAACTTTTCTTTGCTGACATTCCTACAGGTTTATTAGAATGGTGAGTTTTTCCTTATAAAGGACAGCTACTCAGAATGATGTCACCACCAACTGCTCCTGCTCAGAGGTTCTTCGTGCAATGCTTCTCTGACTTGGAATCACTGGCTCATCTTGGTAAGTGCAGTTTAGGGTCCAGCAGATCTGGGTTAGGGTTTGAGGCCCTGCATTTCCTGGAACTCCCAAATGATACAGAAGCCATTTATCCCAACCACACCAGAGTAGCAAAGCTGTTTTGCTCATATTAAGCCTCATTCTTTTCTGTTTCATTTTAAATGAAGCAAGCATAAATATTTACACAGCACATTTACATATTTATAGGATAAACATGACCCTGAGTTCAAGCAGTCCTGTGGAAAGTGCCTCTGTAGCTGCAGGTTACAGCATTTGCACAGAAAGCTCCGTCTCTATTTGACAAGGGAAGAAATGCTGGCATCAGGCTGTGACACAATGACAGCCCATGTTCTTGGGGAGAGCTCGGGGTTTTTAGGTCTGTGTATTCTTGATGCTAATAAGTTTTGTAGCGATTGTCTGGTGCAATTTGCCATGTTGTAGTGTGAAATCGATGCAAAAGCAAGCCCTGCCTTTCTGTTTAGGTTATTTTTACATCCCTCTGCTTCTGTCTAGAGGACAATGCTGAGTGTTTCCTATGATAATCACACCATCAATTTGTTTAAAATTCATAGTCGGGGCCCCCTTGTGTGGTTTGTACAGTTGTGGATGCCACAAGAGGAGACTCGAGATCAACCAGCACCCATTTGCCAAGGACTTGGGATCGCCTTTGCATTTCCACTGAGAGGGGGTACCTTTCTGCAGAATTAATAAAGGAGCTTGACGTTTGATGATCCTGATCATAAAGCTGGAAAGAGCTGCAAAGGAAAACAGAGCTTTCATTGTAGGGATGTGGAGATACTGAAGCTGGAACGTTTGTTCCAGTTCAAGTTCATTGCTTAACATTTACTGTTAAGCAATTCCTTTACATGCACTGCCTCATTTTTCCCCTTCAAAAGCAGCCCTCAAAGTTAAATATTATTATTATTATTATCCTCATTTACAGCTATGCAAATGGAAACTTGGAGTGATTAAGCAACTTGCTTCAGGTCACAGGGCTATGTTAAAGTGTAATTTTCAAAGATATGAATCATGACTCTCATGGAAATAGCGAAGGATCCCATGTTAAAGATTTTATTTGACTCATTAATGAGGGAACCAATGAGAAGTTAAAATTCCAAAGAGCATTAGAGAATGGAAGTATATGCAGGTAGTTTAGAAAAGAAATACAAGGCAAATGTGGTACGCTCCTTGCCAAAATGAAAGACAACGCCTGGTAAAAAATAGTGTATATATTACTTTACGTGCAAAAAGGGCTTAACAGATGCACGGTTTTGAGATGAGGGTTCTCCTGGATTATCTGAGTATGTCTCATATTCTCACTTGTGTCCTCATCAGAATGATGCAGGAGCATGAGAGATGTGAGGAAGGGCTCAGAGGTGAGCAGTGTGCTGGGGGTCAGGGGAGGGCCAGGCATGGAGAGTGTAGGTGACCTCAGGGAGCCGGAAGAGGAAGGAGCCTCCAGAGGGAACCAGCCCTGCTGACATTCTGTCTCCAACCCAGTGAAACTGGCTTTGGACTTCCAGATTGTAGGATAATAAATCCACACTGTTTACCTTAAGAAGTGGTAAATTGTCAAGCAGCCACAGCAAATTAATATAGAAAGGTTACAGATGACATAAAAAGCTGGTTAATGCCCAGTAAGGTCATAAGCCACCTTAGCTATGGTTGTAGCTAATTCTTTCACAATAATTACATTATTTGCATCTTTACTAGACTAAAATTTGCAAGTTAACCCCTGCCCCTAGAGATGAAAATTGCCTAGTCAGTAGAAGGCCCAGACCTGCACTGAAAGAATATCTAATGATCTCTTCTGCATGCTCCTGAGTTTAGTGTTCTCATTCGAACAGCTGAGAAGTAGCAGAGCTGGAGCTTCGAAGAAGTTCTTCTAAGTCTGGGATCTCTGCTCCTGCCCATTATGGTCATGCACTTGCACTGGTGGCATAGATAGCTTTCTGGTTGGGACAACTTGAGGGTTGGGGTGGGAAGCTGGTGCTCACCCCCTCATTTCTGCCTCTCTCAGGAACAAAACCCTCTGGCAGTCTGTCCTTAAACTCTATCACTTGTTCAGGTGTCATCAAACCTAGCCTCATAAATCCTTGATACTGGTCTGAATTGCATTTGGTCTGGTGGAAGGGAGAGGTGAAGCCTTGGGCTTTGGTAGGAATCAGCAGGAGAAGAGGTTGTGTCAGACACTAACCAGGCATTCTTAAGCATAACATATTTTTGTCGTAAAGGCCAATAAACATGGGTATGTCAAACCCACGTTTATTCTTTAGAAAATTTCTATTGATGAATTATTAATTTTAATTTTATGAGTTATTATATTAAACAATGAGTCCTTAACAGGAAAAACATACAAAAATAAAGTATTTTATTTTTAATATTTATTGAGCATTTATAAAAAAGCATCAAAATTTTTAAAATCAACTGGTTTTTGGTGTACAAAATCTAAAAAAGAGCAACAGAAATAAATTCCTATATGAACTACAATGAAAATACTGATATCACTCTATAAAAAATAATCTTGCTGGGGATTTAGTTCAGTGCCGCCTGCCTCTCAAGCAGAAGGTCCCAAGTTTGATCCCTGGTACCAAAAAAAAAAAAGCCATTTATTTCAGCTTTTTAAAAAATAATCTTTACTTCAATTATCACTCCTAAGGCAGACTTCACACATGATTACAGCACTTTTCATACACACATATTGCTTACACTGACAGAATATGTGTTTTGCTTTCCTGGCCTTTTTGTAGGACATACTTGAGTTTGTCAGGAAGTTATTATTGTATTATGCAATGTGTAGTTAACAGGAACATAAAATATCAATAAAATAGGGCTGGGGATTTAGCTCAGTGGTTTTGTCGCCTGCTGCGCAAGCGCAAGGACCTGAGTTTGATCCCCGGTACCAAAAAAAAAAAAAAAATCAATAAAATAAGTATTATATTATTAATATGCATTGCACATTTAAAATAAACATCAACATTTTCACATCAGCTGTGTACTTGCTTACAAAACCTGAAAGATAGAGCCTGGGATTTAGCTCAGTGGTGGCACACCTGCCTCACAAGTGCAAGGTCCTGAGTTCGAATAGAATTCTTTTTTTTTTTTGGTACTGGGGATTGAACTCAGGACCTTGGATTTTCGAGGCAGGCAGTGGAACCACTGAGCTAAATCCCTGGGCCTGAGTTTGATCCCTGGTACAAAAACAAAAACAAAAACAAAAAACACAACAAAACCTAAAAGATAACATCAGAAATAAAAACCTATGTGAACTACAGTGAAAATATCAATAGAACTCTGCAGCAAAAAATCTTTGTTTCAGTTGTCACACCCAAGGCAGTCTTCACACATGAAAACTGTATGTTCCATACATAAGTACCTCCTATACTGATAGCATGTTGTGTTTTGTTTTCCTGTCCTGTCTTGTAGGACACAGATGACATCTTTTTAGTTTTCCTGTTGTCATAGTAGGTCTTTGTGATACTGCACCTGCCTATTCCCCTGTCAGCTCACCAGGGTGCTCCACAATTTTTTTGCATAGTGCCCTGCACAAAAACATTTGGTTTTCCTCTGCTGTAAATGATCTCTTATGAGTTTCAGTCTCAATCCTCTAAGAAAATTTACCCATGCTATTTTGTACTTGTTATTTCTTTGTAAATTATCAAACTATTTATGCCACAAATGTTTAAGATTGAGTAAAACATAGCCATTGACCAATGCTTTATGTTTTGAGTGACATTATAGTTGCTGCATAACTCATCAACAACATCTACTCCATCTTTGGTTTTGTTGTAGAAAGTTCTCATTTCAGGCTTCCACTTTGTCAAGGTTTTCCTATCAGTATTTCCATTGTGGTGCAATGTTGACATCAACAGTACCAGTTTGTTTTTCTTTGCCATATATGAGGCCAATATAAATCTTCTGAAATACAAAGATTGTACTACACAATTCTCTGTTTTGTAATTGCAGCGTTTCATTTGGAATTTCTCCTTTGTCCCTGTGTATAGTTCCTGCACTGGTCAACTTATGGTCTGTTAGCAAATGTAACATCAATTGGAAACTGATAAACCAATTGTTGAATGTCACATTCTGATTAATTTGGGAGATGGGAATAACAAGTCTGTTCATAACATCATTCAGTTTGTTACTTTACAAATAAGGACCTGATGGCAGGATAAATTTCTAAATTGAAGGCATAATAAGTCTTTGCATCTGCAAGGGCATAAATTTTTATGCCATATTTTGACCCATCACTTTTCTATAAGTCTTTTACATTCCTGTGATTACCATGAGAAATCCCTGCTAAGTACAGCAGACCTATGAATGCTTTCAGGTTAGTTAGTGAGGCATCATGATAAATACATTTTTTAATATGGCTATTGGTGCACACAGAATGTTTTATGTGTATTTTTTCCTTGGTGTGTTTCACAGCATATTATAGCATTTCTTCTGTTACAATTTCCAACATTGTATGGTAGTGCTGGCCTTCTGTTCAATTTGTTTCACCCCTGCCAAGATCTTCACTATATTTTTGGACCTAGTTCTAACATTGGATCATTCTATTTGGTTACATGACCATTTTGCAACATTTAGGCTCATCAAATAGGTACTCACATTGCTGCTTTCTTCATCATCTGAATCAAGGAGGTCTGCATTCCCTGGGTCTGTATCAGTTGATTCTTGCTGCATTTCACTGTCACAGGAACTTTGGCTCACATGGCCAACGTCAAAGTCATCATCATCATCACCATCATACTTGCACAGAACTCTTTTGTTATGAAAACGTGTATTTTTACCTTAATGGATCATCTTCATCATCCATGCACAAATAATCTGACGAGTCACCATTGACCTCCTCTAAAACTTGCAAATCTGGTCTTTCTTGCACCATTGTACTGAATTGGGCTACTTCTGCCAGAAAAATCAAAAGAAAACTTAAAAAAACCTTCAAATCTAGAGTGATGAGCATCACAAATCCCTCTGTGATACTCAGGTAAATATATACCAAATCTGTTAGATGGAGCATCACATGGGTGCAAATACTGGTTTGACACTTTTGCACACGTGCACACATACTGCCTTTCATTGTACCAAGTGAGTAAACACAGAGATCCCTTTCTGTATTTCTCAGGGAAAGGTACTGAGATGCACAGCTGGTTGCTATTAGGCTAAAGTAAAAATTTACAGTAGAAAACCGAGGCATGTGTTTGTGGAACCCAGTGTTATGCTCTCTAGGTTTAAGCCAGAATGAGGTGGAACTGAGACAGGGAAGGGGACTCTGGCTGGACAGGCAGAGTGACCAGGGTATTGAACGAGGGCTGAAAATGTAGAGTTAGTTTACAGGGTGCTCATTCTGGACATTGACTGAACACTAGAGTGAGCTGGGGAGACAGGAGATACTGATGCATAGGCCCTGCCTGATTCCGCAGAGGCTGCCATAGCAAAATAACACACAGGGAGGCTTTTCAACGGACATTTGTTTTTAGTTCTGGAGTCCACCAGTATGAGACCAAGGTGTTGGTAGAGTTGATTTTTTCCCGAGGCCTTTCTCTTTAGCTTTTAGGTGGATGTCTTCTCCTTGTGTTTTCAAGGAGTTGTCTTTCTGTAACCAGTGGTGTCTGAGTATATTTCTCTTACAAGAGCATCAGTTACATTGTACTGGGCCACACCAGTGATTACTTCATTACTTCCTCAAAGGTCCTATTCTCTAAAGCAGTCATATTTTGAGGTTCTGGGCTTAGATTTTCAACATATGAAATGTGGGAAGGCACAGTCCAGTCTTCAATAGATTTCATCCCCAAAGATGGATCAAGTGCTCAGCAATGCAGCTGAGGCTGTCCTCTGGAAAGTTCTACCCTCATATATCCAGGGAAGAGAAGTACCAGTTGCGAGGTCAACAGTGTCCATGTCTGGGGTGGAAACCTGGGATGAAGTGGGCAGAGCTGCCTGCTAAGTATGAACCATTTCCCACCGACTGCACCGGTGTGTGGCTTTGGAAAGATCAGCTAGACTTTGGGCTTCTGTGGCTTCATCTGTAAAGTGAGGGCTCTGCCCCCTTCACACACGAGGCTGGGCCAGAGGCCTCTTAGGGTTTCTTCCAGCTCTAAGACTTGTAATTCTGGAAGTAACGCCTGCTTAAGGTGGTCCTAAGGGTTGGAGGAGAGGACAGAGTCAGTTTTAATGTGCTAAGACCACCCCATAGGCAGCGTTGTCTCCTTCATCTGCCACACTAATGTCACTGGGAGGCCACCATCATCACATCATTCTATTTGCTACCCCTGCCCCCTCTGTCATGTTCATTATCACCCAGAACAACTAAAATGGCAGAACCTGCAGCAGCAGCAGTGGTCCCATCTCAATAGAGACACATAGACCTGGATTACTTAGACCAAGTTAGTAATTTCCTATTAAAGAAAACTGAAGTCCAATGAGGTTAGTTTACTTATTAAAAATCACAGAACTATTAAAGAGAAAAGCTAAGTCCGAGATTCTATTTTTTGTGTTCGTATTAAGTATTCTTTGTACTGATCCACGTGACTTCATCACAAGCCATCAGCCAGGAGGCTGAGCTATGGAGAGTCCCGTTATCTGAGCTTGTTGTTACCTCCAATTAGGAGCAGTCCTGGAAAACAATGTACTGAACTCTGATCCCCTATGTCTGTGTGTCCCTTTCCAAGGGACTGAAATGCCCTGGTTTAAGAGTGGGTCGTGATTTGTCGTCTAACTTCTGCAGTTAGTGCTTGGCCAGTATGGAGTCACATAAACTAGGCCAAACACAGCATAAGCAAAAGGAAGCTCTCTGGCACAAGTAACTGTGATGGTCAAGGGAAAACCCTGGGTTCAGGCCTGTAAGATTCAGGGCTTGCATGACCTTGTCCTCTGTGTCTCCGTGCTGCTTGGTTTGAAATGTGTCGATTCCACCCTCGTCTGCATTTGGTGGGAAGATGGCAGCTTTAGCATGAAAGAGACAGTTTTGTTTTTCAATATCTCAAGCAGAGCTCATGGAATTAGTCCAAAAACATATTGAGGTTCTTCTAGGGAGCAGGGTGTCTTCTTCACCTGAGGACACAGAAGAGGGTGGAGAGAGGAGATTTCTATCATCATGAAGCTTGTGCAAGGCCGTGTAGGGTCTGATTGGACTGTTTGTGAACAAGTGCCATCTGTGGGCCAATCCCTGTAGCCAGGAGGACGTGATGGGCAGGCTGGGTCATGTCACTCAAAGGATGCAGCTTCTTTTTGAGTGTAGGGATGGCATCTAATTCTGTTTGCGGCCTATCTCCAGGACATACTCCAGGGCTTGCCCATGATAAGCATGTGAGAAATGATATGGAATGAGTGATGAATTGAGGAAATAAGAAAAAGAGAGAAGAAATGTGTGGTACAGAAATGTGTAAAGATACATGAAAAGGGGACAAATCCAAGTAATTCAAGAAATGCTAGCTATCAGTTGCCAATCAGAAATGGGATATAATATACACTGTAGATTATTTGATAAAGATATTGGCCTTGTGTGTATCATCTCAGGTCAAGAAAATCCTGCCCGTTATTCAGAGGAGAGTCAGAAACAAAACTGGAATTACTTTCAGAGTTATCCCTGGAGTCAACAAACCAAGGGGATGCTGTGGGCCTCCCAGTTTGGGAGCATGAGGAGCAGAAACAGAGACAGCTTGGAGTTGATGTTGTGTGAATGTCCACCACTCTGACCTCTCCATTGTCACGACCACAGCCTGCTGTGCTTTCTCCTCTCTGGCTCCTGTCCTCACAGCATAGGCTCTCAGGTCCTTGGTAGAGGATGCCCATGGCCTTGGTTTATGCAGATTTCAATTGCTAATTCAGTGAAAGGCAAGAAACAAGTCTTGAAGAAAATTCACACCTCCAAATTGTTAGCATGTGAAGGACCCTCTCATTGGTCCTGGATCCTGACGGTTTTGTCCCATGTATGTTGTATAAAACCTAGATGGGTCAGCATGTGGAGGAATATGTACAGTTTTAGTCATGGCACTGACCAAAGAATGACCTGTAGCAAGCACACTGGAAGAGGACCACAAAATTAGTAACAAGAGCCTATGTTTGAGCAAGAGCTCAAAGGGCATGGACTCTGGTCTGTGAAGTCAAAGCTCTGAAGAAATAAGTAAGTGTTACAGGTTCACGAAGGGCCTAGAAAAGACACCTGTAAATAAATCTGTAAGCAAATTCCAATAGACTCAAATAAAAGAGGGCCTCATAAAGTTTCAAAAAATGAAAGAACCCTTGAACAACATTAAGTGGTTTCAATCAATGGTGGGAAACATATGGAATTCTTTCCCTTTGGAAACAGCACTACTTGAAATGGTAAAATTCTCTAAGAATTTAAATGAGTCAAGGGCAACAGAATTTTCAGAGGATTGATGGTCTGGATATGTAAAGGATGATTAAAAATATGGGTGAATACTTAAATTTTAAAAAATTACAGTAAAAGATACACTGCCATTAGTCCCACTAAGGATACTTCCTCTTGCTTGGACACATTTATCCCATTGTTTTCTCCACTTTGTGAAGCAGCATTGGAAGTCTTCTTTTGTGAGTGTTTTTAGGAGATGTGATCAAAATGTGGTGAATGCTGTTGCCCAATGCCAGCCAACGAAAAGGCACGCTGGTAAAAATATTATGGTGTGTCCTCATTCACCTTATTCACTAGGTCTGGAACCATATGACTTCTGGGTCTTCTAAAGTCAAAATGACCTTGACCAGTAAATGTTTTGAATTGATTCAGAACATCAAGGCAGCCACAGGAGTACAACCAAAGACCTTCATGAAAGAGGACTTCCAGAACTGCTTCAGAAGGTGGCAGGAATGATGGGATAAGTGTGTTTGAAGTGAAGGAATATTTTGATGGGTATTAATGATAATGTGTCTTTTACTGAAATAAATTTAAAAAATAAATCATCACTATTTTTTTTATTATATTGCATAGCTCTACCTGTGGAGGACAACCTTGTCCACCCTCGTGCCTCTATCAGGACAGTATTGGACGAGAGCGCTGTTCATGAACAGGCCCAGCACAGGCCTCAGCAACATTTTTTTGAATCTCTCTTTTCCTTTCCTTTCCCTTCCCTTCCCTTCCCTTCCCTTCCCTTCCCTTCCTTTCCTTTCCTTTCTTCCCTCCCTCACTCCCCACCCCTCCACACATGGACACTCTACCACTGAGCTAAATCCCCAGGCCTTTTCCTTGTCTGTTTATTTTTATTTTGAGACTGTCTTGCTAAATTTCCCAGCTGGTCTCCACCTTGTGCTCCTCCTGCTACAGCTTCCTGAAGCATTGTTTTGAAAATAAACAGGGAGATTTGTTGGATGTTGGAGGGTTTTTTTTACAGTGATGGATATAATTATAGTTAATGTCATGAATAAATGACTAAGCAAATAAGTGAAGGAGACGTGTAGATGATGATGAGTAGAAGGCTTTTGGTAAATTTTTATTTTGAAATAACAATAGATTCACTGGAAGTTGCAAAATAAAGTCATCTGAACCCTTTGCTGAGCTTTTCCCGACAGTGAGTTCTAAAACTTTTCTGGTCAGTCCATGTTTGCGGTACATAACATTTACACTCCTTGTGGGGAGTTGGTACATGTTCATGACACGTTTCATTTCCTTTCTCATCTCTTTCCTTTCCCTTCTCTCCCCTTTTCTCTTTTGCTTGGTCCCCTTTCTCTTTGAGAAAGATCTACCTACTTGCTTCCTATTATCCATCTTTTATTTTGGGCTATATTTATACTTTAGGTTTCTCATATAAGAGAAACCATATGATGCAAGAGAACAGCTTGAAACTGCCCTAAGCAAGCTATAAAATATTATTCAGTTGGCTTATGAATTGGCTACTGGTTAAAATTATGAGTCTGTCCTAGGCCTATGTGTCTTGCTACAAGAGCATTTGGCTGGCATACAGAAAAAGAATCCCTATGTCAAAGGTCACAATTGAGATTAATATTCAGTGAGACTGTGACATCTCTGATAGCAAGATGACACTGCAGCTGGGGATTCATGACTATGCAGCCATTCTCCCAGACTGAATGTTAGCTAAAGATAATGCAAGTGACTTGTTAGCTACAACCTGTCCTTCACAGGAATGCATCGTTCCTCCTTTCTTTTTTTCCCGTTTAGTTTATTGGTACATTTTAGGTATACATTAGTCACATTCATCAGTGGGATCTTGTACCTGTACATGATGTATCTTGGATCTTATTTTTTCCCCTTCCCCTGCCCTCCCTTCACTCCTTCCACCCTTCTCTATTTACAAAGACTTTGTTTCCATTTTTTCCTTTACTCATATTTTTCTTTTCCCTTCTTTCCTTTCCCCTTCCCCTCCCAAAACTAGGATTAGAGGTCCCATTTGACCCAGCTATTCCCCTGCTGGGTATCTTCCCAAAAGAATTAAAAGAATCATACCACAGTGATATATGTGTATCCATGTTTATAGCGGCACAGTTTGTAAGAGCTGAAGCTTGGAAGCAGCACAAATGCCCATCAACTGGAGACTGGATAAAGAAGATTTTTTTAAAAATATAAAATGGAGTAGTACTCATCCATAAAGAATGAGAAACTAGAGACATTTATAGCTAAAGGGATGCACGTTGAGGCCATACTCTTAAGTGAAATAAATAGGACACACATGTGTAAATACTGAATAGTTTCTCTGGTGTGAAAAACTAAAAGTGTAAGTAAGGATAAAAGTGTATAATTGATAACATTCCTCCCTTCTTAAAAGCCTGACTCTCAGCAGCATCTTAGTCCCGCTGCTCCTACAACTGACTTTATGCCCACTGCCATGTTGTGTAGTCAGTGAATACTGACAAATCCAGAGCTCCTGGTCTTAGCCAGGAAGAGCTAAGATCAGGTCCTGCCCCCCATTTATGCAAATCCTTGGCTTCTATATTATTGTTTCTTTCATCCTTCACTGTACTCTCAGTCAGGTGGTCGAGCAGCACTTGATAATATGATATTTAAGCTTGTGTGTCTGATTTACTTCACTTAACATTATGGTCACAATAGTGACATCTTATAAAGCTGCAGTACAATGCCAAAATTAAGAAATTGACATTGGGACATAACTGTTAATTAGACTGCAGACCTTATTCCATTTCAGCACTTTTACAGACTGCATCTGTGTGTTTGTGTGTGATTTTATCCATGTGTAGATTTGTATGACCAGCATCACAGTGAACGTACAGACTGTTCCATGAAAGAACTCCATGCTACCTCTTTGTGTTTCTACTCGCCCTTTCTCCCCTCCCCTGGCAGCCACTGATCTGTTCTCCATTTGTGTAGTTTTGCGACTTTGAGAGTGTTAGTAACTGCTATGGCTTGTACATGGCTTGCATATGTCCCCCAGTTGTTTATGTGTGGAGAGACTGCCCCTTGGAGTGGTCAGGAGATGAACCTTTCAGGGATGGGCCTCAGTCTGGCGGGAGGCAGCTGCAAGATTGCCTTCTGGCTCTCTGGCTTCCCGCTGCGCGGCGTGGTGGTGATCGCTCCCCCGTGCGCATGAGCTTGCTCCTGCTGTCGAGATGCCATCCACTCCAGGACCTCACCAAGCCAAGCAGGAGCCTGTGCTGTGCCCCCGAACCTCCAAGACTGCGAGCCAAGCAAACCCCTTCCTTTATGAAGCACGCATCCGTAGATATTTTGTTATAGCAGTGAGAAATGGACTGATACAAAGTGGAATCATACTTAAAAGCTGTGTGACCTTTCAAAAGTTCTTTCCCTGAGCATAATACCTTTGAGGTCCATCCAGATTGTCGCAGGTAACAATAATTCATTTTTTGCTGTTGTTGAGCAGAGTTCTATCCTGGGGAGGTACCAGTTTTCCCTACCACTCACCCACTAGAGGACATTGATGCCCTCCCCCAGTATTTCGCTATTATGAATAAACTGCTATGAACATTTGTGTATAAGTTTTTGTATGAACATGAGCTTTCACTTCTCTGGGAAAAATGCCCAGGAGTGCAGTTGTTGAGTCATACAGTAAGTGCTTTTCTTTTTTTAATTTTGTAAGGAACTGGCAAGCTATTTTCAATGGTGGCTGACTGTACCCTTTTACATTTCCCCCAGTAGCGTGTGAGGGTCCAGTTCCTCTGCATCCTCGCCAGCAGGTGATACAACTGTTTTTCATCTTAGCTGTTCCAAGAGGTGTGTGTAAGGGTAGATTATTGTGGTTTTAACTTGCCTTCTCTTAATGGCTAATGATATTGAACAATTTTCTTGTGTTTATTTGCCATCTGTCTCTCCTCTTTGCTGAAAGATCTGTTCTTGTCTTTTGGCCACTTTTATATTGGATTGTTTGTTTTTTCACTGCTGAGTTTTCAGAGTTCTTTATATATTCTAGATACAAGGCGTTTGTCAGAGATGCAGCTTGCAAATATTTTCTCCCCATCTTCAGGTTGTCTTTTCACCCTCTAAACAGAATCAGAGCACAAAGCAAATCAGGTTTCCAATGCCCATTTCAGGGAAGCCTGGTCCAGCTCTGAGGGCACTGGACACCGCTACTGCACTGGCTG
Source organism: Heterocephalus glaber (assembly GCF_000247695.1). The sequence goes on from NW_004624735.1 coordinate 32,099,582, forward strand.
CTGCGCCAGGGCAGCCTGCAGGTGGATGTCTGTTGGCTGCGATCTCTCAGCTTCTCTGTTTGCAGCTCACCCACCATGGACTCAGTGCTGCTCAGTGCCACCCGGGAGCACGTCCAGGACATCACAAAAGGAAGAGTGGTCCCCCACCTCAGGACAGCTTGCAGGGCACGTTCTGACTTGGAAAGTGAGTCTGTCGTATCATCTCCTGAGAAATCCTGAAAATGGCCCTCCTCAGAGTGGAGCAGGAGCCACCATTTTGAATTCCACGAAGCCTCTCGGGCTGTTTCACTGCAGCCCATGCCCTTGACAGATTTGATTCATCCGAGCGTTCCATCAGCAGAGACCCAAAGCACTCGTGGAATTCAAATTCGGAAGCCGGGTGTGGGTCATCCACGGTGCTTGTCTACACTGATTGCAGTTACTGCTGAGAAGGTGAGTCCATTCCCTGGGTCGCAGCAGCCTGGGGCTGCGAGGGGGCAGTGCCAAGGACACCCCAACCCTGGGGATCTCATGCACTGCCTGCCTGGAGGGAACGGACCACAACTTCGTTTATGTAAATTCCCACCGGGTGGGGGGGCGGAGACTAAAAGGAAAATAATCACGCTTCAGTCATTTTCATTCAGGTAACTTGATCCTTTGATTCCTTCTCGGGAAAAGGCGACAGCTGTCCTGTTACAAACGGAAGACACTTTCCTCGACATTTTGGAGGAATCCAATCTGTAGCTGTAATTTTGACTTAATGGTTACACTACGTTGTGCTTTCAAGAGGGAGACAGATTTTCTTTAAGCATGTGATAGAAGCCAGTTGGCCTCAGGCATAAGGATGGAGGGTGACACTGTGCCACCTAAATTTCTGAAGTGGACGGAGAGGCCCCACCCTCCTGCCTTTCTGCACGTGGCCCGGAGGGCCGGAGGACAGAGCTGGTAGGGAAACAGCGTTCAGAGAGCAGCGAGCCTGGGCTCCAACAGTGTGAGCCCATCTCCTGCGGCTGCGGCCCCCGCGCCCCACCGCTCCCTCCCGTGCCGGTCCCCAGCCGCCCATCCTCAGCGCTGCAGTGTCGGTGCCAGGGCTGCCATCGCTGCCCTGCCGTGGTGGCTGCTTTCTGGCAGCAGGGCTCGCCTGTGCCCCTTCTGCTCGGGGCACGGCTGGTGAGTGGGGATATCAGGATGGGGGCCCAGGTGGGCCCATCGCAGAGCCCATTTACTCAACTCTTCTGCTCTCTGCTGCCAAGAAATGCTGTGTCCATCCTTGATCGCTGCCTCCAGCCCAGAACAACAGTGACTCTTGGTTGTTTTTCTCAACCACACGGGAGAAATGGATGCTAGGAGATGGTGGGAGGATGAAGGAAATGCCCGCAGCCCCTCTCTGCTGGGTGACGGGCGAGTAGCTGCAGAGCAGTCCGTGGGATCAAGCTCCTGGCCATCAGAAAGGGTTCCTGGAGCCCTGGGCCTACCTGTCTGCAAGACAGGAAGAGCTGCAGGCTCAGGCAGGGTCAGGTCCTGAGGAAGCTGGGAGACAGCCAGGTGCCAGCTTTCAGGTGACTTTCAGTTCCCTAACAGCAAGGTTTCTGCCTGCTTTGTTGACTGCTGGATTGCTCAAAGGGCCAGGTACCTGGCCAGGTAATGGCTTCATGAACATTTGGAAAATGAATGAATGAAAGAATGAATGGATGTAGCAGATGCAAAGGGGTGATATTTTTCCTTCTGCCACCGTCTTAGTCACCTTTCTCTTTGCTGGGACAAAATACTCCACATCTGTAATGTAAGAGAAGGAGAGGTTGATTTTGGCTCATGTTCCAGTTCACAGTCTGCTGGCTCCAAGGCAGGATTCGTGGCAGAGGAGCATGGTGGGGGAGCAGCTCACAGCAGGCACGCAGGAAGCAGAGCCAGTGAAGGAGATAAACTCTTCCAGGCCCCACCCCCAGTGACCTGCCTCTTCTGACCTGGCCCCACCTTCTAACAGCAAGTCAGCTATAAATCCCCATAATCCAAACACCTTCCCAAGGCCCTGCCTATGAGTGCATGAGGCTCTTGGGGCCATCCAGATAGGAACCATGGTAGCCATGGAATGCCATTCTGTGAGGATGTGATGTTTGGAGCTGCAGCAGCCACCTTACAACTGTGAGGGGAAGCCAAGAGAACCCATAAGGTGAGCCAGGTCCCCACTGCTCCTGAATGCTGAACCAACCTGGGACCTTTCTCCTCTAAGTTTCTTTTTTGCTTTTTTTTTTTTAAATAAATGATCAATTGAACAGTTTATTTATTTATTTTTTTTGTATTAAATTCTTTTATTGGTACATTGTAGGTATACAACACAATTACATTTCTC
>NW_004624735.1:32107525-32176047 GCF_000247695.1 Heterocephalus glaber
GGGAGCCGCAGGAGGGATGTTGACCGGGAAGCCCCTTCCTCTGGACCAGGAGCAGTGGGACAACAGCTCAGAAGCCCCTACCTCTGGGCCAGGAACAGCGGGACTCAGTACCTTGGTCTGGTGGTCTGGTGTCCTCTGTGTCTTTGTAGTGTGGAACCAGGTGGGTGCCTGTCTGCAGCAGAGTGATTCGATGTCTTCCGCGTGACTCAGGACCTCGGTAGGGCATGCACAGACCTTCCTGTCTGCAGGGGGCTGATTCGGCATGTTCTGTCAACATGGGCCTTGGTCTGGTGATCTGGTGTCCTCTGCGTCTTTGTAGTGTGGAACCAGGTGGCTGCCTGACTGCAGCGGGGTGATTCGGCATCTTCCGCGTGACTCCTCTAAGTTTCTTAATATGTGAGACACAATAATAACCCCGTGATGCCTAAGTCACATTTTGGGGAGAGTTCTGTTACTTGCAGGTGTAGCATTCTAACTGATTCAGCATACTCTGTTCACATTGATTATGTGCTTTTCTACTATTCTGTGAGTTATTTATGGGGAAGGATGATCTTATCCCTGGAGTTCAGCATACAGTCAAAATGCAGTCAATGTAAGTTCAATGGAGTATTTATTTTTTAAAAAATAATTTTCCTATTAAGAGTTACAGTCAAGGGTATGTGCCAGACAACATCTGTCTAGTTTTGGAGGTAACCCTTGAGTGTTGGGGAGCAGGATTACGTTGGGGAACCCGAAGTGAGCAGCCCCCAGGGGCTTTGGGAATGATGAATCTGACTCACACCGCATCATCTCAGCAGGACTAACTAGTGCTGTGTAAATTGTTGCTCAGATCTTCATTTGTAGAAAACCTTAGCACAATGCCCAGAGCACAGTGCTCGCCAGATGCAAGTGTGATCAGCAAAGGGAGGGTGTGGGTGCTTACAGGGCCCCTTGTCCTTGCAGGGCCTCTCTCCTTTCCTGTTGGGGTCCCTGGGACCCCTTTCTGGAGTCCATGCCTGGGTCAGTGGGGCAGACAATAGTAGCTGCTTCCATGATCTCAGACCCATCAAATGCCTTGGCCTGTGCTTGCCCTGAGCTCTGTCATTCAATATCAGAGCTCACCATTACCTCCTGAAGGTTTGTGAAGTTCCACTTTTATTGAGAGCACTGCAGCAGCTTTGGCTAAAAATGGTGCAGAAGACAGAGAGGCTTCTGTCAAGGCTGATAGCAAGGCCTCAGGATCCTTGGCCGGAAGTACACACATGTAGTTTTATGGCTTGTTACACAGACGAGCCAAATTTGTCATACCAGAGGGAGCCTGTGCATTTGGGAGAGCCCTGTAAACTGGCAGGAGATATTCTTACACTGTCCTGGGCACTTTGTTTTCACTCATCGAGGAGAAGTCACTTTGGATTCCAGTGTAGATGCACTGAAAGCCCAGGCTCTTTCCGCATTTTCACACCCACGCTGGCCCAGGCCCTGATCTCCTCAGATCTCTGTGGTGCTGAAATTTGCATGTGACATCAGATTCCCACGTGACCTTCAGGCTTTGGCACCTCTGTCACCAGGAGAGAGAGAGATGCAGCTGTGCCAGATGTTGGAGCGCCTGTGTAGGGCTGGCTGGAGGGTGTTCTGAGAGTAGCATCACACTTAGATCATTCATGACCACACACAAGAGACTTCGGGTCTCAGCAGAACCCTGAGGCCTCTACACTGCTCCCTTCATGCTTTAACTCTTCCCACCCCCTCTCCCAGGCAGCCTACGTTTGCTGAGCTCTCTTTAATCTCCAGTTGTTTGGGGAGCTGAGGGTACAGCAACGAATGGGCCAGGCGTGCTGCTGCTGTCACAGAGTTCACAGCGCCAGGCAGCGGAAATGCTGTGAGGACAGACTGTGGGGCCATGAGCACTGCACGAAGGCCGCAGGCGGGGTGAGGGCTGCGTCCAGGGGCCGTGCAGCCCAGGCTCCCTTGGGTGTGTGCTGGGAACCTGCTCCCTGGCCCCGCCGATGGCCGAGGCTGGCAGGGACAATAAAACAAACCTGGGGCTCACTGAGGGTCAGCTTAGGATTTGAAGTGCACTACAGTCCCAGTTCCTTCCTGCCCCTTCCTCTCCTTCACTGGGCAGGTCTTCTCTGCAGCTCGCAGCTTCCTCCCGGCCCACCCTCCCTTAGTATTCTCACATGATTCCTCCTGTAAAAATTTGCATTCCTTTTCAGATCCTTGCTTCACTTCTCAGGGGACCTGCGCTGATGCAAGACTAATGCAGCCTGAAGGCAGAGACAGAAGTGAGGGCTGGACTCAGGCACACGCCCGCAGGGGAGGAGCACTGAGGCCTGGGAGGAAAGAAGAGCTCAAGTCAGCACTCGGAGACTGGGTTCTGAGAGGCGGAGACCAGGTTCTGAGAGGCGGAGCGGGCGTGGGCGGATCACCAGGACCCTCCAACCTGGTCCCTCCAACCTGGGTCCCTCCAACCTGGTCCCTCCAACCCGGGCCCCTCCAACCTGGGCCCCTCCAACCTGGGTCCCTCCAACCTGGGCCCCTCCAACCTGGTCCTTCCAACCCGGGCCCCTCCAACCTGGTCCTTCCAACCCGGGCCCCTCCAACCTGGGCCCCTCCAACCTGGGTCCCTCCAACCTGGGCCCCTCCAACCTGGGCCCCTCCAACCTGAACCCCTCGAACTGGCCCCACCATCTCCCTTCCACTTGAGGCAAGTTATCTTCATCTGCTTCACACAGACGGCCCCTCCGAAGGCTTCATGTGAACAAGGATTTCCAGGTGTAAAATAAAAATGCCCCAGAGGTGCTCTCTGGTCTCTGGCCTGTTTTACGCCTCTGCCAGGCCTGGCCTGGAGAGATGGGCCATGGGGAATGTCCTCTGTCTGGAAGCCTGTCACACAGATGCTGAGTCACAGTGAGACAGGGGTAGTAGGGACCTGGACTCCATGCACCCATCGAGGCTGGTGGGGAGGGTGAGCGCTTTTCTGTGTGGGGATTTCTCATTTTAAGCTCAGAAATCTTATAGCTGGGCAGCAGCCAGAGAACTAAGAGGCAGCAGGGATAGAGGATGGCTGTGAGCACTGAGGTTGGTCAAGAAGTGGGTCCAGGGTTACCTTCTGTGGGTGATGCAGCATTTACAGGGGCAATGGAGGATAACAGCTGTGCTCAAGGACTTTGGCTTCAAAATGTAAAATATTAACATTGCCTGGAAGGAAGGTGACAAAATTCACCTGTCCCTGGAGGATGGGCAGTGGAATGTATAATGTTTCCTAGCACTGAGTCGATAAAGTTTTCTCTCTCCCTCCTGAGCTTTCTGAGGAAAGAGGTGAGCAGCAGTAAATGAGTGGCTGTAGGAGGTTTTCTTCAGCCTGTGAAGGCAGTGTAGGGAATGCCAGGGCCAGAGGCTGGCAAATGTATAACACTCTGACATGAAGATGTCTTAACTCAGGAGTCTCAAGAAAACTGTGGGGCTTGTGTTAGAATTTAATTTGTTCATAAATATGAGGTTCCACTATAAGAGTTTAAACTTACAAGTGTTTACAGACTCTTAAGGGGTAGGTAGTATGTGGCAACTAAGGCAGCTGTGTGAATGATCAAAGACCCAAGCATCTCCTGTCTCTGCTCTTCCACGTGTTCCTCCCATCCTTCTGCCCAAGATAGCTGCTACAGTGCCTGCTATTATATCTGGGTTCTAGGGAGCAGGAAGAAGGAATGGAAGAAGACTTCTTTTGTCCTTGCCATATACCACATTCTTTCCATAAAATGTCTTTGTTTTCTGTCATGGGCCAGAATTTATTTCATGGGAACACCTAGCTGCAAGGAAGGTTGAGAAATGAATGATAATTTTCCAGTTAAAATTTGGGTTTTGCTCCATAAGATAGAAAAGAGAATGGCTATTGGGAGGTAATTAGCTGAGTAAATGATGGAGAAGTATGGCATATAGCATTCATTCATTAGCCACTGAATTGTTCAGTCACATGCTCACTCATTGACTTGACAAATACTGAGTATCAGTGTTCTGTCATGCACTCAGAGGTGGAGCTTTGAGGATGTGGCTGGGTTGTGTGAATATGGATTAAGGGTGTGTGATATTGAGTTAGCCCACTAATTGTTTTGGCATAATTCTGGATATGGCTGAATGGATTTACTAAAGACTAAAGACCCACCCTGGGTGAGTAGCACCGAGCAATAGACTTGAAGCCTGGATGACATAAAAAGGCTCACTGCTGCTGCTGCTTCCTGCCTGCCATGCTATGGACTGTTTCTTCTCTCCTCTGCCATGCCTCTCCCTGAATTGGAGCCAGCTGACTACGGACTGAAACCTCTACAAATGGTGCACCAAAATAAACCTTTCCTCCTTTAACTTGTGTGTTGGGTATTTTGTCCCAGCAACAAGGAAATAACTAAGACAGGAAGACACTTTTTTTGCTCCCAGAGTGTTCCCTCAGGGTGAAGATGTAAAGATCACAGCATGTAAGAAGGAATCTAATGGGTGATTCTCTGCACAGTGATGGCCAAATTAAAATGTTGGGCAGGTTGGTGGATGTTTTGCAGATGTAGGACAGGTGGACTGGGACCTGGAGAAGGATGAGGATTTCTTCAAGTGCAGATGGGAGAGGGCACTCTGGGCAAGAGGGTTGGCAAATTCTGTCAGAGTGAAATGCTATGGAAGACCAGGTACTACCTACCTGGTTTCATTGAAGGGTTGGGAGAAGGATAGGGTAGGTAGGTGAATTCTACCAGTAGGTAACAGGAGCCACTCATGGGCTTGCTAAAGGGTGTAGGATGAGGTGACAGGAAGCCAGGTCTCAACTTCAGGGAGCACCACTGATTCTGTTCACCCCCCTGGGACTTTCATTACAGGGTCACTTTCCTGGGGGGACATAATTAGGTACATGGGGTGGGCCTGAATCTGACCCAATACCTGAAGAACTGCTCCAGTCACCCCTCAAAGCTAAGAGCAGCACATTAATGTGGCTTAGTTTGTCCCCAGGTTAGTAGTTGTTATGCACTGTTATGTGGAGAGTCCTGGCATCACACCTGTGCATTAGATCTTTCTCTGTCATCTCATGCTGAGTTCAGGGCATGGGCATGGCCTATCCTGCCTGTTCCACATCTTGGGGGACCTTGGAGATGGTGGGAGTGAAATGCCATGCAAAGGTGCTGTTCTGTAACAGTTATGTGGGGCTCCTCTGGGGGGCTGGCACCCACATGAACACCAGGGTCGTGTGGCTAAGGGATTCTCACCCTCAGCATGACTGACATTTCATTGTGGAGCTGTCTGGTGCACAGGAGTTTAGCAGAGTCCCTGGCCTCCGCCTACCAGAGGCCCACAGCACCCTCTCTTCTATGTTATGACATCAGAAACATCTCCAGACGGCACCAAACACACCTGGCTGGCCAATATCATTCCCAATTAACTGAGCACCACTGATTTAGCTGGTGAGGCTTCAGCAGCTTCCTTGCCAGTCCCACTGGGTGCTTCCTGTCCCCTGTGTTCAGCCTGGCAGGCCCTTTCCAGGTGACTCAGTTTCTTGATCCTGGCCTCTTTGATGATAGAGATAGGAAGACTTAGAAAGGGTTACTGGCAATTCCACTTCCTGGTATTCACCCTCAGGAAGGAATCAAATATGCATACAGAGATTTATGCATAGGATATTTGATTTTAGTGTGATTTGCAAGAGCAAACATTGGATAAGACATTGGGAAATAAACGACAGCATTTCCAGATGGCAGTGAGCTCAACTTTTGATGAATATTTTCTTCCAAGAGAAAAACTTCATGATATATTCTTTGAGAAAAAAAGAAAGATTGGAGTGCACGAGCATCTGATCCTAGTTTTTGGATATATGTGTGTATGTGTCACCATTATACTGGAACAGGAGGATTTGTAGGATGCACAGAAATGAGCTGTGGTTTTGCTGTCTCGCCACCCCCCAAGCTTGTTCTATAGTTTTTATCCTGTTTCTTGACATACACAGGCAACTTCCTTGGCAAGGACTGCTTCTCCTCCTTTTCCTCCTCTTCCTCCTCCTTCTCTATTTCTTCCTTCCTCTTTCTCCTCCTCTTCCTTCTCCTTTTATTGCCGTGCTGGGAATTGAACAAAGGGCCTTCACACTGAGCTATAATCTTAGCCTTTTTCTTTTGAGACAGGGTCTTACTAAGTAGAGCAGGTTGGCCTTGGACTGAACTTGTAGTACGCCTGCCTGCCTCGGTCTCCCAGAGTGCTGAGATTACAGGTGTGAGTCACCGCACCTGGCTCCTTGACTTTGGTCACTCCTGTGTAAGAAAGATTCTTAAGGTCACTTCTTCCCTGAAAACCAGTTCTCTGTTCAGTAATTAGTGTCCACTCAGGGAAGGACCATGGCCTCTAGGCTTCTTGGAAAGCGAGCGAGTCTCGCTTCTCAGCTTGGTGCACAGGGGCCCCACATGAGAAGGGGTGAGTGGGCTGCTGGACCCCTGCTTTCTTCATCCTGGGCTCCTGCTTCCCTCCCTGGCCCGCTGGGCTTCCTCTCAGGACAGAGGAGGGCTGGGGTGGAGGATGAGGCGGGAAACACTTGCTCCTCTGGTGGTCTTCCATTCCTGGGTCCCACAGTGGACACCTCCCCCAGCCAGACCTCTTCCTGGGAATGTACAGCATGCCCCTCTCCTGTGCTGCCTCAGTCACTCTCTGTCACCAGGATTCAATACCTGACATAAGTGCACTACAGACAATGTTTACATAGGCTCGTGCTCCGGAAGCTTCAGCCCTGGGGTGGTCGGCAGAGTGGTGGAAGGGCCTGGGCAGAGGGAAGGGGCCAGGTGGGGCTACCAGGAGCCAGCAAGCCCAGGGAGGAGCCTGGAAGGGGATGCACCCCAGCTCTCCGACCCTACTCTCCCCACCAGGCCCTGCCTCCGGGCAGCAACCCAGCTCTGGTGACTGTAGTCCTGTCACTCCCCACCGCCCCCATCTGAGCCTGCTGAGGCTTTGGGGACAGCAGATACAAGCCGCAACACGTGCTGAGGGCACACTTGGTTTACCTGATCCAGATACAAGTCTCCTCGAATCGTCCCCTGCTCCCCAGCCCTGGCCCGTATGTTTCATGGGAAACATCACACAGCCTTTGTCCTGACAAACGGGTCACAAGCCACCTCCTCTGCACTGCGTCTCACTCTGCTCAGTGCACCTAGCTGGCCACCGCGCCTTCCCTGTAGATGTCTCTGTGAGCCAGACGTCTCCTGAGTCCCCTGAGCCAGAGGGTCTCCAGGCAGCCCCTTTGCCGGCCCCTTCTTCTCTAGACATGGGCTGCTCTCCCCAAATCCCTGTTCAGCACACAGCCTTGTGGCTGCCTGTCCAGCTTCTTTGAGGTTCTGGAGGTAGACATGCTGACCACCTCCTCCCCGGGTCCTGGTCTCACACCAGGTGTAGAGAGGTTGCAGTTGGCTCTTGCTGTGTAAGAGACTTAGCTCACTGGAACAAAGAGCAGCCCCAGTTTTAACGCTGTTTGGCACCAGCAGAGTATGGGGCAGATGCACGCTCCTTAGAGGCCTCGGGTGCACAGCGCTCCTCGGGGCCACAGATCATGTGGTGGTGGCAGCGGGCGGGGTAGGCTGCGCCTTTTTCTTTTGGGGGTAGGTGGGTACAAGGCTTGAACCCAGGGCCTTCACACTGAGCAACAGCCTTCTTTTCCATTTTTAAGTTTTTGAGACTGGCTCTCACTAGGTCGCTAAATTGCCCAGTCTGGGCTCCACCTTGCGATTCTCTTGCCTCAGCCTCATGGAGTGCTGGGTTAGAGGCATGACCCATCAGGCCAGACTTGGGCATCATCTTTGTGGCTTTCCAGGTCTTGGGACAGAGGCTTTTGGCTTTGACCCAAAGAAATGTTTGTGCAGGATAGGATCTTAGGACGTGAGAGTAAGACTTTTTTCTTTTGGTACAGGAATCGAACTCAGGACTTTGCAGTTGCAAGGCAGTCACTGTGCCACTGAGTTAGATCTCTGGCCCAAGAGTAAGACTTTTAATAAAGTTCTGTGGTTTCCAGACTCCGAACAAAAGTTATTTCTTTTTCTCTTGACTAAGCTAATGAATCTTTGGCAGGATCTACAGTCACCATCTTCAGAAAGCCCTCACATGTGAAATGCAGTTTGGAAGACAACACTTCCAGTCTCTTCTAAAACATTTAAAAACTGAGAGCAAAGGTGTACATAGTAAAAAATCCACTAAAAGTTGTACAGTGGAGGGTGAAGTCCCCTCTTCCCTTGGACATCTTTTTAAAATGTTTGAAACACAGGAGGTACTAGCTGTTCAGTAACTGTTCGTTTGCCATAGATGAACGTTAATTAAAGGCTGGAAAGAGGATCAGCAACAAAACCAGTAAAAGTAAGTCAGGGAGGGCGGGTCAGAGAGAGCAGGAGGCGGGCAGGCAGGCAGAGCAACGGCCCTCCCTTGGCTGCCGAGAGCTACGTGCCCCGGACACTGCGTACGCGTACACAAGGCTCTGACTGTGCCACTCTGGAAGTGGGATACGCAGGGTAACGAGGCAGCCCGGCAGTGTCCCTTGGGGCCTACGCAGGACATGTGGGCCGTCAGAGTTAGTCTTGGGTACCAGGAGTATGGCCCAAGAAAGGGGAAGCTCGGAGCTCTCTTCTGTCCCCGGAAGCCAGGGTGGACAATTTTGTCGGGGGGGGGGGGGGGGGACCGACAGGCTTGTGGCCCAGGGCAGAGGTCCACGGAATGCAAAGGAAAGTGGCCAGCAACAGCTTGCACCTCAAAACCCACTGCTGCGTCTTGTCGACTTTACTCCTTGGAGCGGTTTTAGGTTCACAGCAAAACTGAGAGGAAGGTGTGAGTCCCACGTACTTCCTGCCTGCTCGCTAAGCTCCCCCACCAGAGAGGGGCGCCGTCCCCACTGTCACCGCCCAGGGGATGCCGTTCACACTGTCGGTGCACACGCAGAGCTCTGGGTAGGCGCACTCGCACTCCTGCACGCACAATTTCACTGTGTAAGCCCCACCCCGCCCCGCCCCGGACTCTGCCGGTCCGTTCCCGCTGCCCGTCCCCGCTGCCCGCCAGCCCTAGGAAGCCTCCGGTCTTTCTGTCGCCACAGTTCGCCTCCTGGATGTTGCAGTTGCAGCATTCCGTATCTTGTCCCTTCAGCTTGGCTCCTTTCACGTTGTGATGTGCAGCTAAGTTCTCTCCTAGTCTTTTCCTGGCTGCTACTTTTTAGCGGCTACCTGAACGTGCCGCTGTCCACTCACACATGCACCCTTGAAGCGCATCCCGGTGGTTCCCAAACCCATGCGTCGATGAGCAAGGCTGCGCTCAGCACCTGTGTGCAGGCTTCGCGTGGACGTACAGCCTCGGTCCTGTGGTCACTGGACGCTGTGGTGGGCGCATGCTGGCTTGTGAGGACCGTTGGCAGCGTCCGGGTTCCCTAGGGGCCAGGCCCTCGCAGCATCCCACTGCCCTCTGGACTGCAGCCCAGTGTTTGGTAACCCGCTTCCCAGGGCCGCAGCCCGGCTCCTGTTTCCTTCCACACTGTGATCGCGGTTTGCCGGCCACGACAGCAGAGCTGAGTGGCTGTGACAGGGAGGGTCAGGAGAAGCCCTCCGCGTGCACTCCCCGGGCCTTTGCCGGCGGGTCCCGGGCCCCGACAGCTCTCCTCAGCAGGGAGAGTGTGCGGAAGTGGCTTTGTGGAAGGGAGACAGAGCTAAAGGGGCGCCTGGGGTGTTCCAGGTGTAGAAACAGCCGAGTAAGGGCAGGACGGCCTCCCTGGGAAGGGGCAAGGCGGTGTGCAGAGGCCTCCAGCCTCTCCCAGCCCCCAGGGGTCTCGACGTCCACACCCCAAGAAGAGGGTGCATCGGGCCAGCCGGAAGTGCTGGGTGCACAGTGGGAGAACAGCATCCCCCCTCGGAAGTGCAACTTCAGTTTCCTGCTCAGTGGATGCTACTTCTCTGTTTCTCTTTATTCCTCTTCCCCGCATGGCTGCCAATTCCCTCTGCCCTCTCTTCAAAACAAAACGAAACTGAAACAAAACAAGACAGAACAAAACAAAACACAGCAAAAACAAACCAAACCCGGGAGCCAAGCAAGCTACCATGAACTGTAAGTGTGTTCACTTAAAGAAATGAATTTCATCCTTTTCCAAGTGGGCGGTACACTCCCCGAGCAGAACTGGGAAGATGGAAGGGCACACAAGGCCCATTTCGCTCCTCCGGAGCCTCCGCCTTCACCCTGGAGGCGCCCAAGGGCACCGGTGCCTCGCTCTCGTCCTTGGGGTTGCTTTCCGCAGTAGGAACCCTTGCCCATGTGTTACTCCTTTATCACAAATTACTGCGTCCCGCACACACCATTGTGCGCTTTGCTTTCTTCCCTTTTGTAACCTTTTGGAAAGAGCTCGATGGGTACATCCAGAACTTCCTCATTTTCTTTCCATGGCTGCGTAGCGTTCGGTCCCCTGGACGTGGGCTTCATGCTACGCGGGAGTCTCAGTGCAAGTCAGGGCTGCTGCTCTCTCCCCTCTCTCCTGGCAGCCGCGGGTCCCGGACAGCCGGCAGTGGACACTGCGAAGGAGCGGGTGGCTCTGAGAGGCCTGCTGCAGCCCTGGGCAGGGCGGCGGGCTGGGGAGCGGCTGGAGGGTCTCCGGCCTCCTCTGGCTGCCGGGGCAGGCTTGGCCCAGCGGGGATGCCCTCGGCCCTGCTTCCCCTCTCAGCCCGCTCTCAGGCGCGGGACCCGTCCTGAGCCAGGACCCAGACGTCAGGAGGACGCTGAGGCCGCGGCATCAGAAGCCTGCACGGTCGTGTTGCTGGGCGGATCCAGCAGACAGGGCTTTTGGAGGGATGGTTACGCATGTCCACCACGGACTCTGAGGCCGGAACGAGGCGCTATGGGATTCTGTGGGCAAAGCTTGGGGGACACCGCAGCTGGGTACCCAGTGGTTTCCCTCTGTCCTCTCCACGGGCCCAGCTGCAGACTCAGGCTCTGGACTGTGCTGCTGGAGGTGGCCACGTGGCCCTCTCCAGAACACTTAGACGGAGGCAGACAGACCCAGGGCGGGTTCCTGGGAGCAGATTTCTTTCTGACTAGAAGGACATGCACTTTTGTTTCCGTCCCGTCTGGAAAGGTGGCTGTGACGTCTGGAGATGCAGCAGTCACGGTGGGAGCGTGAAGGCAGCCGTGGGATAAGGCCAGTCTTTGAGGTTGGGAGCCAGCAAACAGCAACGTGCCTGCTGGCCTTTTGATCAACGTTTTTCCAGAGAAAACCAAACCTGTCTGGAAAAGCGCAGCTTCGCCCGAAGCAGGGCACCTGGGTGCGGGGTGCTGCGGGTGGGGCCTCTGTCCCTGTCCCGTGGCGGAGCCGGCTGGGCCGCGGAAGGTCCACTCTGGCGGCCTCGGGCCGGGGCAGGGTCTACGTGGGGCCAGTGGGGCCGCGGGCCCGGAGCGGAGGAGACGCGGCCCGGCGTGGCCCTCGGCTGCCCTCTTGCGGGCGCCGGACGCTCTCCTCTTAGCCACGCATACGTCGGCAGGGCAGCAGTTTCCCCTGAGTGTCTGCCGTGGGTCTGCGTTTGTCTGGTGATAACTCTGGGTGAGATGCTTCTGACTTCCCACAGACAAGGATATTTTTCATTGAGGGATCTAAGTGCTGCATGAATCTCATCACACGTATTTCCATTTTTTATTTGTTTTGGGGTACCGGGGATCGAACTCTGGTCCTTCTGCTCGCGAGGCAGGCGGCGGAACCACTGAGCTAAATCCCGGGCCCTCATACCTGTTTTTGTTAGTTTATGATTCCAGTTTTTTGTTGGAACTCAGGTCACTTTAGTTTTAAAAGCCATCAGAGAGGGAATGTGTTCGAACTTAGTCAGTATGTGAGGTTGCATATTTATATTTCCTTGGAGAAAATTTCTCACCCTCATGGCCCCGTCAAAGAACAGAATCTGTGCACAACGTATTTTCATTCTTTAAAATGGAATCGCTGCAATGCCTTAGTTAATGAGTGAGTTAAGGACCAATTGCTGCTTCCAGGGAAATTGGGCCTGGAGCATAGATGCCAAAGCACCCCTGGGGTTCTCTGATCTCATGAGAGGACCACTACACATCCCAGCAGAACGCTTGGCTGGAGTCTCGGCCTCACTGTGGCTGATAAAGTACGCGTTTCCCAGTCAGTTCTTTTCCCCAAGCGAAGGGAGAATTGCTTCAGTTTGGCGGCTGGACTGTCACGCAAACGTCCGGGCAGACACTGCACTCTTTACATGGTGCGACTGCCGTGTCTTACTTTGGATCCAAGTTTGGATTTTTCCTTTGCCCTCCAGCCCATCTTTTGAGATCTACCTATAAACTCTTTTCTTGACATTCTTCCTTTCTTGATATCTCGTTCTTCTAAATAACACTTTGTAGTTTGGGGTATTTTTTAGCAGAAGTCATGTATTATTTTGCAGCATCTTTTTACTTTTTAATGAAACATTATTTATAAATTCACACTGTCATGTAACTTTACAGAAGTTTATGTCCCTCGTCTTTCCTGAAATAATAAGATTTTTGATGCCAAAAACGTTATCTTACACTTGACTCTTTACCCCATAGAATGGTGACTATCTGTTTCTATATGTTCCATAGATGAGCAGCAAGTGCTGTTGCACCATGTGCCCATCTTAGCTCTAATTAGTATACTTGCCCAACAAATTATTTACAAAAGACAGATTGGCCAGGCCATCATTAACACTTCTTTGAAATATTTTCATGCATTTAGATGCTTTGCAAAATGTATCGCCCAAATGGGACTATGTGTCTGTGTGCACACAGCAAAGGGAAGCCAACTCATAATCACGGTTTAATTTGTTGTTGATGCCAGACAATTTTAAAGACTAGTATTAATTTTTATCAAAGTTATTTGCATAATTTTCAGGGTCAAATAGTTCCAAATGCCACACTGGAAAAGGGCATTCTTTCATCCCACCCCCTTCTTTCTAGAATCAATGCATTCAACTCTTTTCTTTTTTTCTTTTTTTTTTTTTGTATATCCTTTTATTGGTACAGTTTAGGTGTACAATATAATGACATTCATCATTGGAGATATGCACCCTTACCTACTCTCTTGGTTCTTACTTTCCCCCCCCTCAACTCTTTTAATTGATTCTTTTGAATTTGCTTTATGTCTCTGGTGTATGCTCACTGTTTTCCTTTATTCTTCCTTCTGCTAGCTTTGGGTGTTAGCTTTTAGCTTTGCACTACTCAGCTCTCATTTACTGCTCCCACTGCACGATTCCTGATCAGCCCATGCCAGCACTCTCATGACCTCACTTGTGCTATCTCAAAATTTTGCTCTGGCTGGTATTTAGGGACGATATCGCCCTGGTGACATAAACTCTCTTATGACTGAAACATGATTGTTTTTATTCTCTTGTACAACAGTTCGGTTTTCCTGGAGTGAATAGCTGGACTGTTTCTTCCTCCTTTGTTTTGTTTTCTACCATTAATTCATCTCAAAAGTGCTCCTCAATTGCTTAAATATCCTCCCAGTATATTAACTCTCATCAGGTATTCTAAAAGGACCATCTTTCCTATGCGCTCCTGAGTCATTCCTCCCTGGACTAGTTTCTTTCAAGGGTGAGTTCGTAGCAGTGCTTGGACCTCCTTTCATCTTCATCCCTGGAACTCCCTTTGCTCTTTCTGGATCAATATTCTTATTTTATGGATGCTATGCCTCCCACCTTCTTGTTTTGCTTCCTAATTTTAGGTGAGTAATCTCTCTGGTAGCTTCTTGGGAGGGATATATGGCAGGAAAATATTTTGAGACTTGTGTCAGCCCATATCCGCCTGCTGTAACAAAATACCAGAGCCTCAGTACTTTATAAAAATGTTCATCAAGCCTACAGTTGTGGAGATTGGAGGGCACTAGTGACTGCTCCTCTCCTGTGGCTGTGTCCCAAGCAACATGGTGGTGGATCCTGGCGGGACTCTGTGAAGAGAGACCCTGTGGCAGAACAGGTTGCCAAAGACAGGAGCAGCAGTCTTGTCCTCTGAGCAACAACCCGTTCTCACAAGAACCACGACCACCTAGGTCCTGCCGAGGCCTTGCCCCAAGGGACCTCACCACTCGGCAGCATCCTGCATGGGGCCAAGCTTGCCACACACAAACTGGGTGGGGGCAGAGTCATCCAGACCACGGCCAGGGCGTCCCATCTGCAGTGGCTGCGTTCCACCCTGCTGTTCAATCCGTAATGCTGATGGGAATACAGTTCTGGCTGGAAATGATTCTTCCGCCCAACTCCACAGTCCTTGCTGCATTAGCTTTCGTTTGTAGTGTAGCTATTGAGCAATTCATAGTCATCCTGATCTTTCAGTCACCTTTTACATTTTTTTCTGGAAATGTTTAAGATTTCTCTGTTGTTTTCGAAATTCAAGATGATTCGCCTCAGTACGCAACTGTTTTTACCTATTGTACTTGGTGCTTAGTGTAACTTCAGTCTAGAAACTCATGCCTTCCAATGTGGGGATTTCTTGGATTATTTCTTGTGTCCTTTCTTTTATTTCACAAGTTCTCTATTTTTCTGAAACATTATTTATTCAGTTATTGGGCTCCTAGACTGCTTTTCTAAGTTTCTTATCTTTTGTGTATCTTCCATCTCTGAGTTTTTACTCTTCCATCTAAGAGCCTTCTCTAACTTTATTTCATGACCTGTCTATTGAAAGTTTTATTCTGGCTCTCACAGTTTGGATTGCTAAGCATTCTCTTTGGTCCTACAATTGTTTCCTTTTTGGTAGAATATGGTTTTTATTAATAATCACTATAACTTCTACTTGTCAAATGCTTCAATGATAACTTCTTTTAGAAGTTTTTATCTTCCGCAGAGTTTTTAAAGCTTTGCTCCTGATCTGTGCCCAACATTTTGGGTTTTGTGTGTCAAGTTAGAGGATTTCCTCAGGGGTCTGGTGATCATTGGCTAATGCTCACATTTTGAAATGGAACACTTAAAAGCTAAGGGGAAGCGGTGTGTGGAAAGGTGGAACTTGTTGAATGTGGGGTTCACTTGCAAAATGATTTGGTTGGTCAGGTTCTTCTGGGGAATTCTGCTGCGAGCACTGTAAGCCTTTTCTTGCAGTACACAGATTTCCTGAGAGAGGTGAGTCCGGTCTCTGCTGAGGAGGGGGCTAAGTCTGGCTTCCTGTGTTCTAAGAGGTAAGGAAGAGGCCTTCATATTCTGCGTGTGAACTTCATCTTCCTGTTTCATTCAGTGTGTTGTCCTTGCCTTCAACAATGCCTCTGTGTCCTCATATGCTTTCTCCTTTTCAAGGAATAAATCTCCAGCCACTGAGGTTGAGGGAAGGGCAGGATGGGAGATCTTGGAGGATTTGCCTATTTCTTAAATATACTTTCAATCGATCATCAGTTGGAATTATATCCAGGGTATTGGGATTCCGCACTGCAAACTGGGGAGGTTGTGTGTTCTTATATTAGCCAGGAGTCAGAGTTCTCAGGTGTGTGGGTGAGTTATCACTATTCATCTGTTTCCTAGATTTCTGCACTTTATCATGTATGTTCTTTCCTCTTCTTTCTCACTGCGGTTTAATGTTGTTGAAAGCATTTCCCTTACTGTGATTTTTATTGGGATTTCAGGAGGAAGAAGAAAGAATGTGTATGCTCAATTCACCATCTTTACCAGAAGCCTGTAATGCCATTTATGGCATTGAGTGATTTTATGGAGAGGTTGGGGAGATGTTTTAGCAATTGGCTCTAGGAAATGGTAACAACATTTGCAGAATTGATAACAAATGATGGGAGTTGCCACAGCTGCCTGTTGCCCTCTTGGATTAAAACAGAGAACCCCAGAGAAAGTGAGTGAGCAGGCCCTCTTATGAACACTAACCGAAGTTTGGATTCCAGTTTACACTTCAGGAGGAGGGAGTGTCTGTATTTAGTTAATAGGGCTTTGCCCATTTTACAGAGATGCTATGCAAACAGAGTCATCATTTCTAGGCAAGCTCCGGAGCCAGAGGTCATTAATCCGAGGCAGTGGACAGGGCCACAGTCAGGGTTAATGCAGCTAGTGTTTGACTCTGAGATGGTGGCAGCACCCATAGATCTTTTATCCCTTTTCTGGACAGCAGGGTGAAGATTGCCACCCCTGGAATTATCCTATCTTTGGGCTGATGCTTCTGGGTGTCAGGAAGTGTAATTTGCTGAAACGGTTAGGGAAGAACTTTATATGAGTCTCCTAAACCCCAATGCTGGAAAGGAGAAAATCCTGAAGGAACCACGAGCCATTCTTTTCACTTTTTTGGAATTTATGATTGTTCTAAACTATTGCTGCCACCATCCCCACCACAATCACCACTACTTATAATAGCTACAATTTATGAAGCACTATTAGATTTCAGTCACCATTCTCAGCAACTGGCATGCATTCCCTCATGTGATTCACACACAGAAATATCTGAAGTTAACATTAACATCATCTGGAAGGCACTTAATAAGATGAACAACAGTAATCTACTTACTATGACTCACACAATCATCAAAATTCTTCATGTGCATAATTTGTTTAATTCATACTTCATAACAGCCTTATGGAATTGGTTCTTCCTATTTAATATGTGAAGAATCTGAGCCTCATAAAGCAAAGGAACTTTCCTCAGGCAGATCTGGAAGATCTGGAGATGATCTAGGTTTGCATTATTCTTTCTACTCTAGAAATAGGAGGGAGTATTTAGATTCAGGGGAGAAAAGATGGCTTTCTCTGGGGGGGCATGGTAATAGGAAAAAGAGGTGAAGATCATCAGAGACAAATTTTATTTTTCTAACAGTTTGGTCAAAGACTATCTTGATATCTCTGATAAGATCAGACACCAATAATTTGAGCAGGTATTGACTAGCTCTTTATTGCTTAGAAGGCATATTTATATCCATAATCTGCTTTGATCCTCATAGTAACCCTGCAAGGTGAACAATTCAGGGCCCTACCATCTCCACTTTACAGAGGAGGAAACTAAAGCCAGAGAAGCAAAATAATGGGCTCACACCCATGCCACCAGTAAGTGGGAAAATTTCACTTGATCTTGATTCATTAATTCGTTTGTTCAAAATATATATATATATATATTTTTTTTTTTTTTTCCTGTACCAGGGATCAAACTCGGGACCTTGAGCTTTCGAGGCAGGCAGCAGAACCACTGAGCTAAATCCCTGGACCTAACATGTATGTGTGTGTGTGTGTGTGTGTGTGTGTATATATATATATATATATATATTTAAAGTCTACTGTGTTGCTGGAAGGTTCTGGGGATTTAATTTTGCACAAGAAAAAGTCCTTTATTTTGTGGAACTTAAACTCTATAAGGAGAGACAGACAATAAATCAGTAAGCAAATGTATAACATATTGACTGGACCGAGTAAGTGCTATAATGTAAAGCAAAGCAGAGGGCAGAGATGGCAGAGGGCTAGGTGGGAAGGGAGGGGCTGTTGTAAACCAGATGTTCAGGAAGTCTTCTCAGAGGGGTGACATCTGGCCCCGGATCTACAGGAAATGAGGGTGTTAACCTAGAGATCTGGAGGACAGACGTCCTGGTGGGGGTGGGGAGCAGTGTGATGGGAGTGGGAGTCCAGGAGCAGGAGGAGCTGTCGGGCCGCTGGAGCCCACCGCGGGCTCACGGAGAAGCCTGGGTGCCGCTGTGAGTGGGAAGCTGAGGAGACTTTGAATGGGGAAACATCGACCTCATTTCACCTTGCAAAATACCCCCTGGCTGCCGTGTGGTGGTGGGGTGGGAGGCCGAGGATGCAAGAGGCTTACGGGGGCTGAGCTGAGCTGCCTCAGATTGCCCCACACCCTCTCCACTCGGCTCTGCGCTGATGGAGCAGCTCTCTTTGGAGCATTTCAGGGCTCAGGGTGGAGGCAAAAGAGATCGCAGGAACCATGGCATCGACTGTTCTCTTTCGCTGGGACGTGACAACTGTCATTTGTGTCCTATTTCATGGCCAAAGCAAGTCATGGCAAATGCAGCACTGATGGGGCAGGGAATACAGTGGCCCCTGGCTTGGGATGCTTTGATTTCCAATTTTTGATTTTACAGCAGTGCAGCAGTGATATGCATGCGCAGATAGCTGAGGTTATCGTGACCTCTGCCTGAGGCTGGGATGCGCTGCACAAAACTCTCTTGGGTGCTGGGCAGGCAGGAAGCTATGAGGGTAAACAACGGACAGTCCAGTGTCCTTTGTTGCTGAGTGGGGACGTGTGGCAGGTCGAATATCTTAAAAGCATTTTTGACAGGATAATTTGAATTTCCAGTGGGCTCATGGAGATGCCGCCTCATGAGGTGCGGGGACTGGTGCTTGGGAACCGTGGTGCAGTCTACCCCACTTAGCAGGAGACAAAAGGCAATCCAGCTTTGGCCAGGGTGGTAGCAGTGGAGATGGTAACAGAAGTTGATTATTGAATAAAGTGTAGTATGAAAGAAGACAGTTAAGACAAGTTCTCAAGTTTTGACTCAGGTACCTTGGTGAACAGTGAGTGCTACTATCTCTGAGGGAGGAGTGTGGTGAAGGGGAAAATTAAAAATTCCATTTTGAATCTGATGAGGGTGAGATTGGGTTTGATGGTAAAGTTTGGGGGCCACTAGCACACAGACTGACTGCCTCTGAAGGCTTGGGGCTGGATGAGGTCCCAGAGGGAGTGAGAGATGACAGAGCGGACCAGGAGCCGAGGTTGAGCCTGCACAGGCCGACAGAAAGATCAGGAAGGAGAGAAGCAGAGAGAGAAAGGCCAGGGACACCCAAGGCCCAGAGCAGCATCTCAACAAAAGAGGATCAACAGTGTCTGCAGCACTGAGTAAAAATCCGCTGTGGCACTTGGTCAGATGTGCTGTGCCCTTGACAAGCCACCAGTGACCTTGCTGCATGGTGGGGGCGAGGTCGCATTGGGATGGGCTGAGAAAAGCCTGTGCATCCTTCTGATTCCAAGTTCGAAGTCTCCCTTGCTTTTCCAAACTGCACTGCCAGGTCACATGGACAGAGTGGAGTCGTTAGAAATGTGAAGGAACCACAGGATTTGAACCCTGTTCTCTGTGTCACTCAACCTGGGGAACAAGGGCCCAAAACCCTGAAGCAACCGCCTGGGCACGAGTGAGGTCACTGCCTTCCTCTCGAGAGTGTGGTGAAGTGGAATTTGTACAGAATTCTGTCTCTTTCCATTTCGGCTCCAGGCAAAGGCTCCATGAGTGGCAGGGCATGGTGTCAGCTGTGAGGTCCAGCACCAGAGACACAAGGAGGGGCTAGAAAAATACATGCATCTCATTTACCATCCGGCACCAAGCATAGGAAATCAGATGCTTGTCCAAGAGCAATACATTGCGTTAAATGGGGTAATTCTACTCCAGAGCAATATTCCAAGGGACTTTCAAAAGTCATAAAACAGACAGCCAAAGCCACGAAGTAGAGTGAGACAAGGAGAAACGCAGAGCTGAGGAATGCACATCCATCACCGCGCCTGGTTCTGTGGGCCTCTGGGCCTCGCTGCCCTCGCCGCTTCTGGCTGTGCCCTGGAGACCGAGGCAGCTGGCACCTCCTTGGGCCAGCCTCACGCACTGGCTGTGTCCAGAGCAAGCCGGGCTGGGTGGGGGAGGAGGCCTGGGGGGCTTTCCTAGGGACCCGGAGGTCTTCCAGCGCTTCCCACAGACATTGTGATTCTTGCTCTTATGATCCCCTGCTCCCAAGCAAGGGCAGCCTTTCAAGTATTTAATAAGCAGTAAGGCAAAGGGTGTGAGTAACCGGACACACAGAGCAGTCAGCATGGAGTCTGACGCTGCCCAAAGCTTAGTTGGGTGTGAGGTTGCTCTGTCTGCCTGGCCAGGAGGAGCTGTCGGAACCCTCGGGGCTCAGTCTGTGCGTGGAAGCTCCACCGAGCCTCATCTTCTTCCTATCTGAGCAGAGGCAGTAATGTTTCCTTTATTTTGAAAAGGAAGCAAAGCGTGTTTTGGTTGTCACTTGCCATGTGCCACATCTTCTGGAAGCCTGGTGGCCTAAAGCAGTGGTGACTGCTCCTGCTTGGTGGGTCAAAGCCAGGCAGGGCGAGGCAGGGCTCCGAGCCGTGTGTGCTGCAGCTGGTCCTGGCTGAGGGTGGACGGCTCACGGCTCCTCCATGTGCCCTTTCTCCCACACGGCTCCCATCATGCAGGACCCGAGCTCAGCCCTCCAGTATGCAGCTGACTCCGTGTAGCCAGAGAGGAAGCTAGCTGCCGGTGTGTTCAGGTCTGACCCAGAACGGGCACTGCATTGCTCTGTCACCCTCTGGGTGACTGGGGAGGTTCAGGGGAGTGGACAGGGACCCCGTCTCTTGGGAGGTGAGCAGGATGTGTGTCCATGGAGGGACCCTCATTGGTGGCCACCTACCTCCAGTGAGTTAGTATAGTGCTGAAAACTTTTCATGGCTCCCACCGTTTTCCCGCTGGCCTCTGACTCCCAGACTTGCATCTTGGATGCCCTGGGCCGGCCTACTGCTCCTGCCTCATTTCTCAGTGCCTCCTTCCTCTCCGGCCCTCTCCTGCCATCATTCATCCCACCCACTGTTCGCTAACCCAAACCTGTTCCTTCCCTGCTGCTGCCAGGCCTGCTGACACTTGGAGCTCTGCTGGCATCACCTCTGCGCTCCGCAGGGCTCCCTGCCTCTGCCTCCCCTCCACAGGCCGCTATGCGCTGTCTCCATCTGAGCAAAAGCCTTGTCTCTGTGCTCCTCCCACTGGGCCCCTTAAGGCCTGGACTGAGTCGCCAGGGTGTCCCAGCCCGGCAGGGAGGCAAGTCTTCCGCTGGGGTGAGGGAGGAAACAGTGCCCTGCGCTTGGCCCGTGTGCGATGGGCGCCAGCTGGGCTAGAGGAGGACGGTGATGCCTCGGAGAGGAGGAGCAGCGCAGTGCTGGCTGCAGCTGAGCTCCCCGGGCTCCGTGCAGCACCTGGAGAGAAGACACATGGCCACGGCCTTGGTAGAGGATGTGCGGGGAGTAGGGAACAGGCGACCGCCTGAACGCACCACGATGCTCTAGAAAGAGGCTGTCGGCAGCAGCGTGGCCCAGTGGTCAGCTGGGGCCGCTGGAAGCCACTCAGCCCGAGGCTCAGGCAGGGCGAGGACGGGAAGCCGCGGTCTTGTCAGCACCTCAGGTTGGGTGACTGGGCTCGGCGGGGCTGGGCCGGTCCCTTAGTTGGAGGGAGCAGCAGAGCAGCTGGGCGGTGGGCAGGTGAGCGGTGCAGGTCTCAGGGAGCTGGAGGGCTGAGCAGGGGAGCGGGCGGGTCTAAGGCTACAGGGTTAAGAAGCCTCAGTCTTGGTTCCACTCAGGTATCTGAATTTGAGTTTATTCCTTTTTTACAGCACTCCTGTGAGGAAGGTGAGGTGTGGCTGAGGGCTCAGAACCTCTGTGCACAAGTGACTCAGAGGGGTCTGGGCCCCGGTGGCCTGTGAATGAGGGGCCAGGGAGCCTCGAGGCACCAGGTGGCCCTCAGAGATGCAGTGGCCTGACTGGGGCTACAAAGAGCTGTGTGCGAAGCTGAGCCTGTGCCAGGAACGTGAGCCTGTGTGGAAATCTGTGCTTATGGATGGAGTGAAGGGCTTCCAGGGAAATCAGCCTGGGTCTAGGGGCCTTAGCCGGGGACTGGCATTCTCAAAAGAAGCAAGGGGAGGAGGCGGCAGGGAGCACAGGGAACTGTGGTGGGCAGATGGCGACCAGCACTGGAATGTGCAGACCCAGGCAGGGAGGCCAGAAAGGGAAAGCGTTCCTCCTGGGGCCTCTGAAGGGAGAGGCCCTGCTGAGCCTGCATTTGGGAGTTGTGGCCTCCAGAACCTGGAGAGGATGCATTTCCGTGGTTGTAAGCCACTCATTTGCAGTCGTTTGTCATGACAGCTCTAGGGACTCAGGACAGGACTCTGGACCAGGTTGATGCTGCGCCAGCCCAGCAGGTCAGCTGATTACAGAGCCTGCTCAGTGGAGCCCACAGCCAGGCCAGGTGCTGGCATGTCCCTGCCCGCCCCCCTGAGGATGGTGAGGGTCTGGCTGAGCCCAAGGAGACAGTGAGGGAGCTCCCAGGACGACTTGCCTAGCCCGGAGGAGCCCCCGCCCCTCAGGTGTAGCAACCCCTGCACCACAGGCAGGGCAAAAAGCCCGAAGACAGAATACCTCCCTCCCAGAACTCAGCTTGGAAGAGGCTGTTTTAAAGCAGAGTGCGCACACCCGTAATTCCAGCACTTGGGCGGCTGAGGCAGGAGGATCACAAGTTCATGGCCAGCCTGGAAACTCAGTGAGACTCCATCTGAGGGAGGGGACGGGAGGGGAGGGAGGGGACAGGGAGAGCTGTCTGGGGGCGCAGCTCCATCTGAAGACTTTGGGTTCCATCCCTGTACCTCAAAGAAAGAAATGTTGAGACTCCTTCAGCCTCCGAGCCCATGTTTTCCTTGCTCCCCGTGGAGTGGGACTGATGAAGAAGTTTAGATTAGGTACAGCAAATAAAAGATGTCTCCCCTTGCCCTGTTGAAGCCAGTCTCACTTCACGATCTCAAACCTGCATGTGGGAAAGAGAAGCAAAAGGCTTCACTTCAGCTGATGTTGCAGTTTCCCGGCGTGTGAAGAAAGCATCCGTGGTCGCCAAAAGGCCACACGTGGGCAGATTGCTGGGCTGAGGATTGGTTCCCTGGGCCTTCGAACACAGGAAGACCGGGACCAGAGAAGTCTGGTGTTTCTGTCCTGGGACTGGATGAGTTATGTCATCTTCCTTTGCACTCCAATCTGCTCCACGTCCACCTGACATTTTGCTGAGGGGACAAGGGAGAGTCCAAAGTTCAGTCAGATTGTGCCTTACACTCAGCTTCCGCACTGGCAGAGCAGCGGGGTGGGGGTCTGCCCCCAGGAGAGGAGGGGAGGGGAAGGGAGGGGCATGGACTCAGCAGCCTCCCCCCATCCTCACCCCCTGTCCTCAGCAGGCGAGGAGAGGAGCCCACGACTCTGTCCTCCTTAATTGAGAGACATGATGTGCATGAAGTCAGTAATGAGCAGAGCTGGCCTTGTCTATGTTGGGAGGTGCTACTTCTGACAAACGCCTCCATCTCCGCACAGCTGTGCCATCCCAAGACCCCCATTAGGTGGGAAAAGCCTCCAGGGATTGGCTGCTGCTCCGTGGCTCTAAGCGTGGCACCAGGCAGATGCTCAGTAAATGTCTGCTGAATGGATGAATGTGTACAGTTCAAGCTCTATCTGGTTTCTGGCTGATTCAGATTTCTAAGAGCCAGTCTCTAACTGCGCAGCTGGGGAGTTTCCTTTCCCTTTCTCTGGCTACTAGGGCCAGGGACCCACTCTCAAGGTCTTCACTGCTCTTGGAAGGTTCCAGGTGCACCTGGCTGTCATGCAGTCTGACCTCGCTGCTCAGGAGCAAGGGCTGTGCTGCAATGCTGGGTGGGTCCGCAGGGAGCTGCCAGCCTGGCGTTCGTTGTGAGGAGGCTGTCTCCATGGCATTGGTGTGTCAACTGGAAAATGCTACCTTTCAGTGGCTGTGATATCCTGTGGGAGACAGCAGTATTGATCATGCCCAAAGCGGGCTGTAAGCAGAGCAGGCTGTGAAGAGCTAACCCCTGAATCAACTTGTTCGCAGAAGTGAGCCTGGCTGAAGCCTGTGTGCCCAGGTCAGAGTAACTCGCACCCAAATTCCATTCCCACAACTGAAACCTTCTGACTAGAAGGACAGTGTTCTAATTACAACCATATAGTTTGTCTATTCTGTTCCTAATTTGAGAATGCTCTGTCTTGCCCTTCACGAGCCTTGCTCACATTAGTTTCCATAGAAACCTCACAGACAGTGCCTTTTTACATGCAGTCCCGTCCTCACGTGTAGCTCGCCTTTACCCCAGTTGATTACCAATAAAAATTAGTGGCTTGGACTGGCCAGAGCCTTTGTCAGTTGTACCAGCATCGGTCATCCTGGTGCCCTGTTTTCTGTCTCTCTTAGTTCTGTCTTCTAGTTTTTTTCTCAGCCTATGTTATACACTGGGCAGGAGACTGGAGTCTACTGCAGAGGTTTCTGGTAACGTTTCAGGGGGCCCCAGTAATAGCCTATTGCTACTTGACTTAAAGATCTTCCTCTCCTTTCATATATATCTACATGAAGGAAAAGCCAACAACAACAGAGAAGAATGTCTGTCTGTTTGTCTGTCTAGTACCAGTGTATTGAAATTAAGTTGACTTTAGGAGAAAGTTATTAAATATATCTTCAGATTACTTGAAATTCCTGGAGTGGCCCAAAAGCTAGACTCCTCGTGATCTGCAACACCACTATGAGGGCTTATAACTCGGAGGGTTTGTTAGTTAATTGAGAGTTTTCTTTCTCTCCATTTATTTAAAGTGTTGCTTTTACACTTAGGTCAGTTGACAATAGACTTGTACATAACTCAGTCTGTGGGAATGTGGAACGTTTCCTTGCCAGCTCATTGTTTTTATATATTTGTGTTTGTGCAGTTCAGAGTGAAGATTTGAACTTCTGAAGTTGGGCCAAGAGTGTTGTGTGAGCTGGATGGACCAATCAACTCTTGAAGTCAAGACTGAGTGCCTGAGTGGACAAGGAGGACAGCACCGTGCCTCCTGCCACGGCGTCTCAGCCACACTGACACGGGTGTGTGAGGAAAGTGCCCTGTGAATATGCAGAGACCCACAGCGAGGGAGGGGGACTCCCAGGTTAGCCTAGCGTCCAGCTTAGCATGCAAGAGACATTGTGACACTTAGAAATGGTGGAGTGATTAATACTTTTATTGTCTTTTTATGTAGGGTGAGAATTACATTGTTTACTCTCGGGATTAATGTGGTATGAAAACAGGGAAGGCCGTGGGAGCTCTGTTCTTCAACTCTGCTGCTTCTTGAAGCTCTGGTTTGGGAATTGCATCCAGGAGAACAAAGCTAAGGTCTCACTGGACCTCTCCCTACCTCCTTTTTTTGGCTGTGTTGCTAAGGGGCACTAAGTCAGAGAAGTAAAACAGGAAGGAAATACTATTTTAGCCATTGGGGAATAAGAAAGTGCCTTGGGCTCTCTGGGGAAGTGGCATCTAAACTGTCCTCCCTGGGCCATGCCCACAACCTCTGTGACCATTTCCCAAACTGGAGGGAACACAAACAGAGGTAGCTACTTTCCCAAGAACACTGAGGGAGCCTCTGTGTACCCCACAAATCCCAATCTTCTCTGTCTGCTCTCTTCATGAGGAGCCCTGGTGTCTCCTTGTGCAATTTGGCCCATAGGTTTGATTAATTAGATTAAATCAAAGCCAAATAGTAGCTGTGGGAATTGGAATGCAGTACTTTACAATTCAGTAATTAATGTTACATTTTATTTATTAATCGCAGGCATTGTGCTAGTATCTAAAACCTATAGGTAAGTCAATCATAATACTGCTGGCAAAAATCCTGTGTTTAGACATTTGCCTACTTTTATTTTTTAATTTTTATTTATTTATTTATTTTTTTGTACCGGGGATCGAACTCAGGTCCTTGTGCTTGCACAGCAGGCAGTGAAACCACTGAGCTAAATCCCTGGCCCTGCCTACTTTTAAAGTAGGTGAAGATCATACCACTGCTCAACAGTGGGATGAGATTCCAAACAAGAGTTGCATGATGCCCAAATCCGAGCTGCCTGTATTGTACTGCTCTCACTTAGCGAAGGTGTCTCCTTTGGGATTTTGTTTTGAAATGCCAGCCTAGGACTTCCTGCCTCATTTCCCTGACTCCTGTGTTATAACCCAAGATAGTGGGCAAAGGAGTTGAGTAGGAAATGCAATGTTAGCTTTGTTGCTGGCAAAGCTGGGTTGGAGACACTGACTCGGAGAAAGGAGTCTTTCTCCATATATGTTCTATTAACCATGCAGCAAGTTAGATACTGTCTTTTTTACTTATTGTTATTATTGTTATTTTATTCCAACTGACAAAGGAACTGAAATTTCATGATAATAAATGGTTTGTATAAGGTCATGTCCAGACCACTAGCCTAGGACCTTCATTTTGAGATTCTATAATTTTTATGTGAATACCAAACTGTTGCTCTAAAAGGATTTGCCCTCCCCAACTATTAGTAGCATTATATCAAAATAATAATATGCATAGTATCCACTGGGAAGAGTGGCCAAAGTTTTTAAAAATTTTATTGGTACATTTTAAATACACATAGTGATAACGCTTATCATGGGGAATTTGTACCTGGTTATGCTATATCTTGCTTCTTTTTTCTCATTCCCATTGCTTCCATTCAACCACTCTTCCTCTCCTTATTTACAAAATCTGTTTCCATTTTTTCCTTCTATTCTCTTTTTTTCCCATGTCCTTTCTTTCCTCCCCCTCCCTTATTCTTCTTCTCATTTGAACATTTTCTCACTCAGAGAGAAATTAGGAAAACAACACCTTTCACAACAGCATCCAAAAAATTGAAATACCTAGGACTCAAGCTAACAAAAGAAGTAAAAGATCTTTACATTGAAAACTACAGTACTCTAAAAAAGGAGATCAAAGAGGACATCAGAAAATGAAACAATATCCCTTGCTCTTAGCTATGTAGTGAAAATAGCCATACTTCCAAGGTTGTTATACAGATCTAATGCAATCTTGATCAAAATGTCTATAGCATATCTCACAGAATTAGAGAAAACAATCCTAAAAGTCACTTGGAACCAGAAGAGACCTAGAATAACAAAAGCAATACTGGGTAACAAAGGCAAGGCAGGGGGTTTCACAATCCCTGACCTGAAGTAATACTACAAAGCTACTGTGATAAAAACAGCATGGTACTGGTAAAAGAACAGACCTGAGGATCAATGAAACAGACTAGAAGATGTAGAGACAGCTCCAAACATACTCTGCCACTTTATCTTTGACAAAGGGGTCAAACACATTCACTGGAAGAAAGATAGCCTCTTTAATAAATGGTGCTGGGAAAACTGGCTATCCACATGCTGTCTTTCACCATGCACTACACTAAAATCAAAATGGATCAAAGATCTGAATATTAAAACAGAAATACTGAATATGCTAGAAGAGAGAATAGGTGGAACTCTTGAAGACATAGGGGTAGGCAAAGACTTTACGAACAAAACCCCAACTGCATGGGGAATACTACAAAGAATCAATAACTGGGATCTTGTCCTATTAAAAAGTTTTACACAGCAAAAGAAACCACTAATACAGTGAAGAGACAACCCATAGGGTGGGAAGAATTTTTAGTCAGTTGTTTCTTAAAGGACTGATATCTAGAACATATGAAGAATTGAAAAAATCAGATCCCCTAAATTTAAATACCCAATCCAAAAATAGGTATCTGAGATGAATACACACTTCTCAAATGAAGAAGTAGAAACAGCAAATAAATGCATGAAAAAATGTTCAACATCACTGGTCATTTGAGAGATGCAAATTAAAACAACACGGAGATTTCAGATCACTCCAGAAAGAATGGCTGCTAACAAGAAATACTTCAATAACATGCTGGTGGGGCTTGGGGGATAAAGGAACCCTAGCACTGGGAGCCACTAGATCAAGCTGTACCGAATCCTGCTCTGAGTTCTGAACTCAGTTGGCCCCTCTCCAAGATGGCTACCGGCCAATCACCCTCTCCTGAGGGGTGTCTGAACCTGAATAACTCACAAGCCACTGCAGTCTTCCATATCCAGTGCTCTGGTCCACTGGTTTATCTCTCCATGGAGGCCTCCAACATCGCCAGTAGTCAGTGGGAGTCTGCAGGTTCAAACCTCACCCTCAGTGTAGCAAGCCAGGGTTCAGGGAGAAAGCACTACTTGCCACCTCCTCCTTGTGCATGGAAGTTTCTCTCTTCACCTTCTCCATGGGCTTCAATTCTCACTTCAGATTCTTGCTGGGTCCCGAGGACCTGCTTCCCTCCTACTCTTCCTCATGTTGCTATAGTCCAGCATCTGGAAACCAGATCTTGGAGAGGCTGTTTCTCTGTTGCTCACCACTCCCCCATCTTCCCCGGAAGTCTTTAAACTTTCTATCCCACTCATTTCTTATGTTGCAAAATCTTGCTCATAGATGATCTCAGGAGATCTTGGTCCTGCTTCCTTAACTGTGAACTTGATTCCCAAAACAAAAATAGAAGCTCAAAGTGAATATTCAGAGCAGGTAGATCCACCAGGGTGTACCCCACATGGGCAGCCACCAGCAGCTTGAAGACTTCAGATCTTCTTTGATATAGCTTATTTTTTGCTTTTATGAAAGTATGCTCACCCTTCCAAAAGTTCTTCAATTCTACCTTCTTGAATTTAGGAGAAGAAGCTCTGAGAGCCCTGCAGACCTGGCAGTGCACCTGTACCCAATCCCACCAGCCAGCACCATGTGGCAAAAGCAGAGAGAGGGCCGGGGATTTAGCTCAGTGGTTTCGCTGCCTGCTGTACAAGTGCAAGGACCCGAGTTCGATTTCTGGTACCAAAAAAAAAAAAAAAAAAGCAGACAGGATAGCTCTCTGGAGGAGAGCTGCAAGAGAAACCATGATGACTACTGTTACATCTCCGCTCTCCTGCAGACCTAATGGTACGAATTGAATCGAGTCCTCACAGCAATCTGGTGAAATGTGTGTTATCACCAGCTATCAGCAGACAGGTTTATCAGATGAGGGCTTTGTCCCTCATCAGTCCCTCTCAGTCATCCAGGAGGTGCCAGAAGTCAAGGTAGGAATTTCTATACATGGCAACAGAGACCTAACTCAGGCTCCTTTGTCTTACTGCTTCGGTGGGGTTTCTGACCTGGACAGCAAGTGCATGTGTTGAGGTGTGGACATTGAACCCAGGCTGCCCTTTTGTAGAGGGCCTAACCTTGAGCTAGATGGCTCCTTTTCGCTGAAGGGCTATCTCAGAATGATGTAGCTGTAACTTAGCAGCAGCCAGCTCATCTGGAAGCTGGAGGATGAGTACCTGTCACAAAGTGGTACCCAGACATGGCACCATAGTAACCACGGAAGTTCACCCCTTGCCCTTCAGGCCCACTCGCCGTTTGAAAATTAACAGCAAATGTTTCTCTGGGGGCTGCACGTGGGAACAGCCCTCATTGTGCCCCTTGCCCCTGGCTCCACATGTTCTGCTTGTGGAGTACGGAGCACTATGACAGGGTCACCGGTTTGGGAAGTGTCCCGGGGCTTGGCAGAGATGCTGCATCACAGCAGGTCATCATCTCCGAACTGTGCCTTTCTCTTGCCCTTGGCTGATTCGGGTTGAGTGACATGGATTGGAACTGATGGGTCTGAGATGTCCCTGCTGGAATCGGAGTCCCTTGCACTGGGGTGACCTTCTAGGGATCCCATTCACTTTGTAAGCTCCAGAGAGTGGAGTTGCCAAGGCCATCAAAGCTGCAGTGGCAAACCTGGGTTTGGAATGTGTGCTGATTTCACTCAGTGTGAACTCCTGCCCCTTCGTGGTGGAAGGGATCCAGTGTAATCTGCCTGTCGGGGTGGCTGCTCAGAGTCCTGAAAGGAGGGTGCCATAAAGGGAGCTCAGCACTGGCCTCCTTTGTTGGAAGGCTGGCTGTTGTGGTCGCTGTGGCTGGATCAACCTCAGTGTATATACTGGGCCCAGATGTGCATTCTCCACTCTTCCACCATAGCCACAGCTTTCACGTCATTGTGCCTGTGTGGATAGTTGACTAGAAGCTGACCGAGGTCATCTGCTCATGACATTCTGCGTACTTGGCTACTTCATGTCTCTTCCATGGTGTATGCCCTTTGTTTGAAGGGCAGCATTATGTGATAGAGGATATTTAAAGTCCTTTCTATTCCCACAGGTCCATATGCCTCTTCCCAGGCCTCCTTGTCCTCAGTCTCCCAATGTGTTTATTTCCAGGCTCCTGACTGATCAGGCAGATCTTTGGCCACCCCTATTTTTGCTGTGGGCTCTTTCTTTACCCACATAGAATGGATCACCAGGTACCCCACCTGTAGCTCAGGCTACCAGGCTGACTGCCTCTCCTCACTGCCTTTCAGACCATGTCTAAATGGAACTGTATTTCAGCGAGTGACCATTTTTGGCTTGAATGTACATTCTGAGCCAACTCATGGAGACAAGGCTTGGCTCTTCTCCTATTCCACCATCAGTCATGAGGCAACTTCCCTCCCCCTTGCTGTGACTTTGAAGTGGGGGAGAGGTGTCGGTGCTACAGTGCTGGGTGATGGGGGTCCAGCCAGTTGCTTATGTAGCTTCTTTCTGTTCCTGACACTCATAGTGCCTGCACACCATATGTGGCCTCTTCATCGTCCCATAGCTTGCTGCTGGGTCACCTTATAATGTGACTTGGTGGGTTTGAAAGGACCCAGCTCATGATGGGGATCTCTGGCGGTACCGTCTTTGACGTCCATGGTCATAGCTCCATCTCTACTAGTATCTGAGAAGTTCGGAGTGGCCTGCAGTGCTTTGCTGTGATGGTGTGGAACTGTGTACACTGGGGTTTATGATGTGGTTTTTCTTATTTGTCCTTGTTATAAACCCCCTACAGCATCGTTTTTTGCTGCTGATACCTCTGGAACCGTACGCATGGTATGACTCAGATGGCAGTGTTCCATGCCCACAATTGGAGCTGGTGCTCAAGCCAGCAGTGCAACAATGGGTCAGGGAAGTATTCTGAATTATGGGGATAGAGCTCCACGACCCCAAGAGTCTTCTGAGGCTTGCATTTCCTTTTAGTGGAATGTCTACGGAATGCCATATTTTGTCTTTTACCTTGGAGAAGATGACCCAGTATGCCACTATATTCCCTAGAAACTACACCAGTGTGGTGGCTTCCAGAATCCTTTTGGATTTATTTCTCACTTTCAAGATTGCATGTTTTACCAAGAGCTTCAATGTAATTACCGCTTCTTACTTGTTCAGTTAATTGCTAGGAAACCATTGATAGATCTGTCAGATGTGGTGTTCTGATGCATGTCCAGAAGGTCCGTAGCCTTCCAGATTCAAAATGGAAGAGTTAATTTAGACAAAGGGAAAGACCGTAAATGTGTATCCTTATCCATCTTGGACAAATATAAATCTTGTTGATATATCTTCCTCATAAGGATGGAGAAGCTCTCGTTTGCTAGATCAATAACTTGTACTAGGTACGTAAGGCTGTGCTCTGGCAGGGGGGTGGGGAGCATGTACAAAACCACGGGGACAACTAGGGCTACAGTGGTCTAAGTCTGTAGTAACCCTCTGTCATTGTCTAGAATTGCCATAGTTTTTTCGGGGTGGTGGGTCAGTGGGTAAATTAAATAGGAATATAATGAGGGTGCCACACTGTACTTTTTGCATATTGAGAGAGGCACTAATGCCTAACTTTCCCCTGAGAAGAGAGGCTGTTTTTAACTTACTACCTTGGTTTGCATGCATTTGGGAGAGGCAGGGAGCAAGAGGCTTCTATTGGTTTTCCAGTTTAGTCACCATGAATAAAAGGGACCAATGCTAAGGAACCAGAGTGAAGATCATGCCAACCATCATGTTTGTTCACTTTGATTGTATGTTTGGAGACCAGGGCAATGACCACTGGGTGGGCCTGTGGATTCAGGAGACCCATGGGACTGGAGCTGTTCGGGGCTCCACTACCACCTGGGCCCTGTGTAGCTTTGCTCCAGTAGATTGTTACTGTGACATTTTAAATCCCAAAACATCCTATCACCTCTTTCCAGCTGTGCTTAGAATTTCTGAGTATTCCTCTTTCCCAGTGTATGGTTTCCCAAGTAAATGGCGATGGGCCCCTTTGAAGTAGGAATAAAATAGTCATCATTTCACAGATTAGGGACATTGCAAGGACCTTCCTCATGGGAAACTGAGTTCACATTCAGTTAGTTGGTTCTGAGTGTGACAACTGCTTCTGGTCTGACAACTGGGCCAGCACTTGTAACTCTTAGCTGGGAGTCTGCCCTCGGCTTCCTGACTATCTCTCCTCATTCCTTTTGATTGCATAGATTAGTAAGCTTGCTGGGTGCCCACATGTGAAGACCTATGAATACCATGGTCTACTAATAAAGGCCACAGTACTCTTTGGGTCAGGCCCCTGGCTGACATCCCAACCCCATCGTTCATTATGCTTATTGTGACTCTGTTGGCCCTCTCTATTGTGTATTTTGTATCTGTGAATTCAACCAGCTGCCGATCCAAAATAGGGAAAAATTGCACCTGTACTGAACATGTACATCATCCCCTAGACGATGCAGCCTGCAGTGTTAACCTCATAGTCCTCTCACAGCATGGGGGGACAGAAGGAGTATCTCTCACTGCAGAATGCCAAGCTGCTGTTATACGATGTGACACAGTCACGGGGCTGGCGGGTGGGCCAGGCTCCAGCGTACACCACCTGTGGAGGACCTGGTGATGAGAGTTAGGACAACCCTGGACATTGCAGTGGATTGCGGCTGTTGGGGCACTTGATTGGTTGCTCAACAGTCATAGACCCTTTCCCAACAGAACTGCAGAATGCAATGACTTGTGTGACCCCCTGGATTCTCCCAAAGTTAGTATACAACTAGTACGATTATAGAGGCACAGAGAAGTTAATTCATTTCATGCAGCGTGTGTTTCAGGGCTTAGGTGAATTCTCTTGCAGAAACTTGACTGAGAATGGATATGTAGCTAGAGATTTTCCTGTCAGGTTACCGAGATTCCATTTATGAATGTACTCGCTCACTCGGTCATTCTTTGTCACCTATTTATTAGTTCATTTAGCAAATACTTCGGCAAGCAGTAGATACTCTCTTGTCACAGCATGATATTTTGGAATAAAAAATGACTTGAATTATCATTGTCAGATAATGCTAGCAAAGGTAGAATTGAGAAATTATCTGTCAGATGGGTGGGGTAACTTACTAAAAGATTCTTAGTGCTTATTTAAGACAGAGTCAGGGTTAGAACCATGTTCCACAGGCAAGAGGACAACTCAGCCCAGTCTTTCACTGCAAAGACAGGGACATGTGATTAATCTTAATTTGCATGTTATTAGTATGCTTCTTATAGTAACCTTCTTTGACTGAAGCCCAAAGGTACAGGATGTAGCCTTCCCTTCTGACTATACTCATCTAGAAAGCTGTGTACCACTGGATGATTTTCAGCTGGTGATTTTCATAGTCTTGGCTTTGAATTAGCTTGAGTCAAGAGAGCAATTCAGTTCCCAGAAGTTCCTTTTGCAGGGTAATTCAAGGCACAGGAATGCAAAAGCTCCTGTCTGGGGGAAGGGAGGAGAGCAATCTGTGAAACTGCCTCCATTCCCAAGTGCTAAACCAAGCCCTTTACCGATGTAATTGTAAGCAGAGAAGCCACCATGAAGAGGACTTAAGGGGGGACTCAGGCCCTGAAGCTTGATTAGAAACTGCAGTGCCGATCTCTCAGTCTCAGCCCCTGAAAGGCTCAATTTTCTTCTTCTGTTGGGACCGAATTATACACTTTTTGTTGCCAGTGCAGTGCTGGGGGAGAAATCTGATGTTGTTTTTACTGATACACAGACAAAATTCATTCCATTTAATTCCTATCTGAGCACTGCCAATTCCCAGTCTTATAATCCAGTCAAGAGCATTATTCTATCATTACACGAAGGTGGCTTTCCCTGGTATTTGGCTACTGGTCTCATGGCAGAGAGTAACTTGACTCCCAAGGCAACTGTTCTCAGTATCCAGGACAGGAAGTTAAAGGAGAGTTATTTCCATAGTAACCACACATGCTCCAAACTTGCTACCTGTGGATTTAAGCTTAAATTATTTACACTGTGAATTTCTACTAATATGTTTAACTTTTAAAGGTCTTGGCCTTACATTAGTTAAGAAATCCAGGATTTGTCTGTAAGTGCTTATGGGCAAGGGGTTTATGGGCTCAGGCAAAGGGTAGGTTGTGAGTAGAAACGGCCTCAGTGATAACCAGGATGCAGGACTGACAACTGTGTTTAGTCTGGCCTGTACTCGTCTGTTAGAAGTAAAAGTTTCCCTGATCTTGCTGATCCTTATGTGTACTCCGGCTTTCCAGGGGACAGGAAGGGAGGAGGGTGGCTTAAATCTGACCACAAACGTGGGAGAATGGACAGAGTGTTGTTCTTAGCTCAGGTTCCACTTCCCGCCTTGCTGGAGAGGATGGCTGTTCTCTCTCTCTCTCTCAGGTGCTCCAAGCAGGTCCGTGACTTCCTCACAGTGGCCAGAACTGCTAGAAAAGTCTGCCTGACTCTGCAGTTCCCTGTCGTCCTCTGAACTGTCCACGAATGGAAGCAGAACTGACCTCCCTTCGGGGCGTTCATTGTGTGATCACTGTGTGTTAGGTTCACAGGAGCTGGCGACCTAGTGAGAATTGCCTGCTGATGTTTTCCCAGGGCTTTGCACTCCTGGGAAGCACTTGTTGAATGAGAGAATGGAAAGCCTGTGTGACCATGCAGGAGGGCTCCATGGGCTGAGGGTGTGGTCTGGGTGCCCCCTGCCTCCTGCACCCTGGCTTCCAGTGCGGCTGCCCTCAGCTCAGTCTCTCTCTGGAAATTGTCCATGGAGGAGAAAGCCTCACTCAAGGTCAGGTCCCTTCCCTGGGCAGCCTCTGACCAGACAGCACAAGACGCCAAGTCCTAGCTTCCAGTCTCAGTGCCGAGCACACTAAAGGCTGACAGCCTTGGAGCGCTCAAGGTCCGCCTGAGGCTGCTGTGCCGCTGTATCACAGTCTAGCGCTCTGCCCAGCTCTCGCCCCTTCCTCCTTCGAGTGTTGGTCCTGAGAGCGCCCTCCGTGACCCTCCCGAGTGTGAAGTTCTTGCCAGGCTTTGACAGAGGAGCCGCGTCAAGACACAGGCATGAACAGTTGTGGCGTTATAGGAGGGAGTGGTTATCGAACCAGCCCTGGACATTTGGAGAAATAGAGGCAGTACTGGCCATGATGAACAGAATGAGAGTTTGAGATGGCAGGGCCTTGCTAGAGAAGGAAGGGAAAGACTCTGTTAAGATGTCTATGGGAGCATGGGGCTCCCCAGGCAGGGGGAAGTGGTACCCACTGCTGAGAGGAGATGCCTCCCATTTGCTGTTGCCCTCAGTTTCCCTTTTCTCTTCACCAGAGAGGTCAGGGACAGAAGCCTTGCCCGGGTTGCAGCCGTGGCAGGACTTACCCACAGCAAGGAGAAGAGCAATGTGGAGCCAGGGATTGGAGGGCCCTGGAGGGGCCAGGGCGGGGTGTGAACAGAGGTTCCTAGGTGGGGAGGACCAGAACGTGGCAGAAGGTCATGGCTGCCTGGAGGACTGGCCGTGTCCAAATGCCTTAGGGAGGGCTTGCCTTAAATACTGGCGTTCCCCCACACAGGGCCTGGGCAGGCATAGGATGCAGGCCATGGAGGAGCTGCATTCCTGCTGTGGCCACCGGGAGAAGCAAAACGAGCATCAGCTCTTTCTCTGGCAGGTGTAGGGCAGAGGGACGAAGCCAGGAGGAGCAAGCTGCACAGTGGGGGAGA
The DNA here is from genome assembly GCF_000247695.1 of Heterocephalus glaber. The sequence goes on from NW_004624735.1 coordinate 32,142,902, forward strand.
GACAGAGGAGTGGGGGCTGAGAAAGTGGTCAGGTGGATGCAAAGGTCTCTGACATCTATTCCTGGTTACTGATATAAATCAGGACACCCCCGCCCCCGGGCAGGAGCTTCATTAAGGAAAAGCAAGCGCTTTAGCTTTCTAGATGGCTGAAGGTTTTGGCCATGCTTATTGCTTCTACCTAATGTAAGATCGGTGAAAGTGGAATCCAGTCCAAATTACACTGAGTCTGGTGTTTGCCAGGAGCCATGCTGACCAGCCTGGCTTCATTTGCTAGTGGCTATCATCAAAGAAGTAGCAGTTCCTAAAATGGTTCTCTTTAGTGAGAGAAGGATAAACAGAAATACCACATACTATTTGGTTGATTGCACCTATGTTTTGTTCTAACCTATTTTGAAGACTTCTGGAAGCAAAATCTAAACTGCCAACCAGTAGCTTCAGGAGATCCCAGAGAAGGAGAGTCCAGCCCCCATGCCCGTTCTGCTCTCACAGGAAACCTTCTCCTCCTGTCTTTCTGGAAATAGGAGGAATATTTTGAACATCCATTTGAATTTCCTATTTTCCAACTCAGTCTTCCAGTGTGGAAAATGGAGCTATTTATTGCTCCGAAATATGTGGGTAAATGGAATAAAAACTCAGGCTCAACATATATATGCTAACTTTTTTTATTTGTAGACTTTTATTTGGAGACAGGGTCTCAGTACCTTGCTAAGTTGTCCAGGCTGGGGTCCAATTCGAAATCCTTATGTGTCTGCCTCGAACAAGGCTGAACGGAGAGATTCGCAAGAGCTACTTCTTTTGTAAATTGCTATTTTAAAAAAATTTAGTGTTGTTGACACATTTTAGATATACATAATGATCCCATTCACCACAGGGAAGTTGCACCTGCACATAATATAGAATGTATATAACCTTGAAGTGACAGCATGACCAGAAAAGCAGAAGCAAGTGAAGGTGATCTTAAAGCCTTCCCCGCTCACCTCGCCCACGCGCTACGGTCCTGAAGCTCATGGCCCTGGACGGGGTCTGGAGTTCTCCTGGTCATGGCTCACAGCTTCATGTACCCACCGGCTTCACCTGTACTCAGCATCCCAAATGGGGGTGCACTTTGATGACTGCCCCCAGGTCAGCTGGGGGACACCAGGAAGCCACACCACGTTGGAGCCAGAAGAGTAAGAGATTTGCTGGGCAGTGTCTGAATGACGACGGAGTGGGCAGGAGAAGGTAAGAGAACCTCCAGATGCCATGCCACTCTGCCTTCTGTGAAAAGACAGGGGAGACAAGACTGGGTAGAAAAAGCCAAAGGCTGCAGCGTGAGTGTATTACCTCGGCCAACAGAGAACTGTGGAGCCGAAGTTATTAGAACAACCCCGCCTTGTGCGGCACTGGGCTGGCTGGAAAGCCTGACCTTGCTCCGTGAAGACAGTGGCCTTGGCATCCAGGGAGGTCATGGCTGGGTCTGCCAACGCTGTTCTCTGTAGCAGATTCTCTTGGGGATCCCAGAGATGTGTTTTCATGGCCACCACAACAACCCTCATTCAGACTGGAGGCTCTTCAGGATACAGGCTGATCTGACTTTGCTCTGCATCCTTAGTGCTTGCACAGAGGGCGGGTCTGGGACACTGAAGATGCTTGATAAATATTTGTTAAAACACGGTCAGGGATACATTTGGAGAGATTTGAAGTTGCGTGAGAGGTTCAAATGACAGGAAATGGAAAGTTCTCCATGGTCTTAGGATAAAAGCTACATGTAAAGAACCATGTAGGATGAAATAAAGTGAGATTTTTTTCTCTTTTTCAGAATATAGGAATGTAACTGGAGGAAGGCATAGAAAGGAAGGCACTGACAGCAAAATATTTTGGAGGTAGCATCTTTAGGATGTTTTGGAAACTCAGAGTTGGGGTAAGAGAAAGTAAGGAATTAAAAAGACCATGAGGTTCCTGGCCTTAGGGACTAGGCAAATGGAAAGAGACAAGGAAGTTGGTATTTCAGGGTGAAATGCTAATTTTGTTGTTAGATTTGCTAAACTGGTGGTGGAAGTGTCCCACTGCCAATGAATTCACCTGTCAAGAGCTTGCCAGAGAGGTCCAGATTAGAGATACATGTTGAGAAAAATAGTCAGTGAGATCCAGGTGAGAATAGACAATGGAGTTCAAAGATTAACTCAAATGGACCTGCTGTTAGGCAGACAGCTGTTAGGCCACTGATGCCTTCTTTTGTAGGGTTGAATAAAACTGAGTGATACTGTTCACTTCAATCCTTTTGATTCTTTGGTGAGAGGGGTTTCTCTTATCTGTCTTTTCCTTTTAAATTGTGACTTTCTTAGTCTATCTTTTCATCTTTGATGCTCAGAGAACAAGCAAGATGATTTCCACAAAAGTGATGAACTTCTGAATGGCAGAGACTCTGCTTATTTACCTCTTTGTCTAGTGTCTAAAATGGTACCTGGACAATAGAAAGTGTTTGGTTAAAATATACTGAATTGAATTATTTAATTTGTATAATTATAGTTTAGAAAGTTCTCAAAGGTATATTATAATCCTTAATCTCACAATAATTCTGGGAACTGTTATCACACCCATTTACAAACAAGGAAACTGAACTGCATGTAACTTACTTGAAATCCTATAGTTAGTAAGAGGTGGTATCAGTCAGGAAAGGTTAGGTTATGCTCAGTAACAAATGAGCCTTAAAAAATCAGTAATTAACAACACAGAGTTTATTATGTAGGTCTTCTTGGAAACTCTCTAGAGAAAATGCCCTCCATCTAATGGCTCAGAGTTTTGGGATTTACCAGTCTTACATCAAGTGCTTTTGTTTTTGCTGCAGACAATCACAGAGAATCACATTTCTTCCATTCATGTTTCATTGGTCACAGATATATGGCCACAAGCACATGACTAAATTCAACTAAATTCAAGGGAGGAGGGAAGGGCCATCTCCCTTGGCCTCTGGAAGGAGAACCAGAATGATTGGTGAGTATTTCTGTTATCTATCATAAAAGCAGAGCCAAGTCTTGAACTTAGATTTCTGATTTCAAATGTAGGGTCTTTGCCTCATGTTTTATTTTTCTGTTAGCATATTAAAAGAGCTATCCACATTCATGCCAGTTTCCAGTGTTTAATTAATATCCTGAAAATAATCATGCTCTTCACCTTCTTATTTTACTTTTGCTACAGGATGAACCTCTGTATCATAACATTGGGTGTTAGAATAGGCTCAAAGGAACCCAAGATATCACTTTCTCAGGGATATCAAAGATAGGGTTTAAATATGCAGAGGACCCAGAAGTGCAAGATCTTTCTCTGCTAATTCAAATTCTCCTGTTCCTCTTGAGTTTTCAAGAACGAGAAGTATCCACACGGTGTGCCCTTGTCATCAGCTAGGATAGTACCTGCTATTTTCCAGTGGTTCTATCTAGCACAAGCTCTGTTAGAGTTACACACTAGGCTTCAGGCCTTGTGGGGTTTCCCACCTCTGTACCAGTCCAAATCTTGGATTGTATGTAATGTCCACTCTGACTGGGGGTAGGGACCATGACCAGTGTGCTATGATGAGAAAGACAATGTGACCAGGACTACTAGCCATGCAGACAGAGGAGACGTTGGGATTTACTGGGCTGGAGAGAGGCATGGACAATGGCATGCACACACAAGGGATCCCTCAACCACCAGATGTGATGCAATAGAAGTCTGAGCACATGGTCTACCAGCTCTTTCTCCTGGGGATGAGGATCTGTTCAGAGAGCTGCGAGTTGTATCTGTTATCCTCTTATATTTTACTTGCAAAAACATGGAGGGCCTTAGATATGTGGGGTTCATGACTAGTTAGAGTGTGAGCTGATTCCACTTTAGTGTAGATGAGTCTACCATTCGAATGACAGCACATCTAACATCTCTGCATTTTTTTACGTTTCAGGCCTAAATGCTGAGGTTATTTTGCTTAACCTTACAATGCTATGGATGGATGGTTTGGATATCTTCGTTTCACTGATAAAGAATGTGTGGTTCACAAGGGTAGATTTTTTGGTCTATTTTCCTCTGTTCCAGTTGCCTGGACCAGTGCTTGGTGTACTTTGGATCTTCAGTATACATTTGTTGAATAACAAAGCCCAAGGAGACTGTGCTAGTGAGCAGAGGAGCTAAGAGAGAAACCCAGGTGGTCTGACATCAAGGCTCTCCCTCTGAGCATTCATCATAGTGTGACCTCTTGCCTGTATTTGACACCTATTAACTATGGTGTATACGTTTGCTAATCACTGCACATTCATTTCTTGCCTCCCTCACTATGCTATGAACACCTTGGGAGACAGAAATAACGCCCGTTTCCTCCTGGCACTTCCTTTGCCCTTCAAAGCTGGGAAAGAGTAAGTTTGAATTACATGTTGATGGGTTGCTTGGCTGAAAAGTTGCTCTCACACCACAGACAAGGTGGGAGAAGGCAGCCACACGTTTTGGAAGCTGGTTTCATTTTCCCGGGGTGGGGGTGGGGCGGTGTTCCAACTCTCCACCTGCCTCCTCAGGAGACCAAGCCAGTGCAGTGTCACTGCTCCACTAGGGGGACCCAGATGCAAACAGAACACCTCTCCTGCCTCCTTCGTCCCTGGGATCCTTGCTGCAGTCCTCAGGAGGGCTGGGGAAGCTGCGCGAAGGACCACGTGTCCTAGTTCTGCTTTCTCCTCCCCAACTGCAGCTCTCACAATCAGGGCTTTTGGAGTGAATTCCCAAGACTGCTCAGTTCTTGGGATCCCTGCTGCTTCTGCCAGTGCCGACATATGGATTTGTCGTAGGAGCAGAAAAGAGAGATTTGGAAGAGCTGCCAGCATGGGCTGCTCCGGTTTCACGGGGAAGCCCTGCAATCAAGATCTAGTAAATAAAAGGCACTTTCTCTTCCCTTGCTCCCTCTTCCTTTCATAACTCACTGGGCCTTTCCAAACACTTGGTATTTCAGCGGGAGGCCATTTGAAGTTTGCTCTTTCCTTTCCACAGCAAAGGAACAGGATTCAGGAGTTGAGAGATGTGGTCCTTGTAAGGCCATCCCAACCTCACAGAGACAAGAACGATCTGTTTTGACAACTAACCTGACAGGGATGGATGTGTTTGTGCGATATCAAGCAGTTTCATTTCATTAGTTATGTTTTAGTGCAGCACTGCCGACCCCTTTTACTCTTTTTACACATCTTGCAAGCATGCTGCAGGCCTTTGGGAAAATTCTGATATATATTTTCTGTAATGCAATCTGATGTGGTTATTTCTTCTTTCTTATGATCTCTAATTAAATCATTTGATTTCATTTTTTATTGTAGAGTTTTATTTCTTCTAAGATCTCATCTTCCTTGAGGATGAAGGATAAGAGATATTCTCACTGAAACATATTTACTGCTTTGGAGTTTAGAGACGTTTTAAAAATACTACTAGTACAGACCCAAAATGCTCCTGCAGAGAGGTTCCACAGTCCCTTTGATTAGAGAGGCACAGGATTCTGACCAGCATCAAACCCAGTTGGCCCAAATCATGATCAGCTATGGGAATTTCTTTGGGATGAGCTCTGCCTACATGTTGGGGCCTGGTTTTCGATTTGAGGCTGTCATGGTAATTGTTGCTTAGAAGTGAATGAGCTTCTAGGGACAGTGTTTCCAAAACATATGATGTCAGGTCTCCATAGTGAAAAAAAGCCCACACTCCCTTGTTCAGCTCTAGGACGCACTGGTTGTGATGCCCTGAGTGACTCATTTGATGTTTGTGGAAAGCTCTGAGTCTTGGGGCAGGGAAGCATTTCACGCTCTAATAGTGATGTCTGCGAGTGTGGAGTGGAGGGTGTTGTGTACGCTGTGGGTCTGGCATCTTGGACGGAAATTTTCTATGCTTTTCTCCCAAACTACTATTCTTGCTTTGTCTCTCTTTTCTCCTCTGTGCTTTCTCTACCATTTGGTGCTATGTTTTTTTTGTTGTTGTTTGAGGAAATGAACTGAATTGCTTCTTCCAAGTGGAACTGCACACAGAAGCTAAATGTATGCAAGCTGCAAAAGCCGAGTTACTCAGATGATGTGATGGGAGGCCCTTTGGCGCTACCGTGGCCCCATGCTCTGCCTTGGAATCTGTGGGCCAATGCACCAGCCACGGCTGCTTCCAGCTCTTCCTGGGACAGGCTCCACCCTCTCCTGTGCACTGATTTGCTTCTTCCCGTCCCCTTCACCTGGATTGATGTCCTGTATATCCTCCAAGATCTCTGGGGTTCCTCCTCCCCGAACTCTCCCAACTGCCCTCCAGCTGATGCATTCTCACCGACAATCGTAGCATTCTTCTTTAGCTTTTCTCATGGCTCCTAGAGTTGCTCTTTTGAGTTCAGTTTGCCCAGATGTGCTAGAGATGCTTCTGGTCTGTTTGTGATGAGTAATCTGCGATCTACTCATTTAACTCTAGTGAAAATAGTAGCATTTTTCCACATGGATTTTTTTAGGTGTTGCAAACTCTTTGTAGTTGTCTACCTCTTACACGAACCTACTCATAACTTTTCTGGACATGTTTTTGTAAAATTGGGGCAGTAGTATTATTGCCCCTAGGGTTTCTGTAATGAGTGGATTCAATTTATGCAAAGTGCTTATTACGGTACTTGGCACAGAGTAATTTAGTTATTGGTATTATTGTAATTTTTATGGTCTTGGCACCATGAGGATAGCAACACTTCTCCATCTTGACTTCATGCCCAGGCTCCTGCCCAAGGGGAGGCCTGCATTTGCTTTTCACCAGGATGCACAAAGAACTGAACTTTTTGACTCTTGGCTTGGATGCTGGCTGTATGAAGTGAGAATTAGTCATGGTCTTGTTCACAATCTGAGAACAGTCACATTTCTTGCACCTGCATGGAGAAGCTTGAATTCAACCAGCATACTTCACACTTCCCAGCCCCAGCCTTACAAAGGCCACCTTTCCATAGCTCAGTGACTTCATTTTCGACCTGGTTGCCCCAGGGAGTAAGTGAGCTGAACTCTTCCAAAAGGCAGGAGAAAGCCGTGTCAGATGCAGCCTGGATTCTCCTGGGACACCCATCCTTGTGTGTTCCCAGTGTGTGACTTAAACCCAAGCAGCAAAGAGCATCCTTTGCTAGACAACAAGAATCATTTAGGAAATTGATCCTTGGAGGGGAAAGGTAGGGATGCCAGGGCCTTGGCTGGAATCGTTAAGTGAATTTACAACCTGCAAAAGAAGGGATAGATGGCTCTGGTGGTATCTCAGATGTGCAGGGTTTGGGGTGCGCTGTTTCTCCTCTGTCCTATCTCTTGACCTCTCCAGTTGTTGGACAACTTACATTCTGATACTTGCCATGTTCTCTTCTCTCTTTGGGCCTCTGCCTACAAAAGCTCGCCCCGTTCCTCCCAACTCCCACACTAGCTTTTTGGGCTTCTGGTTACACACCATGCCTTCCAGAAATCTCTCCTGACCTCAGACTCTCTTTTCTTTCAGTCTCCATCATGAGGCTTCTCAAATTGCATTATCATGTCCTGTTTCCTTGTATGTCTCTCACTGGGAAGTGGTCTTCCGGTCCCCAGAATCTGTGTTGTTTGTAGCCTGGGGCACCTGGTGGGGACCTGGCCAAAAGTTATGCAAATTAATGAATGAAAACAGCCAATGAATGAGTGAAAAGGGTAGTTATCTAGGTTTATAGAATTTTTAACAATCTTACCTAAGCATGAGAGGATGTGCGGTGACAGAGACTGGATTTTAAAGTGTTGTTTCAACATAGCACTTTCCAAAACAGTGGAATCATCTCCATGTTGGAACAGATGGGAGACATGTGACACGCAGGATGAGGCCCTACTGGCCACTGTCGCCTTCTGCCTGTGGGGTCCCTAGGTTCCTAAGAATTTGAAAGCTGCTGCCCCACAAAGATGGTACTGTTCTGAAAAAAGAAAACAACTGAGCAGAGACCACACAGTCCAGCCAGCCGCCGATTCCCTTGTCACCTGGAGCCAAGAGCACTATTACACATATACACTGGCCAGTTGCTCTAAGCGCTTTGTTTACATCATTTTCTTTTCATCCTCACAGTGATCTCATGGGGTGCGCCCCGTGCTTGCTCATTTCTCTTTTAGAGAGGACGAGACAGAAGCGTTGAGAGATTAAGTACCTTGCCTGGGCTCCCATGTCTCCTGAGCAGCTCAGCTGGGAGCTAAACCTCGGATCGTCCGCCTGTGGAAGCTGAGCCCTGAGCGGCCCGCTGCGGAACTGCCCGTCAGAACCGCTGGCCTCGTTGCGGGGGCCTGGGTGCCGAGTCCTCCCCAGGCCCCAGGAAGCTGGGATCTAATTGCCACGTTCTCACAGCAGCGCCAGCCCACGGGTTTGCACTCTTCCCACTGGGTTCTCCAACCCATCTGCTGCCAAGCAGGAAACAACTGGTGGACTCTGGATACCGTTTGTGGCAGGACAAGGCTTCTCCTCTCTTTCTCAAGAGAAGTACAGACTATTTAGGGGCAGCGACGCTAATTAGGCTTGGCTGCCTCAACAAGATAAAGTCACCCAGGCTACTTTGGGGAGCACAAGGTGAAGCGGCTTCTCCTGACCTGACTGCGCACCAAGGGGCAAGGCCTCCTTTCCTAAAAATGGTCTGTGAAATTCCCGGGACGAACCGGGAGGGAAATCTGGCACAAGGCCCAGACCGGGATAAAGACGTTTGAAATCCTTTCAGAAACCACAACTGAGAAGATTCTTCCATCTGCCCACGGCCGCTCTCGCGGTGCCCAGTGCGCAGGACAGACGCAGAAGGAGGCACAGGGCCGGAAGCGCCTCGGTCCGCGCGCAGGGTCGTCGGCGGCGGGCGGAAGCTGCTTCGGCGAAGGGGGCTGTTCTTTGTTCCATCTCCCTTCAGAGGCGACTCTGTGCACCGAGGAACCAGGCTGCTTCCGCCAGGCCAGGTGGTCAGTAGGGGAAGGGGCAACAGTCGTGGTGATTTTCTTCAGCGTTAAGGTAACGTTAGGTGAAGGCCTCAGGGCAGACGGCACAGTCGGGGCTGCTGTCCACAGAGATCACGTGACAGAGGGCGGGAAAGGGCTCCGCCTGGGCCCCGCCTCTTAAAGTCCCAGCGCCTCTTAACGTGTCACCTTGAGGACCAAGGTCCCAAGCCTGCACACTAACCGAACCTCAGCCCTGGGGTCTGTTCGGTCTCGCAGAGTGATAGGCGGGGTGAGGAGGCACTAGGACAGAGAGCCAGTGGCCTCGCCGTGGAAATGTGTTGTGAGCATGCAGTGGGGATCTGTTGTTGAAAGCCACTGATACTCTGGGGTCGTTTGTGGGTGTGCATGAGCTAGAGTACCCTCACTTCTGGGGACGCTATGTGTGATCTCTTCAATTCGTCTGTGTTTTCCACTTGAGCGTTTTCAGGAGTCAAAATGGAACTCAGCTGGATAATGACTGAGCCCGGTTTGCATGAGCTTAAAATCATTTCAAGGATTATCTCCTCAAAGTATGGGTTGGCAATATCAAAACCAAATCTATAAGTATTACCTGGGAGGAAGAAATTAATATTACCTCATGGCGTACTGTTGAACCAGGTATGGAGCCGGGTGATTGGCATATATCATTTCATTTAGTTTTAAGACTAGTTTATTACTATGTTTTTAGATGAGAACATGAAGACTACGAACACAGAGTTAGTGGATGTGAGAGGCAGAATTTAGAGTTCCAATTATGTATTTTAAAGTCTATGATGATTCTATCAGTTAGGATTTTTAACAACATGAAAGGAATGTATGGCAGTGGCATTGGGCAGAGGGGAATACCTGGAAAAGCAGGGTCATAAAAGGACAGAATTGGCGATGGTGCCAGATGTCTAGGGATAGGAATGTTACTGGCCTTTCTGGTCAGTTTCAAAGATCTGACTTCAGACATCTCAGGTTGCATCAGAGGCTCATTCCCAGAGGCTTGCATTTACAGTTCCACAAAACTACCCACCACTGGGGATAGGGGTTCCTCAGACAGAAAGCAAAGGCTGCTGTCAAAAACCTGTGTGCATGTGTGTGTGTGATGGATGAACAATTATATGTCTTGGTTTGGCTGGAAAAAATTCCTAGGTTCTGCCTATTGTTTTGACATAATTATTATAAAAGCTACTTTCATTCTTAAAAATGTCGTGATTGGAGTATAAATCACACGGATCACTGTGTCACAGCCCATGCACAGAACCCTGTTTCTTATCTGGCTCCTTGAGTGAGGGAAATGGGGCATTTTATCACCTGGAAGGTGACAGCAGAGTTGTTTATCTGTAGGTTTGCTTTTGGTTCAGTTCCTGATAGTATGTTTCTAAATTTCTGAGTCATATTTTTATCTGATTAGCTGTTATCTAGTTTTACCAGGTAGAAGTTATATAGGTCCCTGTGATGGAGAAGATCACACTGTTTCTGTGGGACAGACGGATCCCTGATGAGGAGGATTGGGTATGATGGGCCTGGGATGTGTTCCAAGCTTTGTGTGAGGTTTTGATTGCTCAAGAATCTGTACCCCTTTGTGTATGTCAAGGTGCACATGACCTTGAGCTTCCTAAATATCTTTTCAGTCCCTCTAACTTTTCTGTCTTCGTTGCTAGTCCAAGCTGCAGCTGACACGGGGGCGGCTGCAGGTGCCCCGTTGGCACCTGGGTCTCCATGCTGTCCCTAGTCCAGCCTGCTCCACAGCGTAGCCAGGGTGCTCTCCCTGAGGTGAAGGCGTGGTTACGTCAGCCCGGCTCTGACGCTCCTTGTTGCCTCCACGTGCTCCGCACGATCTGGCCCAGCGTGGCTTTGCAGCTCCTCTCTCATACTGCCCACCTTGTGCCCTTCCCTCTGACTCTCTGGGAATCCTCTAGCTCCTATGAAGAAGATACTCCTACATGAGCGCGCTCTGCTTCCCGTTTTCCACCAGCTCCTGCTTATCCTTACCCCTTAGCATTTGTACGAATCAACTTGTTAACAGCTCATCTACATGGAGCACTTCTTTATAGGCCAGGTGCCTCGCCTGGGCTCCAGGTGGAACGCCTGAGGTGGTCCTTTCAGCAGTACTCCCTGAGGTAGGTGCTACTGTTATTAGCACTCCTGTTTTAAAGATGGAGCAGGGGTGGGCTACACAGATGACAAATGTCTTTCGAGGGTGCACAGCTAGTAAGAGGCAGAGCTATGGGAAAACGGGCACGGAGCCTTTTCCTTTAACCTCGACCTACATGGCTTTTCTAAGGAACATCTCCAGCAGCCTTTCATCTCCCTGGCCTCCCCAGTCTGTATTAGTGCCTCTTCTTGGAGCTTGCATAGCACAAAACTTTGTATAGCGTAACCCTCCCCACTCAGTGCTGTAATGGTCTGTTTACTTGCTTTCGTTTTCTTCTGGAGCACAAGACTCATGAGTTTTCAGTTTTTAACGCATGTAGGCACAGTTCTTATAATACAGTAGATGTTCGATGAATGCTGATTGAGTGGATGATTAGAACCAAAATGTTGGTATTTAGTTTTTGAGAAGGTATCAAGTGCTTTGCCCATCCTCTCTGAATACTTGGCTCCTCACCTGCCTCTAGGCTTTTGCTTGTGAAACTTCCTTCATGCACAGCCTGTCCTTTCGCCCCTCTGGTAATTCACATTGTTCTTGCTTCAGATGCCATTAGGGAACGAATCTTTGCTGACTTACCTTTTGGCTTGCCTTCTCCATGTCTCTTCAGCCGGAGACTCTGTACCCTGGATCCCATGGCATAAGTCGGTGCTGTCCCTCAAGATATATTTTCCTTCCATCTTTGAGAAGATGAAATAGTACCAATGAATAAAAACTCCTTTGCAATTGGGAAGGAGCCTTTTGATGAACTTCAGTTTTGGTCAAGGAGAGAAGGGTTGTAAGTAAATTCTGGAAGAGTGTTGAAAGGAAGAGGCATGCCTTTCTTCCTTTCCCACTGTGAAAGGTGTAGACTGGAGCTCTAGTGGAACTTCCTGTACCATGAGAACCGGAACCACACTTAAGAGATGGTGGTGAAGCAGGACTTAAAGAGAAACAAGTTTTTCCTAGCCTTGGGTGCTTCCCCCCCATCACCCCGCTCTGCAACTGTAACTCCTTTTCTGGTACAGATAAAAGTGGCAACTATGTCCTGTAAACTAAGTTTATGTCATTTTGTTCTCACGGCTTCGCAAGGCTCTGTCTTCTTTCAAGGCTACGTTGAAAAACTATCTTCGTCCTGTTTCTGTAAACTTCTTGCTACGTCACTGGAAAGACCACTCCCTTTCCACTAAATGTATAAAAACGAAAACATTTCCTTGTCCAGCACTCAGCCTTTTGACCCGGAGTCCAACTGAGTCAAGGTGCACCTAACAAACCCTGATTCTCACTGGTCTCTCTTGTCTCTTTTATTCCACAGCAGAGGCACGGCACACTGCATGAAGCCTGAGTCTTAGACGACGTTGTGTTGCTTTTCAAAGCCATCTCTAGACTATCTTCTTTTATATCAGTGAGCAATGCTCACACTTACCTTTGGCTTCTCTGTTATATTTACCTAAATCCAATCCTGCCTGGTACTGGTCCAAGGGAGACTCCACACATGCCGAGCTGTCTTGAGAAACTGGCTGGTGACTCTAGACAGCAGGTGGCAGCTGCTATTTAAAAGATATTTAAAAGAGAAGCTTCTATAGTAGGGGATTAAAAATATCAGAGTCTATACATGTGCCTTAAATTCTGGCTTAGAATTGTCTCACATCAAGGTATACCACCTTTCAGCACTGTTTTTCCCACTGGAGATGGCTGGTGGGTAGATGAGGTTGGACCATGAGTTTTAAGGGTCTGATATCAAAGGCCATGTCTCCAAGGCAAGAAGTGTTGAAGACAGAGAATGATACCAACCCCTCTCCCCTCAATTTTGGTGGGTAACCTCATATTTTTTCCAAGTTCCATGGGGCCTTTCCTCATCACTGCCAGAATATACTCTGGCCCTTGTTTTGACTTTGCATGCATGTGTGAGGGGACGCAGGACTCTGGGCTGTAGCATCAGTGCTGTTCGTGAGTGGCAGGTCTGAGCCTGCCGTTCCATCTTGAGGCGCCTCTTACATTGCAAAGTCTGACCTTGCCACCCTGGCCAACCTACTCTTCCAGCTCTGTCAAATCCAGTGACAATGTTTCAGTTCTAAAATTGCCTTCCTTCCTAAAGCTCCAGCTAGGCAGTGCTGCAGGACCATGGAGTCCTGCTCTCAGGACAAACCTCCTCTTGTCCATCACCACTTGCAAGTTGTTTGCTCTTTCAGATTTCCTTATTTGACCTGACTTCCTAGGAGGCTCCCACTGCCTTTTTGCGTACATCTGTAAGTCTGTGAGTGTTTGGAGGTGTGGAGAGAAGAGAGGAAGACAGTGATGTCATGGGTTAAATGTAATTGTCCCTGGACCAGATCCTTTCTTGAGATAGCCCTGTGTCTTGCACTCTGCTCTAGATTTCTCTGCCCTAGAAATTGTTTCATCCTTCCACCCCTGGGTTATTAGGCCTGCAGGGTACTAACCCCCATCGCCTCTGCATCCCCATCATTAGTGGCTCTGTAGAAGATGCTCCTTTCTTCTGAACTGAACAATGCCTTACAAGTTGCTTTTGGCATGGTCCTCTAGGCAACCTTTTCTGGTGAGTTGCAGTTGGCCTAAAGAGCACTCCTTGGCTCTGGTCCCCTGATGAAGTGTGGCTCTTCAGAGATAAGGCTTCGTGCCCAGTGCTGTGCTGAGCAGATGGTGCTCACCCAGGGAATGTGGGTGGAAACCAAAAGTGGAAGTGAATCGGTAGACTCCAGAGATGTTCCTAAATGGCATTCCTCGTCCATCCTAGGCTCCTGTGTTCTTTATAACTCAACTCCTTTTAGGATGCTGCTTCCCTCATGGAGAAATGAAACCCTGGCATGGGGGTGAGATGAATTGGTCTGCGGGTCATGTAAGTGAGAGTGATTTGAGAAGTGTAACATCCCTGTGGTGGAAGGAGCCCAGGAGCCAGAGTCACATTTTGGTTCAAAGCGCAGGTTCTGCCCTGTTCTTGGGCAGCTGCATGGAGCCATCTGCCTCCTTGTTTTTCTGGACAATAAAAACATGAAGATGAGTATGCCACTTAGCACCCACACCACAAGTGGCTGGACACATGGTAGAAGGAGCACAGCTCTAGGGCGGGGAACTGTAGCCTACAGCCCCGTTCTTCCTCTTTTACTCTAACTGAGATAGAAAAATGAGGCCCAACACACCTTTTTCCCCTTTGCCAGCCAGCGATCTTCCTGACACCATCACAACCCTCCCCTCGCTGCCCCGAAGTTGGTCTGGGAGGAGTAGCTCCAGTGTCTTCCTGCCTGTCTCATCTTGCAGTTCAGCAGCTGCTTCCTAGGTGGCTGATTGCTTCTGCAGGGGGCGGCTCAGTGTCAGGCACAATGAATGCCCTCCCCCTTCTTCGCACTGCTCAGGTGCTGCCGCCACTGGCTGTGAGGAGACACTGAAGGACCACACCTGACAGGGCAGAGACCAGGGATGAGCCCACCTGCCATTATTCCCAAAGTGCCCGAAGCCCGAAGGGCCACCATCAACATGGTTCTGCTTCTGGAATCTCGTTGAAAGTGGCAGCAGTCACAACTTCAGCTCCACCATCTCCTCTGTTGGCTGAGCTGTCATTGACACCTGAGGCTGTCCGCCTTGCCCCAAGCTGCTCCAGGAGGTATTGGCCTTGGCTGCAGCTGGCTTCAGATGCAGATCTAGGCCAGATGACCACGTCCTGCAGCTCCTCTGGATGACTCCACCCTGCAGATGACCCATCACCCTCTGTTGCTGCTCTGAAAGTCCCAACATAGATTCACAAGATGCAGGAGACTGCACATTTGCACCCTGGCCTCTCTCAGCAAACAGCATTCCCTCCCATGGCTTAGCACCCCTCTGTGCTGCAGCACAGACCCAAGTGAGCCCTTGCGTGGTGGCCCTCTGATCTACTCATGATTTTTTCCTGGACAGAGTGGGCTGAGCTGGTTGTACTGAGACAGACCTGGTAACACCAAGGCTTAACAGAGCTGAGCGTGCATGTCAGCCAGAGGGCTACCGAGGAGCTCCAGAGAGTGGTGGAGCAGTGAGGTGCCCAGGCCTGGCAGACTCGTGACCTATGAAAGAGGGCCGGAGTGGCTGGAAGCTCCCTGGAAAGCTCCGAAGCCACCAAGGTTATGAGCTGCAGGTGCTGAGGAGCTGACCAGGGCGGCTGAGAGCCTCCAGGACTTGCTAACACTTAAAGCTTAGAACCGTAGCACTGAGAGCTCTAACATGAAGGCCTGAAAGTCACTGCCACCTAAAGCCTGGAGCGACTAAGAGTGAGGCAGCTGTACTTTGCCAGTTTGTGACTTCCGTCTCAATTGAGCAAAAGAGCCCCTGGGCAGTTGGTGACAGCACATCTTAGGAAAGCATTTGAACGTCAAGCTTTCATTTCTTCATCTATTAAACTATTGACAATAACTTCTACTTCAGAGGGAATTATGTTAAGTGAGAGAAAACAAGTGAATGTGCTATAATAATTATGTACAATTACTCTTGTCACAAGAGTGCTAATAGCTCTCTTCCATACCCTGCCTTACAACTGTTCATGCCTGCACGAGGACCCCCACCCTCCTGATTTTCAATGATCAGTGTCCTCTTGTTAGACATCAATTATCTATCACTGCTCTCTTTTCCTCTTTGGGCACAGGCCAATGGGCCCTGCAATATTGCTAGTTGCCTTCTGATTCTTGTGTGCCAAGCCGTGAGTGTGTAGCTATGGAAGCAGCACATAGATGGGTACTAGCTTACGATGTGATGGACACAGTCTAGAGTGGTGCAGTTCATGGTGGCACAACTGTATGTGGTAGCCTTGGCCTCTGCCTGCCCTCCACAGGCCTCTAGATCTCTGTTCTCTAGAGTGTGTTATTTATGCAAAGGCCCAGCTTGGCTGCAGGGTTTATGGGGTTGCAAGCTATGTTGTGAGAGTTTTCTACACCTGAATGATCAGGGGACTCCAGTACCAAGGCCCTTGCAGAGAAAAGAACTAGGAATGAGGCTGAGTTCTAGAAGACTACAGTCCAGAAGCAAGCAGGTGAACTGAGGTAGATGTCTATGTGAAGGACTCCGAAGCAACTGTCAAAGTTGGGAGGGAGAATATGCAAGCCCAGGACAAGGGAAGAGAACAACAATAAGTGGATAGAATGCATAGGGAGAGTTAAGTGTCTGGACAAGGCATGTAGGCTTGAGAGTCAGTGTTCAGGCTGAGTGATAGTGGCCTTGAATCAGCCAAGTCCAAGGGCCAGGAATTTGGCTTGGCTCTGATACGGAGTAGATTTTGCCCTACCCAAATTCACATGTTTAACTCTTAGCTCCAGTGTGATTGTCTTTGGAGATAGGGATTTTAACCATCTTTGATTAAAATTAGCATTATGGTCACATCTAATTGAAAAAGGAGGTGAGAAAATTTGGAATTCCACCTGGGAGCATTTCTGCCCCAATAAAATTGGACTGTTGTTTCTAACAAGGAAGGAGAATATGTATGCTATAGACAAGTAGCAGCCTCTGCCACAGGGCTGTTTTGCATATCTTTCTGTTCAGCTGTTTTGTTGGAATTACCTTTCTTAAAAGCAACTGACAGATGCAGGTGATTTGCTGGGCATATGGTTACTGCTCAATAAATGCCAATGGGTTATTGAATTAGAATGCTTGTTAAACCATTGCACCAATTGCAGGGTAGGGGAAAATGTGGGCTTCTCTTTTTGAAGATGTGGTAGTCAGGGCCAGAACAAACATTCCCATTAACAACAGCCTGGCTTGCTGAGAGCCCAACTGCTCCCCAAACACAGCTGAATCAGAACTGCATCTCTCCTTTGCTGCCGCCTCCAGGTGATGGGAGTTCTCCATTAGCACATTGTATGAAGTGGTCACTGGTGCCACAGGAGGAAAAATTGTGACTCAGGAAATTTCTTCTTGGCCGGAAATATAGTAAGTCAAAGTAACAAGGCAATGATGTTCTGTTTTCAGCTTTATTCCACGGCATTACTTGCCAGTGATTGCTCAAGGAAATTTGGTCATGACATGCCATACCACTGCATATTGAATTTTGCAAAATTTTTAGGGTTACTTGATAAATTGAAAAGCCAGACCAGATGTGTTAGATCATTAGAAGTTCAGCTTTGATGATATATGGATTGAAGTGTCAATCACTGTAGTAGAAAAAACTACTCAACGTACACTGTGTGGTAAGTTCTTTTTGCTTTGGCACCTACAAAGAACAACTATTTGCTTTTGCTTGCCATTTAGTGAAGGAGATAGGATGTGGATGGGAGGATTACAGAGGGTAGAATGTGAGGAGATTAGCAGAGAAGCCTCTGGAAGCAAAGCAGAAAGGCTCAGGACGGCGCAGGGAGGTCTTTGAAGAAAGCTACATGGAGGGGTGGGGAGCTCTACCCAAAGGATGGGGAAGCTTTGGACCTTGGTGATTGGGCTGAGGGCGTGGAGGAACAGTCACTAGGCCGGGAACAGCATGAGGAAAGGCCTAGAGAGGAGGTGACCCAGGGCATCTTCAACAGGAGCCAAGGACAGCATTGTCTGCAGATTACAGACAGACTCTGGGAAGAGGCCCATAAGCAAAGAAGCCTGAGAAAATGCCAGCGATTCTAACCAAACATTAGCCCATCAGGGGCTCGGGAGACCCTTTCTCCAAAGGCAAACTGACATTTATTTAATTGTGTTAAACAAGCAAACACATTTATATGATCAGGAAAGACCTTTCTTTTACGTGGAACTGCTATTTCCTGAAAGCTTTCCTGTAATATTAGCTTGGAAAATATTTATATGTGTGGCATAAAGGTTTTAGGCTCTTTATAAATGTTACCTAACAATGATAATTATGCTAAACTTAATAAAATAATGAAATCTAATTTTGGCTGAAATATAAGGAACATAAATGCAGTTTTGTAAAATGATGTTGATATATATATAAAATTATAGATGAATAGACATATCTATCTATAGATCTGTACATATCTATATGTCTGTGTCTGAGTCCTGTCTAATTTCTATCTATATCTGTAATAACATAAGGAATTGGTTCACATGATCATGGAGGCTGAGAAGTCTCTTTATTTCTCTCTCTCTCTCTCTCTCTCTCTCTCTTCCTTCCTTTCTTTCTCTCTCTCTCATACTGGGGATTGAACTCAGGACCTTGTGCTTGCCAGGCAGGCAGTGGCACCACTGAGCTAAATCCCTAGTCCTGAGAAGTCTTTTCTTATGGCTTACATCAAGAATATCCCCAAAGGCCTCATGAGCACGCAGGTGGGCTTTGGAAGGGGACTGAGTCACCAGAGCGTTATGGCTGACTTGCTGTGAGGAGGCCCGGCCTGGTTGGAGGAGGCTGTCACTGGAGGGGTGACCTGGAGGGCTGTATCTCCCTCCACGGCTCCTTCCTTCTCGCTCTGTTTTTGGCCACTGTGAAGTTAGCAGCTTTTCCTCTGCTCTGCCCCTCCACTGTCCTAGTTCTGTGTTGGAGCTGGCCCATCGTAGGCTGCAGACTTGAGCTAAAACAAACTTCTCGTTCTTTAGGTTGTGGGTGCCAGGTATTGTTCTTTGGCAGTAAAAAAGTGAGCAAAACATCCCTTAATCTCCTGTTTGCAAACTGCAGATTCAAGGCTGTTGACGATATGGTTCAGTGGTATAGACTCCAAACTTGTGAAGGCCCAAGAACCAGGAGCAACAAAGGCCAGAGAAGACAGATGTCCCTGTTTATGCAGTGGGTCCAGAGTTCCCTTCCCTTTTCCTTCTGTTTGGGCTCTCAAAGGACTGGATGATGTCCGTATTGGGAAGGTCCATCTGCATCATTTCCTGTGATTGAAGATTCAATACTCTTGCCTTCATTTTGTTTGGAACTTTTAAGAGACAGACCTTAGGTTTTGGTTATGAATTCAAATGAATGTTTGCTTAAAGTGGACCATTCTGGTCAATACACAGGTTAACTCCATGAGCACAGCCTCAGTTTGATGAGCATGTGAAATTCAGACTGATCAAAATGGAGGTGTTGTTTTACATGGAACCACTTGCGTGGAGTAAGAGAAAGCCTTCCAATGTGCGAAGAAGATGCTCCTGGATCAGCTCCTACTCAGGGGTGTTCGAAGGTGTACAGTCCAGATAATGAGTGGTCCCACACACGCGCACATATATGTACACACCTGTGCAAGTGTGTGGGTACTGTATCTCTTGATTACATAGTTTACCGTGGTTCTTCTTGCTTAGGAGGCTTTTCTGGGCAGTTCCGCTAAGCAGGGACTCAGGAGTCCACCCACCTTGCAGGTCTGCCACATTGAACACAGAGCGTCAAGTGCTCTGTGTCATCAGCTGGCAGACAGAAGAGAGAGGGATGGGGAAGGTATATTGATTACGGTCATTTTGGCCTGGAAGGGCACATCAGCTTTCTCACCTTCCATTGGCCTCCAGATGCAGTCATGTGGCCTCCAGATGCAGTGTGGGAAAGCCTGTTCCAGTGTTGCCAGGAAGAAAAAATATATTTGCTGAGCGTGTGGCCTCCCTGCTTACTGCCGTGCTCCTCAGACTGCCCATGGCCCAGCGGCAGAAGGGTGCCAAGCCTCGCGTCTGCTCTTCGTCTGAAAGAAAGAAAACACAGTGGTCTGCGAAATTTGTGTTCCTTTATGCCCTAAAAATATTTTGAAAAATTATATACTCCTTACATATTTCTTAAATTGATATAAATTCTTCTTCATAAATTTAAATAGTTTTAAAGGATGGACGTTCTCACATATCATAAATATTGAACATTTTAATATAAAGTAATAGATTACGTTTTAAAATGAACCCAGGGGCTTATAGATGTCATAGGCATTTGACACCTACTATCATCTACTTAAAAAATTGCACGAATAGGAAATTCTATGCCACATCTTTTTCATATTAAATATCCTATACCCATTCTATTTCCATGATAGAGTTTTCTCTTATTGCAGTGTGCTTTTATGTTTGGCAGTCACTTATTGATCAACCTATGAAATATTTCTGCAAAAGAAAATAATGTTTAAAAATTGAATCCAACATTTTTTTCCTATGGCTCCAAGGCTCTGAGTTTTAAAACAAGTATCTTTTGATTGAGTTATCATTAAAATTGTTAGCTCACAGTTGATCAAAATAACATGTAGACAGTGTACATTTTAATAAATGATTGTTAGTCACGGAGGTAAAATGGTTTTAGAGAGGCTTCTCTGAGTGGTAAATACAGTGTGGGGCTCATCTCCTTACTCACGGAGCCTGTAGAGACAGCATTTTGAGTCACTCCTCTCTTTGTTGTGGAATATGTCTTTTTTCCCAGAATGGGTGAAGAATAGAGAAGGCAGTGAGGAAAGGGAATTGCCTTGCTGCTTGTAGGGTGTTTCCATACACAGATCAGTTTTGTAGGAGAGTGTGCCTTTCATAATTGTGCATCTGGAACCTGTCCCTGCTAAACTTCCTCTGGAGATCTTTATGCACATGTCCAGTTGGAAGACCACTAATGTATGGAGAAGAGAAACGACCCTTGTGTCAGGAGACTTCGTTGTGCTCAGCCTTCTAGGTCAGTTACTTCACATAAAGCACTCGGTGCCCTAACTCAAAGGGCTCTGGGGCCCTTCCGGCACCCACATTCAGATTCCCAGACATCCTCCTGGGGCATTTGTTACTGACTGCATCTGCCACATTATCTTTTCCAAGCCTCCAGGTCCTGAGCCATGTCATCTCAACATGTCAAGCAGATCTATGAAAGTAATCTTCAACCTTCAGGACAATTAGAAAGAAACACAGATAAAGGGAACAGAACTTTCGGCATTTCTTTTCTTCTTCCTTTTTGGTCTTGATTAGATATGTGGTTTCCATAGCTTGCGTGACTAATTTGTGCTTCAATGACTCCCTTATAACCTTCGCATGTAAAGATGGAAAAATTCCCCCAACATTTTCAGGAGACATTTATTACAGACCATTTTATATGTCTGGTCAGAAAGGGTAACTGACTTTTTTACAAGAACAGAATTTGGCAAAAAGCCTGGTCTACTTTAGTTCCCCTTTTGCCAAAAACCCCTCTGGAGCCAGCTTGACATCCCATATTACGTCAGCCTGAGCAATGGTGGGGGTGAGTGGCCCTTTCACACACAGGAAACAGAGCCTCACGGCAGACCCCCCTCTCTGCCTGAGTCGCAGAAATGCAAGGTTGGACTTAGTGGTTCTGTCTCCCTGGGAAGAGAAAGAGGGCACCACACAGAAGACTTGGTGGGCACTGAGAAGCCAGGCTGCACCACCTTAAGCAGCAGGATGGAGGCCTAGGACCACCGTAGGACCAAGGCTGCCACCTCTGTTTCACCCTGGCCAGCCAGCCTTGGCTGCTGCATCCTCTCCTCTCACCTCCAGGGTGGCCACTTGATCACTTTTGAAGACAGGCCCGCTCCACCTCCCGCAGCACACACTGACAGGAGACGGGCAGTCCATTAGCCACAGAGGGGCTTGAACAGGGCTGTGTCGGGTTCTCATTTCCGCTTTTGATTTACTGCTTTGGCTGCAGCTGTGAGGAGAATGCTTGGGTTATGCTGGGGTGATAAAGCTGTTATTCTGTGGGAGAATCCCAATGCATTCTCCATGTGTGTTGCCTGTGTTTGTGGTGAGCCTTGACAGCCAGTGCAGGGCTGCTGTTGCAGTCTTTGGTTGGAGGTGAGCAAACCAGGCTGTTACTGAAACATGGCCGCTAAGCCAGCTTGGTGGTGCAGAGTGTGCTCACCCATGCCTCTGCCATGGTGGGGCCTGGCCCAGCGCAGCCCTCGTCTGTAAGCCGAGGAGGATGCCTGCATCTGCCACACAGCACCCTAACCCTAACCCCACAAATATCATGGTCAGAGGGAGACACGACAAGCAGCTGGAGCTGCAGGACGCGACATTCCGGAGTTGGGTGGGCAGAGATCTGGGATCCTGACTAAGCACAGCCCCTGGTCCTCTCTGCCTTGATTCTAGCTCAGACATTCCAACTGATGGCCCCGAGGTGGGCTCAAAAACATTTTTGTTGAGTCTTCATGATTAGCTAAATCTGAGTAATGCCTGTTGATCTCTTGAGGTGTGGTGGTCAGGGTTCTCCAGAGAAACAGAGTGTAAGGGTCATGTGTGTGGAAAGAGAAAGAGAGGAGAGAGAGAGGTTTTAAGAAACTGGCTCATACAATTGTGAAAGCAGAAGTCACGGCCACCAGGCTTGAGATCCAGGGCAGCAGGGTGCAGTCGGAGTCTAAGGGCTGTCTGCTGCAGGCTGCCTTCTTGCTTGGTGATTAGACTTTGTTCAAATGTTGGATAAGGCCGCCCTTGCAATATGGGTGGAAATCGGCTTTATTCAAGGTCCACTGATTTAAATGTTCAGCTCATCCAGCAAACACACTCACAGCAACTTCAGAATAATGTTTGACCAGATATTGAGCACCACGACCCAGCCAACAGGACACAAGACTCTCATCACAGCAGCCGTGCAGGACCCTTGGCTGTGACCTGGGTCGTCTTGCACCCAGCCCGCACCACTTGTTTACTCATCTTCTGACTCCGGTACCCGTGTAAAGGTGTGGTCCTCACCCCAGCACCCTCCTCACCAGCATGCCTGAGATCTGTGTGGGAAAGCTTAGCTTGCTGGTCTGCATCCTGAGCTGGCTGGAGGCTCTGTGCCAGGTGCACTGGGTCTCTGGCTTGGGTGGCTATGCCGTCACTCAAATGAGCTGTGGGGGGAGCATGTTGAAATTGTAGCGACATGGCCTCAGGGAAGAGAGAAAGCCGGAGAGAACAGGTGGAGCTGGGAAACCTAACTGACAGGAGCACTGGGCCCTTGCAGCCGTCGGATCCAGCCGGCAGTGTCCCAAGGATAGGGCAAGTTCGTGTGTGTCCCAACGGGAAGGTCCACTGTGGAAGCGAGTTCCCTCGAAGTGGGAGGGCCCAGGAGAGTGGCAGCACCCATGGGCTGTGAGTGGCCGTCTTTAAAGCAGGCCTGAGCAGCAGGGAGGGCAGCCTGAGCTACTCGAGTCCATTCAGGAAGAAAGCTCAGGCTTAAAGAAGGGTCCAGCTCCAGCGGGAAATGGAGGCAGGACCTGGGCCATGGGGATGACTGCAGCATATGACCGGGCCGGGCTTACTGCTTGTGGTGAGTCCAAGGTCATCCGAGCACGAAGGGGCCAAGAGTGCCAGCGGCAAGGCCACTTCTGACTTGGTGTGGTGGCGCAGGCCTGGGATCCCAGCACTCCGCTGGCCTGCAAGTTCAAGCTACCGGGGCATCTAGCGAGACCTCGTTTCAAGTAGAAACGGCTGGGAGTGCAGCGCAGTGCACAGGCCGAGTTCAGTCCCCAGTTAGCCGACCCCGTGCATGCAGAGATCCACCTCAGACCTTGTCTGGGCCTGCCAGGCCTAGGCCGGCAGGGTGGGCTGAGGCCTGCTCCGACAGGCATCTGGACTGACGGCGCCTGCGCAGCAGTGCAAGCAGTGCAGCAGTGCCGCCGTTTCTCCGAGAGGTGGCGCTCGTGCTTTGTCTTTGGGTGGGCTCCTAGTTTACTTAGATGGAAAAAAAAAAGCATATGTAAATTCTGCTGTTTTAGTGCTCATAGAAACACGACTTGTCTTCCCTAGTTTAAAAAGCAGATTCCATGCACTCTCCTGTGCCCAGGATCACGTTTCTGAGAGCTCTCGCTGATGTTTCCTTCTGGAACGAGGCATAGAGGGAGGGCTGCGTGGGAATCTGCGGCCTGGACCCCAGGCCTGCCCAATGCCATCCACTCCCGCGCGAGGCGGGCTGAGGGGGCGTTAGTGGACGGAGGACAGAAGGGTTAACTGTCTGGAAGCTTACTGAGCAAAGGTTGGGAGATCAGTAAGTCATGAAGGAAGGTTAGTATTTGGGTAGAAAATACCTTTTCTGAATATTGTGAAGTCGGGGTATTGCAAACAACCCAGGTCTCCCAGAGTTGCTGAGGTCAGGCCTTTTCCGAAGAACTGTAGACTGGAAGACCTCACTGTGAGTCTGAAGTTAAAGAGAAAAGGACGAGGGGCAGGGACATACGTTTATAAAATCCGGGAAGCACCCCAACTTCTGGAGAGAGGAAGAATTAGGGAAATACTGAAGGCCTGTGATAATTAGGAATATGCACTTCTGAAGTTATTTCAGGCCACAGTTAATGTGAGGTAGTAGCACATTCTGAGAATCAGTTAATAATTAATCCACATTTATATCACATTTTATGGTTTAGAAGGCAGGATCACCATGTTGGAATTTGGGGTATTTCTCTGTAACAGCCAAGGAAGCAGGTTTAAAGGAGTTACATGAGATACACTGGATGATGTAAATAGTAAGTGACCAAATCCTATGGAAAAAGTGAGTCTGGAATAGTTGATCTTTTTAGCAACTTGTGGAACTTTAATCTTTGTCCAGTGAATGCTGATTGAGTGCCGGTCTCGTATGGGCTGATACTGGGTGTCTGGTGGCTTCTGATACAGTTCCTGACATTGGGCACTCACAGCCGGCTCAGTGAGTGGTTCCCAGTTGGGGCATTTGTTTCTCCCAGGGAACACTGACAGTGTGGGGAGGGTTTTCAGTTGCAGTGGCTGGGAGGTGAAGTCACTGGTAGCTCCTAGGTTGCTGCTGAATGTCCTACAGCTCACAGCACAGCCCCCACCACTGAGAACCAGCTGGCTGCCTCAGTGCATTTGGTCTGCTGTATGGAGGACAATAGACGGGCTGGCTTTCCAGAATATGTGGGTCACCAAGGCTGCTTCTTGGCTTGTGGAAGGCACGTTCTCCTCTGTCATCACATGGCAGAGACAGGGAGTGTTCTGGCCTCTCCATCTCCTTGTAAGGGAACTAATCTCGTCATGGGGTTCCACTTTCATGATCTTGTCTAAACTGAACTGCCCCTGAAATGCCCCGACTCCAAATACTATCCCAGTGGGGCAGGGCTGCCACATGTGAATCATGGAGAACATGAACATGAAGTTCATAGCACGAGCCCAACTGTCGGTAGTGTGGCGGTTGAGAAACTCTGGTCTAGCTCATCATTCATTCACTCATCGATTTATTTATACAGGTCTGGTAGAAGCTATGGGTTTCCTGGGGCCATGGGTTCAGTTGTGGTCCCCCAGACTTGTCAGTCCTGACCCTGACTACCTGAGAATGTGGCTCTCTTTGGAGACAGCACCTCACAAAAGATAATTCAGTTGAAATGAGGTCACTAGGGTAGGCCTTCATTAAGCAAGACTGGTGTCCTATGAGAAGAGAAAGTCTGGACACAGGAAAGAGGCACTAGGGATGAACACGCGCTGAGGGAAGAGAAGCCAAAGGCTGCGCCTGCAGAAGAAACCAAAACTGTGAGTACTTGGTCTCAGACTCAGCCCGGAACCGTGAAACACATATGTTTACTGCTCACGCCACTCAGTCTGCGCCTTGGCAGCCGAAGAAAACTAAAGCACGTGGCATTCAGCTTTCTCCTCTGTTGGAGAGGAGGTGGTAGTGGATTTCACGAACAGTCCTTTCCAGTGTGAGAAATAGACAAGCCCCTTGTGTACATGAGCTGCCTGTACCTCCTAAGGCACAGTTACTGGACACACCTCTTAATCAGAGAACAGGGACAGGACAGTCCTGAGGGGAAGTACAAGAGCCCCCAGAGGAGCCTGGAATTAGAAATGGACTTTCCATCACTTCCAAAGACCAGTCAGGCTGGGACAGTTTCCCATGTGCCCTTTTCCCATATAAAGACTTGAAACCCCAGAGGGGGCTGTGGAATCCCAGTAGTGTGCATGTCTCCACTGGGACAGGCAAACTCCTTGTCAGAGTTTCCAGAGAGGAAATGGAACTTCAGGAATTTTTCCTCTGGAAAGAGTTCAGTAGAGCCTGTGGCCCTATGGGGAGTTTCCAGCCCCTAGGTCTGGCTGGATCCCAGGCACAGGGGAATCCCGCTTTCTGGAAAGGAGGCTGGTTGGCCTGTCTTATCGGTCTCCAGGCACAGGATCTCAGGATGTGACAGCGCTAGGACTCAGCAGCAAGGGGCTGAAGCTTCTGTGATGTTCACAGGTGCACTACTTGCTGAAAATTGGCCTGGAAATTCTCCACTGCCCTATAAACAAGAGCATGTGAACAACAGTGGTCACTGTTTGAATTTTTCTTATGTTTCTTAACCTTTTTTTTCATAAATTGGGATATATCAGGACATATTGAAGGGCAGACTTGGTACTATGCTTCCCAGCTTTTCATAGTTAACCATCTGCCCAAATAGCAGAACTTCAACAAATGTCTACTCAGAAATTCACATTGCTTATAATTTTTTGAGAGGTGGACTGGATAGGAGATATAGATACTAAGCCACTGTTTGGGGTGTGTGTGTGTGTGTGTGTGTGTGTGTGTGTGTGTGTGTGTGTATGTGGTGAAAATTATAAAATGGCCTTCAGGGTGCTGCTCATTAAATGAGTGTTAACCAAAGAAGGAAGGGAGGGAGGGAGGGAGGGAGGGAGGAATGCATTCTAAGGGTCAGTGTAAAACCCTACTGGAATGTAACAAGGGCTTTTGTTTGTTCAGTGCTACATCCCCAACACCCAGAGTAGGGCTCAGAGTAGGCACTCAGCTAACATTTGCTGCATGAGTGACTGTTGGAAAATAAATAGATCTCTTTGAGTCCCCTTCATTCACTTGTGAAATGTGCACTGGGTCTTATGTTAGGCACTAGAAATGGCCAAGCTAATGCTCCCGCCCTCAAGGGCTAGTTTACTGAGTGGATCAGGCAAGGAAGCCTATGATTAAAATGCACCTGGAAGATTTCTGTGATGCATATGAGGGAAGGGAGTGATCAGAAGCCAGAGGCAGTGGCTGGAATTGGGCTGTTGCTCTTCCTTGGGAAGGAAAGAGGCTAGGAAATGGCAGAGATGAAGGCATATGGATATGGGGAGCCTAATTTGGTTTTGTGGGGTTGGATTGTGGACAGTTGTGTGTGTGTGGGCTGGGGAGTAGCAGGAAAAGAGTATAAAGAGGCAAATAGGAGCAAGAGTATGAAGAATCTTTAGCACGATGCTGAGGAGTGGGGACTCCAGTGTGAATGGGGGAACGAGCCACAGGCCATGGAGGTGTCAAGGTGAGATTCACATATTAGAAAGAGCTCTGTGTGCAGGTGGAGAATGGCTGGAAGGAGACTGAAACAAGAAGCGGTAATGACCATGGAGGATGCTGCCAGCAGTCCTCCAGTAAGAAATGACCAAGCTAAGACATGCAGATATTTAGGGAGCAGAAAAGGCAGCACATGGCAACCGATCATTTGTGAGGGTCAGAGAAGAAAGTCTGGGGAAACTCCCCGAATTCTGCACCTTAATGAATAGGGTATCAACAGCAAAGACAGGGAGGAAGTGGGGAAGAACCATGGCCAGCTGAATCTTCCTAAGGACTTGCGACCATTGTTAGTTAGCATCATTTCCTCCATCAGGGGACTCCCTGCCTCACCAGGTAAGCATCTTCCATGCTTTACAACCCAGATCAATGCTATCTTCCATGTGAAATCTTTGACTTCCTTGGAAAAGTTAGATTGTTTTTGTAACATTTCATTTGCTCTCCTGTTGTAACCTTGATCACACTGCCTTGTTCCTGATTGTAAATCTGCCTTACTTACTACCCAGTAGACATTGTTGGTGTCCTACGCCTTTTTGTATCTGTTTAGCATGTGCCTGGTACCTAGTAGGCACACAACGAAGTTTTACTGAATAGGCAATTTTAAAATGCATTCCTGTGAGACATCGGGAGGAGAGTAAGCGTGTGTTCCATGGCTCCTCCCCAATTTATAGGCCATTAACAGAGTTAGAGTGTCCTGGGTAGTGTGGTCTAGAAGCATCAGCCCTCCACTGACTGCAGAAAGGGGAAAATACTGAGAATCCACGACTATCTTTCATAATCTGAGCAAGGCATTCCAACAGGTCAGGAGGTTCTGGGCTCTGGCAGCAACTTTGTGCATCCAGAGTCTTAGAAATTACCAGCCCCCTGAGAACCGTTTTTGCAAAGACTGTGAGATTTTAAGTGATCTTACCTGATGTATCTCCCACTGCAAATGGGCTGAAGAAATGGATGGCAATGCTGGGTCAGATGAGGTCTGATTTGGCCTTACAGTCCGAATCAGGATTTCCTGAATCCTGCCATGTTCCAGGTTCTGTGCTAGGAATCTCAAATAAAAATCTCTCCTAGTATCAGAAACCCATTTTACAGATTAAAAAACTGAGCCTAAGAGATAAAACAAGTGGAATGATAAGCTCAAGGTTGTACAACTCATGTGGCACATTTGGGATTCAATCTCAGATTTTCTGACTCCAAGTCTGAAGTTTTTGGTTTTCTGGTCCACAAAATGGAGATAACATCTACCTTGATCATCTTCTAAGATTCGAAGATTACATGGGATTGTATAAATAAAGTTCTTATTAGATGGTATTAAAATCAGAGATGCCTGGCTAGAGTTTTCAGTGCCTTCAGCCAAAGGATTAAGAAGCATGGAGATTTCTGGCTTCCTCTGATGCTGGGAATGTGTTTACAGGGAGTGCAGTTACCAGCCAGTCTCCTGTTGGTCATCCAGATGGGGTCACGCCTGCCAAGATGTCAGCCATAGTCTGCCCAGTGTCGTCACTGCTGAAAATCTAATGGAGACAACAGCTACCACTTAGTGACTGTCCAGAGGCCTGCTGCCTTTCCTGTGTTATTTTCAATTCTGCCATACAATAGAATTTATTATTTTCTTCTTATGGGTGAGGTTCAGAGAGGTTAAGTGACTTGCCCTAGATGACACAGGCTCCAGGTCAGAGGCAGCTCTTGAGCCTAGCAGTATCTGATTCTAAACAGCAAGCTTACCTGTCTGTCACAGCTGACAGCAGTGGTTCTGGTGGTTTCTCTCTCTGACGTATTATCATGACGCGGGACCTCTAAAAACACGTTCTTCTCTAGGTTAAAGCCAGCTGTTCTGTACACATTGAAAAACAAGGTTTCA
Organism: Heterocephalus glaber; assembly: GCF_000247695.1. The sequence continues at coordinate 32,171,884 of NW_004624735.1, forward strand.
GCTTGCGTGGCTCAAGAGCTAAATTTCATCTGTGTGTGACTGCTGCACCTAAACTCTGAATGCTTGTTGAACAGGAGCATTTCATGATTTGGAAATTAAATTGATGGCAAGTCATCAATCAAACCAAGCTCAGGAAGCCAGACATTTAAAGCAGGAAAAACACAGCTGGGCCTCGGAGGGACAGCTGAGGACAAAGGCAGACTGACCGATGGCAGCCCGAAGGCCAAGCCGGCTGCTGCTGCATCTTGGATGGCCCTCAAGAGCTGGGAAAACTTTTCATGGTTTTAAAGGGCTAGGAAAAATTATTAAAAAATTAATGTGCAGTGTTTAGACCTGGTAACACCTTTGATTCCTTTCATAGTGTTTTCCAGCTCTGGGCTCAGGGCTGGAGCTCTCTCTCCAGTGAGGAAGGAAGGAAGCCACACTTCCCCTTCCCTTCCTGATCCAGAGCAGACTTCCTCTTCCCGTGGGGCCGGGCAGTCACTGGGCAGCGAGGCAGGGTGGGGCAGTGGGCTGGACACTCGGTGGGTCCTCGGATGCTGAGGGACATCCGTTTCAGAAGACGAGGGTTTGTTCTGAGAGGAAAGGGGGGTGTCTCAGAGGAAAGGGTCTTCAGTGAGCAGAGTGAGCCCCAGCTTCTGCTCTTGGGCCTGTACCCCATCTGTGTTCCTTTATCACACAGATACCAGGAGGAACATTTTGCTTTTGTTGGCGAAAGAAAGACTTTTTCTTTCTCATGGTCCAGAGAAATGAAGTGGGAAGTCTCAGAAAGCTCTGCTTTCTGCCTGGTGAAGGAAAGGGAGCCTATTGCTGGAGCAGGCTAGAAGCACGCAGGTGCTAACCGGGCCCCCTCCAGGCTGGGCTCCAGTGCGCTCTCCTGCAGCCTGGCTCCCAAGGCCCGGGGACCACAGTGGGGTCGGGGCAGAGCCGCCTTCCTCTCTCCAGTTAGCCCCTACCTCGTGATTGTGGACATGGTTGTGACTCCTGCCCCAGGCTGTCTGAGCACTGCGCCACCTGGCCTGTTAGCGGTGTCAGGTTGTATGCTGTAGAGGCACCTGGGAAAGTCGAGAGCATCTCAGTATTCACTGCTTGGTCGGCTGGCCCGACTCTCTCCCTGCAGGCCTTTTCTCCTGGCACCCTCCTTCCCTGGCCACTTCTGGCCTGCTGTCCCTTCTCTGGGGGCCTCCTGGGATTCACTCTCATTCTGGGGACCGAGGGAGGTGGGAGCCCTGTGGTGCTTTCCCTCTCTACTCCCCAGATGCAAGAGTTGTGTGAGCAGATTTGCTCTCTTTAAACACATCTGAGAGTAGGTGGACGCCATGTGGGTTCCAACCCGAGTCTGCATCATCCAAGTCACATGGCAGCAGGGCATGGGCTCTGGCTGTGCCTCCCATGGCAGCCCTGCCTGGGTTTAACAAGATTTGTGTGGAAATGGACCCTCGCTTCCTGTGGTGCTCCCCAAGTCTCAGGGCCCAGTTCTGGGGCCAAGATGGGAGCCCTGCACTCTGAAAAGGCCTGATGAGCCTGGGTCTCCTCTGAGCCAAGTGTGTACCCGGCCCCTGGCTCTCCCTTTCCTGGGGCCCCGGAACCTACACAGCAGCCATGGTCAACTCTCCCCCTCAGTTCTTCAGGCTCAGGCAGATGTGCAGCAGGGTGCAGCAGGGTGCAGCCTAGGCCCACCCGGGTCTGACACACACAGCAGGGGCTTGTGGCACACCATGCTCTGCGGGGCCCTCAGGATTTACTGGGTGGGGGCACTCACAAATGTCACATCGCTCAGCATTCCACAGAGTCGCTCAACTCAGTGCCATTTGACATCTACAGAAGAGATGAGGAAATGGAGGCCTGGGGAAATTACAGTTCCCTCAATATCATGTAGTGGAGTTGAGATTCTAATGCTGCTTTTTTTTTGTTTTTAGCTTGAAAATCTGTGCCTTTAGGTCATGCACACAGTCAGTGAGTTAGGAAAAGCAAACAGACTTAGGATTTGTTATAGCCCTTATTAGGTTGCACTGTAAGCAAGATTGTAATTTTTCTCGAGTCTGTTGCTCACTTGGTAGATGATAAGCAGAGGCTGGGTCTTATATACTTTGAGATCCTTGAGAACCAGATTGCCTAGTACACAGTAGGTGCTTAGTAGATACTTGTTGCTTAAAGTGTTGTTAAGGGTTTCTGTCACCAGGTGCATTCTGAACTTAATCATGGATGAGAAGTACTCCTGGAAGGAGGCAGAGGAATCTGAGCAGATGCAGTCAAAGGAAAGGCAGAAAACGGCTTTAGGAATGAAGTGAGGAATAGCAGGTTGGGGGTCTGGGATGTGCCCTGGTGTGCTTTGATATTCCGTAATCCAGGCTTTGATTCCCATGCAACGTGCTCAACTGCTGCCTTTTTGTAAAGATTGATGAGGGGGAGGGAAGTTTAAGTGAGTTTCTAATGAAATCCTAAGGAAGGGACAGACGTTAAGTCTACAGTTCCAGCTCCCTTTGTTGGACAAATTTCAGAAGACATTTCTGCAGCAGTCAGAGGTTGCTGAAGCGGAAACACGGCTGTGACCACAATGCCCCGCTGTGGAAGCCACGAGGCCTTGTGCTGGTGCACGGGATGGGGAGAGCAGGTTTGGGGCCTCCCTTTGGCTTCCTTCCAGAGCTGGTCAAGGTGGTCCCTGGGCACGGCATGCTCTGAGAGCAGCAGGAGTACCAGGTGTTGGCAGGGAGGGCATGCACTGACTCTGACCAGGAAGCATCTATGACTTGAGGGATGTGGTGGAGCTGTGAGGGACACAAACCTGGCTACCATGTTGGGAAAACCAAGCCCTGTGCTATTACAACATGACTAGTGGCTCGTCAGCCACAGAGAAAGTGAAGTGACAGGGGTAGGCATCATCGAATGGAGACAGGCACCTGGTGTTTGGCATCTGATGAAGATAGGAAGCCTGGGCCCGGCCTCTTCTCTCCCAGCCTCTCCACATAGAGCAGATGAACTAAGCCAATAACTGCCGGATTTAAGGTGAGAGTAGTGGTGTTTTATTGTTGAACAAGGTTCTATGCTAGGCCTTTCTGACTGCTGAGGTGCATTTTGTGGCTCCATAACATTGACATGAGTAGGCTTGTTCACCCTTAAAATTCCATCACTGTTAGGTTCATTTATCATTGTACATTACCAAGAAAATCTAATTGGGACACTTGTTTTATTCAGCATTACTTACTGCATTGCTGAGCTGCAGAGCATAATGGCAGGAAGACTTGGAGGAGAGTGCAATGACACCTGTGCTATTCATTAGCCACCTGACTTTGCACAGTAGTTACAGCCAGCACTCCATATCTATGTGTGCTATATCTGTAGATTTAACCCACATGGATTCAAAATAATTAGAAAAAAATTACATCTGTACTGAATATGTATAGGTTTTTTTTCTTATCATTATTACCTAAACAACACAGTAAAACAACTACCTACATACATTGTATTGGGAATTATGCGTAACCTAGAGGTGATTTAAAGTATAGATATGACACAATATATTCAACAAGTCTGCCAAGCATCTACTTTGTACTAGGCAATCTGTCTCTGAGGATTTAAAGCTGAGCAAGACCCAGCCTCATCCACAAGCTATATGTAAATTTTATGTCATTTTATAGAGGGACTTGAGGATATGAAGATTTTGCTGTCCTTGGGGGTCCTGGAAGCAATCCCCCTGCATCCTGAGGGACAGCTGTTGTGAGGGTTAATCCTGATTGTAAACTTGAATGGCTCGAGGACACCTGGGAGATGAGTGAAGCATACTATTGGGGGTGTCTTTGTGGGTCATGGTGGCATGGCTTTGGGAACTGTATCTTGTCCCTGGCCCCTTGTCTGGCTCTTCCCCTGCTCTCTGCTTCCTGTATGCCACAGGTGAGCAGGTTTCTCCTATTATGCCCCTTTCATCAAGATGTCCCTGACTTACAGTAGCATCTAAAAAAATGAACTATCTAGGAATCAGCCTAACAAAGGAAGCAAAAGACCTCTACGCTGAAAACTACAGCACTCTGAAGAAGGAGATCGAAAACGATATAAGAAAATGGAAAGCTATCCCTTGTTCCTGGGTAGGAAGAATCAATATAGTGAAAATGGCCATACTTCCAAAACTACTGTATAGATTTAATGCAATACCGATTGAAATTCCAA
>NW_004624735.1:32177692-32190752 GCF_000247695.1 Heterocephalus glaber
TATATATAAAGATGTCCGTGCCTTGGAACCAGCTAACCATGGACAGAAACCTCTGGCATCATAAGACAAAATATACTTTCCCCTTTAAATTGTGTGCACCCAGGATTTTGTCCTAGCAATGGAAAGGTGGCTAATACAACTGTATACAGTATTACATTGGACACTTCCTCTTTCATATTAAAAATGAGTGTTGGGGAATGTTGGGGAGTGTCTTGGTAGTTTGGTGTGCTATAACAGATTCCCAAATGGGCTGGTTTAAAACATTTATTTGTCACAGTTCTGGAGGCTGGGAAATCCAAGTGCAAGGTGCCAGTTCCCGGCACAGACAGTGTGTCCTCATGGCCAGAGAGAGCGAGCCCTCAGTGTCTCTTCTTAGAGGGACCTCATCCCATCATGGGCTCTGCTCTCATGATTTAACTAACCTAAGGGCCGCCACCGAATGCCACCACACTGGGGCTTAGGGCTTCTTTCCATGAGGGGAGGGACACAGGTCAATCTATAGCAGGGGAGCAATGGAGGAAAAGGTGAAAGGTTGTTGTATATTTGACTTTTTCTAAATTATGCTCACCTCTCGAATGGAGAGACTTTATTAACTTATATACTTAGAAACTGAGAGTATGAGTCTGCTCATGAGTTGGCTTTGTTAGAGAGAACACTAAGCCAGAGAGCACTTGTTTGCCATGGGAAATGAACATGACACATTTTACACTGTGGGCACATTGTTTCCCAGAGCGAGCATCTGAGGAACCTGTCTGCCTCCTGGCCTGGTTGTGATGAGACCATAGTCCCTCACCCGGCAGCAGCAGGCGCGAGAGTGCTTAGGCCTCAGACCACTCCCAGGCTGAGGCACAGAGGACAGTGTCGGGGAGTTGGCATCCTCGCACCCCTGGGGCCATGGAAATTAGTGTAGGCCTAGTGGAAAGGGGTCTGGCAGCAGGTACAGAGAGAGCCATCCAAGCACACAAAATGTCTGACTCAGTCCCATGCCTGGGAGTTCATCCCAAGCAAACAGTGCTGAAGAAGGAGAAAATTATTCATGAAGGTGTCTCCAGAGCATTTTTTTCCATCGTGAAAAATTGGAACTGTATAGAGCAGAGGCTGCCCAACCTTTCTGTAAAGGAGTAGATGATAAATATTTCAGGCTTTGAGAGTGTACAGTATCTGTATGATATTTAGCTTCATATCATGCAAGATGCCTTAGGTAGTATGTAAATGAATGGCCTTGGCTATTGGAAGAGCAAAAGTAAAGGAACTTTCCTCTGAGTTTCATTGGAAAGAACTGAAAATACACAGCTTAAATGGGAGAAAAAGCATACAAATTTATTAGCATAGAGAAGGGAAAAAAACCCCACAATACAGGAAAATTCACAGGAGTGTAAGTACCCACCAGCCCATCAAGATCTAGAAACTTCTATGCCCCTTTATCCAAAGGGAAACCAGAGAACAGCAAGCAACTTAGTGGGCTTGGAGAACATACAACAACCTGGAGCAGAGTCAACTTGGCCTGCAGAACACACAATAGGAAGTAAATGGTTCTCTGGGGAACAGAAATAGAGTACAGTGGTGTGTGACAAAAGTTTGTCCAGGTGTGCTGACAGAATTCAGTATTTTTTTCCTGCAATATTTGAATTAATGAAAATCAAGGAGGGGATCAGAGGAAATTTTGGGGGTGGGTGGGTCCAGACTTAGATAGATAAGGGAACTTTGCCGAAAGCCTCTCTGAGCTTATGGGGTGTAGAGGAGAAATAAGGCAAGGTTAAAGGACATTAATTCTGAGCTTGCTTTTAAAATCTTTTAATTTCCTCTAGCTCAAATTGCTCAGCATGCCAAAAAGTGCTATATTTTTGGTGTATTGTTCACTATGTTGCCAAATTAAGTTAGAATAAAACTTACTGTATGGAGGGCTGGGGATTTAGCTCAGTGGTTCTGGCACCTGCCTCACAAGTGCAAGGCCCCAAATTCAATCCCCAGTACCAAAAAAAAAAAAAAGAAACTTATCGTATGGAAACTTAAATATCATAATTTTTATATGTTATGGAAATATCTTTTTGGGCCTGGGATTTAGCTCAGTGGTTTTGCCGCCTGCTGAGCAAGCGCAAGGACCTGAGTTTGATCCCTGGCACCAAAAAAAAAAAAAGAAAAAAGAAAATATCTTTTTATTTTTTTCCTAACCACTAAAAATGTTAAAACTATTTTTAACTTTCAAGCCATATAAAAACAGGCAATGGGCCAGATTTGGTTTAGAAATTGTAATTTGCTGACCTTTGGTCTAAATACAGTGGCATCTCTGTTTATGAACTTAATTGGTTTTACCATTTGGGGGAAGATGGCTGTGGTTGTGTTTGTCACCTGATGCAGAGCTTGCAAACCAAAGCGAAATTTTGCCAAACGCTTTTGTTTGTGAACACAGCTATGTAATAGAATGTTAGCTAGCAAAATGATAATTAAAAGAACCAGGCATCGCTTCTTGGCCTTTTTGGCTAAGATCAAGTGTAAAAGAACCAGGTAATAATGTGAATTGTGCAGATAATATGTAAAAAACGCAAGGACTCAAACAGCAAATACTCCCTATAATGTGACACATAAAGGCAGCTGTGGTTAGGATGAAAAAAAATATGGGTTTTTAATCAACATTTCTTTAGGATTTGTATTGTTTATATTTCTTCTTTCTGGAAGTCCGATTGCACCCTTGTTGGGTGACCCCTTTGTATTCCCTACATCTCTTACTCCCTGGCCCACCTTCCCCAACTCTTTCTCTCCCTGTTCTGCATTCACAGCCTTTTCCTTACGTATGTATTTTCAGTTACCTACTGTACCCACTGCATTTTTTAAAGTGGAAGTGAAATTCACAAGATATAAAATTAGTCATTTTAAGGATAGCCATTCCGTGGTATTTAGATCATTCTTGATGTTGTGCAACCATTATCTAGTTCTGAAACATTTTCCTCACCCAAAGGAGACCAGTACCTTTCATGCAGTTGGTGCCCATTTCTCTTTCCCTCCAACCCCTTATCTCCATTCTGAGAATTTTGTGTAGATGAAATAATACACTGTGTGACTTTTGTGTTTAGCTTCTTTCACTCAGTGTATTCTCAAGGTTCGTTCATGCTGAAATGTGTTGGACATCATTCCTTTCTATGGAGATACATCACAATTTGTTTATTCAGCCAGCTATTGATGGCCTAACCAGAGAATCCTTTTTTCTTTGCTAAAAACGAATATTCATTATCTTTACACAGCCTCTGAGGCTCTAGCACCTATGAGCACCTTAGCTGGTGCTGGCTTAGGTAATCTGTGCTAGAGAATTGAGAGGATTATTGTTATTTCCATTTAAAGAAGAGAAAATGGAGGCTCAGAGAGACAAAGTAACACTCCCAAATTGTAGAGTTATATAACTGGTGGACCCATTGCTTGAACAAAATACCTGACACCCACAGTTTGAGGCAGGAGAGGTTTAATTTTGGTTTCAGAAGTGTCAGTTCATGGTCAGCTGGCTCTGAACAGAACATCATGGCAGAAGGGCAAAGCTGCTCAATGCATGGTGGCTGAGAAGCCGATCACAGAGGAAGAGTGTTAAAGGGGCAAGAGCCAGGCACCAGACTCAGCCCCCAATGCCATGCCTCCATGACATACTCAGACACACCCAGAAGCGTGCTTTACTAATCCACTAGGCGTCTCTGAGCCAGTTGTCTGTAATCATCATGGCAGCTGGTGGGGCCTGGCCACTGGGAAGCTGAATCTGTGCCTAATCCCAGGCCGTGGATACTTCTATGAAATCCCTATCATACTTGCTGGAATGGACCTTGAACTATGATGTTGTTTGCACAGCAGGACCAGAAAGAAGCCCTGTGGATAGGTGGGGGAAGAGTTTCCTCTCAGAGTCACAAGCTGTGTCCTTGGAGGCAGGCATGGCTGGGAGGGACAGGATTTCAGGCTGTTGGTTTGCCATCTGTTGGGAATCAATGCCCTTCTTACGACCCAAGTCCCAAAGTGTTGCAAGCAGGAGGGCTGATTAATTGTTTCCCTGGGGTCTCCCCAGCAGAGGGTAGAAGCTGACGCTCAGTGGGTGCAAAAGAGAGGCCAAAGCTTTCAACTAGCAGGGAATTTGTTTCCTGGTCTAACTGCAGCCACATGTGAAGGTATTGAAAACATATGTGCCTCTGATAAAAGATCACAGTTAGTAAGACTAGAAAGGAAGCAGCAGATCAGCACCCTGTTTCCCATCAAACCCCGTGCCCTTGGCTTTCAGATGCTTTATGTTACCAGAGAAGCTTAGCATCCCTCAGTCAGGGATAGGCTCAGGTTCCATTAGCACCGTTCACAATTTCTATCCCTTATCCCAGTGCCCACAGTAGTTCCCAAGCCTGGCAGCCCCTCAGTCACACTGAGTCAGAGCCTACAGGATTGGCCACCAGAAAGAGGCATTTTTAATACCCTCCTCTGGCTTATTCTTATTCAGCTGGCCTCGAATTCTCTGGGAACAGAGAGGAAAAGCTACAGTTTGGGGTGGCTGTACGTGGCTAAGTCTGTGCTGAATTGCTGTAGCAGAGGAGGAGCTTGCCATGAGTCGTGGATCTGTGTCAGGAAGGGGACCGGAAAGTGGACAGAGGTGGCAGGGCTGCATGGGAGAGAGGCGTTTGTAAGAGCAGAGGGTCATGATAGGGGCAATAAACACTGAGTGCAGTGAGCCTTTGGAATAATAAATTGCCAGTGGACGCCAGTCTCTGTGAATGGGAACATCATGCATGTAATCGCCCAAGCTAGAAACTTAGTGACACCTTCTTCGTTACACCTTCTTCATTTCTCGTTTCTCTTTGTATTCCAAGCCATGACCAAATCTTGTTCATGGACTGTGTCCCTCCAGCTGCATGCTTTACCAACAGCCAGGCCTTTGTCCCTCCTGGCTAACACGGCCTGGCCTGGGCTGGCCTGGCAATCAAAGTGGTGCCCAGCTGGATGCTCCTAGCTGCTTCTTCACTGGACTTTTGGGTGACAGATTCTGCTTTCTTTCGTCTCCTAGCATGCACTGGCAGTGTTATCCTTAAAGAAATTGTAATAATCTTACTTCTCTGTTTAAGGAAAGTCTATTTTTGTTTTTTATTGAAAACAAGATAAAACAGAAACTCAGGGTAGTTAACAAAGCTCTCCTCAGTGGGTTCTGAATTTCTTCTCTAAAATTCTCCATGGCAAATAAAAGACACACCAATTCTTTGTCACTGCTCCCAAGGGGGATGAAGACCTGTGTGAATTTCCTTTGTCCCTGGTGGGCTTTGTGACTGTTCATTTCTGATATAACACAGTGGAGGCGATACTTTGTCACTTTCTGGTACATCCTGTAATGTGCTTCCATTTCCTGTCCTTAGAATTTTTTTCAGAGAACTCAGATTATGTAAGAATTCCAGCTAGCCCAAGAAGATAGGCACAGCAGCTCTGTTGATATTTCCTTTCCATTTGTGTCTAGGCTTTTAAATCCAACGATGTCAAAATGTCAGTGACATGAGTGAAGCCGTTTTTAGTGTACAGAGAAGACCACCCACCTGCTGACTAAGAACCTCCAGGTGAGTCTGCTCAAATGCCTGAGCCATAAAATCATCAGATGTAGTAAATGATATTTGTTTCAAGCTTCTAAATTTTGGAGTAACTTGTTATGCAGCAATAGATAACTGGAACCACCTGCCATCAGTCTTTTCTAGCAGCCCACACCAGTTTCAGGGGATTGTCCTCAGTTCCCGGAACATAGGAACCCTTGTGCTTTCTCTGTCCTTTCTCACCCAGCAAACTCCTTCTCCTCCTTCAGGTATGCCTCAGGTGTTAGGCCTACCTTCCATCATCACTGAACAAATAAATGAGTGGAAGAAATGCTTCCTGATCCTTCCTATATTGCCATGGGTTTTGAGCAAGAACTTGCTTTAAAGCAGTGCAACACTGAGATTATTTAAGGATTCATCTTCTTTAGTAGTCTGATAATCCCCAGAGGGCGGCGCTGTCATGGCTGGCATATCCAGTGGGGAGCAGAATCTGGTTCATGGTGGGCATTATATTTTCCTTCACACCTTGTGTGTCCTAAAATAGAATCAAGCACCAAGGGTGTCTGGGAACTGAACTTGTCCTAGGTTGCCTGGCACAAGATGCTTGTGAGATTATTTAAATTTAGTCACTCCATAAGAAGAAAGCATCTGAAATCTTACAGCTCATATATAAAATACACTGGGTAGAGCTGTCCTTAAATTTCACCACAATCCTAAAATTTTCATAACCTTTTGAATATCGAATTGTGAAGTTAAAAGGAACTGTTGTAAACTATCAATAAAAACAAATATCTGCTTTTACATTTGATTTTTTTTTTGGTATTGAGGATCGAACTCATGACCTTGAGCTTTGAGGCAGGCATGGTGCCGCTGAGCTACATCCCTGGCCCTTTACATTTGCTTTTGTATAATAATTTGCACTGCCTTAAATGAGCGCCCCAATTTGTATGAACTTCAGGCCCACAAAGCCTGACTCGTGCTGAGGGAGAGCTGTTGCTTTTCGTGTGCAAGGTGTTGTAGGGGTCAGGAAGCGGCTGCGTAGGAGGTGCGTGGTGAATGGTGAGAAAGAAGGCTGTGGAGGTTCGGGCACGCACTGCAGGTCTCAGGAAGTGGACAGGAGATGGTGCTTCACCTGAGGGGAACTCACCTAACAGCCAGACATTCAAAGTACAGGGTTTCATGGCACCTAGAGCGCCGTTGTGCTCCCCCCACCGCTATCTAGTTCCCACATGTTTTTATCCCCCACAGGAGACTCCTGCCCAGTGAACACTCACTCTCTGTTCCTACTGCCCTCGCCCTTGGCAGCCATCCATCTGCATTGCAGATCTGCCTGTAATGGACATTTCGCAGGCCTGGAACCCTACAGTACATGAGCCCTTTCAGCGTGATGCTTTTGAGGTTCATACACATTGTGGCATGATTGGGACTTCAGTCCTTTTAAATGATACACTGGACGTACATGCGTGCACACACGTGTGTATGTGTGCGTGGGTGTGTGAATTTCAGTAGAGCTCAGGTGCGAACCGCTTTCCAGTTCAGCTTAGTTGGAAACATTAATCGAGTGTCTGTCACATGGCATGCACCACACCAGGCACTGTTCTGTTAATAACGATTGCGGTTACTGCACAGGAGGAAGGACTCTGAGACTCTCACATACACTGAGGATCCTGTGCCAGATTTCACAGACTGCAACCCTGTGAGCTCAGCCTCACAACCCACTCCAGATCTGAGTGTGATTTTGCCCTGGAAACTTTTGTCGTCCCTTCACAGTACCATGGGAGATGCAGAGATGGGTGTTGGTGAGGACCAGTGAGATTCACATCAGGATAGCTACTCAGGCTTACACTGACACGGCAGGAAGACAATGGAAAGGAGAATTGCACGGTAGCTCTGGGGTCCTCTTGGACATCTCGTTGGGCTGTCTCTCCATTGGAGAGCTGGAGAGCTCAGCTGGGTGACACACAACAGGACATCGGCCTGTTGTATGTTAGTCTTTATGATCTTGAAAGTGAGCTTAGGATTCATTAAAACAGTGAATGGATTCATTGATGTGCTGTGCGTTAAGCAATGACAGCTGTCTATTGATGGATTTGCTCTTGAACTTTCCTTTCATTTTCCTTTCCTTGAATATCACCAGGGGGAACCTTCAAAGGCTGGTGGGCCAAAGGCACTCAGTGTTCAGTGAGAACCATGACCTTCCAGTTCATCCTGCATCCCCCTCTGTCAACCGGGTCTGCCATCTCCATAGAAGTAACCAATCCGCTGAACTGTGGGCTCTGTTCTTGGAGCTCTTGCCGTCTGTGCCTCCCACCACCCCTGCCTTCTTCAGGTAAGCCTCACAGCTACTCCAAGGGGAAGGCAATATTAGCATTTCTATTCAAGAGAGGGAAGCAGACTCAGGAGACAGAGTGTTTCTGAGAGCTCACAATCAGTGGGTGTCAGACTGGAATTCAAGCCCAAGGTGGTTTCCCTGAAAGATATCTGAGCTAGAAAGCAGAGTCTGCCCCTGCTGCCTGGAACTGCCAAGGGTTAAAAGAAATATTCTTTCGATTTTAGAACTTCTCAGACCCAAAGTTGTGCTTGCATTCTATATGTGAAGGGAGTTTTAGTTCTTCCTTTTAAATTTTGGAGGTGTTTCTCCATCCAAGAAGCAATAAAGTTTGGGTTTAAATGTCGATTAATTCGTTGAGACAAGGAACTGTAACCTACAGCTGGAGAGTGGGGACGCTTGCCAGGAGAGGCATTCATCTTGGAAGTAATTGCATATTTGACTTGGCTTTGGCTTTCTGGAGTGAGATCTTTGGAAGACGACTTTTTAATTTTACATCACTTTCAGGCTAGTGCTGTAGACTAGGCCTTTGCATGTGCCATAGCGGGGGCATTTATCTCAATAGCAAATGGAGAGCTGATGAACCATAAATTCTCCCTCTCAGCACCCTGTGCTGGCTTTTCCTTTCTTGGAGCACCAGACGGGGCTTCCCCTCCCATGACCAGCCACTCAGAATGCATGCTCAGCCGTCAAGGGCCAGGAGGGGCTCTGGAAGCTCTGTGAGCCAGAATCTGGTCGCATGAGTGTGGCCCAGTGGGAAATGACAGTCTTTGGTGTCCCTGCATGCCCTTTTGTCATGAAGTGGAGGAATTCTGTGAAGGGAATTCTGCTGAGTCCCTCACTCTCCCAGGGCAGTGCCGTGTGCTGGACCTATGAAGCCCGAGGGGCATTCGGGTCCTTCTCAGGTGTGCACACTCTGGACCTGTCTCTTCCCAACAGCATGGGCCATGCTGTGCATACTTGATGACTGTCAAACCCACCTCCTCACGAGCTCCTGCAGTGCATATTCCCAGTCTGCTTTTGGATGTTCTGCATCCTAACACATACTCTCCCATTTGCTCTTCCATTATACCAGAATACACTCTGCCCGAACATTCTTCATTCAAATGAAAATCAATCAAGTTAAAACCAAGTATGCCAAAAAAGTCTCTAATTTGGATCCCGCTTAGGCCTTTGATTTTGATTTAGTGCAGCTCACACCTCATACTTGGGACAGTTTGAGTTGAAGACCATGCAAGTAATTTTCTCAAGTGTCTTACCTCAGGACCTTTGGACACACTGTTCCCCTGCCTAGAACTATTTCTCTATGCTCCTTTGCTTTGGCCAGTTACCACTGCTTAGGCTCGGGGTTTCCTCCATTGGCAGAACTGGTTTTGTACCCCAAGACTAGACTGGGGGTAGCACCATGAATCATTCTTGCCCACCAACACTTTCTGTTTTCTTGTTAGGCCTCTTTCACTAGATCGTGAGCTTTTGAAGAGTTCAGAATGCATGCCTTGCACCTAGAAGAGCTGCTCACTAGATATTTTCGAATGAACAAACAATGATGTAAAGTGATCACTATGTTTGTTTCTGTCACAGAGCTGCACTTCAATAAGATGGACTCTGAGATGATTCTGGGGTAGTAAAGGGCATTCCATTTTCTCCAGTGTGCATTCAGCTCCTTTCTCTGTGTCTAACTTCTCTGGAGAGACGATGCCTTCAGAGATGATGAAAAGACCAGTGCAGGACCCAGCGGTTCCAGAATGCACTGAGCTTCAAAAGGTCTGGCTTGATGAAACCGACCTCCCCAAGAACATTACTGTGGAGTCTGTGGTGGAGGCTGATCGCACAGTGAACAGCTTTTTGCGGCTGTGTACAATGCACACAGATGTTTCTGTTGTTTTTGCTTCCAGCCAGTGCTGCACTGGACACCAGGACTCTTGAGATGGAGCCTATGGGAGAACCAAATGTCTCTGCTGTTTTAGGTGTCAGCGCTGCTGTGAGACTCAGTTTCTTGGTGGTCTTTTCTGCTTTTCAAGTCTCATAACAGTATGTTTACTCGGAAAACCTGGACCAAGAGAAAACTCAAATTGCAAATGGGTTGGGGATTGAATACTTTATCTCCCCAGCCCAAGGCACGGGGAGGTTTGCATGATTGAGTGAGCCACTCTGTAGCACCTGTTGTCATAAAAGATGACAAGTCCAACCAGGGATGACAGGTTCAGTATGAATGTAGGGCTAGCATCACATTCCCAAAACAGTCAACATTATTCGATGTGGTTCTCTTCAGTTAGAGAGAAAACAAAAGACTCTATGTGTATTCACACCTGCCCGTATTAGGCACCAGAGCTACAGAGCGAGGCTAGATCATAAGGTTGGACTGGGTTTGGGATTAACAAAAACAAAGCAAAACCAGAGCACCAGACTTGGCTGGGTTTCTCTTACATCATGGTGCACCAGGCAGCAGACTGGTGGCTCAGAAGACGTCCTGAGGTCCGGAGTGTGTGGTGGTGTGAGAGGCTATGGCTGGCAGAGTGGGAGACCCAGTCGGGCCCCAGGATGCTGGACCTACTGCACTGCCTTCATCCTTTAAAGATGAGGAGGAGCCTGGGAAAATCCAGCCAGTGTCTCTGGACCCACTGCTCCAGATTTATAATCTGCTGTTCCTTCACAGTTGCATGGCTAGCAGGGTCTGCCTCTGTTTCTTGCTCTTGCTCTGCAGTCAGGCTTCTTTGAGTGTTCAGTACAGCAGGTCTGGCCTCAGATTCACTGCAAACACAGTCCTCAAATGTATGGGGGTGAGGGCAGGAGGGAGGGCCCATCACACAATGCACCAGACTACTCAGCATAAGGATCACGCCATTATAAAGCTGCCACGTTTAGCTTTCCCTTTTTAAGTAACTGGTGACAGAACATTTCCACACAATAAAGGCTTAAAAAGCCATAGAAAGTGTACTGGGCCAGATGGGTGAAGCTCAGGTAGCAGAGGTCACTGGGTGTGCAAAGTGTTATATTCCCCACATGACGAAGAAAGTGACCGAAGACCAGCCTGGGAAAGAGAGGATGCTGGGGAAGCTCATTTTGACTGCTGGTCTTTTAGGGCTCTGTGGTGCAGTGGCTAAGTGCAGGCTTCTAGGGGCTAGATGGAATCTGGCTTCATCACTCATTGGCTTTACATCCTTGGAAAATTTACTTAGCTCTGTGGGCCTCAGTCTCCTCATCTTTGAGGTAGTGTAGTAATAGCAGTACTTGCTTTTAAAGGGTCACGATGAGGTGATGTCAGAGCACTAGTCTTAAAGCCTGGTGTGGAGCAAATGGTCCCTGAGTACTGGACATAACTGCTGCTGTGTTATGGCACTACATACGGGGAGAGTCTTGCGGCCAGGGCAGGAGCACAGCACAGAGGTCTGACCTTCGGCACCCGTGCCTCTTCAAAGAGAGATCAGATGCCGGAAGGGAGAAAGGGTGCCTAAAACTTAGAAGAGTAAACTGAAGCAGCTCGCCGAAGAATCCACAGTTACTGTGATGGCTGAAGGACAGGCCTGATGACCATGGTCTTTTCAGAGGGACTTCATCATTCACTCAAAAAATCATCTTTTCCAAGACTTGAGGCATCTTAAAATAAAGGGCATTTGTACTAATAGGCTTATAAAATTGGAATCTGACATTAAGATAAAAGAAAATAGGAAGGACATAAGCTACAGGGCGAAATAGCTGTGATTGAGCACCAAGGTTATATCAGCAGAGTCTGAAGACAATGGAAGGCCTTACTTACTTTCAGTTGAGCTTAATGGATTGCAGGTGTGGCTGAGACGCAAAGAAGGTGGTTAGCAGAGAAGACTATGGTTTCTGTTTGGAAAGTGGTCGCAGGAGAGGTACAGGCCGTATTAGCAGACGGCGTGATGCTAGTGTGAGAGTGGCTTTAAATGTAATGCTCTTAGATAAGCTTTTGTAATTTTTAACAGCAGCAGTGAGGCCCCTTGCTCTGTCCTCTCCCCAGCCGTCCACATACTTCTCACTAAGGCCTAGGGGGAACTGGTTAGTTTGTCTGTCTGTCCATCTGTCTGTCTCTGGGTCCATCTAATCTGGTCTAATCTGATCTGATCTAATCTACAAGTTTTGGGTAAAACAAAGAAATACGTGGAAAGAATAGGCAGCCTACATGGCAAAACCAGCGTATGGCTCCTCTTTAGGCTTTCGGGAGGCAGGTGTTGTGGAGTCAGGATGAGCTCAGCTTAGAGTGAGCTGCTTTGCATTGAGGGGCAACTCTCCCGGTCTTTTCTTAGCTCTCTCTCATAATAAAGATGATTGACGCAAGTGTGATGACTGATGAGGTAAGTTTGTGCAGCAGTGAACACTTGCATGATGAGCCAATCCCCTTCAAGTTCTTCCCTGCAAACCCTGGCCAAGCACCCTGCCTAAGCACTGCTTGGGAACATCTGAAACTTACCTGCAGAGCCACCTTCCATCCTGGGTTGGATCTGATGGTTTCCTGGGCATCAGTGACTTTGTTTTCAGTCTGTTTCACTGTGAGGATGAACTAAAATCATGAGGTGACAATTTAGGTGAGACTGTGGCATGACATGAACATCCATCTTTACTTCCTAGGAGTTATAAGTGGACAAATGACATGGTCCAGTTTTATGCTGTTCAAAATTGGTGAGGAGAACGAAGTTATTGATGGACTACATCAATCAGCCGGTAGCAGACATGTTCTTGAGAGAAGTTTCCTGGAATGTCTCCCGTCCTCTGGATTTCTCCCTTTATCCTGCGATCCTTAGTCATGAGGTCATTCAGTGGACATTTTGGGGTGGCACTGAAGGAGCTGCATCATCCAGCCCATATCCTGTGGCCATGCTGGTTATTTTGTTTTTGTTCATTAAGTTTATTGGTACATTTTAGGTATGCTGTACAATGACATTCATCATTGGGATCTTGTACCTGTACATGATGTATCTTGATTCTTATTTTTCCCCTATTCCCCTGCCCTCCCTTCACCCCCTCCACCCTTCCCTGTTTGCAAAGACTTTGTTTCCATTTTTTCCATTTCTTATCATTTTTCCTTTCCCTTCTTTCCTTTCCCCTCCCCCTCCCATTTCCCCTGCTCATTTAGACCTTTACTTCCTATTACACAATATCAATTATACATTTTTAAAATTACAATATCAAGATCTAGAAGACATGGGCCGGGGATTTAGCTCAGTGGTTTCGCCGCCTGTTG
>NW_004624735.1:32194466-32214075 GCF_000247695.1 Heterocephalus glaber
CTCTTTCCCCACAGCCCCGCCAGCATTTGGTATTGGTTGATTTCATGATAGCAGTCATTCTTTCTGGAGTGGGGTGGAATCTCAGCACTGTTTTCATTTGCATCTCTTGAATAACCAGTGATGTTGAACATGTCTTCATATGTTTATTTGCTGCTCTTACTTCAGATTGCTATATATGAACATTTTCCTAGAATTCAACTGGGTGCTTGTCTTTGTTCCTCTTTTCTCTGATGGAACTCTACCACAAGAAGTCCAGATACCTTTTAGGACTAGGTTTTTCCTGGAAGGTTTAGTTGAATTTGATTAAAACCCTGTTTTGATGGCTGCTAGCTTCTCTGAAGCCTTCTCTATAATTTCTGTGACTTTCTAGGTCTTTTTAAGAAATGGATCTTAGTTTCTTCCCCCTGACTTTAGAGTTCTACTTCTCTCCACACTGAACTTCTTCCTTTCATGTTGCTCTAAACTGGATGGAAGCTCTGGGCACCATCATTCTCCAGGAAAAGTACACTCATATGAAGAAGTCTCCACTTGGTTTTGAGAGGGATGATAAATTCTGTCCTGTTTGGATCAAGCTGTGTGTGGATTGTGTGTGTGTGTTAGAGGAGATGGCCACTACCTGCAGCATAGCCTTGACCACACGGATCATTTGGCTCCTTTCTGCCTGTCCATAGCGTTCCTCTCCTTCACCCCTCATTTCCTTTTCTACTCTGTAGCCTTCTGGGGGATACAAGTTAGGTAATATTAATCCAGCAGCAACAATCTTCAAATTAATAATGGCTCAAGCAGGATAGAAAGTATTTTGTTTTTTTGCCAATTTAAAGTCCAAGATGATGTTCCTATAAGCAGTTGTGTGCTCCTCCTGTTCAGTTGTGATTCATCCTTTCAAGCTTCTTTGCCTTCTAGGTTAGGCATTCTGAACATATGCCTTCCAAAGTCACCTCTTTATCTGTTGCTGGTGGAGGGGAAGTGACTCTGAAGATGTCATACATCAGTCTGCTCACTTCTGTTGGATGGAACCCAGAGACATAGCCACCCATGGGAGCTGGGAAATGCAGTCTGGTTGGCTTCCCTGGAATGAGAGTGCATAGGCAGAATCCCAGATGGCCCAGTGATCCTTGTTTGGGAGTGAGTATTTGTGCCCTTGTGTAGTCCTTCCCCTTGAGTGTTGGTGGCCCTGCTGATTTACTTCTAAGAAGAGAATATAAACAAGGTTATGGATGTCACTTCCATGATTAGCTCATAAAGGACCGGGACTCCTGCTTTGCTAGCAGATTCCCACTCTCGCTTGTTGCTGAAGTAGGGTGCCATATTGGAGAGGTGTGCATGACAAAGAAACTGGGAGTAGCCTCTGCAAACAGGCAGCAAGGAAATGATACCCTCAGTCCAAGAGCCTAGGAGGAACTGAGTCCTGCTAATTACTGAATGAGCACGGGAGTGGACTCTTCCCACCTGCCTTTCAAGATGACTGCATCCAATGACAGCCTCACTGCAGCCTCATTAGGAGCCTGAGTCATTTTACCTGCATAAGAGTTCCTGGATTCCTGGTCCACAGGGACTGTGGGCTGGTGAGTGTGTACTGTTTTAAGCTGCCATGTTTTGGGGTAAATTGGCATGCAGCAACAGAAAACCAATATAGAGAGAGACCAGAATGTGAAGACCTTTCCAGTCCTTTCTTCTAGGAAGCAGAACTTTGGGCTGCTGGTAAATGCATGCACACTCTGGCCTGGGTGCTTGGGATGTGACATGACAACCTGACAACTGTATGTGCTTCTTATTATTGCTGTGACACCTTTCCACAAATGTAAGAATTCAAAACAACACTTATTCTCTTACAACTCTGGAGACCAGAACCCAAAATAAGTCTACGGAGCCAAAGTCAAGGTGTTGATGGCTGGGTTCCTTGTAGAGACTCTGAGGCAGAATCCACTTTCTTGCTCTTTGGAACTTCTAGAGGTCAGCCACATATTCAAAGTCAACAGTGTTCAAATCTCTGACTCTCCTTCTTCTATGATTACAGTGGGCCCACCCGGATAATGCAGGGTCATCTGCCTATCGCAGGTCCTTACCTTAGCAACATCTGCAAATTCCTCTTGCAAGGTACTCAGGTTCTGGGGATTAGGATCGCTCTTCCCCGCCCCCCCCATCTCCTATGACAAAGTAGAATTAGCTGCTCCTTCCTGATTTCCTCTTACTTAATAAGAAAAGACACTGATGGCCTAAGAGGCATCACCTTTGGGAGACACCATGTAAAAGTGAGGAAACTTGGCTTTTGTATCTGGGTCCATTAGGTCTACACTCTTTGCTGCCCTTGGCTACAACTTTGTTCTGCCCTGTTCCCAGGTTAATGTATGTCTCCTTTTGGGGAGCTCCATTTTTAGGGGTGTTAAGAAGATGAAATTTTCTGGTACTTGCAGCAAGATAGATGCAGCAGCTAGGTTTCAGAGGATCCAACAACTTGCCCGAGGTTGGGGGTGCACAAGCTGAACCTGCATCATTCTCATTGGGTCTACAACTCTTTTTCTTCTATTGACTTGAGAATTAAACGAAAGATGTAAGAAATGGTACTGAATCAGGGATACCAGATATTAAAAAACAGGAAGGAAGAAACAGGAAGACATTTAAACTGGCGAGGTAAAAACTGTAGACAATTTCAGACAATAATTTCCCACTTATAAAGCAAACATTTTTTGTGAAACTAAGAGGCAGGAAAGAAACTAATCACCATTAAGCATATTTACAATTTCTGAAGAAAGACATAAAGCCTTATACAAGTGTGTTTTTTTTCAGGTTTCAATTTCTCTTTACTTCTATTTTTATTTTATTTTTCTACATAAAAAATATCTTACTTGGAAAGTTAGAAGGAGAGTAGCAAAGGACTCCAGCTCGATAGCCAGAGGGGCACAGTCCGATCCAGGGGTTTGGACCAGCCCCCGAGTTCCTCTTTTGATGAACATAAACGTGTTATACTCCACAACAATTTGGATATATTCCCTACAGCTACTTGAGGATCACACAACTTTTGTACCTTTCTAAAAGTTAAGAAGATAGTCACATTTCATGGCCTGTACTCTGTATAGAAATATACTGTATGTAAATATACTTCTCCTAACCATAAAACTCCATTATAATGTTTGGGTTTTTTTCAAGTCGCTCATCAGAGAATCCCTGCTCTCCCAGGGCTAGGGAGTGTGTTGCTGCCTAACTGGACCATGCAGTGTGGAGATTCTGGGCTCAGCTCAAGGGTAAGCATTTGCTGTTAGGAGAATGCAGTTCAGTGCTTCCGGAGTGAAAACAATGATAGATGACACAGCACACAGAGCTGTCATGGCTGCGCCTGTGTAGCAGTGTCTCAGTGAATTACATGCGGATGAACGGGAAACATCTGGAGGAGTGTCCCTTGCAGCCACTCTGGTCTCGGGGGTGGGGGACGTGCTCAGCCCCTGCACCATGTCTCCTGAACAGCAGGTGAGAACGTATTTGGATCCAGCCCTCGGAGCCCCTGGGAGATGGGCCTCCGGTGGCCCTGAAGCACATACTGGCAAGGCCCTGGTGGCAGCTCTCCTGGGGCTGTCTTTATCGGGGAGGGAGAAAGTGAAATGAGATCAGAATTGGGCAGCAGTGGGTTTCTCAAGGCATGAGAGTCCTGAGTGCTGAGCTAAAGTCAGATTTTATTTCTTCCTTTGGTACGGAACTGTACGTACTCATGTGACTCTTCTGGGAGGCAGCTTTCTAATGAACCAGTGGGATGGAAGGAACTTCTCAGAATCAAGGGACTTTAAAGGACAATCTGTGAGTGTGGCTTCTTAGCCACAGGATGGTTAACCAGTTGATCCTGCCATAGGTCGGTAACCTGCAGGCCAGGCCCTCGAGGACATCTTATTGCCTTTAGTGACAGAGAAAGGGGCCGAGACTCTTCTTTAAGAGAGTAAATATTAAAGTGATGGTTCTCTCTCTTGGTCACCTCGCAACCAGCTACTCAAGGCAGGTGCTGTGACCTGGAGCCAGCAGTTAGAGAAACTGCAGCCCAGAGGGTAGAAATGACCGATTTATGATGTCCAGCTGATCAATGCAGAGCTAAGCCCCAGAACAATTTTTTGAGCCCCTATTCCCAAACAGTCACCAGGTGGCCTGGCTTCGTGCTCCTGATGCTGTAAGCAAGCAGGAAGTGTTCCTCTTTTCATCCCTTTCTCACTGGAGCCCAGGGAGTAGGGCTTCCTCCTCCTTAGCCACACCGGTCATCTTGTCTTCCCTCTCTTTCCTGCTTGGTGAGTCACAGAATACAGCGGTCTTCATGAATAGGCTAGTGTTTGCAACTTGCTTTATTCCTGCAGGATGGATTTTGGGGAGGAAATTCCCCCCAAGCAGGTGAGCCATAGTGCCAGGTATTTAGATCCCTTTCAGAGTCAGTAGCATCGTCTGCTGTTTCTGCTCAGTTCCTGCCCGTTTTCTCTCCAGCTGGCCACATCCACCTTTGTAGACCTAGAGAGGGTGCTTTCCATGGGGGTGAGGATGGGATTCTTCAGTCTCAGGTGGAAACAACAGTGTGAAACCTCAGAGTTGGTCTCTTGCTTCTCTGAGCCTTGGGCTCAGAGCCTGTGCTGCTGCCTCAGGGCACCTGGCTGACCCTAGGCTCTGTGGTCCATGCTTCCACTTGAAATCTTTATTCTGATTTGTTTCCTATGACTGTGCTTCTCTAGGACCTGCTGATGAACCCGTCCTCTCTTTTTGCAGGTAGTACTCATGCCCTTGGCTTTTACTTCGATCTAGTCACCTCTGCAAGTAGGTGGGCTTGAGTTTCTCAGTTTCCTTATCTATAAATGGGCACAGCATCTAATATGGTTGAGAGGGAAATGAGCCAACATTGAAAGTATTTATCTTTAGGTAATCATTTGAATGATAAATAGATTTCCCTCTCATTTTACTATTAAAATGAAGTTAAGAAGTTGAGTGGCTGGTATAAGGTAAGGCAGAGAAGGGTTCTCAACTTGGGAGGAACCCCTTCCCTCAGTGACATTTGGCAATGTCAGGAGACAGTTTTGGTTGTCACAACTGGTGGGAAGGTGCTGTTGGCTTCTAGCGGGTAGAGACCAGGGTTGCTGTTAAGCACCCTACAATGCACAGAACAGCCCCCCACAAAAAAGGGCCATCTGTCTCCAAAGGTCAGTAGTGGTGAGGTTGAGAATCCCCACCATAGAGAGCAAACTGTACCCTCAAAGACATAAATAGGAGTAAAGCTTTGACCTTTGTAATATTAATATAGCAGTAATAAACCAATAATATCAATATTGATATTTCTGTACTAGCAAAACTTTTAAGGATTTCTTAGGAAAGTTCACTTAATGGTTGAATCATCACAACAAGCCTTTTACATAGCTACTTTTATCATCTGTATTTTACATACAGTGAGAATAAGGTTCAGGGAGGTCAGTGCCTGTCCCAATCCACAGACACTAGTGAATGTCCTGCTGTCCAAGGAGACCCTGGTATTCCTCTCAGCCAGCTGTCCTTCTGTTTTACTGCCTCTCCGTCCTTGCCATGGGTGGAGAAGTCTGTACAAGCCGCTCAGCGGGAGCCTGTCCGGACTTCCGGAGCCCACTGGACGTCGCAGCTGCCCAGTGACTTGGGGACCTGGGGTAACCAAACCCTCCCTTGCCTCTCTGTGGCAGATCTGGCGTCCGCATTGGATTCCCCCGCCAACGGCTGCGGGGGGGCTCTCCGGGTGGAGCCCAGGCCGAGGCGCCCAGGTTGGTACTGAGCCCTTTCAAGGCAGGGCCGGGTGGAGAGCGCAAAAGCGGCAGCAAAAGCAGGCCGGGGTCTCATTGTCCGGTGGGGACGCGTGGGGCGAGGAGAGGACCAGGCCACTGGGCCTCATCAGTCGCTGCGAGAAGGGAGCCTGGTGTTTTCCTTCTCAGTTGTTGACTCCTCAAGCCTGGAATGGGGGTCTCCCGCCCGGTCTGTGAGCGGATGGACCACCGGGCCGGGCTTCCCCGCAGGGCTGGGCACGGGCCTTTGGTTACCAGGCGCGGAGTGCGTTTCCGGGCGTGCGGTTCGGAGCAGGTCCCCTGGGCGGCCAGACTGCGCCGCCACCGTGAGCGTCTCCCCCAGTGCGCACTCCTCGGTCGGGACCTGTGCGACGAAACCCGGGATCCAGCCCGGTCAGGCGGCCTCAGAGCGGGCGGCCCCTCGGGACCCGGAGCCCGGCTTCCGGGTGTCAGGCGCAGAGGCCCGCCCGGAAGTGGGGCGCGGAAGTCGTGCCTCCTCTCATTCATGCTCAGCTCCCTCCCAACACTTCCGCTCGGCGGGGTGAAGGAGCCCCCGCCTGCTTCTGTATGGACGCCGGCACGGCACGGAGGCGCTGAGGCAGCAGAGGGCAGCAGGGCGCGGTCCACGGCGCTCGCTCGGGCCGGCTTGGCCCGGTCCTTCGCTTGAGCCTCTGGGTGCCTTCCTTCTGACACAGTGCGGGAGGTGGAGGCTTGGCCCCCGCCTGCCTCAGTTTCCCGATCCGTAAAAAGGAGACGGCGGAGGCCGCCTCTGCCGAGCGGATGGCAGCCCTTGCGGAGGTCTGCGCCCGGCGCACTGCAGCTGTGAGGGCCAAGCGGGGGCGCCGCTGCTGAGGGAAGCGCACGCCGGGCACTGGGAGCTGCCGCCTCCCACCGCGGCATCCGCTGCAGACGGTGGTGGGCAGGCTGAACTTCCCCCCTTTGATTTCATTTTCCCTGTTGCCCTGTTGCCATCCAAAGGCGAGGTCGGAATCCTGCGATCGGAGGCCCTGGGGTGGCAGACACGGTGCAGGGCCTCGGGCCCGACCCTGGGCCCCGAAGGCCGGGTCACCCCCAAGACCGTGGCTCTGTCTGCGGCCTCTGGGCGCCGCCTCCACCTTCACGTCAGGCCTGGAGGGCGAGGACTCAGCCTTTCTCGTGGCCTGGTCCACCTTCCCGGCAGGAAGAGGGCCTGTTGAAGAAGCACTTGGGGGCCATGACTGATGGCGTCCGCCCTGCAGGCTCCGCTCCGGGCAGGTGGGGTGGGAGAAGCCAGAGGAGGCTCTGGAAGAAGGAAGTGGTGGCGGCTGGTTTCTGCCCATTGTTCATGAAAATGGGGGGAGAAACGGATGCCAGAAATCATCAGTGCCGGAAATCATCAGTCCCACACAGTGTGCTTAAAGCATGATCTAACATCACTGCAGGAAGCAATTACATTTCCGTGATTCCCCTCTCTGGTTCAAACCCTTACTACTGGTAGTGGTAGTAGTAGTGGTAGACTATCGGTTGTCATGCTGCCTCATGTAAATTTTATAAACTGCAAGCCGAAGGCCTGCTGAATTTTGTCAATGGTGAAATTTTACATTTTGACACATGACATGCAGTGTGAGTGAGGTCCCAACTCTGAATCAGGCCATCAGGGTCTGGCTGTGTGCCTTAGAAATCTACAGACCTTGGCAGGCGACGTAAGTTCTCCAGGCCTGTTTCCAAGGCTGTGAAATAGAGCTACCAAATAGAAACCACTTGACAGAGTTGGTGTGAAAATTGCATAACCTAACATATATAGACCCGGGGCTCTCAGCCTCTCGGCATTTACCAATGACAGGAGACTGGGAGGAAGTTTCTCTGGGCCCAGGGATGGAGACCAGGGATGCTGCTAAGACTCCTACTGTGCCCAGGACTGGCGCTCATGACAAAGCCACTGGCTACGAGGGCAGGCGAGTCCAGGGTGAGAAACCACCGTGGGCTGGGAGAGCAGTGCGTGGCAGCTGCAGAGCGGAGCTGCTGCCATTCCCTCCACTGCCAAGGCTGTGCTGCCCACATAAGGCCAGGCTGGGTGATAGCCGAGCCCTCTACCTCGCTCTCCTGCATCTCCCTTCTGCAGCTCTAGCCCAATGGGTCCACTCTCTGTCCCCAGACCGTGTCGTGTCCTCTTCTTAATCGGGGCTCAGTCCTGCCAGCGCCTCCCGTCTCCTCAGGCACAGCGGTTGGTTGGACGCGGCCTTCCAGACCCACCTGTGAAAGCCCTGCTCTGTCTCACGCCCCTGCGGCCATCGTCTTGCTGCTGCTCTGATAGGAAACCAGTGGTGCTCGCCTTACAGAGAGCAAATGTTTCTCGGCTCATGCTCCTTGGCGTGGTGGCTTGGAGCCTGTGGTGACACAGGCTGTGATGGCAGGAGTTCATGGAGGGAGAAACCGTCTCCTGTGTGGGTGGGAAGCACAAGGACAGAAGCGGGCCAGGTCCCAGTAGCTCACCCTGGGAGCCCTGCCTCCCCCCGGTCCCTCTCAGTGTTCCAAAGGCTGCTAGGCCTTGGGGAGGCGCTCAGACCCACACCCAAATGCAGTGACACCCTGTGACAGCCCGCACTTCTGCCCATGGCTCTGCTCCTCCTGGGGTCCAGCAATCCCGAAGGAGAGGCTCAGGCTGGAGCCTGTGCCAGCCCCAGCACAGCCTGTCCTGAGGTCAATCCCTCTCCCACCCAAGGCTGGTGGTGTACAGTGGGGCTCGGGCTCACAAATGCCCGACTGGGTGCTGGGCATGCACTTTGCAGCCAGCACACTGGGAAGCAAGGACTCCAACCTCTGGACCAGGCCCCTTCCCAATGGGTGTGATAAGCTGTTTCAGGGTGTGATGGAACCCTTGCTCCCTGTGGAGCTGTGAGGTCTCTCTGCCCTCCTTACTGACTGTATTACAGCTGTCCAGCGGGTTCTGACCCAGCACGGCTCTCTGGTGCACTGTCCGCACCCGCCCAGGTGCGGCCCAGCCCGGTGCAGTCACTCGAGCACTGGAGCCTGGGTGTGGGCCAGAGAGGCCATGGGTGGGAACCCAGTGGGCCTGTGGTCCCTGCGCCTCCTGCTGCCCGGCACAGGCTCACTCTGCCCGGAGATTCCTCTGGGCTGTTTCCACATGGCTGGGGGTTGGAAGAGCATCCGGGCCCAGAGCACAGCATGGCCCACACGTGTTTGGACTTATGGCCTGCACCCTCTGCTTTGCTGAGTCGAAAGCAGTTAAGTGCTTCACTTTGGGTTAAGCTGCTCACTGGACCTCAGGTTTTCAAGGCTCAGAGCTCATTCGGGCATCAAAAGGCTCATTGTGGCAATGAGCCATGGCTGGCAGAGCCTTTTATTTCTGACTGTGGCGTGGATGGCTGCATGGAGGCTCCAGGCGAGTCACTGACCCCCTGCAGGTCCAAGGGCCATAGTCAGTTAGTCCTGCTATGACCTTGTGATGCAGGTAAAATTACTTCCATCTTATAGATGAGGGAATGGAGGCCTCGTACCACGAAGCTATGAGCAGTAGACCTGAAATTCAAGTCTAGCTCACTGTAAATCCCAAACCTGGATTCACTCATCGTACTGTGCACCTTCTGCGTGTCCTGTCAGGTGTTGCTCAGAACCACGGAGCCATGTGACTTGACCACAGAGGGCCTGGCCTACATGCTGCCTGCTGACAGGAAGGGCTGAACCGTGGATGTCCAGTGCTCTTCAGGCAGGATGCAGACTATTCCATGTGCGTTTCTTTTGCAACATATATGCTCTTTCACTGATGATGACTCTTTTAGCTCCTTTGTGGTTTTCTACTCTATGAAGACTTCACACAATCCAGCCATTTTCCCAAGAGTCCTGAGAATTGAGTGCTTCCTGTAGTATACATGGTTCTTCATCTGTTGTTAATGCCATTATGAAAATGCTCTCGACAGGCTTGGGATTCACAGGCATCTTGTTCCTTTGGTGGCTATCTGGGAAAGATCAGGATGTGCAGTGCTGGCATTGTTGGAGTCCTTTGTTCCACATCAATAGTCTACTTTGATGACATTCTCCAAGGAGTTGTAGGCATGTTATTCCAAATATGACCAAGGTCACTTGATTTATAACATTTTAAAATTCATTTTTATTCATGTGTAGACAGTTTTTCTGAAGAGTACCCAGCCCTTTGGATATTAAGTTATAAGTGTTCCCACATGCATCTCTGGAGTTGAGCACACGGAGTGTGCCCAGAGCTTCTCACCTGAGCTCCAGAAGGGACCAGGTAGCGAGGCATTAATTCCCTCAACCTCCAGGGCCATGGTGTGGAGCAGCCAGCTCTGAACAGCTGCTGACTCTGTAGTTCACGGTGAGCTAAGTACCTTCTTATCTGCCTGTGTGAGTTCATTACTCGTGCAGCGAATGCTTGCTGAGTTTGTGTGTGAACGACACCATGCAAGGTGTTGAGCAAGGAGAGAAGTTCCTGGCCTTATGGAACTTAGAGTACAGTGTGAGAGACAGATGTCAAATAATTACTTTGACAAATGGGTATTTGTAAACTGAGATGATTTCTCTAAAAGAAAGGAACATGGTACTGGAAAGCAGCATGTCCCTGGGTGGTCAGGGAGGTCATCACAAGGAGATGCTTGGTGCTGATGGAGGAATTAAGAGACCAAGCTAGGTTGTTCCAGAGAGAGGGGCAAGCACAGGCAGCAACTGCACGCAACACACTGGAAGGAGGCTGTGAGTGTGCCTGCCTTCTCCCAGTGGAGTCTCCCATCTCTCAGCAGCCTCAAGGCCGGGCCTTCGGAGAGGACCCTGGATGCCCAGCTGAGGATGTGCTGACCCTGTACGTCCACTCAGGTCGCTGATGCCCCCAGACTGGGTGACAGTGTAGCCAGAAAGGTTTGGGAAGCACTCTTCTACCTGGAGGAGCCCCAGAGGAGGTTTCCTAGCAGCATGGCCGCTGCCCCAGGCCATTTCCAGAATCAGACTTCAGTTTGAAGGGCTAGGAAACAATCAAGCAGTAGTCACAAGAAAGGACATAGTTCTAAGGTGAAGGATGGGGAGCCAGGACTGGCAACACCCCAAAAGCCAGAGAGGGTGGATGCATGTGTGAGAGGATGCATTTCCCCCGGCAGGCAGGGGAGGAGATGCTAAAATCTAGGGTGAAGGTTAGCTTTGAATCGTAATCAGCTTTTCTGGCAAGAAAACAGCTGTAGCAATCCATCTCTTCTTTGTTCTTCTTGGCTTGCGTCCCCCAAGTTTATCGATAGCTGTTTCTGCTGAGTGCTCGAGCGCCTCGTGGAGCCCGCCAGCCCCGCCAACAGCCCCTTCCTGGTGAGGTGAAGCTGATTGTCTTGCCAGATGATGCCTCGATGTGCTCCTCCCTTCTCACTTACATCCCCAGGTGTCAGTGACGTTCGAATCCACATCTCTCATCCTCTCTCTCCCATCTGAAAGGCTGGCTTTGGAATATTAGTTAAGCTGCATGCCCCGTTCTTGCCTTCAGGGAGATTTTTACCCTCTCCCCAAACAGCACCGTGCCCAGCATCTGGAAAGCGGTTGGGGCACAGTTGTGCCAGGCGGCTCTGGTCCCCCTGTGCTCTCTTCCATCTCGTGCACGGCTCCTGGTGGTCTCCCTCACACGCACCCTGCTCACCCGCGTCTGCACTGAGTGTGAAGGCTGCGCACCAGCCCGCAGAGGCGTCTCACAGACGGAAGAGCCTCACAGACAGCGCTGCCCTGCCTTGTTTAATGGTAGCACTGCTGAGGCCTAGAGAAGTGAGGGGACTGGACCAGGTTTGCACAGCTGGGGTGGCAGAGCCCGCTGAGCATTTTCCTCCCTGGAAGCTTCCCTTTCATACCTGCCTGTGTCTTCCTGCTATCTTGATTGCTTTTACTGGAGCAGATCCAGGTGGGTTTGCTCTCCTTCCTGCTGTGCCCTTCCACATGTGAGCTCGTTTCGAGGCCCATCCGGATCTTTCTGTTTCTTTCCCCTTCTCTTTCCTTTCCTCCGTTTTTTCCTTCTTTTCTTCTTCCTCTCCACTTTTTGGGTACAAGTTTTTATCAGGTGTGGATTTGTAAGACACTGTTCTTGTCACTGTGAGGGTGGACAGAGAACAGACTACAATCCCTGCGCTCAAGGAGCTTGAGGATGACCAAGGAAAAGCAGCCACAGTCACAGAATAACAGGAGGGCCACAGCGGCTAATGTTTATGGAATTTTGTGGGTCACGACCTGGACTAAGGGCTCCAGCTACACAAACTCATTTAGACACCACCACGATCTTATGAGGTAGAGAGTCGCATTTCCCCATTGTACAGATGAGGGACTTGAGAAAATGAGAGAGAAAGGAAGTTTCTTGAGGTCCAGGTCACCCTGTCCTGGGGTGAATGGGTGTACAGGAGAAGGGGAGGCAAAGAACAGTGGAGTCTGCATTTGTGTTATGTCCCAGTGTCACCCAGGCACACTCTCAGCTGGAGTCTCCAGTCCTAGTCTCCAAGCAGTGGGAGTCTTAGATTTTAAAAAAAAGAAAGGTATGGTGGCACAAGTCTATAATCTCAGCACTCTGGGAGGCTGAGGCAGGAGGACTGCAAGATCCAGGCCAGCCTGGGTCACTAACTGACTTAGTGAGACCCTGCCTCAATAAAAAATGAAAAATAAGGGTTAGGGATGTAGCTCAGTGTGAAAGCGCAGGATTCAATCCAGAGTAGAAAGTCTCCAGAGGGACCTTCAGGTGATTCTTTGCAGGACATGACCTGGAGATTGTGTAGAATTTCTGTTGGTTGATTTGGGAGAATCAGCCTAAGGAATCTGCCTGATTGTTGGTGAGAGGTCCCTGGGGGCCCTCCCAATGAAAGCTGCCATTCATGGGCCTCACATGGAACTCCTCCTGGGGCCTGGACTGACCTGAGCAGGTCCTGTGTCAGCTGACAGCTCACGGCCCGCTGTCGCCATCCTGATTCCACCTGTCCCCGACTCTCCCTGGCCACGTCCTGTGTGTTTGGGCCATCTGGTACAGATCCCTGAACCCTCTCTGCGAGTTTCTTCTGGCCCTGCCCAGCCAGGCCATTCTGAGAAGCTTGCTTTAGAAATGGAAGACATATGGCATCTTTTTCCAATAGAGTAAGGCTGTCTGCATATGAGCCAAAAAATGTACATCTTGAGGCTTTGTAGGATTAAATATGTTTGGCAAATACTGTAAATACAAAGGGAGGTTGGAGTAGAGGCAGCTGAGCAGACTTTTAGGCTTCTATCATGTTCCCTTCCTGCGGACTGAGTGATCATTTCAAGATGTGTCATTGTGTTCAGCTCATCTTTTTTTTTTTTTTTTTTTTTGGTACCAGGGATCGAACTTGGGTCCTTGTGCTTGCGCAGCAGGCGGTGAAACCACTGAGCTAAATCCCTGGCTGTTCAGCTCATCTTTAAGGGAACAGAGATCAACAGGCAGAATGAGAAGCAGCCATGGCAATCAAACCTCACAAATGCACTGGAAGAGTCCTTTCCCTCTCCTTCCCTTGTCTTTGCCCTGCATGTTCAGAGGCCACAGTGCCGGATCTTCCAATCTGCATGCATGTCATGTAAACAGGGTTAGCACATTTGGCATCAGCAGCCTGTTTACAGCACAGTCTTGGTCTGGCTTCTCATGCTGCTGTTCGACTGCTGCAAGGTTTCCTTCAAATGACGAAAACACGAGACGTTGTGGGGGTGGCATGGGACATGTGGGTGAGGAGATGGGTTGTGTGGTTTCCTTCGGTGGTGCTGCTTCTGGGGCAATCTCTCAGAAAGGCATGCTCTTCCAGGTCACACTGCAAGGCGTCATGTGGTGCACAGACTGTGCGTCATGTCACGCAGAATAAGGAGGATGTGGTCCATGAGCCCAGGAAGTGCATGGCCAGGGCCGACTGTCCTTGAGTGTGCAGCCTCAGTGTGCGGTCACCCGGCCTCAAAAGGCCTGGCAGCAAGGTCGGGTGAAGGGTCTGAGACTGGTGGGGTGCTGTGCAGAGGAGCCTGCAGCTGAGACAGCTGTCCTTACAGCAGCAGCGACAACAAAACAACAGCAATAACAACATGCTGTCATTCTCTGTGTCATATACTTTGCTTTGGCTCTTTCTCATAATGTTTAAACATATCCAAGTCTTTAAAAATCAGTTATCCTTTAATCTTCTGCTCCCCTCTTCTGGCTCTGCATCTTTCTTTCCCCCACGTTGTGGTTTATACACAGGTGTCCCCAGAGTCTCGTGCGCTGAGGCAGGGCTTTCGGAAGGTAACTGGAATAGGGGCACTATAGCTGACTCCCTGTGAGGAGTTGGGTCTGGTCGGAAGAGGCCGTCGCTGTGGGTGTGGCCTGGAGGGGAGCATCTCCCTCCTGGCTCCTCCCTTGATTCTCTCTGCTTCCTGTGCCCAAAGAGGTGAGCAGCTTCCACCATGCTGCCTGTCATCTAAGGTCCGAGACTTCTAAAATTTGAGCCAAAGTAAACTTTTCTCCTTTAAGTTTCAGGTGCTGGGCATTTTGTTCCAGCAACAAGGAAAGTGATCAAGACCCCATTCTAGCCAGATTTGCTGAAACAGGCTTTTTATATTTTCCCAGCTCTCCCTCCTGCAGTCACTGCAGTTTGCCTGTGCCCTTAAATAACATCCCAGGTGCTCTCCCCAGGTCTGTAGCCAGTGGTCTTCCTTTGGGTCCTAACTTGAGGGAGCTGCTCAGCCCTGTTGTCTGCTGTTGCTCACACTCTTCTGTGGAAGTGTGCCTTCCTTTGCCATCCATGTTTCTGGCCTTCTCTAAATTTCCACCACTTTCTGGCATGAGCATGGGTTGTGTGGTTGGCTCATCTTCCTCAGCATCTCCCTCACAGACTGGTGTTCTTCAGGCTTTGTATTTGATCCTTTCTGTTTGTATGCACCCATCTCCTCTGATGCTGTTGCCAGCTCTATGTTGAAGATTCATGTAGCCCCTCACTCAGTATTTCTCTGCTAAGATTCATCCCATTTTCCAAAATACGTGGTTGTGCATGGGAAATTCCAATGCAAAATATCCAAAGTGATACTCATTCCCCATCCAAATTATTCTGTTTCCAATGCTGCCTGGAACGATAAAGGTGGCTCCCATCACTCAGTTCCCCAAGTGGAGGTGAGGCCCCATCGTTTGATCTCCCCTTTCCACACACACTCTCTCATCAAGCCCTATTAACTTTACTTTTATTTTATCTATACTCTGAACACTTCTTCCTATTTTTACTGCGACTGTACCATGTGGTCATTATTATCTTTCTTTTGAATTAGGATACCTTCTCATAGGTTTCCATATGCCTTCACACTGAGACAATGGGGCTCTTCCTAGAATATAAATATGAAGTTGGAATACATGTGGGATAACACTCAAGATTGTTAATGTGACTTACAAGGCCCTTTAGCATGTGCCCCCCTTTTATCTTCTAGTTTTATTTTTAACCACTTCTACCTGTCACTCTGTAACTGAATAGTACTACACATGTTTAATTTCTTTACAGAGGTTCTGACTTTACTTCCCAACTTCCCAGCTTATCTCAGGGATATTTTTCCTTTGTCTCCTGTTCATAGGAGAGAGGAATGATTCCCACCCATTAAGAACACTTTTCCTAGGGACCAGTTCCTATTATTTTCCAGGCTATACTCAGATGATTGTAGCTCTGGAAAGGCTGATCGATGCTCCCCAGCAGGACTAAGCACCTCCCTTCAGCCTGGCATGGCACTTTGCTGCAGCAATGGCCCCTAATTTCTTTGCCTCTCCTGGTACACCTGTACCCTTAGGTACTGTTCTCATTTTGATTCTGTGCTTGGCCATGTGACTCCCTTGGCCAATAAGACAATATCAAATGTCACTTATGTAGGAACTCAAATATGCTTGCACTTTGGAGTTTGTCCTTTCTTGCACCTACCACACCCAGTACATGAATAAGCCCAGCCCAGCTCTTTATATGACAAGAAAAATGCAGTTCATCCACACCATCACCCTGGATGACAGCTGGCTAACCATTAGACATGTGGGAGGCCATCTGGAGATGTTTTCTTTCTGCCTGGGGCACTCTTACTCCATCCAGATTTCTTGTAAAGTGATACTCATCTCTCAAGAGTCAGCCTAAATGTCATTTTCTTGAAAAAATTTGCCCGATGCTCCTTCTAAACAGATCCCTCATGGGTACAAGCTCTCATCAAGCCTTTTACTTTCTTTCCACAGTGCTCACTTCAACTTGCATTTAGTACACTCGATTATGTCATTGTCGCTTTAGCCAAGAGTGAACATTACAAGGGAAAGAAACACAGTGATACCCCAAAGCTCACTGTGGGATCTCAGATATATGTTGAATGCACAAGTGAATGAATGAATGAATCAGTAGAGAAGTTAATGTCTAGGGCAAGAGGTTTTTCAGTAGAAAGTGAGGTCAGTAATCAGTTTTTATAGTTACCAGTTGTATATCTTGTCACTTGCCTGTTTCTTAATGTTTATAACCAGAGGTGACACCTAACATAAGTGTATGGTCACTAATTCTAGTTGTCATGATCTTTGGGACCATTTTCAGCCAGTTTTTCTGATTCTTGAGTGCAGCTGAAATCATGGTGCTCACCCTTTTCCTTCTGTGTTGTAGGAAGCCAGCCTGGTGTGGCAGCAGGGAGGGAGGACAGAGAACGAAAGGGTAGGGCTATGGGTCCCACTTTTGCATTGACATACCATGGGACCTCGGGCAAGTTCTCAACATTGATGAGCCCCAGTTTCCTTGTTTGTGCAATCCTTTTTGTGAGAATTAAGTTAATAAAGTAAATAAAATGTGCAAGACAGGCCAGTAAGTCCTGAGTCATGTCCAGGATCCCTTCTCTCACTTTTGCTATTTTCAGCCGATTTCCGCTTCCTTGTTTTTTCTTGGCTACACTGGCACATGACAGATATCACTGCAGGGATTGAACGGAAGATCTGTGGGACCAGTAACTTGCTTGGCATCTTCTTCTCCTTGTGAATGGCAAATTCAGTCCATGGCACATAACCTGGGGAGCATATCTGGGTCCTTCTTGCTCTTCAGTCTGTTTCTCAGCAGGAGTTCAGTCATTCTCTTCTGACACAGATTTTTGGTAAGTGATGCATTTGCTATGTGTGAGACTTGTGGTGCAGACCTGCATGGCCCTGTTCTTGCTGGAGCTCCCAAAGCCCAGGACATTACATTCTCAGTTGGCAGCAAATGCTTCATTTGTAAAAGAGAATCAGAGGATGATGCTTAAAATGAAAATTCTTGTTGGCTACATGTAAGAGTTTGAGAAAAAAGTAAAATTCAAGACAATTTTCTGGCTCTTACCCCCAGGCTAATATGGTGGAACATAAAATGGTCCATTTTCCTGAATAATCACATACTTGTCCAACAACCACTTCAGGGGCCCTTGGATCCCATGGCTGAAGCTATGAAACAATTTCAGGGGGGGGATAGGACTTTGAGGCTCTGAGAGTTCACTCCTTTTTTGGCTTTGGAAGACAAAAAAAATCTCATGTCTTAGTTGCTTTCCTTATCACGGGGACAAAATCCCTGACATCCACAACTTAAAAGGAGAGAGGTGTACAAGGGTCAACAAGCTGGAATGTGATTGACAAGGCAGCATCTGGGAGTGAAACTTACCAGCCACTTAGGCTCCTGTGCTCAGGTTGGTCTTTTTGCGACTCCACCTATTTGGGTAAAAAGGAGAGGGGATGTATTCAAGGCCAGCTCCCAGGAGATGGAGGGCACATTTGCCTCAAATCAGCATCCCCCTGAGTACAGGAGGACAAGGGCCTTTTACAGTAAGGAACAGAGTAGGGAGCACACAGGGATAATGCAGATCTCCATGCTGCTCTATCTTTTCCAGCCATCTCCAGCTCATTGTCTGTCCTCTTTCCCTTGGCAAGGAAACGGGGCTCCAGGCTCCTGGTGTCAGCATCTGCATGTCTTGTCTCTCCTTTGGGCCTGAGGAAAGGAGATGTTGTTTATGTGCTCAGCAGCAGGAAGTTTGGAAGTTGCTTATCTCTAAAAGAAAACCCACCTAACTTTTAAAGCTCCATGTTGTGCTATTACAGAATGAGAGAAATTTTAGTTCTTTCAACTGCTGCTGTGTTACTGATAACCTCTTTGGGCCTCCATTTCCTCACATGTAATGGGCGGTCACATTGTTTCACTCAAGTTTTGAGAATTAAAATGTACAGGAGCTTGGTACTAGGAGAGTCAATAAATGTTAAGATGTTCTCTTTTTGTCCTTTGGGGTTTCTTTGATCCCAAATCTTTTAAATACCACTCATTCTGATATAGAGGGAGTAGATGCAACTCTCAAACCTGCTAGATATCCAAAATGCAAGTTCGTGTACTCTAAAATTGAAGAATGAATTCTAGAAACAATGGGGGTTAAGAGTAGGAAATATTTATTGAGAGAAAGATAGCTTCTGTCTAAGAGAGACAGAAGGGGGACCAGAAAGTGGGTTGTCCACCCACCCTGCTTTTCAAAGGTGTTTTATTGAGCAAAGGCACGAAATGAGGGGGAGTCCAGGTGAGGCAAACTGTAAGACCCAATGGAAAATTACAAGGTGGGCATGAGTTGGGACAAAACCTTGACCAGCCAATAAGATTACAAGTACAGTCACCGTGGTAATATTGATTAAATGGGGATCAAATGAGAAAACAACTCATGTGCAAGGAATTTCCAGAAAGGAAATGGGATAGGGAGATTGATGCCCATTTAGAATATCAATCACTGCTATTCATCTCTAGGGGAAGTAGTACCTCTTTTCTTTCTTTTTTTTTTTCTTCTTAAATTCTTTTATTGGTGTATTTTAGGTATACAATACATTTACATTTATCTTTGGGTGCTTGACCTGTACATGATGTATCTTGGTTTTTATTTTTTCCCCATTACCTGTGCGCCCTTCACCCCTAAACGCTTCCCTATTTACATACTTCGTTTCCATTTTTTTTTCTTTTCCCATATTTCTTCTTTTCCCTTCTTTCGTTCCCCCTTCCCCTCCCACCACCCCACCCCTTTGTGCCTTTTCCAGTTTCAAAGTATCATTTATTAGTTATTAATCCTATTAGTCCTTATTTACACTCTCAGTTTCTCACACTAGAGAAACTATTTGGTATTTACACGTGTGTCTTATTTATTTCACTTAAGAGTATGGCCTCATATGCATCCATTTAGCTATAAATGACTCTATAGTTTCTCGTTCTTTATGGCTGAGTAGTACTCCATTTTATAAAAAAACCACATCTTCTTTATCCAGTCTCCAGTTGATGGGCACTTGGGCTGTTTCCAAGCTTTAGCTATTACAAATTGTGCCGCAATAAACATGGGTACACATATATCACTGTGGTATGATTCTTTTAATTCTTTTGGGGAAGATACCCAGCAGGGGAATAGCTGGGTCAAATGGGACCTGTAGCCCTAGTTGTTTGAGGTATGTCCATACTGATTTCCACAGTGGTTGCACCAGTCTGCACTCCCACCAACAATGCAGAAGGTTCCTTTCTCCCCGCATCCCCACCAGCATTTGTTATTGGATGATTTCTTGATAGTAGCCATTCTTTCTGGGGTGAGGTAGAATCTCAGTGTTGTTTTCATCTGCATTTCTCGAATGACCAGTGATGTTGACATTTTTTCATATATTTATGTGCTGCTTTTACTCCTTTGAGAAATGTCTGTTCATTTCAGATGCCCATTTTTGAATTGAGTCTTTGAATTTGGGGGGTCTGATTTTTTTCAGTTCTTTATATATTTGTCTGAGGTACAGCTGCTAAAAATTTTTTCCCACATTGTAGGTTGTCTCTTAGCTCTGTTGGTGGTTTCTCTTGAAGTGCAGAAGCTTTTGAATAAGATGGAATCCCAGTTGTTGATTCTTT
>NW_004624735.1:32218745-32236045 GCF_000247695.1 Heterocephalus glaber
GATTGCTTCTCAGAGGTGTCTACCAGATATAGCTGGTCTTTAGGTTTTGAGTCTCTAATGACTCTGAGGCTATCTCATTTTCATTACACCAGGAAGGAAAATTGTTTAGATCAATCATGACACCTTAGCCAAAGTCATACAATCAGCAACACCATAGCATCAAATACCTCTTAAAGAATGACTATTTGTGGTAGTTATTAATCTATCACCTTTAAAAAATAAAGGGCCTCCTTCAAGGTGTGTCTCTGCTGTCACAATAGACCATGTGGGCAGCAGTGTGCAGTTATAAGTCAATGAGTCTCGGTAAGCTAGTCCCAGACCCATAAGATTCAGGCAGATTTCTGGTTGCAAGTCCCAAGTTGAGCTCCCTGTCCTCCTGCAGGGTTGCACTCTGAAAGCTTCTACTGCAGGTTTCAGCTGCTTTTCCCCTGAAGAAAGTCCAGTTTCCGATGGGAGCTGATTATCCCTCCAACTTACCAATCACGGTGGTCTGGTGTGCCTTTATTGCAGAGATTCCCTTCACTTTTCCAGTGGGCTTGTTTTCCTCAGGGAGCCTGAGACAGTCACTCTCTCTGTTGTTCACCTCTGGAGCTCTTGACAATGGCTTTTGTCTCCCTCTGGCTCTTCAGTGTGTAACCAAGTAGCTGCACAGCCAAAAGGCCAGAGGCGGGGGTGGGGGGAGTATTGTTGGAGGCGCCTGCACGGCCCAGCTGTCAGTTTGTGGGCCTGCGGGGTGGGGGTGGGGGGTCCTCCTCATCCTGTCCTGGTGGCTGGTGGAACCCTCTTTTCTTTTTATAATGCTAACCAGTGAATGTGCCTCAATTGTTTTTCTATGCTGAGGGCCCAGCTTTGACTGCCTTATAATTTCTAACTAACTTAGCTATCTGCAATAATTCTACCCTAGTCAAATCTATCAAAATTTATTTGATTTAAACTGGGTGTGGTGGCATGCGACCATAATCCCAGCACTTGAGAAGCTGAGGCAGGAGGATCGCCATGAGTTCAAGGCCAGCGTGAACTACATAGGGAGACCCTGTCTCAAAAAAACATTAAAAAAATTTATTTGATTTATTTCTTAAAACTCAAGGTCCAAAAAGAAGACAAGCCACACACTAATGTGAAAAAGAAAATTTCAATATAAGCGTTGTTCATAGGATATTGGGAAAATGGGAAGATTGGCTGGTAAGAGGTACAGACAACTCTGAAAAGCAGAGGGATAGCAGACATCTTATAGTTCCCTGTGGTGGGCATACAGCATCACAGAGGAGGCCCTCCCTCCTCAGTGGTGAGGTCTGGACCCAAGGGAGACGGTGCCGTGAGCGACCCCAGGATGCAGCATCTGCGGGGGCTGTGCTGATCAGCTTGTGGAAGCCCGCCTGTGCATTGGGCCAGGGTCCCAGGGCCGTTCTGTACCTCCGTGTGCCCACGGACCCTTGGTGGGGTTGGAGGCAGGCCACAGGAATGTGCCCGCCCTGTGACTGACTGCAAGGCAAGCTGTAAGCGCTGCAGCAGCCTCCGGGCCAGAGTCCAGGCTGGAAGGGAACCGGTCCTGCTGCGGTGCCCCTCAGTGGTCTGCGCTGAGTGCCTGTCGCTGCACTTCCTGAAGGGGCAAATGATTGAGGGGTCACCGTCGTTGTTTCAGAGCAGGCAGTGAAGGACAGAGTTGGAGCGAGAGGTGTTTGAACTGGCACAAGTATAGTAGGGTAATGTATGATTGTTCCTAAGAAAACTAATTGTAATTTAGTCAGAGCTTTCTTAAATGAGTATTTAGGACCAGCACTGGTGTCCCAAATAAAGTCTACACAGCTCGCAGGTTGAATTTTTAGAACATAAATCTGATGGTGTGTCTTGCCCATGTTAAAAGCAGTTTAAAAGCTCCTGTGTCCTAAGCTTAGGGAACTCAGCCTGTCTGATGGGACCCTGTGCAGGCCAACCCCACCTCCAGGGCCAGCCTGCTTTGCATTTCTCTTCAGTGCTCAGGCCTGCAGTCTTCTACACCCCCTTTTCCCCGGGACTCTCCCGCATACCTCTTCCTAGGGATTCCTTTTTATCCCCTAAACTGTAGCATCTTCACCTTATTGTGTCCTGATCATCACTTTTTCTAGAAAAATTCCTCTTTTATGCCTAGAATTTCACTCTCATGCATTTACAATTTTATTTGTGCTAATTTTATTTCTTTCTGTGTGTGTGGTTTTTTTTTTGGTACCCGGGATTGAACTCGGGTCCTTGTGCTTGCAGGGCAGGTTGCAGAACCACTGAGCTAAATCCCTGGCCCAATTTTATTTCTTTCTGTCTCTCACTAGAATGAGCAGAGATGACGTTGGTTTTTGTTCATCTTGTATCCTTGGCATCTAATTCAATACCTGGTATATTGTAGGCACTCAGCAAAATACTTGTTAACTGAAAGGACCAATGAATGGGAAAATACAAATTCTTTTAAGTTTGGCTGCAAGAAGGATCTCGACTACTGGACAGATAAGAAAACCATAAGATACATACTGTATTCCTTAGGAAAGGAGTATACCTAAGAAATCCTTTTCCGATAAATGTCAGCACAGTGAGAAGTTTCATCATGAGTGAGACCAAGATATCTTGAGTTTTGTTTGTTGCTTTTTGTAGCAGCAAGCTGCCTGTGGATCTTTGTTGTTTGAAGTAGGAGTACACCAACTGCATTGACAACGCTGGGGAGTAGCTTGGATGTTAAAATTCTCAGGCTCCATCCAGGACCTTCTGAATCAGAACCTGCATTGTAACAAGATCCCTTGGTGATTTGCATGTGGAGTAAAGTCTGAGGTGTGCTGCTGTCAAACAAGTTCTTCACCTCATCAGGCAGAGTGCACCTGTGGGGTACAGGTGGAGAGCACCCCCGGAAGCTGATGGGGCCAGGAAGGGATGTGTGTCCAGTGAGCGGTCCAGGCTACTTCCTTCTGTGTGTCTTGTCTCAGCTAGTCTAGTCGCCGAGTCTCAGAGTCGATGGCTCTCCTCCTTAACTGAAGCCATCCTGCAGCTCTGTGTTGTGCGGAGGCCTTACCTGTCTGCATTCCTGTAGCAGTGAAAACTTCCTAAGGGCAGGCGCTTAAGCTGACCACATTTCCCAAAACACGTGTGACACATAACTGAGAGAGGGGTGCTTTGAAAATGCCATCGTTGACTACTGTGGCAAGTGTAAGAATTAATTTCACTTAATTATCAAGTGATAATAATTAATGTTCTACTTTGTAAAGAACAGAAGCGCTCGAGAGCCTGCATGCTCTTACACACTTGTGGTCTTCCTGTTTCGCTCCCAGGCTCTAGGACAGTCCTGCACTGGTGTGGCTGTGTCTGGGTGCCTCCAG
Organism: Heterocephalus glaber; assembly: GCF_000247695.1. Next base: position 32,222,081 of record NW_004624735.1, read on the forward strand.
CCTCACAGAGTCACAGCTGGGCCTTTTCCAGGCAGCTGGATGCAGAATGTGGTGCGGGATTGAATCATGGCGCAGTGCTGGGGTCTCGGGCACTAGGATTAAGGGTGTGAGTGCCACCCGCCCTGAGGGCTCCGAAACATGCTGCTAAGGCCCTGGGTGCTTTGCTACTTTTGTCTGCATGGACTATTGCCCTCTGCCGGTGCCACTCTGCCTTGGAGCCAGTCGACTATGGACTGAAACCTCTGTGAGCAAACTTTGGATGTCAGGTATTTGTGTCAGCTACAAGAGAAAAGTAATGAGGACACACACCCACAGTGGATCCTTGGCAAAGGCTCAGAATTGTGGCAGCTGGAGCGGAAGGGTAGTGTCAAGGAGAGAGCCAGCCTGGGTCCAAGTCTTCTCCAGGACTTGTGACTCTGGGCCTGCATTTGCCCATCTTTCATTGCTCTAAGGAAATGCTGAAGGCAGACTACTTTCCCTTGGCTCAAACAGCACAGGGCAGGCTGGGTGAGGGCTCAGGGCTTGGGGTCGGAGTGTGTTCAGCAGTGGTGACCATGTCGCACAGTAGTCAGGGTAGGGAGTGGCTGCATGGCCAGGCTTGCTCTGTGAGACCTCAGGGGTCCCAGAAGAGTTCCTGTAACCCCTTCTGAGGTGGCTCCCCCACCTCACCTGTGCCGCTCTGAGGGTCCTGCTTCCAACACATGAACCCGAGGCCTCTGGGCCTAACGCGACCTGCGACACAGTGGATGGTATGTGCTGCCCAGGTCACTGTGAGTGTGCCCAGCTACTCTGTGCTGCCAGCACATGGTGGGTGCTCAAGAACTGTCAGCCTCATTTGATAATCCAAACAGAATGGCGACAGTCAGGCTGCTTTTGACCGTGGGTCCTAAGAGTCTGGGCAGGACTTTGAGAGAGGCAATGGTGGGCATCCCGTGCTCTGTCCAGCCCGGGGCCTGTTCATCCTCTGGTTCTGCACTGTGCAGCCCCGAGCCTCACAGCTTACGGTGCTCCTGAGGTGACTGGGGCCATGTAAGTGTATGGGGCACACACCGTGGCATGCTTGCTCTCGAACTCACCGATGATTTGGTTTATCTCCAAATCTGGTTTTCCAGCAGCTTCCCAGGGTTTATACTGAGAGAAGCTGTTATCTGTCTGAGATGGTCTGGTAGGGGAGGGCATGTGTTTGACTGGAAAATGTATCTGAAGTGGACTTGACCCAGACTTGTGCTGCTGGGCCAAGCATGTGGCCCGAAGCCACATTAATGGGTTGAAATAAACAAAATGAAACAATGACAGGCTTCCTTCTCTCCAAGATGCACTCACAAATCATTTTGTTTACACATTATTTCATTTCATACACGCAACAATGATGTTCTGTCTGCCCGTCACCTAATTTGTGGTTGATTACACAGGTAGGGCTCAGGCACTGCAGGAAACACAGGCAAAATTCTTCAGAGCTTTCTAGAAGAGGCTGACTGACATCAGAATAGAGTTTTCTTTCCCTTAGAAGCACACTGGCCCCCAAGGAGAGGAGGTGGAAGTCACCGAGTCCCACAGCTGTTCCCGTGCACGTGCACTTATGTATACTGTGTGTAACATGGACAGAGTTCTCCACTGTGAACAGTAAGTATACACACACGTTCCAGGCGCCATTCTAATGCTTTACTTGTACTCAGTCCTTTCAATCCAACTACTACTATCTGCCTATTACAGATTAGGAAACTGAGGCACAGGGGAGTTGAGTGATTATGTGGGAGGACTCGATTGATGGGTGGAGGGAGCTGGGATTATGAAACTATTCAGTTTCAATACAGAAACCTTGCTATTAACTGAAAGGGTTCCCGACGAAGGGGGCACACACGGCCTTTCAAGCAAGCTTTATTGGGGCGGCAGTCTGCAGCCTGCCGGGCTGACTCACAGAATGGAGACCAGCAACTGCATGGGCTGAGCTGGGGGTTGATATGGGATTTTGCAGGTGGGAGAGCACTAGGCCATTGGTGGGGGTGCGTGATTGGGGCTGGGGTATGTAGCAACAGGTTTCGGTCCAGGGGATGGAGTCACTGCTTTCGTGAAGCCCCTTTCTTACTGGAACATCTGACCATGAAACTGGTGGGGCAGAAAGTCCTTAACTAGGCAGAGAGTCACTGACAAAGAGAGGTCATGCCTTAGTTATGCGGAAGTTCCCTGTTCCCTGTGGCCGGAGTGGGACAAGGGGAAAGGAGAGGAGGGGGCTTACTCTGTGCTCTGAAGTACCTAACAGTAACTACGGAGTCAAATCCAGCCTGCAGTGTACTTTCTGTATGGTCTCAGAGGAAAGAATGGTTTCTACACTTTTAAAAAGTTAGAAATAATAAAAAGAATATGTGACAGCCACTATGTGTGGCCCCCAGAACCTAAACTATTTATTATGTGGCTCGCTGTGGGGACAGCTTGTTGACCTCCGGCACTATTCAGAGGTCGTTGCCGTGGCAGACCACAGTTCAGCCTAAGAGCTGCAGAAGTGAAGCCCAGGGCAGCGCCCTCCCCAGGAAATCACCACTGGAAGACAGGCGAGGCTAGACAGCTGTGCGGCTCCCTCACCGCGGCTCACGCCCCGTCCCGTCCGTCCGGCCGCACTGGCAGGTGGCGATGCTTACTTTGTGCTTGCACTTGCCCGGAGCTGAGAACTCAAAGCCCCAGACGTCCATCTATCCTGGCTAGAGAATACTTTCCCCTCTGGCTTTGCCGAGTCATGCTGCTGTAACAAACTCCTGGACTGGAGGGGTTAAAACATAGACGTTAAGTTTTTACAGTTCTAGGAGCTGACAAATCCGAGATGGTGCCCCAGGTTAGTGTCGGGAGGACCTGCTTCCCAACTGGATTTGAAGGTGGCTGCCTTCGCGCTCTGTCCTTACCTGGTGGAGAGAGAAACGGAGGGCGGGAGGATGGGAGGGGCGGGAGGGAGGAGCCCGCTCTCAGGCTCTCCTGTCTCCTGTCCTTTGGCCCCGTGTAACCCTAGTCACCTCCTGTGCCTGCCGTCTCCCTGGGGCTGGAGTCTGGCGGGGACACAGGGCATCCATCACCCCTCAGGCAGAGTGGGCTGCCTGCTTAGCCACAGGACAGTTGAATGTTGTGTCCTGTGCTGCTCTCACTTGTTTCACTCTCTCCCTGAGTCTCCTTATTTCTCCCCTCTTCTCTGGCTGTTTGCTCAGGGCTAAGGTCAGTGTCACAGTGAGGCCAGGTGTGAGTTAGAGTGGTTTACAGGAGTGTGGACGACAGAGTTCCTCACGGCAGCCTGTGTGGTCCAAGGTGTCCACTTCCCAGCCCCAGGCCCAGCCCCATGCAGCAGGGGCAGCAGCTCTGACACAGGCTGGGCTGGACTCAGGGCCTTGACTGATGATCTGCGTCAAAGCCACACTTGTTTACTTAAGGGAGTGGCAGCACCTAAGGGATTGTTAGAAGTCAGAATTTACGTCCCCACTCCTGGACCAGGGTGTGGGAAGACTTCCAGTTTGAGACCCACAGTTGTATCTCACTTGCTGTTCAGAGTCACCTTACAAGGAATTCATTTTCCAGATGAAACACCTGAGGCCAAAGAGAGGCACCTGAGTGGAAGAAGCCCAGCAAATCGGACCTCGGAGAGGCTGTTTTGGACACCCCACCTTGCCTAGGAGTTTGAGCCTGTGTCCCTCCCAGCTCTGCCGCATCTCAGCTGCGTGGCTTGGGATCTTACTTTCTTCATCTGTACAGCATTGTTGAGCCACATGATCTCCGAGTCCCTTCCAAGTTCCCAAATCTGTAATTTCAGTGCAAGCCTGTTTTACATATGTTCATTTTCCGAAGAGTGAGAGTCCTCTGAACTTGAGCAATGAAAGGCTTTAAAGTCCTGGGATTAGTGGAAGGGGGAAGGTTTTTCTGCAAGGACAGCTCCTTTCTTTGCATACCAATCTGGAATTCATTGCTGACTAAGAGCCAGCATCTGCCTGATAAGTGGAATTATGATTTCCTTCCTCTTTCTTCCTAAACCACAGTGGGAAATAAAGTCACCCCATGGGGAGGAAAGGAGAAAAATCACTCAAACCACGAGACAATTTCAGCTAATAGTAAGAAGTTGTTGCCAAAACATAAAGGAAGATGAAATAAGATGAATCTTCGTTTGGTCTTTATAATTTTGATAGCAATTCTGTGGGAGAAAAATGTATGTACAACATAAATAGGAGCCATTCTATAGTTGAGTCAAATTCTTTTTTCCCATGAAGGTTACGAGTGATTTCACACATTTAGATTGTGGTTGGCCACTGTAGTGGAGGGGAGAAAGTGGGCCAGCAAGCTCAGAGAGCAGGTTATATTCAGTGAGAGTGAGACAGCACCTTGGAGTATAAATTCTTCCTACAGCCGAGAAAACTGAGACCTAGGGAGTTGTCCAAGATTATACAATGTGTGACGCAGCCTACGCAGAGTTCAGGGTTCTGCCCTAGTGCCTGGCTTGGCAAAAAGGCTTACATGGCTTCCCTGCAGAGAGTCAAAAGAAGTCACAGGAGGTTAAGAAATTGGTACTTATTTTTCTAGTGCTAAGATAAATGGTGGTGTTTTCATTGATTGTAGTACTACAAGTACTACAAGTTTCCTTTGGGATTGATATACTTTTTGATATACTTTTCTCTGCAGAAAAGAAATGACACAGGTCTCCTGAGCATAAAGGAGAGAGACCGAATTCTTCACGTTATTGACTGAATTACCCGTCATTCTTAGCTTTGGCTTCCTAAAAAATGAAAAATATTAGTTGTTACTTTTAAAATTTGTACATCTTTATGGGGTCCATTATGGTGATTCATCAAATGTACACAATGTATATATCTTAGTTACTTTCTCCAGGATGGGATAAAATACCCAACCTCCACAAGTTAAAGGTGGAAAGGTTTATTTTATCTTACAATGTGTGGAGGTTTCAGTTCATAGTCAGCTGCTGCAAGGCAGGGTGGATGGCAGAGGGGCATCGCAGAAGAGAAACAGTCCATGGCAGGGTAGACAGGAAGCAGCAAAGCAGCAACAGCAGCAGCAGCCCTTTCCCTTTTATCCCATCCACGATAGAAGCCTATTGGGTGGTGTCACCCACACCAGTGTGGGGCTTCCATTATCCACACCCAGAACCAGGCTAAGCCAACCAGAGGACTAATTTAGGGATCACATTCTTTTTTTTTTTTGAAATTGACACCTTTTATTGTGGCATTATTTCTGTGGCCCTTAACATATTGGGCCCCATCACTGTGAGAGAAGTTGAAGAGATAGATATCTTCAGCATTGTAACTGGCCAGGAGCTCTGTCCCATTGTGGGTGTACACAAGACAGGTGATGTTTGCTTTGAACTCACTGTTCACCAAGTGATGAGGCCAGACTTTCCTGAGTACTCCATTGTTCTCATTCTCATCAATTTTCCTCTGGTCAAAAATTCTTACAAACTGATCTTGTCCACCCACTGCATACTGATGGGCATTAGCAAGATTTACAAAGATTGTATACAGTCCTGGGCCGGGGATTTAGCTCAGTGGTTTTGCTGCCTGCTATGCAAGCGTAAGGACCCGAGTTTGATCCCTGGTACCAAAAAAAACACAAAAAAACCTGTACACAGTCCCACTTTCTTCTCTTTTTCTTTTGTCACCACCAGTTTCAAAGCTGGCCGATCTTGGTGAAGACAACTGCATCTTCATCTGCAGACAGGGAGAGTCTGGTTCCAGGGACAACTTGTGGGATGCTCCTTTGTGTGCCACATGCTTCATGTTCTTGCAGCACTGTGTGGCAGACAGTAGTGATCACATTCTTGAGCCATATTCACAGCCCCCAGATCCAGTCAGCTCCAAAGGCTCCACCTATGCATGCTCAAGGTTGGGGAGGCATCCGGATCCAAGCCATGCACGTATATTAATCAAATCAGGGTAAAAGCATTTCTACCTTTTCAATCACTAGACATTTTTATATGTTGGGAGTTTCATGATTTCTTTCCCCCTCCACATTTTGAAAGGTATTAGGTTGTTCTGTCCAATATAGCCACCTTATTGTGCTGAAGAAAACCAGAAGTGACTCATTTTATCTGTGAGTCTGGCGAATTCTGCTGCTCTTCAGCTTGGTGCTTTTGGGAAAGTTCCTTATCTTCTGCAAGGAAAGGAGACAGCAATGGTACCTACACACGCACAGCCCGCACGGGGGGTACCAGGTACACTCTGGCCCCTGAGAACTCTTTCTGGATTTCGGTAGCAGGTCATCTGGCCTCGCCCTGTGAGTTGGAGGAGCATTCTTTCCTCCTGTATTTTCAGGAAGCATTTGAGTCAGATTGGTATCTTTTCTTTCCTTTCCTAAATATTTGATAAAATTTAGCAATAAATCCTGAAGTTTTCTTTGTGGGAAGGCTTTTGATACCAACTTTATCACCATGAAGAACTGAGTGGGGGATATGAGTGTGTGAAGCCCAGCAGCACCTGGTGCTGGCAGATGGCTGCTGTGTCTGCTGGGTAAGGCTGCTCACCCGCGTACTCTGTGTACACACATCCAGTCTTAACGACATGAGGGTTAACAGGTCATTATCAGAAAAGGATTCTAAATAGCCAAAATTATACCTAGGGATGCCACAAGGGTAAGTGGCAGGATCCTTTAGGCCCCAAAGAGCCAGTGCTACACCTGGATGAGTTGTGCCTTGGTTCTGGCACATGATAAAATAGGAGAATAACAACACTAAGAAAACACTAGAAATAGCATCTGTGGAATAATGAGGATTTTCCTTGCTCCCTGCACTGCCAGGCCTTTATGGGCATTCATGAGTTTGTCCATTCATGGCTGCACTCTGGTCCAAGTCATGAATGGCTTGCCCTTTCTTCTGGACTGTTCTAATATTTTTTTTTCCCGGTACTGGGGATCAAATGCAGGACCTTATGCTTGGAAGGCAGGCGCGGTGCTACTGAGCTACATCCCCGGCCCCTGTTCTAATATTTTTAAAGCAGAAACCCTTTCTCTACCCTTATGCCCTACAATTTCACAGCTTCCAAAAGGATGCTTTTAAAGGTAAAGCGAGCTCATCCATGGCTCCCAATCCTGTAGCTCTGTCTTTACAGTAAAACCCAGAATCTCTCCAGCGGTCTAGGGCCCCCACCTTCCCTTCAGCGGCCTTTGGTGATTAATGCTTACCTTCCAGGCATGCGGCCTCCTTTACCGTCCCGGTCCTGTTCCCTGCCTTTGAGCCTTTGTGTCTGCAGTTCCCCTCGGTGGACTTCCCTGCTCTGTCGCCAGCACTTAGAGCAGCCCTCAGAATCATTTACTGAGTGAGAAAGATGAGTAAATTATGTTTTCCTACCTTTATTTATTTCCATTTGATTGAGGATTTTCTCTAGAGAGTATGCCACGTTTTAAAATATAAAAAGCTAACAAGATAAAAAGGGGAAGAGAAGGAACTTTGTGTGGTGACCTCATTGATGCACGTGACTGCAGTCAGCTCCCATCTGAGCTGGGCTGGGAGGAGCGGCCTCTCGCTCAGGCCCGAAGTGAGTAGACAGTGAATTAGGAGAGAAGACGTGTGTGCAGTCACATCAGTTATTACCTTCACTCCCTAAGATTTCACTAACAGCTGGGTGTGGCGGCCACGCCTGTGATCCCAGCACTCTGGGAGGCTGAGGCAGGAGGATGGCAAGTTTGAGCCCAGCCTGGGCAACTTAGCAACTCAGTGAGATCCTGTCTCGAGGAAGCCAAACCGAATACCAACATATGGGGACGTAGCTCAGTGTGAAGGCCCTGGGTTCAGTTCTCAGTACCAGGAAGATATATACATAACCAAACAAACAGAAAATGATTTCACTAACACCTTGAGTGGCTTACTAGTCACACCTGGAGCTGCTGTTGCATCGTACTTGTGTATGTGTTATGACCACCCTTGAAGATGTGAGTTTAGTCAACTTGTAGAATGCTTTTGGTTCTTATCTAATTCTTTTGTAAAGAATTATTTCAGGAGGCCGGGGATTTAGCTCAGTGGTTCTGCTGCCTGCTGCTCAAGTGCAAGGACCTAAGTTCAATCCCTGGTACCAAAACAAAAACCAAACAAACAAGAATTCTTTCTGGGATCATTCATCCATTTATACTTCTACTCTTGTACCTAACACGTACCCTCTGTGTGCCAAGGCCCACACAGGAGCCTGCCCCTGAGCCGGAATGGAGGACGGAGGACGGCCCTGTTCTCAGGCAGTTGCCCAAAGCACATTAGGACTAAGGGACGCCTGTTCTCTCTTTAAAATCCTGGGCACAGAAGGCAGAGAGACAAGAAGCTTATTCCATGGTGTTCTTGGAGTCTGCTGTATCTGTCTGGAGCCCGCACAGCAGTGAGGTAGAGGACGACAGGCATCTGCTTTGCGGAAAGGGAGCCAGAACACAAATCACAGATGGTTGCCCGTTCGCAAGTTTTGGGAACCAACTGAGCCTTCCTTTAACCCACAATGCACTTGCTAGACTTCCCAAGAAAGCTGAAAGATGAATGAGAAATGATAAAACTTTGAAATTGGTACAATAAAAGGAAGCTGGCCAGCAAGTAGAGTCAATTATAAACAATGCTTCCAAAAGGAATATAAATGATATCACATTGTTGACAGTTTTATAGCTGGGTGGGTAGAAGTCCAATCCAGATATTTACAGATTCTCTGGGTGTGCAGTAAGTATCTTAATCTTCCACCCATGGAAAAAATGTCTCAGTTGCCCCGTCTGTGATCCTCTCCCTGTTCTCTTCACACCAGCAAAGCTATGTCTACTTCCTTTGAGAGAAAGGATTGAAGATGGCTTGACACAGGTTCATAGAGAGCCTTGTGTGTTCAGCAATTCTGTTTTGTTTTTGGTACCAGGGATCGAACTCCGGTCCTTGTGCCTGTGAGGCAGGCGACGGAACCACTGAGCTAAATCCCTGGCCCTGTGTTCAGCAGTTCTTTAAAGCCAGTGCCATCATTTCCTAAGTAGGTAGAACAGGCTCTGTGGACAGCTCTTGATTTTCACACACAGGATTGCCTCTCTCTTGGGGGACAGCACCCCACTGTTCCTGTAGGGAGTGTCCATAGTCTCCCATCCTGGTGTCTTCTCCTGACCCCACGGCTGCAGGACTGAGCATGCCACTAAGCTGGGCAGAGTTCGGGTTAAGTCCCCTGTCCTCGGATGGGTACAAAGTCCTGTGACCCAGCTGAGTCAAGCAGATCTATGTTTTGGGGTCAGGGAAGCATTTACATTGCTCACTGGAGATAAAATATGTGTAAATTGTAAATCTTAAGCTCAGAAACGTTCTAGTGGGAGATATGGGCGATATGAAAACAATTACAAGGAAATACAGTGACAGCCACACCGAGGTGCCTCAACATTGAGTGAGCACAGCAGAGACAGGTATCAAATTCCTCCTAGGTAGCCAGGCCGGAACCCGGGCTTCAGAATGAGGAAGGACTGGCCAGGCAGCCAGGAGGCAGGGGAGGGAGATCTTGGCAGAGAGAAAAGTGAAGGCACAGAAAGGCACGAAAACTGTCTAAAACACTGTAGATGTGTTATTACCACCAGATTTGAATCTTGATCTCTTTATAAATTGAGAGGATTGGATGGAATCCAGTCTCAAAGTGCAGTGCAAATATCACTGAGGTGATAAAATGCAAATTTCTGGGATGCACTTTCTCTCTGCAGGCCAGGCCCAACAATCTGCAATTGTAAATAGCTCCTCCATCATCTTTATGCATGTTCAATTTTGGATCAAATAATCCCCGAGGCCACTCCCTCTTCTAATGTTCTGTGTTAGGATGATGAGGCTCTGCCTGGAAAACAGTTGGCTGATGAATAAGTAGAGACCAAGAGAAGAAACGAATGTGCTGGGCATTTAAAGACCATGGGCCCAGTCGGGCAAGGGGCACATTCCCATAATCCTAGCTCTCTGGAAGGCTGAGGCAAGAGGAGCATTCAGTTTCGGCCAGCCTGGGCAATTCAGAGGCTTAGTGAGATCCTATCTCAAACTATATTTAAAAAATTAAAAAGACTGAGGGCCCTGCAGGAGCACTGTCCTGGCCCTGCCTGCCTTCCCTTGCCATTGTAATGACTGACTTCTCAACGTGCAGCCGACTAGGAGAGCTTTGAGGAGGCCGAAGCCCACTTGCCCACATGCAGGTGGCCCTCACCAATGGCTGGCACACATTGGTACGGAAGTAACTGTTTCCTTTCCCCTTGTTGGGCTCATTCTGAGTGGGGGTCTATGCTGACTTCAGGATGCCCCACAGGATTCGGCTCCCTGGTGAGAACTACCCTGCTGTCTGCCTTCCTTCCTTGTCCCACTTCCCACACCCTGCTGGTGTTTCCAGGCGACAACACTTGTACTCAGTGCTCATCTGGAGGAACTGAAACCAGGACATCTCTGAGTGACACTGTAATTAGACCCTTCCCTGCCCCCTCCCTTAGAATACTGCCACTCCTCACCCCCTTCTGTTCTCTAATAAATTCCACCCCTCCTCTGCATACTCCGTGTGAGATAAAACTACTGTTGAATTGAATTCCTGTCCATTTCCCTCCAGGGGAACTTTGTTTTGTTTTTCCAGATAAGAACATCTTCATGTGGCTGAGTGGTGGTGTCCGCCCCTGAGCAGGGCTGCTCTGCACTCCTGGTGTCCAAGGGGCACTCAGAAGAACTCATGTGGTCCCCTTCTTCACAGGCCCTAAGGCAATTGCTCTTCATCTTTTGGTCAAGTCTCCATGGGAGGATTTGATAAAAGCTGTGGGCTTTGGCCTCAGAAAAACAGCCCAGATGAACAGTTTCCCATATGATGCCAAGCAGACATGTGAGGTCAGTGCTTCTCGAATCCTCTATAATAAATCTACAGTGTATTGTTTCCAACTTCAGTTTGTCTCAGATCAGTGCTGTCTCCCAGCTCCGACCACACGAGAGTCCCCCGTGGGGTGAGCACATCTGGACGCCCTCCGACCTGACGCCCATTGCCCACCTGCGTGGTGTCACGCAGAGGCCAAGTTTGCTAAAGTCATTCTCTGTCCTGGCCTTCACCGCATGGACTGCATCTGTCCACGGTCCTCGGGACTCACTCTGGGTGGCTCTGTGCCTGAAGATGACAGTGCTGACGTTCAGGGCTTTCTGGTTCCCACAGCCTGGAGCTCATCCTCATAGTGCCTTCATTTCCTGCTTTCTTTGCCCTCTCTCTGACTTCAGTTCTCTCTTACTTCCCCCACTCTCCTAACCTCCCCTCCGGTCACTCTAGAGAGGATTTAGCACTTCCTCACCTATGTTCCCCTAGCGTTTAAAAGATATGGCTGAACATGGTGTATTGTGCTATATGTTATGCTTCTTTATCCCTCTCCGAAGAACAAGCCTTTCATTGCAGAGAGGGTAACTTCACTGTGCTTTTTGTATATGAGAGTCTGTTCGCAGAGCCTGGCACATAACAGGTTCTCAGAAATGTATATCAGAGAAGCAAATATAAGGCCTGGCACAACTGAGGGAGAGCCCTGAGGCCCTTTGCTGGTTCCCATCCTTGTGGAGAGCGGAGGGTTGGCTACAGGTAGGCTGATGAGGAAAGCAGATGAACTCATGTAACTCTTTGGTGGGGATTTGGCTTCGGCTGAAGGAAGGCTGATTTAGATTATCCTAGGCCTCTGGGGGCAGAGCTCAACAGGAGGGCTGGGGTGCACCTGCTCTTTGGCGGGGAGACCATTTTGCGTCTCCCAGTGAATGGATGACTGATGTCACTTTCAGGTGGAAATGCTTTCTTTGCTTGGCCACAGCTTGTGGAAGAAAATCCCTACTCAGACGTGGAAGGGAACTTGGGGTCTGCACCTTGGCTGGAGCCAGGGCCTGAACTTGAATTAGAGTGTACAGGAAGTGGCTGCTCCATGGGACTGGGAGGCAGGTGTGTGTACTGGAGGTGGATGGGGAGAGCAGAAATTCTGGGTTGCTAAGCACTGTGACTACGGATGTCATAAAGAGATGGGGTGTTTAGATATTCTGCAAGGGGCAGGACTAACTGCTGGAAACACATTTGCAGCAGAGAACGCCAATGGAAGAGTGAAAAGATCCCTGTAACAGGAGGGTTGGCAGAGGTGGCTCAGCTTACACATCTCTCCCGAGAGCTAGATCCAGGCACTTGGCCGCGTGTGGAAACATTGCTGGCAGAAACCCAGACAGATCATAGATCCATTGCTTTAGTAAGGTATCAGCCCATCCTTTTCTAGTTTCTTCTATCCGTGAATGGATCCACCACACTTGCTGAAGCCTCTCTCGGCGTGACTGCTGGTTTTTCTATCTGTGTGCCCAGTCACCAAGTCCTATTAAGCACGGACCTGAACGTTTTCTACAATTCTCCCGACCTCTTCCCACGTTCACTGAAACCCTTAAGGCCACTTTGTGCCTGGGAGTCCCCTCTCCCTTCAGTCTACTCTCCACTTTCCAGCCACCTCAGATACCCCCAAGTCTTATCTAACTGTGGCACTTCTCAGCTTCGCACCCTGCCATGGTTCCGCATTGCTCTTTGGGTAAAGCCCAACTCCTTCTGAGGGCCTGCAGCTCCTGTGACCTGCCCCTGCTCCCAGCCTCGCCTCTGCTCTCTGCAGCACAGCCCTTGCTCCATTCCTGCTGACCCTGCTCAGTGTCTGCGCCCCTCCCTCCCTCCCACACGTTTTCTCTGGTTCTGTTCAGGCTCATTCATTACTGTCTTCAGCCTTGCGCTTCTCTATCCTCAGCTCTCACACGGCGTCAGTCCTTTGGCTCTCCAAGATTAAACCAGCTGCTCCTTGAAAGGGTTGCCAAAAGGAAGGGACATACATGTATTCAAGCCAGCTTTATTGGGGTGGCAGTCTGCAGCTTGCTGGGCTGACTCACAAAGTGGAGACCAGCCGTAGCATGAGCTGAGCTGAAGGCTTATATGGGGTCTTTGCATGTGGGAGAGCATGTAGTCCTTTGATGAGGGTGGGGGACTGCGGTTAGGGCATACAGCAACAAATTCTGGTTGGGGGATGGAAAAAACAGGCTCCAGGAAGTCACTATCTTACGGGGACATTTGGTGGGAGAAGTGACAAGCTCCAGGAGGTCTCTATCTTAAGGGAACATTTGGTCCGGAAACCGGTGGGGCAGAAAAGCCCCTAACTCGGTAGGAGGTCATTAACTAGGAGGGGTCAAGCCTTAGTTATGTAGAAAGTCCCTGTTCTCCTTTAGGGAGGAGGACAGGGAGAAGGGGGAGGGAGCTTGTTCTGTGGGGGCTTTGGAATACCTAACACTCCTCATAGCTAAAGAAATGTCCTTCCTTGCTCCTCTCCCTTGTGAGTATCTTTCTAGTTTACTCATATTTTTCTTTACTGCAAAGCATACTTAAAAGCAGAGGCAGTGTCTTAAGGATAAGTGTATTTATGGTGGCTTTTATCTGTCAATCCCCAGTAAATATATTACCTGGGAAAATGAATGGTTTTACAGAAACTCACGAAGAAGCTCACTGTCAAGAACCAGGAAAAGCGGATGGAGCCTCAAGGGCGCAGCTTGGCAGCTGTAAATCTGTGAGCTGCTTAAAAGTGAGGCAAGTGAGGCTGGATTTGTGTCCCTTAGAAAGAAAAAGCGATCCCCTTATGGAGGAACTGAACACACTCGGTGTGTTGTATTAATTAGTGGGGCTGCGAATGTCTTTGTCCCCTTCAAAATTCAGGTGTTGGAAACCTGGTCCCTGATGCATCCATGCTGAGAGGCAGATTGAAGGGAGCTGCTCGGGGCCCTGAGGGAGGGGCCTGATGAATGGGCTTGCAGGGGTGGCTCTGCTCTCCCCAGCTCTGCGCCCACCACATTGCAATTGTGCTTTCTGCCTGTCTGCCTTCTGCCATGTGACGACCCAGCAGCAAGAGGGCCCTGGAAAGGCACCAGATGCTGCTGTCTTCTCATTGCACTTCCCAGCCTCCCAAGTTGTAAGAAATAAGTTTCTGTTATCATTCTCGGGTAGCTTTGTATATATA
>NW_004624735.1:32236145-32298766 GCF_000247695.1 Heterocephalus glaber
TATATATATAATAGAACAAAGACGGCCGAGTCCTGGAAGGAGGCAGGGTTCCATTCAGATTTCCATGTGAAGGGATTTTGACACAGGGACAGCTCACAGCAGTGTGGACACGGTTAAGGGAATCAGCAGAAGATGCTGCAGCAGGGACTAGCGAAGAGGGAAGCTGTTAGCACCTGTGGCCCAGGGAATGAAGGTGGGATATTGTTAAAGCTGATGCAAATGTGCGGGGAATGCACAGCCAGCACTGTAGTTGAGGCATTACTGGGATGGGGAAGAACATACCAATCTCTGTCTTGCTGCTGCCTGTGAGTCAGATCCAAGGGAGGCCAGAAGATGGAGAGGCTGGGTGGTTGTCTTAGGGCTCAGTAGGACAGAGAAGGCTCAAGAATGGCTATGGAGGCAGCCTGTCTGGCTGTGAAAGAAGAGAAAATTGTAGGAAAAGAGAATCCCCCAACTGCCAGAGTTATGAGACAGGTTTTAGTTACTAGAGGACTTGTGGATGATAGTGTGATGTGGGGGAGACTCTGAAATCTTCTGCCCTGCACTAGGTAAGGTGGATGATGTCCAGCTGAGCAGTCTTCTTGCTGGGTTAGGTGAATGTCCAGAGATGGTGTCTGTGAGTCTGGGGTGCTCCTGAGCAATTGGGCTGATGACCTGGGGCAGGGCAGTTGTGGGACAGGAGCAGTGTAACCCAGGGTGTGGGAGGAAGTAAAGGTTTAGGGACTTGGGTTTGGATCAGAGAGCTTCCACTTTGGGGATTCCTGCATGTGATGCTAAAAATGTGCTGTGAGAAACAGCAAGCACCCACCTGACAGCCTGGTAGTCACTGTTTGTATGTGCCTGCCTCTGCGTGTGTGTGTGTGTGTGTGTGTGTGTGTGTGTGTGTGTGTGTGATGAATCTGCAGGTATAGATTAGAGTGGGCTGCTCTGTTCTTTTGTCATATGTGATCTGGCAGAATTTCTACTGGAAATGCAGTTCCTTAGAAAATATTTTGCAAGCAACCCACTGATTTATTTCCTTCTGTTGGGACAGAATGAGAAGAGATTGTCCTAAATGACAGTAAGAAGAATTTGGTTTAGACTTAAAGGATGGCTCTTACTAACCTATGTATCAAATTCCCTTCCAGTTCCCCAGGAGAGATCGTTTTTCTCTTCCATTCTGAATTACATCACATATCCAAACAGCAAGACTTCCACGGTAAGGTCCACCAAAGTAACATTTAAAAAAATCGATGTATCAGTTCTCTTCAAAATTACGACTGCTGTGACTGAATGTCCAAATTTTCTGTGTTCTGATTATTGATGCTTGCTTGCCTGGTTCCCACTTCTGTCTCCTCCCTGTAGGATGCAGAGAGCAGTGTGAAATCCATACACTCTGGAGAGAGCTCGGGAACGACTGAGCACCGTTTATTCTGCCCGGGAACCCCACAGCCATTTCTCTGGCTTCTTTCTTCTTTTCTCCCCCTCACTGGCTGAGCTTCAGACTGACTGATGCATAAGTTCCTCCAGAATCTGCCTGGAGACCTCTGAACTGGCTCCTCATCTGGCTGGGGAGGGTTCCCCTTCCAGGTGTGCTCCTGGCTGGACACAGGTATCTTCTCAGCAGCACCTTCTCTGGCCAAGCTCCCAGGAGGCAGCTTTACCCTGTCCCGCAGGGCGCTGGCGCATTGTCTGCATAGGCAGCTCAGTCTCCCACTGTTTGTCATCCGTCTCCTAGGGTGAGCACAGGTTTGACAAGGACAAATACATGGCCCATTCTGTTGGCTGTTGAATCCAAAACACCTGGACCAGGGGCAGCCAAGCATCGGGTGCTCAGTAAAGAACTGTGGAATCAATGGATCCGTAAAAAGATGATTTGGCTACTTCAGCCTTCCTGATTTTCACTGTTTTAGATACAGAGATGTGTTTCTCTTTCTTGTCACTATTGGGCACAGGTATTTCAGACCCGCTGAGCTGATGCCAAGGCGGGTACGCAGAGCACAGGCCCTGTCTTCCTGTCTCCTGGGCGGGCCTGTCCTCAGGGAGCCAGCTGCGTCACTCTCCGGTAGCAGTCTCGGTCAACAGCTACTTCTGGGTCAGTCTTTCTAACTCTAGATTTGGTGATTTGAACACATTCATCAAGGCAAGTTGGTCATTGTGTGTATGCCATAGAGTACACTTGCACAAACCTAATAGCATGGGCCATTCACTTGATGTGGCCTTGGAATGTAACCAAGAGACCAGATAAACACAGATGCATGAGGCTGCTGCAGGTGTGACGCCCACACTGAGATAAGGATAAAAGTGCACTGTACTGTAGTAAATACATAAACCAGCAAGTCATTTATTGTTATTACTGGGTGTTAAGTGCTGAAGATAATTCTATGTTCTATGCTTTAAGACAAGCAGTGCATGGTAGGCTTCTTATGCCAGCATCGCCCTGAACGTGTGAGGAATGTTTTGTGCTAGGATGGCTCCACATCACTATGTGATAGGAATCCTACAACGCCGGTATAATCCTGTGGGGCCACCATTGTACATGCGCTCCATGTTTGACTAAAATATTGTTATGGTCATGTTGTGTTCTGTTGTAACTTAGCTCATGACTATCTTCCATGGTTGGGCATCATAATTTAGATCTCCATTTGTAGCTTGGTCATTCTGTTTCTTATTTTAATGAGAATTTGTGAGACCAAAGCTACTCCATTTTGCTAAAAGTCACTATTCCCCTAGCCTCTATTATTAATGGTTGAAATGTGCTTGCTCTGGGACAAAAGACACACTCTAGTTCTTGGGGTGGGGGGGCCCATCTGCAAAACAATCTGTCAATGTGCCGACCATCAGTACATAATGGTCGTGACCATTAGCCATTGTGTCTACTGACTGCCAGTACTTGACAGTCAGCCACTAACCTTTGTTCCTCTTTTCCCTCGTAAAACCTATATGTAACCACCCCCCAACCCCCAATGAGCCGAGCCAATCAGAAGTATATACTTCATGCTTGCTAAATGCCAACCAATCATGTAACCGCTAAATGGAAAATCCCCAAACCTTGCTGTAACTTCAACAAAAACCCCGCTAATGTGAAATTCGGGACTCTCAATTCTGATCCGCTGCGTCGGTGAAGGTTGGGAGCCCCTGCTCAAGCTTGAATAAATGACCCTCGTGTGCTTGCATCAGAAACGGCTTCCTGGTGGTCTTTTGGGACTTCGCAATCTGGGCACAACAAATTCAACTCCACAAATTGTAAGATTCCATGTTAATATGATTCTGAGGACCTAGGTTCGTCTGTGTCTGTCTCAGACCCTGACCTTTGGCTCCATCATCGCATAGCTCTTGTCTTGAAAATTCTGGAATTGAGGTAAATGTGGAATGTTGTGTTTCCTTTGCAGTCCATGGGGCAGCACCTGGGTTGGGGGAATGGTGAGTCTGCATGAAGGCCTGGGGCCGAGCTGGCCTGACACTGGGAACAGACATGGTGAGGAACACAGGCTGTGGCTTTGCACCCCCTCCAATGTTCACCCCAGTGGGTGAGGGTGGAGAGAAAGAAGCTAGCTGTGCGCTTGCAAAGCTAATCTACCTACCCACGGACCGAAGATTCTGGGTCTGACTTTCGTGTCCTGTACTATTCTATAAAGTGAGAATTTTACTAGACTGACATTCTGTTGTGTCTTATGAGTTTGATTGCCAACTTCAACCCATTGTAACTTCAGTAATAGAATAGCAGGAAGCCTCATCAAACAGTTCAACAATGACTAGTTTTGGGCAAGATGCAGGAATGGAAGTGTAAGCAAAGGTAAGTTCTTGTGGAAATCAGCCAGAGTCAATAATTAGAGCTGTGTATTCCTACCTCAGTTTTGCCATGTTGAAAATGGGGACAGTTGTTGCAGCACTATTCACAGGTGCAGATGAGATAATGTTGAAGATTATTTTTCCTTTGCATAATTTCATATTTGTTTTGTTTTGTTTTGTTTTGGTACTGGGAATCAAACTCGGGACCTTGCACTTGCGAGGCAGGCACCAGAACCACTGAGCTAAATCCCCGGCCCACATAATTTCATATTTGTAGTGATTTTATCACCAAGCAGAGCCTTTTCCTCCATGCGTGGCCTAACCAGTCCTATTTAGCCCTCAGATTTGCTTCTTGCTTCCTCACATGCCCAGGACCCTCTGTAGATGACTCATGTAACTTGGGTCGGCAAAGGACAGCTGATGCTGTCTCTCAAACTCTGGCACCACCCCTGTTATTATCTTGGAGATACAAGCTCTCTTCTGGGTTTCCCTAGTGGTTCCAACTATCAGCTCTTGAGTCTTGACCTTCCCATCCTCACGTGATGTCCAGAGCCTGGGAAAACTTGGTGTGAGACAAGGGAGCTGCAGTCCTCATGTGTGCTCCTAGGGAACCCATGCAAGCAAAACTAAGTGTAGCTGCGGGTATGTTTGGCCGTCACCCTGTGGGCTCCGCAGTACAGGAAATGCCATGGCCTCTGCCCACTTGATTTTTCAGTGAATCTTACTGTGTGTGTTGGTGCCACAGCCAAGCACAGAGGTGAATGTCTTGAACACAGATAATGGCAACAGTAGAATTAGCTCTCGTCTCTTCCTGGTTTCCATGGGGGCAACAAAACTTCTCCAGAAGCATGTTACACGGAAGCTCTCTGGATGCCTGATGGTGTTGATCGTTGGTTTTATTGAGGCTACATTTCTCATACGTCACAAAATCCAAGCATGCAATACTTTCAATAGAAAGTTGGGGGTCTTTGGTCAGACAGACTTGGGTCTAACTCTTAATTCATCTGTTCCCTTCCTTTCTGATCTTGGATAGATTTCAACTTCTGGACACCTTTCACATTTGTAAAGTAGCGGTAATAATAATGGGTCAGCTACCGTGGGGCTGGATGGGCTGGACAAGATAGCATCTATACACTGTGGTCATAGTGTGGAGAAGGTGACAAGGTAAAATATCACCATTGTTATGCTGATACTTTGTGGTTATTCTGATCATGCCCTGTGCTGCATTGTTTGGATTATGCTGACCCCAGACATTTGAACATAATCTTCTTTCCCCTTAAAATGACCTCTGCCTGGTGAACTCCTATTCATTTTTCAAATATGTGGCTGGGGAGGATTCAGACTAAGCCACTTCAGTGACTGCAAAGCCCCCAGTGAGAAGGGGTAGTAAAGATTTGTTTTTGTTTACTGAATGATAACCGACTTTTAGAAAGTTTCGGGATTCCCTGAGAGATAAATGTGTGGAGCGGCCAAGAAAAATTTCCCATTCACCTTCAGAAGTTCTCTGGAGTGAACTATTAACAGATTAAAAGGAGAAAAGACATACAAATTTATTAGCATGAAAAAGGACAAAATCACAGGGACATGAATTACCCACTGGCCCATTATCATT
The DNA here is from genome assembly GCF_000247695.1 of Heterocephalus glaber. The sequence goes on from NW_004624735.1 coordinate 32,241,529, forward strand.
CAGAAACCCCATAACCGCTTTTCTGTAGGGAAGAGAGTGGTTTTCGGGGAAGCACAACAGACTTGGAGAACATACACCGTACACCGAGCAGGGCAAAGCCCAGGGCCAGTGGACTGATAATGAATTGCAAGTGATCTGGGAGGGAGTGGGCTAGACGAGTGGGGAGCGGCGGCAAGTCTGCTTGGGAGTGTTGACACATCTCAGCTTCTCTTCCTCCAGTGTGAGCTCAGTCTTCACCGGCTACAGAAATTCCAGCACGCAGACTGAGGGACACTGCTCCTCTTAGCAGATTGGGCCAGGTAGATCTTTAAGACAGTGTGAGATTGCACAGTGGGCCTGCAGCAATTTTCTGAGCTGGAGTGTCCCCTCTACAAAAATTTCTGGCAGAAACCAAGGTCTTTTCAACAGAAGGAGACATAAATTACAATCAGTTCTATATTCTTTGAAACTCTTTGAAGCTGACTGTCCCCAAAGGCTTCTTATATTTTTCTCTTTTGCCATCTCCTCTCACTGATATTACACTTAGGAATCTTTAGTTGTTAGCTCTCTGAGTTATTTCACCTTGAGGAGTTATCTTCATGCTTGTTCCATTTATTTTCTCAAATAACTGGAACTGCGCTGGTCTTAGCAGAGAGGCTGTGAGGTATAGGAAAGGGAAGCAAGCTTTGGAGTTAGAGGCTTTGAATTGTCACATCACCCATCATGGTTTCCTCTTGGGAAGGTCTCTTATTCCCTCTGAGCCTCGGGTCTCAGCTATAGAATGGCATGAATGGAATGCATCCCACTGCTGTGTTGCCATTAAAGTGTGACAAAAGAGAGGTGAAATATGTGAAGAGTCTTCAATGAAGTTCTTTTGAAATGATTATTGCTACCCCCTTCTTCTCTAAGTAGGAGTGTTGAAATTATATGAAAAAAGGAACAAATACAACCAAGCACACTGTTCAGCTCCCCGACTGGTTACTGAAAGCCAGACTTTATGGACAGAAGAGGGAGGGGGAGACAGGGAGGGAAATGGAGATCACATTCAAACATTTTCTTCTCTTGGCCTGCTGAGGTTTGGGCCTCTCTCCTGATTTTACTGATCTCTCTGAGCTCCAGCAGCCAGGTTCCTGGGCATCCCCATGCCACCCTGATTGCAGTATTACAGACAGCCGAGTTATGTAGAAATATCACAGGCAGTCGGACAAGGCTAGGTCCTCGAGAGTCAGGACAAAGGTGAATAGCACCTGTGGCCAGAGACACATCTGTTAGAGACCCAGCCTCAAGATAAAGACAAGATGACCAGACCTGCATGCTTCCTCAAAGGACAAACGCTGGGCCTGATGAAGTCTAGATAGATGTCAGCCACCCCTGTGGACAACCAAGGACCTCTGGACCCACCACTTCCTAGATGCCTTTGTTTCTTGTGACTTGTTTTCCAACTGGACCACCATCACCTAAGAGACTATGCTTGTGACCTTCTTGATTGACCATGGCTGTGGCCCACATTGTTCTCATGTGGGCTTTACTCCATAAAACTCCACTGTAAAGTGGGAACCCCAGGCTACTAATTCGGGACCCCTCCTGCCTCTCAGGAGCTTTCCTGTCAATAAATATCTTCCTACTCTTAGCCTCCATTGTTCCTGGAATTCATTCTTCGATTTTTAGAGAACACAAGCTTGGCCTATCAGACTCTTAACAGGTTGGGAGGTACAATATTTCCTATTTCATCACTGATATCATTGCCTGTATCACCAGGATCCAAGCTGAGGACAACATAGGCTGGGTAGATGCTTGCCGAGTGCTAATCTTGAGCTGCTCAGATCCTGGTGTGATTGGGTGGTGTTATTGGGGCTTCAATTTTGCTGCACACCATTCCTTGTGCCCGGTGTGTCTTGGGCTATAAGCTGAAGTAACGCCTGAAATTCTAGGCCTCTGGGAAAACTACAGTGACCACTCCCGAACCTCCTCAGTGAAGGTGTTCTTCTCTGTTAAACTTCCTGACTGCCAAGGCCTCTCCCATTCTGTGGGTTCTTAACTGAGCCTGGGGCTGCTTTCCTGGAGACAGCAGGGCCTCCTAGCCTGCTCATGGAAGAAAGAGGAGATGTGCATGTAGGGAAAATGACAATTTTTAGAAAACTGTAAACTTTTTCATGTTGGATGCATTTTAGACTGTGTCCAAGGCGGAGTCTCAGCCTCTCTCCCTAGAGGCCTGTCAGTGGGCTTGTGTCCTTGTATCTCGTGGTGTGTGGCCTTCCTTGGGCTCCCGTAGTACTTCAGCTTTATATCCATGCATGACAGCAAGGGGTAATGTGCTTGTCTCACCTGTAGGGACTTTTGACTCCATGTTATGGTGACTTTTGTGCTAAAGAGCCTTGTTTTCTCTACCAGACAAACATTTTCATGAGGACAGGGTTATAGCTTGCTCATCTTCATACTTCCCACAGTGCATAATAAATGGACCATGGGACTTGCAAGAAGAGAATAAATACATACCTTTAATGATACTGTATTCCATATTTTTGTTGATGGCAATGTTTTGCTCCAAAAATGGATGTTTTCTGAGGGTAAAGAGATCTCAAGGGTCTGTGCAAACATAAGCCTTAGATTCAAGGCTATGGATAACAAAATCTCATTTTGCTCAAGTGGTTCTGTTTAGTGGATTTTTCTTTGTTTATAAGTCCTCTGAAGTTCTGGAGTCTTTTAGGATGTGAGAAAAAAAGTCTTAGAAACATAAAAATTTCCAAGAAAGTAAGAGGGAACTAAATGAAGGCGAAGACGTAAGCCTGAGGTGGAGCTGACTCATCCGCAGGGTTGAAAGTGAGAAGGAGGAAGAACTAGGGGCCAGTAGTGAGTGCAAGCACAGGTACACACTCTGAGGAGACCCAGGCCCTCCAAGTGGAGCTGGGCTGTCGACTTTCTTGTTTCTCTCTCAAAGGAGCCATGTAGTCAAAAGCCAATGGCAGGCTGTGGGATTTTTGTAGATCTGGGCCTTCGTGATACTGGGCCTGGTGATTTGGCAACCGGGTCCCATCTAATGGGCCGGGCCCCTCTATTGCCCTGTCTCTCTGTTTTGCTTTGTGCACTTCTTAATATTCTGCTTTCGGGGCCTTGAGAACCATCTGTGTGCTGGACCTGTGAGCCCATCCATTCAGCCCTCTGTGTGGGGCAAGGGGCAGGTGTGAGGAGGTGTGGCTTTCTTCCTTGATGCTACTCCAGAGTCCCACTCTTCGATAATTTACGTCAATATGAATGCGCATCAACTCTTCCCGAAACTACTGAGTATTTCACCCTGAACTATTGGCTTGGTAAGACTGATCACATTCACTGCCTGCTACATAAAAACTCTCCTGCATTTGTTCAAAATAAAGCAACTGTAATTTAGAGGATGGAACCAGAGGCTCATATTCAGAAGCCTTTGATTTTAATCTTGGTGGTGTTTAGTGTGTGTTGCTCTGATAAATTCTTCTTGAGAATACATAGGTGCCCATGGACAGGCTGGAGTAAAGTGGATTAGGGATTTTGGAATCAGTTGGCCTGATCAGTGTGAATATTGGAATCAGTTGGTTTGGCTTATACAACTCCCTCATTTATACACTAAGCATGGAATTTTGAGACATTCACATTTTTTGAAGTCTAAGTTTTCTCAATTTCTAAGGCATACAATAACAATTCAAAATTCAAAAAGTTGTTGCAATAATTAAAAGGGGAAAATAAGGCATGGCGATGTTTACTTATGGTAGCCAATGTATGGTTGAAAACCTACACGTTAGGTATTATTATTTGTATTTCTATGTACTAGCTGTGCAATCTTGACAAGTCACTTAATTCTTACTTTCAGGTTTGTTTTTGTAAACACAAAATCCAATCTCAAAGGTTTATTACTTTGTCTATAAAAAGTCACTATGCAGTTTACTATACGAATTTCTTCCTTATGAATTCAAGGTTGGTATTGTCCAGGGCTGGAATCTGAGGCTTGCCAAAGGAGCATAGACTTGTTTTGTTCACATCTGTAATGGTTTAATAGATTTCAACCATATCCCCTTTCAGCCTTTATTGTTATTGTTGATATTTTTCTCTCTTGTCTTTGTTTTTGGAGTCTGTATTCATCTGGCAGCTTGCCAAATCCTTGGGTCATTAATTTAATTGTTTCTGGGCTTTCTCCATCTATGCTGTGTCATTCTTATGGAGCAATCAGCAGAGCTATCGTGGAATACACACAGATGTTAAAAGTAGAGATGGCAAAGAACTAAGGTATATGTTGATGGTATTCATCTTTACATGACCATGTCCTACCCTAACTGGGAACCAAACAAAAGATGAGTATAATTTAGAAAGCTTCCCAAGTAGTATTCAAGCATAAAGAAACTTTTTGTAGCTCTGAGGCAATGAACTTAAACTGGGTAATCATTCTTTATTAATGGGCCACTATCAAGTTTATTGGCTAATTGCTATTTGCAAGACTGATATACTTAATTGTAGTTGTAAGACACAGAGAGAAGGACTTTTAAAGATAGGAAATACCTTGTTATTAGTGAACCTCCCTCCATTAATACCCAAATTATATGACTGAAAGTAAAAAAACAACAGAAAGAACCCCACTGTTTCTCTGAATTGGCCCATTTTGCCGGAGTCATTGATCCCTGGAACTGTTGACAAATCACAGCTGGAAAAAAAAGTATTCTCAACAATGAGAATTGGAATAAGAGTGCCCATTTCCTGGCACATGGGAGGAGCTATCTTGATTGCTTTCCAGGGAGCCTACCCTCCAAAATTTTTGAAAGAAAACAAGGTCAATAGAATAACTTTAATAACATTTAGTGAAATTTGTGACCAAACCAAAAGTTTCTGGGTCTTTCTTATTGAACAACACTTTTACCAACCCAGCTTTAGGTCTGTTTCTCCCCAAACAACAACATGCCATTCATATCAATTCATATCAGGAATAAATCAAATTACTGAATTTGAAAGTTTAACTGCTTGATCAGGGCAGAAACCCTCAGCTGGAATATTTTAAGAAGTCATCACACAAGAGCCGATGTGGGATTGTTTGGTATCCCTTGCTGCGACAGACCCCAGACTGTCTACTCTGACCTGGAGCCACAGTCTTCCATGTGTCAGGAGAGCAGCTATTACAGACGACACCGCTTTGCTGCACGTCATGTCTGACTAGGCAGTGAAGTCTGCTGCTGTACACACGATCTAAAGTAGCAGGAAACAGCACAAATCTGATGCCTGATTCCCAACCAATTGAATCGGAGTCTCTGGATTGTGGCCTGAGCTGAAAGGGTTTAAGACATCCCGTTATTCTGAGGCAGTCTGAGAACTTTGCTTTACACACCGTGGTATTCCTCACTTGGTCGCTGATTATCCTGCTCAGTCACACATTCCTAAACTTCATTTCTTCTGCATGTAATTGGACAGTTACTGAATACATTTTCTCATAAAAGCTTTTGAAAACTCTTTTCAGTCCAGTAAGATTCATGAGGCTCCTGCCAAGTACACTGCCTGAGTACTATCCTGAGTGTTTTTCATACAGACAACTGACACCTTTAATTCAAGGTGCACTAGGGATTTTTGTCTGTTTTGTTCTCTAACAGTAAGGCTGGTGCTGGAAAAATGAATGGGGTGAAAGAGCCTCTGGCCCAGCAATGACACTGATTTGGATTTTTAAGTCCAGTGAATGACTCCTTCATTACTCACGTGTTAATGAAAAAACCCTTGTCTGTAATGAGATATTTTACTTTTTTTCGAAAAGCTTTACTTAGGGAAAAATAAGAATCTAGATAAGAGGATTAGGTGACATTTTCACTTTGATGAGACTCTCAGGTTGGAGGAAACCTTAGCTGCCTACTGGGTGCTGTGTCTGCCTGGTGATCACTGGACAGTGTCAGCGGGTGCTGTAGCCACAGCTGCTGGAGCACGTTACCCACAGTCTCTGGAGCCTCCCTGGAAGCTGTGAAGTGGCGTCCCTGGATGTCCATCTTACTGAAAAGTAGACTGGGGCTTTATTAGTTTAGTAACTCTTCTAAGATCATAAAGCAAGACGATATTAGGGCCACGATTCAAATCAGTCCTGGTTTCCCTGGCCCAGAGATTCTGAACCGGAAGGGAGCCTCTCCCTACCCCGCCTCCACTTAACTGCCTCCTCAGGCGGCAGTCACAGGTGGGAGTGGGCGAGTGCTGCTGCGGGGTGTTGCTACGCATCCAGCAACGCACAGCTCCTCCCAGCAAAACAGCGGAGACGTGGACGGCTCCGAGCTGGAGAGCCCTGTGCCAACGCCTCTTCTGGAGCATTACGTTAGATCTCCTATGCTCAGATTTTCAGGTAAAGTTTGTATATTTCCAGGGATGGGGAACTCATTTCCATCCCCCCTCCCCCCCTTTCCTTTGGACAGTTCTGACCATTGGGAAAACTTTTTATTTTGATCCAGAATCTTCTCCTGGAGTTTCCACTTTTTGGCACTTAGAAACCAAGAAAACTCCTCTAAGTGATTGCTCACTGTCTGCATCACTGCTCACCATGAGGCCTTTCAGCTCAGTGCTGAGCACCGCTCGGCAGTGGGCGGTGACTGCTGACTTGCCCCTTCCTGCCAGAACCGAGCACAGGGACTGTGTTGAACACATAGCTCAGCCCCCAGGTTTAGCAGAGTTTGGCATAAGCTAAATGGTAACTATACTAGGAATCTATGGCCACTTTGGGTGGTCCCTATTCTCTGAACCTTAGTATCATGGCACTGCCTGGTTGATTTTTCTTTTTTTTTTCTGGGTACCGGAGATCGAACTCGGGTCCTTGCACTTGCAAGGCAGGCGGTAGAATCACTGAGCTAAATTCCCGGCCCTGGTTGAGTTTCTTAATGCTTTTCCTTTGTCTCCTGAAGAAATGCTCAGAGCTTTTGGAATCTGGTAAGGGGCCTTGAATTGTCTTCCTGGTCTCCATGGCTGGGTTACTGTCCGACAATACACAGTGACTTAGCTTGTCTGGACCAACACTCTTTTTTTTTATCAATCCATCTTTGCAGCACACACTGATTACCTTCCTGGTGGATAATTGGTACATGTACATAACACGTCTTCATTCTCTTTTCATCCCTCTGCCCCTCTCTCCCTTCTTCCTCTATCTGTTGACCCCTTTCCAATTGAAGAGATATATCTCCTTTCTATTATCTGTCTTTTTTTGTTTGTGTGTTTTCTTTTTTGGAACCAGGGATCGAACTTGGGTCCTTCCGCTTGCAAGGCAGGCGGTAGAACCACTGAGCTAAATCCCCGGCCCTATCTTTTATTTTGCTCTTTATTTATATTTTGTTTTCTCATGTAAGAGAAACCATGTGATATTTAAGCTTCTTTGTCTAATCCATTTTACTTATTTTGGCCTCAAGGTACATTCGTTTTCCTACAAATGACTCAAAGTTTGTCCTCTTTTTTTGGGGGGGGTGTCTATTTTTTTGAGTCTTATAGATAATTCTCAATATTAGTTCTCTGAGGAATAGCTGGTAAACATTTTTCTATTCCGTAAGTTGTCTCTTTACTCTGTTGGTTGTTTTCTTTACTGTTCCAAGGCTTTCTAGTTTTATATGATTCCATGTGTTGATTCTTGGTACTATTTCGTGTGCCACTGGGATTCTGTTCAGAAAGTCCTTACCTATGTCTATGACTTCAAGAGTTGTACCTATTTTATTTTCCAGCAGATTGTTTCTGTTTTAACATTTTGATTTTAGTTTACTACATGATAAGAGATATGGGTCTAGAGTCAATCTTCTGCATATGGATAGCCAATTTTCCCAACACCATTTTCCCAACACCTCCCATCTAGCACAATGGACTTAGAATCAGATTCTTCCCAGTCAAAATACCAAAGCACTCCTCACAAAACTAGAGAAAACTATACTAAAATGGAAGGTTGAAGCTAGATCTGTATTTCTCACTATGTATTAAATAAAAAAATACAGTAAATATCTAAATATTAAAACAGAAAAATACCTGCTGGAAGACAATGCAATGGTACCTCAGTTCATGAACTTAGTTCTTTCCATGATTCTGGTCTCAGAATTTATTCCACAATTCTGCTTGCAACCAAATTGCAAGCACACTGAATCAAGTTCATGATCTGAGGTACCACTGTTTAAATAAAACTCTTAAAATCATATGTGTAGGTAAATACTTTCTGAACAAAACTTCAAATGCACAGAAATAACATCAAGAGTAAACAGATGGAATTATATCAAATTTAAAAGCTTTTGTACAGCAAAGGAAACAACCAACAGAGTGAAGAGACAACCTACAGAATACGAAAAAATTTTCCCAGCTATACTTCAGACAGAGGACTAATCTAGAATATATAAGGAACTCAAAAACATTAGACCCCCCCCAAATAAAAGACCTAATCAAAAAATAGGCAAATGAAAATAATAGACCCTTCTTCAAAGAAGAAATACAAAAAAGGCCCATAAATACATGAAAAAAATGTTCAACATCACTGGCCATTAGAGAAATGCAAATTAAAACAACACTGAGATTCCATCTTACTCCAGAAAGAATGACAATCACCAAGAAATCAAATAATAACAAATGCTGGCGAGGCTGTGCTGAAAAAGGAACCCTTCTACCTTGCTGGTGGGAATGTAAACTAATAAATCATTATGTAAATCAGCATGGAGATTTCTCAAAAAACTAAAACTAGAAATTCCATTTGACTCAGCTGTTCCCCTACTAGGCATTTTCCTGAAATAACTAAGAACATCATATTACAATGATATATGTATATCCATGTTTATAGCAGCACAATTCATAATAGCTAAATCTTAGAAGCAGCCTATATGTATGTTCATCTACAGATGAATGGGTAAAGAAAATGTAGTATCTGTATAATGGAGTAGTATTCTGCTATAAAGAAGGATAAATTTGAGTCTTTTGTGGGAAAATGGATGCACCTTCAAAACATAATGTTAAGTGAAATAACTCAGATACACAAGCTTGAATACTACGTGGTTTCTCTCATATGAGAAATAACAATATGCATGAAGTAAAGAGTAAAACAAAAGACAGATAAAGGAGAGAAGGAAATAGATTTTTGTACATATAACAAGAGTTAAGATGTGTCATGCATATGTACCAAGTTTCCACAATGTAAGGAGTCATTATATATTGCAAGCATATACTAAGAACAATAGCTTGGCTTTATGGAGTGCTTTGTGTTTCCCAAAGTGCTGTCACATGCACCATCTCATTTGACCTTCACAATAACAAGAATTTAGCTTCAAAGAGAGCAAAGAATTTGTCCCAAAATGTGCAGTTAATTGCAGATGAAGAACACATTTCTCCTGAGCCTAGCCAGCTCAGCTTCCCTTTCACAACACCAAGCCCCGCCTGAGAAGATTAGAGGGTGTCTTCTGAGGATGGAGGGAAAGTGGGTGAAAGTGCACTTGTGTGCGTGGGGAGCCCTGTGGGGTCTTAAATCTTGAAAGAGCTGTTGCAAGTGGGGCGGGGAAGTTTCCCAGGGAGAGGCTTGGGCTGGTAGTTGGCAGTGGCATAGAAAAGCAAGAGGGAGGCAGAGCCCAGCATGAGGATGAGTAAATGAACAGCAGGTCTCACAATGGCATATGTCTCGGGGAAACATCTGAGGTATCCTGTGGACATGCCCATGTAATGATTTATGCAAAACTGGAGAGGACAGGTATGTGATGAGAAAAAGGTGGGGAATTTGAGTGCTCATTGGACTACTCACTAGGATCCCCTTGTCTGACTTCCAGTCTCCTTTTCTATGAGGTGAGAATGGCGATTGGAACTTCTTACTAAGGTTGTCATGAGAATTAAATAGCATGTAAATGAATGTTTACAATGATCAATAGGCATGGCTAATAGAAAGCATTCAACTTGTTATTGCCATTCTTTTTTCTGAAACTTACTAAAAGAGATCAATGATTGTGGGTTTCAATTTTCTGGAAATATACTAAAATATACTAAAATATAATTTTATTATTCACAAATGCTACACAGGCATTTGTGAATAAGAAACAAATGAAGAAACAAATAAGATGTAGCATATGGCTAATTTTTATATTAAAAATAACTCTAAATCCAGAAGTCTAAGTAAAGAATAGGATCACTTTTTAGAAGTTTATTATTCTTACCTCACAAAAGCAGTATTTTACTTCTCAAATAGCTCCAGAATTTTCAGAACTAATTTGTATTATTTTATAATGTGCACATTCCCATATCCCATGATCCAGTGACCTCAATCCTAGGTTTATAGCTTCAGAAAAGTCCATGTGTATGCACTAATGTCTTTGTTATTTTATCATTGCTGAGACAAAATACCCAACACCCAAAGTTAAAGGAGGAAAGGTTTATTTGGCTCACAGTTTGTAGAGGTTTCAGTCCACAGTAGGCTGGCTGTGAGGCAGAGTGTCATGGCAGAAAGGCATCACAGGAGAAACAGTTCATGGTGTGGCAGCCAGAAGACAGCAAGCAGTGAGCAGCCGTGAAGTAGCAAAGAAGCAGGCTGCCTCTCCCTTTTACCTCTTTCAGGCTACCCACCTTGTGGTTCTGTCCACACCCAGAGTGGGCCTTCCTATTATCCAAACCAGAACTATGCCAAACCAATCAGTGGACTCATTTAGTAATCACACACTCTTAATCCCAGCACCACACACTCTAATCCAGCTGCCTCTGAAACTCTACCTATGACCACTTGAGGCTTTGAGGGGACATCTAGACACAGCAATGACACCAAGAACTGCAGATGAAAATTCCATGTCTGAATTTTTGATGTTAGCAAAGCTCTGGAAAAATCATAAAGATCTTGTGATAGTTAATTGATTGTGTCGATTTGAGTAAGAAATGCCCAACTAAATTACTACGAAATAATATGCCCAGCATAGTTCTGGGTGTGGAAAACCCACCCAAGAGTAGATTGTCTCCAGAATGGTATAAGAGGGAAATGAAGAAGGGAGACTCATTCTGCTTCTGTGGAGGAGCTCCAGTCTTCACCTTCACCTTGGCTGTCGTCTCCTGGTTTCCAGTGCAGACCCTTCAGCCTCCTGACAAAGACTCACATAGGACACTTATAGTGAGCTCCAGGCCCTCAACCGGATCCTTTGGTTCTCTAGTGTGTAGACAGACTTTGTGCACCCTTCCACTTCTGACTCTGCTGGTGGCCATTGTAAGCTAATCTTGTAAATTCTTACATATTTGGATATTTCAAATTAAATCTGCTTCTCTAGTAAGCACTGACTGATACAGATCCCAAAGAAAAGAGTTGGCCTAATATTGTGAGTGTGCACAATAGGAGGAAATTGATGTTACACTATTTTTTTAATCTCAGAAGACCAAGTAGGGCATGCTACCCCTGTAGAAATGTCAAATTAAGTAAAATTGGGCAGCAGAAAACCAGAAAAAAAAAAAGAAAAAGAAATAGAAAAACGACTGGAAAGATTTTTGGTAAAGAACTAGGAAAAAAAATGCAGTGCTAAATGCTGTAAATATAATTTCAGAAGGGGTGAGGCAGGGAAGAACATACAGGAAGATATAAATTAGAGATGACAATCTAGGTTTTAGGTCAGGCAGTAGATTCAACGTGTTTATTACATTACTTCAAAATAAATGAGAATGGAAAAGGATTACACATTGACCAGTAATGACAGTGGTCTGGGACTGAAGCAAGGATTATAACTAACATTCTGTGCTTTGGAGGATCAGAAAAAAAGGCACACATGGAAAAACAAAGAAAGGCTTAGGCCAAATGGAAGCACTAGCTCTGGTGATTGGTAAAAAGCAGATGAACAAAGATAGCAGGCCTTTGAAGGAAGAAGTGTGTTTGGGCAGCAAGAGGAAGATGGAGATCACTTACAAAATGAGTAGTTGGTCCCCTGAGATTAGTGATGTAAAGAAATTAAAAATATATGTATAATAGTCCCCTCATCTGAGAGGGATACATCCTGAATGTTCCATAGATGCCTGAAACTATGGGATAGCATTGAATCCCATCATTACTATTTTTCTATTCAAACATGATAAAATCTGCTCCCAGAGCCTGCACTTATGCTGGCTGCAGCCAGAACTGGTTCAGGAAGCAGCATCAGAGAGATCAATGCCTGGTTGGCCTCTGGGATGGACTAGTGCCCAGAAGAGCTCTCTCTTCCCACTTGAGTCAATTTCTTTTTGTTCCCCAAATTTTAATTTTTTTATCAGTGCATTTTGCAGTACATGATGATCACACCCCTGTGGGGAGCTGGTCCTTGTACATAACACATCTTAGTTCTTTTTTGTCACCTCCCCCTTGTGTCCCTCCATCTCTTGCAAAAGATCTATCTTCCTGTTTCCTATTATCTGTCTTTTACTTTGTTCTTTATGTATATTTTGGGTTCGCGTATAAGGGAAACCATATGATATTTAAGCTGTGCGTCTGATTTATTGCACTTAACATTATGGGCTCAAGGTGCGTCGTTTTTTTTAACCTCTCTAAAGCCCGCTATCCTCATCTTTAGAAGTGGATGAAAGTGCTTTCTTAATACAGTAAAAAAGATAAGTAGTTGCCAGGATTTGGGGGAGGGAAAAATAAAGAAGTGCGGAGTTTTGGGGCAATGAAACTGTTCTGCAAGATACTATAATCGTGGATGTGTATTATTATAATGTACCATACATTTCTCAAAATTCGCAGAAGGAACTCTAATGTAATCTAGAGACATCAGTTGACAATAATGAATCTGCTTTGACCCCGATTGTAGCAGATAATACAACTCTCTCTAATGCATAATAATCACAGTGGAAATGAGGTGGAGGACATAATACAAACTCTAGTCCTTCGCTCAATTTTTCTGTAAACCTAAAACTGCCAAAAATAAAAAGACTATCAACTTAAAACATGGTTCCCACCTAGAACATATAAATCACGCTGTAATAAGAGTTTCCTTCTTATGAGGAAGAGTTTTGTTGCATCCAGGTGATATCCAATTACTCAGTTTTTGTGGTTAATCTTCCTAGTGTCACAGTTCTCTAAACTCACATGTCTAAACAATTGGAGGTCCTGTTAAAGTATCTTTTCTAGCATATACATAGGAACAATGGAAAACAAAAATGATGTTTTAGATTTATTTCAAAATTAGCTGTGGAACATCTGACATGGATTGGAGCTGCCATTGCAGGTGCTAGTGGATGCATTAGTTGTGAGCGAGCTTGCAGGGTCCATGTGCCAAGGGACACTTCCAGGATGGGAGTGACAGCCCAGCTCTGCGTTTGTCTGTAACTCAGACCACACGGGACTGGCCCTGACTTGGAGATGGGAATCTAGCCAGGAACAGGAGTCAGGTCGGAGGGTCCCGGGACTGACCACCATGGTTCCAGACCGGGTCCCTCTGAGAGGCTCTGTAGTTGTCTCCCCACTTCTTGGCTGGGAGGGATCTGGACCTGTGCTTACTTAGACTTTCTCGGTCCACGTTACTCCAGCACAACTCTTTCTCCTCCTGTTTTTCCAGTACTCCACAGTCTTCCTTCTGGGATTGGCTTCAATTTTTTTTTTTTAATTTAAACTTCAGGGAAGATTGACCACAAAGAAAGAAAACCAAAAATAAAGCAAAGAATAGAGACAAAATTCAGTCTAGAGAGTTGTTTTGAGTTCCCCTGTGGTCCTGAACTTTGATTGCTAGGCTTCCCCAGGCTGGGTTTGGGTTAATACCCTAGACTGAGGTGGACAATCACGCTGCCCAATTCTTTCTCTTTCCATAGAAGGGTCTCAAAGCCCACAGAGTGGGCACAAACCGTCAGGCGCAGCTCAGCTGGGACAAAGGCGGAGTCCTTGCCTTTCATCCTTAGAAGTGCCTGGTTGTGAGCGACCTCCTCTTGTGATAGATACACTGCTGCTCTCCAGAGCCTCTAGCCAGGATGAGAAAATGTTATTTGCAGACTATTGACCCCAGATGTATTTCTTTAGACTTAATCTCCCCATTGATTTCCTTCTGATTTATGGTAACAGTGGCTTTTTGTTGTAGCAAAGGAACCTCCTTTTGGTACATTCTGAGGGCAGTTTTGCTGGGGCTGTTGAAGAATTTCATGAGTGTATGTAACATGGGGAGTGAAGAGTGGGCGGAGGGCATCAGTGGTCTTCTTTTAGTGACGAGGAGGAGTCCTAGAGCGCTTGAGGTACAGGCTCAGGGAGTGCTACGACTGTCAAGGCCACACCAAGGAGTCACACGGAGACTCCCAGATGAAAAGTGCAGAGCAGGGCTGGCGGCTCCAGGCTGGTTGTTTGGGGACAGGTTATGCAGTGACCCCTGAGCCTGGGTCCACTGGATGAGGTGGAAGATTGGGCCGGGACTGACTCCAGGACTCCTTGCCTGGTCTTCTGCTGTCTCCAGTTCTGGCCCGGCTTTCTCAGAACCACTGCTCTCACGTCCATTTTCCATGCTGACCTCCTCTTGTAGCACAAGCCCGAGCCACACTCACAGGTGCTGCTGGACTGAGGAATCTGTTGGCTCAGCTGGACTGATGCTGGCCCCACTTGCTCCTGGTGTCTGTGTCCCTTTGTCCTCCGTGCGGCCCACCGAGCAGGGAGCGTGAAGTAAGCAGGGCATCTTATTTCTCCTGGCCAGCAGCACTGTGGTGCCCTCAAACCAATCTCTCTGTACCCTGCCTCTGCCCCAGCCTCTGATAACCGCCAGTGAACTGTCCATTCTATGAAATCCTCCTCTTTAGCTTCTGCATATGAGTGAGATTATGCAGTATCTGTCTTCTGTGCCTGGTTTACTTTACTCAACGCTGCCCTGTGGTTCCATTCGTGTTGCTGCAAATAGCAGGATTTTGTTTATTTATACATTGTGACCCTAGTGACTCTGCCCTGTTTATGAGCCAAGCTCCTTCATATGACACACAAGACCATCCTGGATAAAGTGTGTGCCTTCTTCTTTAACATCGTCTCCCTTCTTCTAGGCCTTGAAATTAATGCTTTAGCCTTGAGCTTCCTGACTCTTAAGGAGTCTCACCATTTGCCTTTGCACTGTGTCTCCCCTTCTCTGGTGTCCCCCTTTCTCTGGATGATACACACTTATCTGTCTGGACATAGGCCAGATGTTAACTGTTCCATTAAAAGAAGATTCTTTGGGACGACTTTGGCCAATGTAACACCCATGGCTGCCCCTGCCCTTTTCTGGATTAGTGGTCAGTGTAAGTAAGGCCCTTCTGTACCCACTGACTATGCAGCTACTTAGCCATGGTTGGTGAGTTTATTGGGGTTGAAATTTCCTCTCATTTTGGCTAATAGTCCCTGGTTCATTCTACACCAGTTGTGTTTCAAATTATTTGTCAAAACTTGTGTGCCAAAAATTGATTTTTGTCTCTTGCCACCTCCATTCCGTAACTGGGAAAATGGAGACATTTGACTTGAGTTGGCTTTGCCTTTGTGTTTTTCTCAGAGGTGAGTGGTGTTCCTAAACTGCTTTCTTTTTTCCATGCTAGAGGCCTTGAGCGATAGAGATAGGATAAGATGTGTAAACATATTACCGGCTATATCTAAATTTTAGCAAAATTAAAAATGTCTTTAAGCCTGGGGCAAGGGCCTTAAATTGACTAAGACCTATAATAAGGGATAAAAAAAAGCTTCAAGAAATTCGAACTCAGATTAAGTAAGCAAGTAATCTCCTTTGAGTTGTATATTTCTTACCTTGCTTCAACCAGGAATCCTACTTTCAGGTATGCAAATTTAGGATGAAGTACTGCTTAGGACTGTAAAAAGGAAAATTATGATAATGGTATAATTTTTTAGTAAATGATAAATTGAAGTCTTGAGTAAAAAACTTAGATTTAAGTTTTGAGTGTCTGGCATTAAGGTATATATATTATGTGTTATGTCTGTGTGTTGTTTAGATGGTACTACATTAATTTAAAAATAAGAGCATCTCATTAATTAAGAAAGCATAAACTCAAATGTATTTTAGTCCTTGAGACTTAAGCAAATGTTTAAAAGATGTAATAAAAGTGTCTTCAGAACAGTTAACATACATCTCGACTGTGTTAGCCAATTAAAGGTATTTTCAGGTAAATCCCCAGGTTTGCCTATTTCCCATCCCCAAGGTGGTCTCTGTGATGACTGCACCAGTTTCTGGATTGGTTTGTTCCAAAATGTTCTCAGGAGAAAGCATTCCAAAATGCTTTCTTAATCAGGAGTGCTTTACAGAGACTGGCAATTCCTAGTGGTTTTCCTACTCAGCAGAAATTGGGTTGGATAACAGAAATCCTGCATGGTTTATTATAGCAGCGAAGTAGGAGCAACTGGAAAGTTTCTGTTTCATAGACATGTAATAGAAGTCCATTTTACAGCTTTCTTACTAAGTCTATGAGAAAGAACAGACCCTTTGTCTTATGTGTTTGTGTCTGAGTAAACATTGCCCACTTTCCTTGCTGTGCTTCTTTATAATTTCCTAAAAGAGCTGGGTCCATCTTTGCATGGAACTTTAGAATGATAAAGCCTGAAGGTGCAGAAGTTGGAGAGCCAGTCTTTTTCCCTGTAGCCTGAGGCTCTTCCTGGGTCTTCTGAGCTTTGCCATTTTAAATGCCCATGAGTAGTACATTTCCTTTTATGGTTTTCCAAGTGGATTCACTTATGGGCATCCTTATTATCCAAGATGATTTGCCTTTGGTGACATGAGAATTTGGTTAAAATATAAATCATTGAGGTCAATGTAAATATTCAAGTTTAAAAGCCCCAGAAAACCCTTCAAGGATTTAAAAATAACATTCTGCTGTGGTGCATGTATGTGCAGTTTCCAGGTATTGATTACAACTTTTGAAAGTTTTTTTCCTTAACACAGAAAATTTTGGGGGGACATTAACTTGCGTTTGCCAGGTGTTTTACATTTTCTGGGAAATGTAGAAGCAATCGCAAAATATTAAATTAGATAAATATGTAAGTAAAATGCCTGAGCTATTTATAATTAAGTTAAAATAGTAAAGACATTTATTTCCTAAGTATAAATTCAGGTATTTCTTGCTTCTTAAAACTTACAATTGATGTATTTGGATGTATTAAATATATTTTGTAGGTTGCTGTATGTGTAACACTGATATAAGATCAAATGATATCTAATCTTCTGAGTAACTATTCTAAGGGACAATAAGTATCTGGAAATGGAGACATTTGTCAAACTGCAAGTCAACTAATTAGAAATGCTCTTTAAACAATGAGCCTTGAAGTGACTGAGGTTATATCTGCTCACATTTTAAGATACGCTAAAATTGGTATTTTTATAAGCACAACTCATTTAACATTTTAAATTTACAATGGTGATTTAAAATGTTTTGTTGCTTGAAGAGTTGATAGCTATGACTTACCCAGTCTGCTACTGAGTTTGTTTATGCCACTTAATGCAAATGATTTTAAGAGATGCTAAAAGGCTTGCTTGTTTTTCAGTAATGGATAACTAAGGGCTTATGACACCATCTGTCTGTCCTGTCCCCTCCAGTGGGACATATTCTGAGGGCTGTCACCTGGTGAAGTTCCCGCCATACCACCGGGCAGCACTGCAGATGCTTAACTGGCAGTGCTCTCAGAACAGAAGAAAATGCATTCGGAGACAGGGAAGTTGCACACATCAAAGAATTGCCTGTCAACCCTCCGAAGTGAGTAGAGCTGCAGAGGTTGTGAAAGAGGGTTCTTATGGATGATTATTTTGAAGCAGTAAAGCCTTTCTAGCAGGTGTAATGGTGAGATGTCTCTTGACCTTGGCTTTCTTTTGTATTTGACTTCATAGTTTTCGGTGATAATTTTTCAGGCTCAAGCACCTGGCTTTCTTTTGCATGAGCCAGAGCCACCTTTGAGTGGCCAACCCAGTGAAGGGGAAGGGGACCCTGTAGGGAGGGAAAGGTAGGGTAAAGGCCTCACTGAGCTGTATTCAGATCAATAAGGAAACTTATTCAAAGCAGTCTCTGCCTTCACAGGTAGACTCTGCAGTTAGGGTAGTCAGAAAGACAAAGGACAGAAGAGCTCCGTGGACTGGAGAGAGGCCCAGGCCCCACAATTACCAGGAAAGCCAGCTCCTCTCCACTTGACAAAATGTAAGGGTGGTAAGGGACACCCACCCAAGGACTCTTATTTAGTATGTAAGGCGTGCACGCACACACCTGCACAAGTACATATGTATGTATGTTTTCATTTTAACATCAGTGTGGTTTTGCACCAGATACACACAGGTACATGTGTCCCCTTTACTTAATCATTAAGTCCGATGCTTCCCTATAAGCCCTCTCCTTACATTTATTCATTACAAAGAAACAGGAAGAAACCAAAGGGCCAGAAGGGTTAGGTTAGGATCAAAGTCAGTCCAGGCAGCAGATCAGATATGGACAAGAGCGCACCTGGGAGAGGGAAGATGCTGGTCCTCAGTAAAAGGAGCCAGGGACCAGAGCTCCTGGGCTCTCAGCTCTGAATCCCCTGCTGCCCTGCAGTAGCTGTATAGCCTCTTTCTTTTCCATCTTTTCCCTGAATAAACAGTCTTTTTTTACTCTAAACTTGGCCGTTTTCCCAGTTCTTTACTGGTGCCGGGTTTAGGATTGCTGGGAGCTTTGTTTTCAGCAGAGCAGTGGTGAGTCCTGACGTAATGTGGTGATCTGCCCACCCCTGGATCAACACCAACCTGAGCAATGCACCAGTGATGTGGTACCTCAAGGCCCTCAAGATTGACGACTAGATAAGCAAAGGGGGAATTGTACCCTGCACTGTGAAATGGAACTTGAAAGGCTGGCTGTTTGTCTTTTAGAGATAAACAACTTCTCCAAACTTCCTGCTGCTGAGCACATAATCAACACCCCTACCTTTCCTCAGGCCCAAAGGAGAGACAGGACAGGCAGATGCTGACACCAGGGGCCTGGAGCCCCATTTCCTTGCCAAGGGATAGGGGACAGACAATGAGCTGGAGATGGCTGGAAAAGACAGAGCAGCATGGATATCTGCATTATCCCTGTTTGCTCTCCACTCTGTTCCTTACTGTAAAAGGCCCTTGTCCTCCTGTACTCAGGGGGATGCTGATTTGAGGCAAATGTGCCCTCTGTCTCCTTGGAGATAGGTTTGTATAATTTTTTTTAATCCAAATATATGGCCTCCTTTGATTTGGTGATAGGTGAGCAAAGGAAGCTACACCTGTGAACCTAAGGAGCCGGTAACACTGTGATACCCCGACCTCATCTTTACTTCCATACTTGGTGATGGAGCACTAAGGGTTAGGGTTGCAGAGTCCTGGCTCAAGGAGTCCCAGCTGGGAAGGAGGCCGGAGGCCGCCCACAGGGCAAGCTGGGCTGGGATTGGTGTGGGGAAGGGGCAGAAGTGCATAGAGTGAGATAAGACAGAGACACAGAGAGATAGAGAGCAATCGGGGCAGTTAAAATGAGACACAAGAGACTTGGAGACAGAGAAAGTAGGAAAGAAACAAGCCTACGAGGTGGTAGGGTGCCCTAGGGAGATACTGTGGAAAGAAATATGCCTCGTGGGGGTTTTCCTGAAGTGAAATACTGTGTGTTGAACTCTGCTCCATCTCTCCAATGAAACCTTTGATGAAATATCCATTTTTCACCAATGCCTCATGGAATGGCTTTTCCTTCAGGGACTGAACAGAGTGCTGAGCCTCTGAAATGGATGAGAAAAGAAGCTGTCATTGAGCAGCTCCCTCTGGGCTATGCTTGCCGATGCAGAGGGACGTCTTTGTCATTGTTCCTGGAGACTCAGCAGCAAAGCATCAGATAGGAACAGGGGGAAGTGGGCCCTTCTGGGGACACAGCCTGATCAGAGCAACCATGTGCAGCTCAGCTGAAGCCTTCAGCTGTGGCCCAGCCTGGTGTGCTCACCTGAGACAGGGGAGCCTGTGTCCAAGAGGGGCTGTGTCACCACCGAGGCCTGGTGCAAAGCAGTTTCCAAGAGAACGCTTACAGCATCCACGACCGCTGTTCCCACAAGAAAGAGGAATGGGTGTTCTTCGAGGTGCGTGTGGAAACTGTTCTGCAAACCCAGCTTTATGTGGTTGTTGTTGAGCTTTGTAACTTCTTTTTCAATTCGGATGTTCTATTGAGTAGTAAGGAGGGCAACACACAAAAATGAGTGAACAGCTGCTGATCCGGAAATAAGGGAACTCTGAACTTGGTCACTTTGTCACTAGGGGGGTGTGGATCCCTCAGAGCCTCTTGTGGGAGCTCCCAGGAGACCCCACTGCTCCTAAACATTTCCTATTTGTCTTCTGAGTTTGTACCTGTCTAGGAGATTCATAGTTTTGATTATCATATTATAAGTTCTGAGATTTTCTTCTGAAGGGCAGTATTTTAAAATTTTCTTAGTGTTTCTATTTTTGAGGGGTCACTCTTTAACTTTCATTTATTTATTTATTTATTGTTTATTTTTAGAACATGTCTGTGATACATAATGAATACATTCACCATGGGAAGCTGGTACATTTACGTGTTGTGGAGGAAGAGGGGAGGAAGGGAGAAGCAGAGGAAATAAGACTGAATAGTCTTTCTTTACTTTTCATTGATTTGAACACAGAGTACATTGTTTTTTCTTGATATTTATTAACATATCAAGACCAGTATTCTGAGACAGTTTAAAGGATAGAAGCTGCCCTGTCCAGTGTGACACTCACAAGACACCTGTGGCACCTAGGGCGCGGTGACTCTGAGCTGAGCTGAGCTGAGCGATGCAAGGTCGAGGCACACATGGGATTCTGAAGATGTAGCAGGAAAAGGTGAAAGTTCCCATTAGTAACTTCACACTGATCACATGTGAAATGGCAATCTTTTTGATATATTGGCATAAATAATATATATTATTAAAATGTTTGCACCAGTTTCTGTCTAGGTCTTAAGACCTGGCTGCCAGACAGCTCCAGCGACACAGGTGGCTGCTGTCCCCACCTGAGAGCCCTGTGGCAAAGCTGAGGGGCCCGCTTTCAGCAGGGCGCCCTTATAAGCAGACCCGGCAGCTTAGAAGACCCTTGCTCCAGCTTTCTGCCTGCTCTTGAGGACCCAAGAAGCTGACTGTGACCACAGGAGAGCTTTCCCCAAAGCTGCCTATGCTCATGCCCTGCCCTTGACTTCCAGCCTTCAAATCTGTGAACAAGAAGGCTTCTTGTTTAGCCACCAGGGTGTGGCAGTCTTTCACAGCAGCCTGAGCAGGCCGAGAACCAGGGCTGCCTGTAGTGGTCCCTCTGGGGTGTTTCTCCCTGCTGCACCCATGCACTCGACTTCCTTTTCTCAGTCATGAGTCTACTCATGCATTATGCTCTTCTGTCCCAGTCCATTCCACCTTTGTGACAAAATACTTTAGACTGGGTGACTTATAAACCACAGAATTTTATTTCTTGTAGCTCTGGAGGCTGGGAAATCCAAGACCGAGGGGCTGGCAGATGTGGTGTCCAATGAAGACCTGCCTGTGTGTTCTTGTCATGTCCCTATTTGGTGGAAGGGCAAGGGGGCTCTCTGAAGCCTCTTTTGTAAGGCCACCGATCCCATTCACACAGGGTTACAGTTGGGTTTCCGTATCTTCACATGGCAGAAGGAGAGCTGAAGGCTCTCTGGAGTCTCTTTTATATGTGCGCTGATCTCATTCATTAGGGCACAACTTCATCACCCAATCATCTCTCTGACTGGTAAGCATAGTTGTCAACTTGACTGGATTAGGAGGGTCCTAGAGAGGACTGAATCACAGGGGTACTGTACCCATCAGTGGATTAATCCACTGCTGTTCATGGATGAATGAGCTGATAGGAGTTGGGCCCAGTTGGAGGTGTGCTGCTGCTAGCCTGACTTTGGAGGGTGTACTTCTCCCTGGGCTGTTTCCCTGCTCTGCTTCCTTGCCACCATGAACTGAACAGCTTTGCTATGTCAAACTCTTCCCCCATGATATTCCTGCCTTCGAGGCAGCTGACCATGGACTGAACCCCCTGAAACTGTAAGCCAAATTAAAGCTCTCTTCCTTTAAATTGTGGGTGTCAGATATTCGGTCCCAGCAACAGGAAAGCTGACTAATACAACTTCCCAAGGGTCCTGCTTCCTAATTATCACATTAAGGCTTTTAGAGTTCAACATAAGAATTTTGAGGAGACATAAACTTTCAGACCATAGCAGCTCCATCATTATCCATTTATTAGTTTTATTTTTTAGCACTAGTTTCTATCTATACATTACATGCTTATTGATAGATTATCTCTTCTACCAGTGTATAACTTCCTTAAGAAAGGTTGTAGTGCTGGGATGTGTTTTAGAGCTTTAACTCAACAAATACTTTTTTTAGACAAAGGAGGAATGAATTAATGGGTGACTCAGTTGAAGACCATTTTCCTACTAGACCCAGGAGTTACTTCGGAACCCTTTCACTGTGAGCTCCCAGTGGCTGTGGTTACATCCTGGAGGAGCTCACTCACCACACTGCTGGGGAGACATCATCTCCTCGAGGGTCTCCTGAAGGAAGTGGGCCATGTCCACGGTGGCAGGTCCTCTGCGAAGAGTGCTGAGGACAAGTCTTTCCCTCCCTCTATACTCACTGCTCTGCTCTCTTAGAAGTGGGGCGCCCCCACCTGCATTCTGGCTGGCCTGTGATTGGGTTCAGGCAACGGGAAGTGCCAGAGCTGCACTCATGCCAGCTTTAGGAGGGGCCTTGAAGAAGGTTGACAGTTTCCAGTTTCACTGACCCAGAACTGGCCACGAAGGCGTGAGGAAGGGGAAGCTCATAGAGAGGACCTGTGGCCAGACCCCGAGACAGATGTGCCAGTGTGAATAAAGACCACGTGAAAAGATCTGAAGCCCCTAGCCAACAGCCAGCACTGAGTCACCAGGCCCCGAGAGGGGGCTCCTGGCACTTGGCCATGTCCCAGCCTCCTGCCAGAGCACAGGTCACAAGAATAATAAACTGGGGTTATTTATTTCCCTGAATTTTGGAGTGGGTTGCCAGACAATGGAAGATAATTGGCAGGCTCATCTCATCCCATCCCTGCATCATCTGCTGATCATCACCTTCCTCACCTGACCAGACAGCCGGCCTGCATTGCCACAATGAGTCCACAGTGATAGAATTTTATTCCTTTCCAGGGCAGCACTGTGGTCTGCAGTGTGGCCACTTCTACCCCCAGACGTCATGGGCTCTCACTGAGGGCTGTTCGCCCGGTTCTAGGGAAGGTGGTGACAGAGGTGAGGGCCAGATGGGGGGCTTTGAAGTCAGGAGACCTGAGAACCAGCCTGGCTCTGCAGCTTTCCACAGAGTGATTTACATCTCTTTTGCAAAACAATGATCTCCCTGGCTGGTCCACAGACTGAAAATGATTGACCAAAACCAAACTCACTTTCCCCATTTTCCTAGATGAAGCTTCATTGCACTTTCAAAAGAACATGGCATTGTGGGCCAGCCACAGGGAGGAGGACTGGACCTGTTCTGGGGATGGGGACTCGGAGAGCCAGCCCCATAGGAAGTCCTTTCAAAGGCTTTGTTGTAGCAACAAGCAAATAAGTCCCTCTCTCTGGGCCTGAAGTGGGACTCCGAACAACAGGGGTCTGTCTGCTGAATGCCACAGCAGTCAGAGCCCACCTCTTTGCCTTGCAGAGCCCCTCCTGATGCACCCGAAGGAAGGACTCCAAATTTACTGGGCACTTTATCTGGGAGCGGGGAAGAAAGGAAAGTTCTCCACTCAGTTGTTCATCCCAGGCCACTTTGCTGCCTCTAAACATTACATTTACCTTAAAACCAGAGCTGTGGGGGAAGAGGCTGTGGGATGTGGACAACCTAGTGGTGAGTGCTGCTGGAATCCAGGGCTAAGCCATGGGGACTGTCGAGTTGACCGTCCTGTGCAGAAGCTGATCCAGCCCCGAATCGAAGGGTAGGCTGGTGTAGACAGGCTTTATTTCACAAACAGACGTGGGTTAGTGGAGCGGGAACGAGGCCACGCTGCTCCCCTGGAGCTCTCTAGGGAAGGAAGCTGTCCAGCAGGAAAGCTGCAGCCTGCCACCAGCCCCGGTGGCATCAGGGTTCCATTCCCCTGGTCCGCTTTACGAAGGGCTCATTGAGTGGCATTAGGCTGAAAGAAGCTGCCTCTGTTTGGCGGTGGGGATGAAACTTTATGTTGCATTCAGTTGCATCCATGTAGGATGGTTTCCTCGAAAGCTTTGCTGGCGGGAAGTAGCAAATGTTGGTAGAGGAATAAAAACTTGGAGTCAATCATGAGTATTTTCACTTGGTAGATTCGTGATGTCCAAGTTCAGATAAGGAAAAAAGCCTTTACTAAGGGTGAAAGAGACTGGTTTTATCCTTTTTACTCCTGATAATAGAACCTTAAATTTTATATCGATTCATGGCCGCTTCAGGATAAAGACTCCCTTGCTGCTAAATGCTGAGCCAGGTGTCAGCAAGAACTGTACAAGACACTCTCGTGTGTTGTCAGGGTTGATAAAGTGACTGTCTACCAAGACACGTACAGGATTTCTAGAGACTCGGAGGAGCACGTTCAGAGACCTGCTACTGCCCCAGGCCTGAGGGCAGAAAGAAGAAAGCACTTGTGTGTACAGGAGCAACCTTGCTGCCCCCTTTTCCAGATACTACAGCGCATGCGCCCTCTCATTCAACAACCGTGAAGAGTGTGCTACGGAGGCCGCACGGGGGCTCCAGGTCACACAGCTCACAGCTACGGAGTCGGAGTCTGAAACACGCTCTATGATTCAAATCCACACTAGCTGTATTTTCCTCGGCATGGTTGGAAGTAAGACAAGCAAAGGTCTGACGCCCATCTCAAGTGTATATGAGCTGTGAGATCTACAGGAAGTTATTATTTCTAAGTCTCCGAATTTTCATCTAAAAACAAGAGAAACAGCACGGAGGAAGCAGGACTGGCACGAAGGTCAGCCTGGTCTTCCCAGGGCCGGCGGGCAGGGGCCGTGCCAGAGTCCGCACGGCTGCACGGTGATCTGCTCGCGCCAGGGCGGGGCCGGAATTCTGGTGCTGGGGGAGAAGAAACCGACTCAACCGACGTAGGAGAGCGGCGCTTTTCTCTCCAACTTTTTGTTGGGTGTGAGCCTGCTCTGACGCACTCGACTTCGCCTGCGCACCGTGTGCCTACTCTGGGAGGCTGTAACGTCACTTGAGAGCATCAGGTGATGAGAAAGCTAGTGTGCGTAAATTACCGTAGATTAGGTAATTTGTTGTATAATCATCATTCATTACTTTTGGCCTCGAAGAAACAAAATCATTACCAGAAGAACACATTTATGGCCAGGGAGGTAAATTTCCCTTTTCCACCCAGTGGTCCCATTGCTATTGAGTTACTCAGAGGTGTTTTACCTTGATAATGAAAACGTGACCACTTTGTCACTGAAAAATTTTAAGATTGGATCCAATGAAGAGGTAGCTATCATAGCGTGTTTAAATTATATGATTTATGAAAATGACTTCCACAATTTTACCTGAAACAAACTCATCAAAGGTGCTGAGAAACACATGGTAAATTATTTTAATCTAGTCCATGTAGAGGCAGACAGATCTGCAGTTGAATAATTCTCCTTCTCCGATCTCAGGTACCAGCATGGTGCTTTCGTCCTTTATAATACAACACTGGCTGGGTGTGGTGGCGAATGCTTGTGATCCCAGCAGTCGGGTAAGCTGAGGCAGGATGACTGCCCTGAGCTCAAGGCCAGCCTGGGTTACATAGTAAGTTCAAGGCCAGACTAAACTACATAGGGAGACATTGTCTCAAAAACCCAACCAAACAAATAAAAAAAATTCAGTATAATACAACTCTGTGTCAGCTCACTGCTGTGGCTGATAGTGCGTGCTGCAGGTGGGTAGGAGGCCACAGGGGTGATGTCACAGGATCCTAGGCTCCTGGCAGGACTGAACCGTGGAAACCCACAATAAAGGACAGTCACTTCCTTACTTCCCCTGAGCATCATTACACTCCATTTCATAGCCAAGGAAAATCACCTGAGCGCTCTAATGTTGTTTATAATCTGAGTTCTGCGTGTTGCTTGGAACCAGAAGCTCTGAGACACTGACCCTGTATTTCCCCCTACTTACCAGACTCCTGCACCTTCTAGGGATTTCAGGTGTACATGCCCCACATCAGTAGAGCTTTAAAATGACAAATTATTAAGGGAGAAATTATAGGTCTTTGAGATGATTTTTTAAACTACAGTTTTCATGGTTTGTTGCAAACATACCTTTTGGTGTTGCTCAGATGGAATATAGACCTGAGAGTGGGCAGCCATTTTTCTTGTGTTTCAAAAATATAATAATGTGCTTTGAAAAGCCACTATTAGAAAATAAAAAGCCATTTTTGTCAATTTGGGAACTGTGCAGTATTAAAAGTATCTTTTACTTTTGTGCTTGAAATCCATTAAGCTTGTTTAATGAGATGGATCAGAATAAAAACTGTTAGACCAACTCAGCAGATTTGGGAGGTATTTACAAAATATCCTTGAAGATATTTTGTGTCTATAATAGGTCCATATCTTAAGGGAAAAGTAGGCAATGCATCTGATTAAGCTTTACTCTCATGCATGGTTTTGATGATTAAACTAAGGAGAAACAGGGTAAACCTAATTAGAGGCCTTTGAAGTTTGCTGACCCAGACTGAAAAATACCCAAACCTCTTTCAGTTCTTAAATTTAAATAGCATGTTCTCCTTGTGTTACAAAGTTTAATATAAAATATTCGAGGGCAGGAGGAGCCCGAGTGAAGTTCATGTAACCCTCAAGCCGTGCAGCCTCACCTGGCAGATCCCATGTAAACAGGAATTAGGGAGACACATCCTGTCCCCATCCCCATTCCCACCTTCTGAAAAAGTAAGAAGCAGTGGTTGGTTGGTGATAGCTGCTTTTCCTTCTTCGCTTTAGAACTATTTGTATACAGGTTGGCCTTAGCTAAGTCTAAGCTATGGTTTCTTCTCTGGAAAGTTTTATCACAATTCCAGTGCACACAGAGTTTTGACATAGTGGGATCCTGTAAGAAATTGGAAGTTTTAGGGCAAATTATATCACTCTAGTCTCAATATTATCATCCAGTAAACAGAAATGACCATAACACCTCCTTGATTTGCTTTGAAAACTACATTGGATTTTAACAATTATTGTTATTGTTATTATTACCATTATTATTACCATGTTGATGGCAGAGGGTACAAATCTGACTGTGGAGCTAAGCAGTGAGTGGGCTGGTGTGTTAAAGTGTGTGGCTGATATAAAATGTCTCTGTGTAGATTGCTGGGGTGATGGAGGGTAGACTGGACTTATCTTTCACGAAAATCAGAGTTCTTCCTATTTAGTCCTAAGAATGAAGTTTGGGTTGGACCTAGCAGATTTTAATAGGTGTTTAAGTTGTTTTATTTTCTGCTATTATAAACAGTGCTGTAATGAATATCCTGTTTGTACATCTTTGTGTCCAAGTGCAAGTGTCTTGGTATGAGAAATTATATATTCATGGACATTGGAGCAGATAAAACTTGTAAATTCTGATGGATAACATCAAATACCCACTCAGAATATTGAGCCCCATTTATTTTTTCCCCAACAAAGAAAGTATTTCTTTACATTTACTATATAATGTTTTAATTTTTTGTGTCTACTGGGTAAAAGAAATTTTTGGTACTGAGGATCGTTCAGGACCTTGCTCTTGTGAGGCAGGCGTGGTGCCACTGAGCTACATCCCGGCCTGGTAAAATTATTTTCCAGTTGTTTTAATTTAGACTGCTATGACAACAAAGAGGGCTGATTGTGTTTTAAATTCAGAAACTAGTACTTCGTATATCTGTGAATACATTTTGCCCACATTTGCGTGGAAAATACTGTGTATGACAGCAGTCTTTTATCTGTATGAATATATAGCAAACACTTTATTTATAATAAATTATTTTATAAGTATATTTTAGTCTTTTCCCTAAGCTTCAGTTTTAAATAGGTGCCTAGGCTTGGAGCCTCAGGGATAGCTTACCTGATGCATGTGGATACTTGGTGTGTGTCTCGCTGAGCACGCTGTGCCCACAGAATGGCAAGAATCACCCCAGGGCTCCAGGGGCCTCCCTCTGTAGAATGCGCGTGAAATTCATGGTGTGTTGTAGTTTGTCACAGGCATTAACCTATCAGACTGAGCTCCCACAAATACATGACCGAGTCCTGTTATTGTGAAGGAGAGTAGTGTGAAGTGTAAGAGCAGAAGAACCATTTCTCATTAAGACCCAGCACGTCATGAGCAGCCCTCTGGGGGTGTGCAGACAGAGGGGCCCTGCTGCACACAGCTCTGAGATGTGTGGTCTCCTGAGCAGCCCTGGAGGGACTGGGTGAGCCTGGCCCAGCCTCTGGTTCCTCCTGGAAACTGAAGCGGAGTCGGAAGGTTGGCGTGGGGCTCCTATCAGTATGGGTTGGAGCGGGCAGATAAGTCGCAGCAGAGGAGCTTGGTTGATATGCATCTGTCTACCTCCCTACCCTCCACCTGTGTATCTGTCTGTCATGTTCCAGAGTACATGTGTGATGTCAGCCTATCCTTGCTTACCTGCCTTACAGAGTAACTACCGCGAAAGAGAACGGTGATGGCAGGGCAGGCATGGACAGGCTGATTGGGGCTGGCACTTCTGATCTCTAGTTTCCAAGGCTGATTATTCTCCAGCTAGGTCTTATTTTCAGGAAAACATGGTAGGAAAATCCCACAGTTCTTGTTGGGACTACACAGAGGAGCTGGTGGAGTAAGAGAAGCCTTAGTCTTTTATTCCCATGTTTGTTGTCAGTGGCTGGCATGAGAACCACAGAGGGGCTGTTGAATAACTAACGAGGAGCCCATGGGGCTGCCGTGGCTCTCACACCTCCCGTGCCTACTGAGCGCACTGGACCAGCTCACCAGTGGCGACATGGGACTGAACTTAGCCACTGGAAACAATGAGGGACCTCTGAGCGGTGGCCTTTCACCTTAACCGGTCAATGCTATCCATGCCTTGATTCTGCAAAACCTGATAAACATTTTCCTCCTGTGCCCTCCTGGTAGAATCCAAACAGCTTGTGGCCTGGTGCAGCCTTATTCATGAGTCATTCTTTTCTCAAATAGACCCTTTAAAATTTAAAGTTTATCTTTTAATACTCTTTTAATCTAATAATAATCTTTTAATAGAGCCTAATGTAAGAAAGTGGTAAAACTAAGAAATAGATGACTAAATTGTACAGAGAGACAGAGGGGGAGGACAAGAATAAATTGACAGTAAAAAAGAACAAAAAGGAAAATAAATTCATTAAGAGAAGATACTTTTAAGGAACAAGGTGGGGGGCGCCTGATTGTGTTTTTGTACATCTTAAACATCCTGTGTTTCAGTTTCCCTCCTTACAGAGAACACTGTGCTTTATGGAGGTCTCGTGCAAATTTGGTAAGACATACTTAATACCTAGCTCCATGTCCTATATGAATTATGGATTTGTTATTCCATAGTCAATCAACTCTAGAAGGAGAAATAGGTATCCAGTGAAAACTATGAGATATATATATATATATATATATATATAAAATTGAACATTGGTTGAACACTGAGTTATATATCTAGCCCTTTAAAAAATTTATTATTTTTTAAAATTTTGAGACAAGGTCTTGCTAAATGGCTTAGTCTGGGCTTGCATTTGCGATCCTTCAGCTTTCCAGGGTATTGGGATTATAAGCATGCACACCTATGCCTGACTGAAAACATAATTTCTTAGTTGTTGTCTTAGTTACTTTTCTTGTTGCTAAGACAAAATATTCAGCACCCAAAGTTAAAGGAGGAAAGGTTTATTTGGCTCACAGTTTGTAGAGGTTTCAGTTCATAGCTGGCTTCAAGGCAGGGTGGAGTGGCAGAGGTGCAACACAGAGGAGAAACAGTCCATAGTATAGAAGGCGGGAGGCAGCAAAAGCAGCAAGCAGCAGGAAGCAGGAAGCAGGAGTAGCGAAGTATCGAAGCAGCTTCTTTCTATCCTTTATCTTCCATCCAGGTTCCCCACCTTTTAGCACCCTTAATCCAAGCATCACATTTTAATCCCAGCACCCTTGAAACTCCCCACCTGTGACCACATGAGGCTTTGGGGGACATCTAGACAAGCCATAACAGTTGTCATCTTTGAAAGATTGCACATTTGAGATTAATGGCAGGCACCAGGCTACATTACTCATAGTGATAGTCTCATATAATTTTCAACAAGCACTAAAACAGCAGGTCTGCTATTATCTCCATTTGTTGAGTGTGGGCAGAGCCCTGCAGTTCTCCTTATGACAGCTCATGCTGACCACTCACGGTGGGAGCTGCCTGAGGCCTCCACAAGCGGAGAACATGGGGGTCCTGGTAGGCTCAGCCCTAGGCCCTGGCCCAAGGGCAACAGCCGGTTGATTCTAGCTTGGTCTGGGTGACAACAGCAGATCAAGCTGTCCTCCTGAGTACTGGCTTCACCCTGGACCAGCAAGGTGCTGGGGAAGAACAGAGCAGCCTGCAGACCAACACTGTGTAGCACAAGGCTGGGTGTGTGGGGAGGGGAGGAGAGGCAGGGGAAAGCAGGGGAGAAGGACACCGGGGAAGGGGGAAGAGCAGGAGGGAAGGACAGGGCCAAGGCCGGACCTCACCGCCATCCCTCCTGCTGGGTGCCATGAGAGCTCAGAGTCCCTGCATGAGGGCAGCTGCACGGCTGAGTCTGCTCTTCCTGGGGCCCCAGGCCAGGGTGTCTGGGGGCAAGACAGGGACTGGGTGGGGAGTCAGGCAACAGAAGAGTGAGTGGCACTGTGAAGACCAGGGCCTGGCTCGCCCAGGGTACAAAGGAGCGTGAACTGGCTGTGACCCCACATGGTCAAGGCCCACCGTGACCTGTGAGGGGAGGCTGTGAGTGTGTAGGAGCCTCCCCAGTTCTGCCTTCTGTCCCCGTGCTGCGGGAGACAGGTCCAGCAGCTGTCCTGGAGCCCTCCTTACTTCCAAGTGACAAACTTGTCTTCCTCTTCTCTGCTGGGTGTTATTGGCTCTGCACTCTGAGAGGCAAACCTACTCTGCTTCTTTACAAAATTTCTTAACAAAGCCAGAAAAACAAAAGATTAGAGGCTAGGTGGTTTATAGAGGGCTTACCGAGATTGTCCAGTGCAATTCTAGAAACAAGCCTGCTGCAATCTAGTGTCCAGGGGTGAGGAAGGAGAGGTACTGGGAGCACCCAGAGTGGCCTGGAGTCCCACAGGTCCAGACAGAGGTGGCTCAGCTCACAGGCACTCACCTGTCAGTCACAGGTGTGCTGGGACCCTGTCCTCTTCCGGGTCAGTACCCTCCGGGGAGGTGTGGGGTGGGGGAGGCACCTCCCCCCTTGCCTGTGCTAGGGCACAGGGGGCTGAGGTGACCTCAGTTGTGAGTGGGCTGCAGTATAAGCCCCACTGGGGTACACCGGGCACAGGGCAACTCCTTCCTGGACAGCAAGGACTCAATGGGGAAGCATGGGTCTCCATCCTGCACTGTGAGCCAACCAGGGCTACAGGAGGTGTGAATCCCACTCCCCCTCAGGGTACTTTGCACCATGTTCAACCCTGCACAGGTCACAAGCACCAGCTTTGCTGCTGCTCCCTCTTCACACCCGTCCTCCCATGAGCCAGGGAGCCATAGCAAGGGGTGAGGCTGGGCCAGGCTCCCAGGGCAGCACAGGTCACAGGGTGCCCATGGGGCAGCTAGGGACACGTACAACACCCGATCAAACAGGCTCCACTTATAGGGCCAGCTCAGTGCGCTGGTCCCCAGGGGTGGGCTGGGCGCCTGGAGAATCAAGGATAGGTTCGTCTGAGTCCTGTACTCTGAGAAGGAATTCCTCGGGCAGCGAAGAGCAGGGTAAGAGTCCAGCTGAGCAAGTGTGTGTGCACATGGCTTGGCAGTGAAGGACGGTGTGGCTTTTGACCTGACTTGTGAAGTGCAGGGACCACAGCCCAGAAGCTGGGACACAGCTGTGTTTGTTAAGGGCCTGCCTGCACACAAGTTGGTCACTGCCTGTGCGGCCTGTTCAGGTTGCCATAACCACAGCTGCCAGGAGAAAATGGGACTGCAGGGGGGAGCTTTGTAAGCTCAGGATGGAGTGCAGGGGCTGGGGACCAAGCGGAGGATGCCCACTCTAGGCTCTGAAGAAGCCGCATGTAGGGGCTGGGGCTGGGGCTGAGGCTGAGGCTGAGGCCCATGGATCCGGGGCACCGCAGTGGGGATAAACCCAAGCTGGGAGGGTCAGGACTGAGCTCAGGGCCCAGGAGGACCCAGCAGGCACTGGGTGGTGTCCTGAAGACACTGCAGGCCTCTGGTCCTCCTCACACATGGCTGGTGGCTTTGGTACCCGTGCTTACTCGGCAAGTGGGTCCTGCCCCACTCTCAGGCAGCCCGGGAAGGTCAGGGGCCCAGGGAGCACAGAGGAGGAAGGAGAGGAGAGGGCTTGTCTCCATGTGTCTGCTCAGCTGCCCTGAGGCTTGGGGACTCACCTTGCCCACCTGAGAAATGTGTCATGAGGCCCCTCAGGGACCCATGAATTTCAGCTTCTGAGGCTGTAGAATTCACAGGTTTTATATCTCTATATTTTACAAGTTGTTTTAGGAAGTAATCCTAGCTGGACACTGGCTGCATCATGAAATGCATTTCAGGTGTGTGTAGCTGTGTGAGGTAAAATGGCCATGATACTGGGAGCCAGTTTACATACGTGACCAGTGATGGACTTTACTTCTCCCCAGAATCAGAAGGGACAGATCAGTGGGGCAGAATAGCGACCTGGAGGGCCACACACAGGGACAGCTGGTGTGGAAGCAGGAAGCAAAGGCAGTTGAGTGGAGAAAGGAGAGTGTTCCTGACAGGTGGGCATGGACATGGGTGGTAGGTGGGTGCCTAGACAGCCACACAAACACAAGGGCGTTGGTCCCTACCTCTTACCACGTAAGGGTTAACTCAAAATAGATGAAAGACCAAAATGGAAATATAAATGATGACCTTTCTGTGAGACAAAATCTTTGTGCTCATGGGTTAGGTAGAGATTTCCTGCAGACGGCATCATAAACAAGATCTGTGAAGGAACAGAAAAAGGAGAAACTAAGTTTCATCGAAATTAGGGGCTGGTTCTTAAAGACATTGTCAGGAGACTGAAAGGACAGGGCACTGACTGGAACAGTACATTTGTAGATCATCAGCATGGAAGAACTTCTTTAAGACCACATAAAGAGCTATGAAACCCAATAATTAGAAAGTTTGTAAAAATTGAAAATGAAGGCAAAATGATTTGAAAAGAGATTTTTACCAAGGAAGATGTCTAGGTATCAAGTAAGCCCTTGGAAAGTTATCAAGCATCAGGTAAATGAAAATTTAAACCACAAGGGGACCCCACTCTGTACCTGTTGAAGAGCTAAAATGACCAATTCTAAGCAGATGCAATGCTGCTGGGGAAGCAAAAGAACCAGAACTCCCTGCCCTGCTAGTGGTGCAGTCACCACAGAAAACAGTGGGGCGGTTTAATCACACACCTGCCTGGAGACCCAGCCCTCCAGAGCCCGTCTGCGCATACAGAGATTTCTATAAAAACTTTCACACCAGCTCTGTCTTCAATAACTGAGAACCACCATGTAAACATCAACCATCAGCTGCATGAACGAACAAATGGTAGTAACCCAGGCAATGGATTTTTATTCAGCAACCTAGGAATGGACTATGGGTTGATCTCAATTCTGCTTGATGAAAAAAGCCACTCAGGCTACATTATGCACACTCACTCACATATATTTCTAGAAAATGACAACACATCTACGTGACAGGAAGGTCAGCCCTTGCCTAGGGCCATGGGACAAGATAGGGAAAATTGGAAGGGAGGGCATATGAAGCAGGAAGAGGTTAAACTTTTGAGAGTGAAGATATGTTGGTTTGCTTCGTTATGTTCATGGCTTTATTGAAATATGCATGGGTCAAAACTTCCCAAATTCTATACCATACTTATGGGCAGGTCTTTTTATTTTAATACTAAAAGGCGAGGCACAAAAGTGTGTTCTAAGTAGTCTACCAGGCAAGAACAGAAAGTCTTGTCCAGCATGGGACATAGTCTGTAATGAAGGTGACTGCTTTCAAAGCCCTTCCCTGGACAGAGTACATCTGCATGAAGTCTGGCTTAACACATCACCACCCACACCCGGCAATTCTTCCCCAGTAGTTGAGTTAAAGAGCAAAGATGACACGTGAACACACATAGATTAACAATAACCAGGTTTTTATGTACATAATATGGAAAATATAAGGGGCATAAGGGCTATGAGGCAAACAAGTGAGGGAAAGAGGAAACAGTGGTAGGTGTAAGGCAAGGTCCAAGCTAGAAAAACTGGCCAGAGGTTTGGAACAACCAGGTCCATAGTCAGGCTAGGGAGAGGTGGCTGATGATTCTCTAGTGCTCTTCCCTCAGCGGTGTCAGCTACTTGAAACAGGAGGAGACTGAAAGAGGGGATATCTATGGAGTGGTGTCCATAGCTTCCAAATCAGGGGGTGCTTGGGCTGCCACAGAACGTGGGCTGATCGGTGGTGAAGGAACCACTGGGTTCCTCAGAGAGGAGCTGACATATTTGGAAGCTGGAGGAGACTGGAAGAGGATGGAGTGGGAAGGTGGGGTGATGTCCATAGCTTCCAAGTCATATGGTACCTGAGCTGTTTGAGAGGGTAGGCTGATCGGTGCTGATGGAACTACAGGGTTCCTCAGAGAGGAGGAGCCAGCATTTTGATGCCCATCTGGGCTCCCCAAAGTGGATCTAGTTGTGGCTGTTGGGTTTGATGGTTGGTATGAGGTTGCCCCAGATCCTTGCACTGCACGGGCATGGGAAGTGGCAGTGGCTTGACTCCAGCCACTACTGTCACTCGGCAGTGGGTTCCTGGGACCAGGAGGTATCCTGTCAGATAGGCTGCAGTTGGCATTGGAAGCTGTAGGAGGCTGTAAGATGATACACTGGGAAGGCGGGGTGGTGTCCATAGCGTCCAAGTCAGAGGCAGGCTCGGACTGTGACAATTCACTGGCTTTGCCCATTAACATGGCATGTGTGGGGTCTGTGACAGGCAGGACAAGCAGAGACTCCTTGGGGAGATAGGCTAATTGTTCCTCATCCAGGGTCCCAGGAGAGTTGAGAGGTACAGGGGTAGGAGGGTTGGGGAGGAGAGAACTGGGAGGTGCAGTAGAACTGGGGACTGTAGGTGTTACTTGCCCATCTCCTTTGGGTGTGGGGGAAGGCAAAAGGACAGGTAGGGTGGGGGACCCAGCAAGTTTCTGTGCTGGGGCAGAGCTGGTAGGAACACTGGGGACCAATGAGGTGTCACTGGGATGGTGCAGGGTATCTGCTGTCCCTGCGGCAGGTTGGGGGAAAGAAGGTGCAGGTTTGGGTGCAGTGCCATCTGTCACTGCCTCTGATTTCTCTCCCATGCCCTCTGTTTTCTCCACTGTCTTACTGTCCTCTAGGCTCCACCACCTTCTCCTCCTCCTCCTGCTCCCCTGCCGGCTGCCCGGGTGTTCCGTGGGAGTCGAAAGAGGGTGCTTAGGAGGTGGGAGCAGCTCGCCCTTATCCCACAGCTGTGGCCCCAGCAGCGGTAGGGCTGTGGGCACGCATGCTTTCCTCTTGCCAGGCCTGTGACTCCCAGTCCTGGGCGGGAGAGAGCAGCCTGCTGGCATGACTGGAGCCTCTTCACCCTTTGCCTCCTTCCCTGCCCCTTGGGAGCCTGGGGAGCAGGCCTGATGGTGTCCACTCAGCGCTTGCTCCTGGCACTTCTGCAGCGGGGAGTGGCCTGGGGCTGGGACAGCGGCCATTGGTGTGTGTGACTGAGGCTGCCCTGGGTGGGAGCTGGGTGCGGCCTGGCTGTCAGACACCAGAGGAGATGTGTGGGCCACCTCACCGCTATTCTCCCAGCCCTTAGGATGGAGTTTTCCCTCCCGAGGCCCAGGGCTGTGGCCCAAGGTGGTTAGGTCTCCCTTGGTCTCCATGGGCCTAGGTGGCATCCCCATCCTGATGGTCCTGCCCTTTGGTTTCCTCCCGGCACGACTTCTCCTCCTTGTCATTGCTGTAGTTGTCGTCCCCCTCCTCCCCCTCCTCCCCTTCCTCCTCCTCCTCCCCTTCCTCCTCCTCCTCCTCTCTGTCCTCAGGTTGCACCTGGGCCCTCTCTGTGATCTCGGGGTCAGGACCGAGATGAGCGGATGCCGTGGGCCCCGCAGCCTGCTCAGGTTGGCCAGGCCGACGCCTGGGTCTGCGCGATGGAAGAGGGGTCCTCACAGTTCCGGAGAGGCCCAGCACGGAAAAGTGCCCCCCCCCCCCGTTTTGAGGGCGGGTCCCCCCAGGAGTCCAGCGGCAGGACGGCCTGGGCCGAGTCCGGGGCTAGCCGGGGACGAGCGAGGCCTGGAGTCCCCCGAGCAGGACCAGGGCCTCTCCCTCCTGCGCGCTCACCTGAGTGCAAGGCCTCCCCAGCCCTCAGCCAAAACCTCATTAAAATGCGGCTGGGCGCGTCAGTGCCCTGCAGAATCGGCTGCAGCTCTCTGCCTAGCGGACTGCTTGCTTGCTGTGAGAGCAGCCTGGACCTGTCTTCCCAGCAAACTCTGGGATCCGTAGGTCACAAATGGTTTTGCTCAGATTCAAAGTATTTTTGAGGAGAAGATAAGAACTCTAAGTCTTTTTTCTTTTAACTTCTCTGGGAGCAGCAAGGATGTACAGTTAGGGCATTTCACCATACTTCCTTAATAGTATTTGAAGAGAGTTCAATAAGACATGAGATTTTGTTTCTTTGAACAGTAATAAGCCAGTACAAATTTAGGACAAATTTCCTATGGGAACTCTGTCAGATTTATTTGAAAATGATTAATTATGTTCATGTTATTTTCATTATTTTTACCAAAGAGAATAATCTGTTAATGGTTTGGTGAATGTTTGGGCTTCACTACAATAGAAATGAGTTGGGACAAAATGTCCCAGAAACAGCCACCTGTTGAGTGTTTTGTCCAGTGGGAATAAATAGATGGGTAAAATGCCTTTTTAGGAAATAGAAAGTTCTCTTCTTGTCTTTTAGGGCTAAACAATGTTAGATGGCCAGTGATTCTTTGAAGATAATTTGAGTTTGCAGAAGCAAACATGTTGAGGTAAAATTTGTCAAGGCAAAGTATTTTAAAAAACATTAATTTAGTCATAAAGAAAAATATTTTATGGTCGGCAATTTATACTCATCAGATGAGACCATTTGATAAACTTTAAAGGCCCAGTCTCCCATCATTTCAGAGAATCCTGGGGGTGGCTAGCGTCAGATGGAACCACAGGGTAAACCACATTTGACTCCCTCCATTTGCATCCTTTTGATCCCTGCTTTCTGGTCTTGATCACCAACTACCCAGTGAAAGTCATATGGTCAGTGTGGGGACACACTGAGAATTCCATGTGGCTCACTAAATAAACAGCCCCCCAGTGAAGATTCTGTCATTATTTTGTGCCTCTTTTCCCTTCACTGTAGGCAGCGCCCACCAAAAGCAAACTGACCTTCCACTCTACTTTTGTTTCACAAGAACCTGCCAAAGTGTTTTCATGGTTGGTGACTTCCACAGTCTATTGTGTTTATTGTTCTGCTAGTTTGGGTTTTACTACACATTTAAATAGAGCTTCAATCTGCTCATGGTCCACCATCCTGAAATCAAAGTCTCTGTTGGTTCTAGAATCCAGTGTTTCTGTAGAAAAATCGTATGAACAGATGTAAACATTCAACTTTTCTTGAGCAACCACTAAGCATGTAAGATTGGTAATTTCAAATGGGAAAATTATCCTTATCCCATGGAGTTGATTTGAAAATTACATAGTTCTGTGGACATGAAATGTAAAGTTTAAAGCTCTATAAAAATGCTTTGTGTTTTCAGTTTATTTCTTGATATGTCAGCTTTACCTGATATTTATCTATGATATAATTTATGTAGTAAAGTGCCTATTTATTGTTTTGAAAACCAATCATGCTTTTCAGTAGCTCAGTGGCAATGTTTGTGAAGGTTCTGGATGAAGCTGTAGACACATATCTCCTGACACCTACTGATTCGCAGTTATCTTCATAGCTACTGTAGTTACTCATGTATTCCTCCTCCCAGTGTTGTTGAGGATCTGCTATCAGCTAAATACTTTATTCTAAGTACTGGGAAAATATTTTATTGTAAATACCTAAATTTTTAAGGATTTGCACGCCATGTACAGTTTCTGTAGCTCCTCTCTTTCTTCAAAAACTCCTTCAAACCATTCTTTGCTCACAAGTTGTAGGGACAGGGGCCTGTAGACAAGAAAATAAAATAGGGGCCCCTTAGGTCTTATAGCTAATCCCGACTAGAAGGAGTTAAAAGCAAACCTCATTAGAGAGATTCCTGTGCGAAGTAAGTCCCTGACACAGAGAGAAAGCCATGTGCACAAAGATAAGCTGCCCCACCTGCAATAGAGTAGAGGAAGGGGGGCTGACTAACTTTAAGGCAGTGTGTACTCACACCTGTGCACTAACATACATGTACACGTGCATGTATTCACGGTACAGTCACCGTATCATTCACTCTGGGGTCATTGTAGACTACAATAGACATCCACATGCCCTCTTCTAAGCTAGCCATGAATAAGGCACCCTCTGCCACCTGCCTCCCACCCCAAAGATAAGGCCTTAAAGGTAGGACAAGGACAGGTAAACAGACACACAGAAAGCAGCCGCACTAGGCCACTGGAAGAAATGACGAAGTCAATCCAGTTTTGGCAAGTTCTGGTTGCGGGGTAGCTCATCCCCCTATAAAGGCAGCTGGGAATGCAGGGCCCCGGGTCCGCCATCCTCCTGGGAGCCCCTACCCTGATTCCTTCTTATGGGGTAGCTACCTGTCTTCTTTCTTCTCCCTTCCTTTTCCTCTTTACAAATAGTGTCTCCTGTCATTAAACTCTGCCATCTACTTTATTACTGGGCTGAGGTTGCCATCCCGGTGGGCGGCTTGCAGGGCAGGTCAGTGGTGCTCGGCCTTGGATGCAACAAAGTCGTAGCAAACACGCCAAGGGCCCCTTTCTGCGTTCCTTTTGCCATTTTCTGTTCTGTATCCTTACAGAATAGAAGTTAGGTACTTCAGTAAATCACCTGTTTGAACCAATCATTGGCCTCCCCAAATCATGCCCTTCCTTCCCCACAGTCTCTAACCAGCACCTAGAGAGTGCTGGGTAAATAAGCTCATATCATTCACAGCTCTTCCAGGACTTATTCAAGGCAAAAGCCCAAATTTTCAAAATGCCTGCGAAGTCCAGCAGTCTGGGATTTCCCTTTCCTCTCTGACTCCATTTTCTGCCGTTCTCCACTTTGCCCACCCTGCTTCCCCCAACTGATATCCTCTTTGTCCCCTGAAGATCCCAGCACACTCTTGCTTCATGGCCTTCCACCTGATTAGTCCCTCTTTCTCCGACACTCACTCTCCAGATACCACCCTTGCTCTCTCCTGCAATCGTGTCTCCTTCATTCTTGTATTTTTTCTTCCCCAGGAGGCCTTCCTTGACTCCCAGCTGACTAGCACATTCCACCTCCCTTTCTTGCTTTTCATTTCTCTCTACTAAGTAACCTGTTGTACTTTTATTTTGCTCATTCATTTAGTTATTTCTGTGTTTGCTTATGTTTGTCCATTTGTGTGTTTATGTTTACCTCCAATCCCTTTCTGCTAACCAGAAGGTGTGGGAAATTATTTGTTCACTGCTGTATTCCTTGAACATGCAACACTGAAGCTTGTGCATCTGATTTATTTCATTTGAATTATGGTCTCTAGTTGCATCCATTTTCCTACAAATGAATTAAGTTCATGGCAGAGTAGTGCTCCATGGTGTGTAAATACCACATTTTCTTTATCCATTCATCTGTTGATGAATATATATAGACTGCTTCCAAGATTAAGCTATTATGAATTGTGCTCCTATAAACATGGGTATGTATGGATCACTGTAATATGATTTCTTAACTCTTT
The DNA here is from genome assembly GCF_000247695.1 of Heterocephalus glaber. Next base: position 32,281,447 of record NW_004624735.1, read on the forward strand.
CGAGAAGATATCCAGAAGGGGAATAGATGGATCAAAAGGAATTTCTAGTATTAGGTTTTTGAGGAATCTTCATACTGAGTTCCATAGTTAGTTGTGCTAGTTTACATTCCCACCAACAGTGTAGAAGGTTCCTTTTCCCTGCAGCCTGGTCAGCATTTGTTATTATTTGATTTCTTGATGATGGCCATTCTTTTTGCGGTAAGATGGAATCTCAGTGTTGTTTTAATTTGCATTTCTCTAATGTTGAACATTTCATGTACTTATTGGCTGTTAGTACGTCTTCTTCGGAGAAACCTCTGTTCATTTCAGTTGCCCATTTTTGATTGGGTCTTTTATTTTGGGGGTCTAATTTTCCTGAGTTCTTTATGTATTCTAGATATGAGTCCCCAGTCTGGGGAATAGCTGGCAAATTTTTTTCTCATTCTGCAGGTTTTCTTTTCATTTTGTTGGTTTTCTTTTGCTGTATCAAAGCTTTTTAAATTTAATGTGATCCCATTTGTTGATTCTCCATAATATTTCCTGTGCAACCAGGATTCTGTTCAGAAAGTCCTTGCCTATGCCTCTAAAGACCTTTTGCTCCAGTTTCTGTTAATATCCTCCTTCTGAGTGGTAACCAGATAACTGCATCCTGACCTAAAATTATAGGTTGGTTTCTTTACTTTATATAAACAACATCTGTGCATGTACTTTTCTGTTTTGACTTCTTGCATGTAGCAACATATTTGTGAGTGAAATAACTTTGTTCAATATAACTGTTGATTTATCACTATTTAACTTTCTGTGTGAATATTTCTTCCAATACTTAACACACTTTAAAGTTTGGATAGCACTGAAAACTCAGTTAAATTTTTGTAAGTTGTTAAAGTTATTGTACTTTAGCATATAAAATCAAACAAAAGTTGTTAATAGCTACCAATATTTGTATTTGTGGCTTGCAGCAATTTAACATCTATTTGTTGTACGAGTGAAAACTTTACCATACTTAGGAAAATTGGTGAGCCTGCTAAAGCAGTAATGATTTTACAGAACTGAATATTTGGGGGAAGAACTCTGATTTTATGCTAAACTTTGAATTTTACGGTATGTTGTTTTCCTCTTCTGAGAAGCATCAACCTATTGTTACACCGGGGGTCCTGGGTACCAGATTTCCCTTCTGTTTCACTTTTGTGAGCCAGAGAGGCCTGATAGGAGGCTGGGGTGGTACAGATGCTGCTGGCAGATGAGCCTACTCCTTCTGGCTCTGCTCTTTGCTTTCCAAAAGATCAGGACAAGTCCTGTGGATGCGGTGCCCTCTCAGAGTTGCTAGTGCAGATCGGGACCCTTCTCGTGGTGAGCACTGCCACACGGGGATGTTGTGAAGATGCTCTGGACTCGTGTGATCTTTGGAAAGGCATCTGCACACTTACATGAAGTCCTGAACCACTGACTTCAACACAGTGTGTTGAGGAGACTTTAGAACGGTTCCCCTTTTAAGTATAGAGACACTCATTTTCATGAGCTGTGTAGCTCAATTTCAGTACTTAAAATACAAGCACATTCTTAGTGCACACTCCCTTAATTGGGCAAAGAGAAACAAGTCCTCTGTTCTGCTGAGTTCCAGCGTGCAGGCCCTGCTTGGCCTGGACTCAGGCCTGTGGGTCTCTGTCCTACTTGCAGTGTAAATTCTGGGCAGCACAGCCTGGTTTTCCAGGCAGGGGCCCAAGGGGCTCTCAGATACCCAAGGGGATGAGCAATAGCTGTCCATGATTTTCAGAATCCCTTGCTTTTCAGTGAATTTACAGGATTTCATGAAATGCAAAGGAATTTAGTAAATTTTGGCCAGAGACAGAAGAAAGCTATTCTCAGAAAACACACATGTGCAGTATCCCAGAGAGTTGAATCAATTGAAATATCTTCTTCTTTGTAAAACTCAGTCATTGCCCCGCCCACTCAGAGCCCTTGTGTGCGAAGATGACAAGTGGCTGGTCCTTGTGCTGAGAAGCCACGCAGGGGTCTGCACAGCAGAGGCGGCCAGTGTGCTGCAGATGGTGCCGAGTGGGCACAGCGCGCAGGGCACCTGAAGCAGCTGCCACCTCCCCATTGGCTGCTCCCTGCACCTGTGGGACTGGAAGGAGACAGCATGGAGTCTGCTGCAAAGACTTCTCTCTCCATCTTCTAAACCTACCAGCCCAACTGTAATTTTGAGAACTTTTCCACTTGAATTCTGATACAAAATCAGTTTTTAAAGAAGTTTCAATGCTAGTTACTACCTTTGTTTTTGTTTTAATGATGTTAATATTTTTATTTTTGTTTAATGGGAAGGTTTTTCTGTATTTTTGAAAAATTGAGTTGAACTTTTAGTGCCGATTTACTGAACTTTCTTCCATTTAGTCTTTCATTACACAGATGCATTTCTAGTTTATGTTCCTTATTCTGCATCATTCTCTAAAATGGGTTGTACTAGACAGTGATAAAGGAGGAAAAGATTATTGGGAAGTTTAGGCATATTATTCCCAATTAAGGCTTCCTCACTGTCTAAGTAGGAAACCAGGCAGCATCCTTGCTATTTCCTTTCCTTCCTGCCCTGTCCCCAAGGAGTCCCAGACTCTGCACAGTCTGCTTCCGCTCTAATCAGGACCCTAGCTGCCCACACTTGTGGTGGATGTGGACTGGTGGACTGATGGATGGATGGATGGATGGATGGACCCTAGCAGTTTTCCTTTCATTATAGGCCAGACTGTGGTCGTGTGTCAGGTGTGACTCTTACATGCTCAGTGTACTTTAAAGGTGACATAGAGCTCTCCTTCAACTGCCTGTGTATCTGTGCAGTGTCATCACCTCAGCAGTGGAAACCTTGACCAGTTCTCCCTCAGCACCAGGCAAGGCCCAACTCGGGGAGTGGCACACGGTCATTCACTGAGTGGCCTCTGCACCTCCTGGCCTCCTTCCTCCCCTTGTGCCCTGCTTCTCTGCTTCAGAATTCAGTTAGTAGGGAACCACAAGGGGTTAGTGTTTCAGATTTGTCCTTTCTGTAGGTGAAAATCAGGACCAAGCATTGTCCTGTGATTAGACTTGAGGAGCCAGCTATGTGGAATTAAGTTGCCTGTCCCTCCTAGTGTGCAGCCATGACCCTAATGAATGTGGCAGAATGCACTCCCCACTGGTGGGAATTTGATCTGAGATTGTAAACTGGATGCTTGTGAACCAAATGTTTTTCCTTGACACATGTTTCTATGGGCTTATTAAAATCTTTTCAAGCATCTGTGCAGGTGGAAGGATGCATACAAGCGTGAGGAAAATAGGGCTAGAAAATAAGCAGCCTCTCTTTGTTCTTTTAACCACCCCCCACCAGCCGTCTCTTGAAAAACAGGCTCCTAAAAGGAGGCCCAGTCTTGGAGTGCTTTGCTTGTGTAATTGTGGAAATTTGTGTTTACTTTGGTAGTGGTGAGGGTGTGGAGAGACATAGAGTGGAGCACCTGGAGAGAGCTGGTCTCCCCATATGTTATGGCTGTGTCTAGATGTCCCCACAAAGCCACATGTGGTCATAGGTGGGGTGTTTCAAAGGTGGCTGGATTAAGGTTATGAATGTGGACTAAGGCTGTGATACTGGGATTAGGATGTGCATAATGGAAGCCCCACCCTGGGTGTGGGTGGCATCAATCAATAGGCTTGTAGCCTGGATGGAATATAAAGGAAGAGGGGGAAGGCAGGCTGCTGCTGCTGCCTTCTGCTTGCCCTACCACACCATGGACTGTGTCTCCTCTGCAATGCCCTCTGCCATTTCACCCTGCCTTGGAGCTGGCCAAGAATGGACTGAAACCTCTACAAACTGTGAGCTAAATAAACCTTTTCTCCTTTAACTTTAGGTGTTGGGTATTTTGTCTCAGCAATGAGAAAAGCAACTAAGAGAGATTTTTGGTACCTGGAGTGGGGCTGTGGTGTTGTCAGGTTTTGGGGGCACTGGAACCTCCTTCTGTAGCTGGTTTCCAGGTTCTTTCCATCTTAAAGAAAGAACTAAATGAAATAAGAAAAAGCAGTGACAAAGTTTATTAGAAAAATTAAAAGTGAAGGGTAAGGGAGAAACAGGCTCTGTAGCATGAACTTGCACTGAGTAAAAGAGAGGAAAAATAAAAACCAAAAGAAAACTACACCCTAGGGGATACAGGGCCGGCTACCTCAAGGAAAGCCATGGTAGCATGATTCCAATGGTGTTGTCCCTTTTATTCCCTTCACACATTGCAGGAACCCATGAGAAGTTAATATACAGGGCCTTGAGAATTATTTGGCACATGTCCTGTGACCTGATCATGCCTCCCCATCCAGCCTAAGTCATGCCTTATCTCATTTCCCCCTGAGAGAACACAAATCCCTATGATTATTTATGGGCTGCTGAGGGAGAGGAGGCCTCTGTTTTCTATATCTTCTTCAAGCTGGAAGGGGCTGTAGACCCTACCTACTGGGGATTATATGGTCTCTAACTACCTTAAAGTCCTGTGGCTCACTATCTGTGGCTCATTGGAAAAAAACCCATCAGAAGACAATGAGAAAAGAATTAGTGACTCTGGAGCTGGCTTTTCAATGGGAGAAAGACACTTTATCATTAGCTCAGATGTGAGGAGCAGGTCAGACTTCCATGCTTCTTGCAGAGAAGAATGTGTGTCAGAGAGGTATGTCAGATAGATTATCATGAGTCTGGGAACGGTGGTCTTAGCAAGATCTTGTTTACTTATCTTAGCAGCACTGAAGTTTTGCATTTTGAAGAGAAATCTCAAGTCTTCCAGGGGCTCACTTCCTTTTGAGTGATCTTCAGACAATTCAGGTGGGACTGGCTTTGTTCTAGAAAGATGAATCCAATTATCTATCTCTTCCACTGATCTATCTCTTCCACTGTTACTGCAGTGGGTGTTGCAAGGGTCGCTGAAAAGGGGCCTTTCCACTTTGGCTTTAAGTGGTCTATGGGTATCTCCTCTCTCCGAGTTTTTATGAGCACCTGGTCTCCAGGATGGACCCTAGGTTGTTCCCTGAGCCAGGAGCTGGCAGGACTCTGTTCCCATACAGTTGGAAGTCTGTTCTACTTGGCCCACATTGATGAGCTACTGTAAAAATCTCATAGTCTTGGGGTCTACTGTCACATCAGAAGGTAGCAATGGCCTCCCATATAGCATCTCAAATAGCTCCAATTTAACCTAGTTTTGAGCATGTTATGAACACTCATGAGTGCTCTTGGCAGTAATCAGAGCCAGGACTCAGACATCTTTTGGCAAAGTTTTGCCAGAGCTTGCTGTAGGGTCTTGTTGGCTCTACCTTTCCAGAAGATTGAGGCTATCAGGTGGAGTGGAAGTGGAACCTTATTTCTAAAGCCTTTGGCACTTGCTAAATTATTTGGGAGGTAAAAAACAGTCCATTGTCACTCTGGAGAGACTGGGGTAGTCCATATCTAGGGATGGTTTCTTTAAAGAGCACCCAGACTACCTCTGTAGCCTTTTCTGAACTGGTAGGGAAGGCTTCAATCCAGCCTATAAAGGTGTCAATTAGGACCAACATCTGTTTAAATTCTCACATGGTGGCATATGGGTAAGGTCTAATTGCCAGTCCTTCCAGGGTGTCTCCCTCTGCCCTGTACTGATTCTAATAAAGGAGGTGGTTTGGGCTTGCCTGGGTTATTCTAGGCACAAAGTGGGCAAGCTTTGCACACCTGTGGAGTGGTTGCCACTAGTTCCAGTCCTGTGAAAACTCGAGTGACCATTTCCAGGGTAGCACCTCTTCCCATATGGAAGGAATCATGAAGTATTTTTATGGCCTTCTGCCGTGTCCCTTGAGGAAGGACCAGTTTGTTTTCTAAATACCACCAGAGTCCCTTTTTAATTCCTCCTTGATCCAAGGCCCATTTTTCTTCTTGGCGAGTATAGACTGGTTTTAATGGTTCTTTGGAAAGAATAACAAAAAAAGCCTTATTTAGAGCCAGGTACTATTCAAAATGCTTTACATATATTAACTCTACTAAATTATAAAAGCCCTATAATGTAATTACTATTATTCCCACTTACAGATGAAGGACAGGCATGGAGAGGTAAAGTAACAATATTCCTTTTAGCAATTAGCCACCTTTAAAAATAGCATTTTCATTTCCTAATTTGTTCATAAGTAACTGGGGCAGACAACTGTTCTTTCTTTCTTTAGCATTGACTCTCATATGGATCAGATTGACTTATTCATAGATGTACCATTAGCACCGCTGTCCACGGGGTGATGGGGCTGCTGCTTGTGAGGCATCTAAAATCCTTGACTCTCAGCCCGATGTGTCAATACCACAGGCTCTTCCTCACTGTGACAACCAGGCCTCCCCACACACCCAGAGTCCCCCAGAGGGACGACTCCTGCTTTGCCTGAGAACTACTGAGGAACCTTCCATATATTTCCTTTCTACATGTTTTCTTTAGTTGTGTTTACACTTTGCAACTTTTTGGCCATGTAGTGAGAGTTCCTACCTAACAGAATGATATTTTCAATCTCATTTTTGGGCAGCTAAAGGTAATAGTTCACCTTGTGTCCTACCTGCATAATCCCTTCCCTTCAGTCTAGGTCTTAGAGTCCGTTGTCAGCATTAGCCTCAAGGATTGGGCTGCAAAAAGAAATGAAAATGTGTTTGCAATCAGGGCCAAGTTACTACTGTTATACACAGAATGCCCAGGGCCCAGGATCATGTTTTAACTCCTTTTAAACTAAGAAGAAAAAATGAGTATAATCTAATTTGTATTATATTTATCTTTATAAAAATTCAGTCATAAAATACAATTACATGTATTCAAATTATATAATATATTAATTATATATGTAATTATGTGAGATTTTCCTATAGCTTTAAAAATATTGTAACTATTTAAAAATAGTTATGCATATTAGGGAAGATACCTTTATGGTCACACTTGGAGGGTCTTAAACCCATCCATCCTTTCAAAAAAACATTTCTCAGCAAGTCATTTACACTAGCAAGAAAAGCCAGATATCTGAGATCATCCCTCAAGTTAAAATCCTATCTCCTTTTTACCCACTTTCTCTTTCCATCACTTATATTTGGAATACCAAGACACTTCCTTTGTTCAAAACTTTTTATCCAACTTCCATTTCCACTCTGGTTGTTTGTGGATTTTTCATTGTTCCTGGTGGTATTTAAAAATTAAATTTTGGGGGCTGGGGATTTAGCTCAGTGGTTCTGCCGCCTGCCTCGCAAATGGAGGGACCCGAGTTTGATCCTCCATACCAAAAAAAAAACCCAAAAAACTTTGGAGCCCATGTTTGATATCTGGCTTTGCTCATCTCTCTTTCCTTAAAACTACTGTGTCACACATGAGCACTCTCTGCTGTAAGGCTCTGGTTCTTCACTTTGTGGGACTTTGGGATCCTCTCTGCTTGGACTGAAGCCTCCTACAAGAGCTCTCCAGATGCCCAAGGCTGTGTTTAGGAAAGGCAGTGCAGAGTCACGGGGGCTCCTGTGCATCCTGACCAGCTGTCTTGTTAAGGTGGAGAAGTCCTGGTGGCTTGTATCTGCATCTCACCAGGAAATTTTGACAAACATTTTGACTAGTGTTATGTGCTGTGAAAAAAAATTATAATGATACACATTATATATGTATAATATATATATAATATATATTATATATATATAACGATGTACATTTGTTTTCTGAAAATAGATTGCTTTGACTTCATCATCCTTCTGGAAAATGTGTGTTTACAGTGACATTTATGGTTAGAGGCTGGAGACACAACCAGACCACAAGTCTAGATCTGGAGAAATGAGCCTAAGTTTGTTGACCCACATGAATGAGAAAAGTAACAAGCTATGGGTAGAAGGCTGGTGGAAATGTCCTTTGGTCCCCTTTAAGTTGATTCTTTTCTCTAACAGCTCAGCTATCATCAGGGACTCTCTGAGCCATACATTCTTAGCTTGGGACTTCATCCTTCCTCTTCAGGGCCCCTGCTTCCTTGGGCTGGAGGATGACAGAACTATGCAAGGGAGCTTCAGAGAGACTGGAGATTGTTCCTAGAAGGCAAACAAGTTCTTTCCTTGGTCTCATAGATTCTTTTGAGGGAGAATATGATTTATGTTTGGAGAGTCTAAAGAACTCCTAAGAGTCAGTGCAAACTAATATATGGAGGCATTGTCTTCATTCTTGAAAGAAAGCCCATCACTTTTATGAGTTTCTCAAAGTGGTCAATGATGTCCAAAGGTTTGGAATAACTGAGATGGGTCATGGAAGCAGGTAGCAGAAGCTCACTGGAAGCCACAGCCTGGAGTCACAGGCTTCTCTTCCAGGCTCTAGCTTTTGCAGATTCCTAGAGGGCAAGGGCCTTCTCATTTTTATTGACCTATACTTTCTAGCACAGTGCCAGGACCGAAGACATTGTCACTGTAGGATACATGACCACATTAATAGATATGTTCACAATAGCAGAAAATCTATCATATATATTTAATGTAATAATGACTGTAACAATTTCAGAAATGGTGAAATGTGAATGGAGAAAATACGATAACATAAAGTTAATTATTCCTTGCTGAAGGGATGAATGAATACATGGCAATCAGTGTTAGTAGTCATAATCATGGTTACAATTTCTTATATTATTATGGGTCAAGCATTTTACTCTGTACATGCATTATCTCATTATTGGGATTTCATCATTGTGCAGAAAGTGTTATTATATAATTGCAGCTTGACAAATGAGGAAATTAAGGCTCAGGAGACTAAAGAATTTTTTAAAGATCTGATTTTGGTCTTTGCTCATCTCTCTATTCTTAAAACTACCATGTCACAAACAAGCACCTTCTGCTTTAAGATGCTGATTCCTAGCTTCATAGCACCTCGGTATCTTCTCTGTTTGGATGGCACACTTCTAAAAGAGCTCCCCAAGCTCTTAAGGAGAACAACAGAATTTGAACTCGTTTGTTTGTAACCAAATCTCATTCTCAAAGTGAAGTAAATTTACACAACAAGTTTAAAAGCTATTTCTGCTCTGCCTCTTGCCCCAGTCAAGTGGAATTCTTGGTATTGGTCTTGATGATGCCTTGATTTCTTTCAAGTACCTCCATGTGTTCATGCTGGGCATAATTATGACTGCAAGCTGCAGAAGTGGTTACCAGTCTGACAGGTACTAATTAAGCCAAGTCTGAGGTTGTCTCTAAGGAGGCAGAAGGAAGTGGTGGACTTATGAAAAGTGGAGAAGGACCCTGCTGGGCTAGCACTCGTGGCAAACCTGATGTACATGTATGTGAGTGTATGCATTCGGGTTATCCTTCGGCATATCTGGAATGCAAAGTGCTCAGTGTAGCAGTGTGGTACTTTTTCCTTTGAATGACTGAAAGCAGAGTGATGGGGTTATAATTAGAGGAAGAAACTGAGACAGAAAACTTTAATATCATAGGTAAAAATGTTACAGATAGAATAGAAGTATGTTGGTGTATAATCTGAGAGAAGGAAGAGATCAAAGTGTGGACATTATCCAAACATGTGACCACTCACTGCTCACTGAGAGGTGAGGAAGATGCAGGTTCACAACCCAACAACTGGAGGCCATGGCTAGTGAATCCCCAATTGCTTTATCGATTACAGCATCTTCTAGCATCAGGACTGAAATCTTATTTGGCTTTGTCCTTAATGGGAATCTCTATATCCCAGATCCGGGGATGATGTAGATAAAAATCCTTATTGAATATATAGGTTTTCTTAGTGTAATTCAGGTCATATTTTCTTGGGTTTTAAACTCTATTTAGACTAGCATACATATAACTCGAATTTAGTGTTTAGCATAGTTTTAAACCTTGTTTTTTAAAACCTTGTTTTTAAAACCTTGTGGGGAATTGGCAAAAATTCTGGTGAACAGCACTTTTAAAACCCTCTGAGAGAGATTTAGTTTAACTGAAACCTGTTTGGAGCTGTCTGTGTTTCTTAGAACACTAGTGATAGCCCATTGAAATATTAACAGAAATTTTTACTCTTGATTCACTTCATAGATTACCAAAAAAGACTGCTGAGACTTGTGATATATAATTGTCTAGAAGATACCTTTGTGCTATTCAATCTAAAATAAAGAGATCCTGTTTAATATTCTGTGTCAGTCACTTTCCCATTGCTGGACCCAATGCCTGACACCCACAACTCAAAGGAGGTTTGTTTGGCCCACAGTCAGGAGGCCCCAAGGCAGGCAGCATGGCAGAGGAAAGCTGCACACCCCAAGGCAGCCAGGAGACAGGGAGAGCGGGGGAGCCAGGGATGAGAAGGCCCTCCCAGGTCTCCCTCAGTGACCCATCTTCAACCAGGCCCCACCTCCTAGCAGCACATTCAGCTAAGAACTCACCAGAGGATGAACCCACAGATGAGTGTAGCACCTCCATGGGCCAATCTCCTTCCACACACAAGACTTTGGGGGACATTTAGATCTAAACCATAACATACCCTGTTTTAATGCAAATGTTTTAAGTATTTATTTCAAATGGAGCCGAGTTTTCTTTTTAATATAAAGAACTTAGTATCTTTTTAATTGGATCTTGGTTATTCATTCTAAGGTAATTTCCTCCCTATGTACAGTCTTCAATGTCTTTGTGTTTAAGCTTTAAGTTTTGTTTTGGTGTATGCTTTTTATTTTTTCATATATATTGAGAGGGAAATATGGAAGCAAAAGTTTTGAATTTGGAAGCAGAAAACTAGGGACCCTGGACAAGTCTCCCAGTATCTGAATCTCTGTTTCTTCATCTGTAAAATGAGAATAAGGGTTGTCACACTTCCAATTTCATAGAAGCCTTATCAAGAAAAAGTAAAAATGTTCGTGTGAAAAGTACTTTATAAACAAGCAAATGGAAAAACAAAAAGTGTGTGTGTGTGTGTATATATATATATATTTTATATCTGTTAAATGTAAATAGTAATGCCTATTCATAGAGTTAGGAAGATTAAATGTCTCATATGTAAAGTGCTTAGATTTGTATTTGTTACATAAACATTTGATGAGTATTAGACAATATTATCATCAATCTAATAATTAATTTAATTAAACTTGTATTCCAGAAAAGTTCAGTACTGCATATTTTGCAATACAAAACAGTCCATCTAGCTGGGAATTTAGCTCAGTGATTCCGCTGCCTGCTTCTCAAGCACAAGGACCCGAGTTTGATCCCTGGTAACAAAAAAGAAAGAAAGACACAAACAAAAAAACTCCCAAAATAGTCCATTTGAAGAAGGGTAGGCCATCATGAATGGAGAACAGAACATGGCCTAGAACACAAAAACACAGAATCCAATTAAAAAAGCGCCCCCAAAATAGAATTTTTAAATGCTTCTTGGGAATCATTTAAGAGGAAAAGACTGTATCTGAACTGAAAATGTTGATAAGTTGGTGTTTTTTTTTTTTTGACAGCTTCCCTGGTTCCAAATAGTAATTCCACTTGGGAATCTTGTAAATCCAAAATTGTTGAGTTTAATTCTCAAAAATTTAGAATAATGACTCTTATGTAAATATAAAATGAATGTGTATGAAGTACTTTATGTAACTCATAAGTTAACGAGGTAACCAATAAGATGGTAAAGATGCTTCAAAAAAGAATTGAAGGAATGGATGTTTATATTTCCAGGGATTTTTAAAGATGTTGAAATAAATTTGCTAATACATATACTTTGGTTAATATCTTATAGGCAACATAACTGTAACTTTTGGGGTTATATTTTCTGCTACACAGAACTGAGTTCAAATCAAAAAGTGAGTAGCAAAAACAAATTCAGGTGACTCTCCCTGGTACTGGAGTTTAGATTTGGAATGACACACAAAGCCTCATGTGTTGGAAGCGACATTCCCAACTGTGGCACTACTGGGAAGTGGTGGACTCTCTCTCTCTCTCTCTCTCTCTCTCTCTCTCTTTTTCTCCCTTTCTCTCTCTCTCTGCTTTCTGGCTTCCATGAGGTGAACAACTTTCTTCTACTACACTCTTTCAGCATGGTGTCTGCCTCACCAGTGGAGTGAGGCCACCATGGACTGAAACCTCTGAAACCTTGAGCCAAGATAAACCTTTCACCTTGAAGATATTCTATTTAAGTATTTTTTTCACTGTCACAACAATTAAACAATTATGGACAAGTTTGGTAAACAATGCCCCATTTTAATGAAAGAACATACCGTCATCCTCTTGTCTTAAATGCAAGTTTTGGATTTCATTTTTTAGTGATAGAAAGATAAAGAGTTTTTAAGAGAAGAGTATCATGATATTCATATTCTAAGAGAGTCTCTGGGTGTCTTTGGGATAATCATCTTTAGTATATCAGTGGAGGACGCAGAAAGACCTTCTAATAGGAATTATTTTAGTCCATGAGAGAGATTATGTTGATATGGACTGCAATGGTAGTGGCTGAGATTAAGTGGCCATATTTGAAATAGATTTTAAAATTAGACCCCAGAGGATTTGCTGAAGGATTGGACATAATGTATGAAAGAGAACGGGGAATTCTCTTATTCACTTTCTTGTCACTAGTTCAAAATACCCAACACCCACAGCTTAAAGGAGGAGAGGTCTATTTTGGCTCACATTTCAGTGCATGGTCAGCCAGCTCCAAGGAGGAAACAGCATGGCAGAGGGGCCTGGCAAAGGAAAAGCTGCTCATGTCATGGAAGACAGGAAGCAAAGAGAGAAAGGAGGAGCTGAGAAGGGCGATGTAACTTTCCAGGCCACACCCCCAGTGGCCTGCCTCTACCCGGACCCCATTGCCCATCAATAAGTCAGCTGTGTCGCCTCATGATTCCCTCAGCTTCCAAAATCCCCACCAGAGAGTATGAGGCTCTTAGGGGGACATCTAAATATAAACAAGAGACGACTACATGTAATGCTATTGTTTTGAGTCCTGGTTATGCAGTGGTGGGAAACAGATTTTCTGCCCACATGGAGGCTACAGTCTGTTGGGAGATTTTAAGAGAGCAGGAAACATATGTTAATTACAAATTCCAAATTGTTTACAATAAATAAAATGTTACAAAAATATGAAGTGCTGAGGTATTGGGTAAAGGGTAGAGGGCTTCTTTAATAGGCTGGGAAGGAAGCCCTTACAAGGAGCAAGGGAGTGGAGGGTGACAAGCCAGTCTCACGAACAGTGAGTGGAGGAGCATTCCAGAAAGAGGAAACAGCCGCAAAGCTGGTCTAGGGGAGACAGGACTCAAGTTTTAGGAACTGGAAGAAGGCACACGTTGAGCTCATTGAGTGGAGCGGAGCGATCATTGAAGTCAGAGAAGTACACATTGTGTGAAAAGTTTTGAAGCATCTTCGTCTTATCCTTGGTACAAGGGGAAACAGTAATTTGGGTGAGAAATGATGGTTGTTTGAAATAGGGAGGAGGCAGCAGAAATAGATTAATGAGTAGATTTGGAAAATAGTTTGAGGGTAGAAGCTATCATTTAAGTTTTATTAGATAATGGGGAGGTCTCAAGGGAAGTCAGTGGGGAAATAAAACTCCTTTTTGAGTACTGATTCTCTCAGTAATTATGGCTATCAGCGGAATAAGAAACTTCACTTCTCTGGTTTTTAGGTTTTCATTGAATGAGTTCTAGATTGCAAGTCCATGTTAGTTTTCCAACATGTAACAAAATACATCAGACTTAGAAAGGGGAAAGGTGTGTTTTGGCTCACAGTTGTAGAGGTTTCAGTGGTTGGCCCTCCCTGCTCATCTCATGGTCAGGAAGCAAAGAAGGGAAAGTGGGGAGACCAGACTCCTGGACCTCACTTCCTGTCTCCAGGCCTCACCTCTCCAATGTCCCACTGCCTCCCAATTGTGCCACCTGCTGGAGACCAAGCCTTTAACACATCGACTTTGGGGGAGACTTAAACCATAGCCAAGCCAAGCCCAACTAAGAGGAATTCATTGGCCCATGAATCCCAACAGTGTTGCACAATAAAATCTGAGAGAGATAGGTACCCACCTGAGCCTGAGAAGCAACTGGAATTAGAAGATCATTGATGCCAAGTCTGATTTTTACTGGAGCATCAGCTTTATAGTTTCTGATGTTCTGGGTCAAACAGCAGGAGGCAACTTGAACCCAAATCCCCCTCTTGTTTCTGAAAAGTGGATCCTGACCTGAAGGAGGCTTTGCTGCTTTGTAAACAGAGTTGGAAGAACTTGGAAACCTTCCCTTCTTTCTCTGAGACCAACAGTAATATGTGAGAGATGGACAACAAGATTTCTTTACAACGAGGACTTGTTTTCTTTCTAGATTCAATATGGAAGATATTATTTATACCAATACACCAGAGGCTACAAGATTTTTTTTATTATAGCAGAAGCACAGAGATATAGATTACTGGATATTAAAGCAAAAGAGAAAGTTGAATTTTGGTAATAAATAAATAATGAAGCATTGAATTCTACAATTGTAAGTGATGGTTAGTAGAATTTTTATACAGCATATTGGTAAATTGAAACCTCATAAGGAATGAATTTGAAAATAACACTATATTTAATAAAATCGTCATTATAGGCTAAAAGACTAATAGTTTTCTAAAAGTAATATTGAGTACTCATATAAAAATAAAGCCATCATGACATAGATCAGAAAGAATGAAAATGGAATGAAAAGGAATATTGATTGAATGGGGGTCAAAGATAATTCTGCTAGACCTAAAGCAATTGTGCTTCATCTTTAATATGCATTATTATTATTATTTTTTGTACTGGGGATTGAACTCAGGACCCTGCACTTGCAAGGCAGGCACAGTGCCACTGAGCTAAATCCCTGGCCCAATATGGATTAAATTAAATATTACAGAAGTAGTTTGTTTAAAAAACAGATTTGCAGGTGTGGCAGCTGTCATTGTTTGGCATTTATTCCCAGTACCTCCTCTTCCTGTGTGTCCCAGGTACTCCATACCACAAGCACCTGCAGCTCTCTTCTTGGGGAATTTTCCTTTGGCTTCAGGAGTGACGTATTTGTCCTGTATGCATGGTGGGCTGAAAGTTCCTGGGAGTTAGTGGATCCTAATGATCATGAATGGAATTTGAGACATAAATAACTCAGATTTCTTATCCTCCAAATGGTCCAACTGTGGGAGATATTCTACACTAGTGGTTCTCAAACTGTTCTGGGGAACCTCAGGATGGACCCTAAATTTGTATTGAGGGGTTTATAAGATCAAAAGTGCTTTTGAAGTGATATCAAAATGTTATTTGCCTCTTTCACTTTGATTCCATCCCAAGGGTACAATGGAGTTTCCCAGAGGCTGAATGATATGTAATAATGTCATCCCTGTGAAATCTTGTGTTTAAAAATATTTAGGGTTCTACTAAGGTTTCAGAGATGAGAGGAATAAAGAAACTAAGTGCTGATTCAAACATTCAGGCTGTGTGACTTAATGTATTTGCCCTTGAGAAGGAATTGGATGTGCTCTTTCTGGAAAGTACTACATTCTCTCACACTTTACCTGGAAGATTGACCATGGGGTGTGTAGGACTTCCAGAGCTTGGGGCTCTTCTCAAAGCAGATGTCCCTGTCAAAACACAGACACTATGCGTCAGGTCACATGGAACTCTCTGGATGCATTGGTCAGCTTTCCATTGCTGTAATAAGTACCTGAGGTAAATTGACTTAAAAAGAAAAGAGGTTTATTTCGGCTCACAGTTTTGAAGGTTTCAGTCCATGGTAAGTTTGTCCACTAATTTTGGGCCAGTAGTAAGGCAGCACCGCATGAAGGGACTCCATGGCAGAGGAAGCCCTCACTTCATGGTAGTAGGAAATGAAAGGTGGATGGGAAGGGGCTGGGTCCCAGGACTGGCTTCAAGGTCAGGTCTCCAATGTTGTAACAGACTTGTGAAGACTCCCTCCTAATTCTTCCACCCCTTCCCAATAGCTTTAGGGCTGGACACCACACCTGTAACATAAGGGTCTTTAGAAGATATTCTGAGCATCCAAATGATAGCATTGGGTGGTTTCTAAAGACCTTTCACATATTATGACTTGTGATGTCTTAATTTAGAAAACATCTGTACTTTCAAAGCATTTTATTGCATTTTCTAAAAAGCTGTTGGGAAAATTGAGGTACTAAGTTTAACTGTTCAATATGTCATTCCTTTGGAATGGACTGATTATTATTTTTCTAATACTCTATTATACTGACTGTAAGATATCATTGATTTTAAGACCCATGGTGACTTTATGTATAATCAAGATCTAATACACAGAGGAGGAGGCTTCCAAGCCTCCATAGCACCGCTCCCAGCACAGAGGAGGAGGCTTCTGGGCCACTGTACCACTGCTCCCAGCGCAGAGGAGGTGAGCCATGCCCCCCACCCCTGTTGAAATGAGAAGTATGTAAACAAGTCTCAAAACCAGACTTTCAGATCACCTACAGCAACCCCAAAGGGAAACGAGATTGCACACACTGACACTAAACCACCTGGACTCCCTGAATGGGCAACGAAAGAGGATCTGGAAAAAAAGAAATCAGAAATAATTTCTTACATAACAGTTGAGATTGTGCTCATAGTGCAAGACATGATTTATTAATCTAGAGAGGAGCTGAGGAACATGATGGAATCTCAACACAGGAAACAAATGGAATCCATAAAACAGATGCAAACAGATTTCCAGGAGATTAAAAACTTCACTGAAAGTCTACACAGCAGAATGAGCCAATGTGAAGACAGAATTTCAGATACAGAAGATATATATATGATATGTGCAATTAGTGATAAGGAAAAGAAAAATTGCTTTAAAATTGTAAGGGACCATGAGAAATCAATCCAGCACTCCTAGACAATGCAAAGAAGAATAACATAAGACTGATTGGAGTCAATGAAGAAACAGGAGAGAGTGCAGATGACATAAAAAACACTGTTCACAGAAGTGATGACAGAAAACTTTCCAAGCAGGGGAAAAGAACTTTACATACAGATAAGTGAGGCATATAAGACTCCAGCTAGCCTTGATCAAAATAAATGCACACATAGGCATATAACTGTTAAGATTCCAGAATCCAAACAGGAGAGCAAAGTTCTACAAGCAGTTAGAGAAAAGAAACAAAATCATATACAAAGGAAAGCCCATCAGAATCACAGTAGACTTCTCAATGCAAACATTCAAGGCAAGAAGAGCTTAGAGTGACACATTTCATGCCCTAAAGGAAAACAGCTTCCAACCCAGATTGATGTACCCTGCAAAACTATCTTTCCAAATTGATAGAGAAATAAGATACTTTCATGACAAAGAGCACCTCAGGAACTTCATGAATACCAAACCAACACTCCAAAAAATTTTAGACAATATCCTAGGAAAAGACAATGAGGATCACAACCCCAGGAAGCCCAGCAGAATG
>NW_004624735.1:32302809-32320958 GCF_000247695.1 Heterocephalus glaber
CAAAGTCTTTGTAAATAGGGAGGGATGGAGGGGTTGAAGGGAGGGCAGGGAAAGGGGGAAAATTAAGAACCAAGAGAGATTATGTAAAGGTGCAAATTTCCAATGATGAATGTTATCATAGTGTATACCTAAAATTTACCAATAAAATAAAATTTAAAAAAGAAAGATCTAATAAATATTGCTCCTAATTAAGCAACAACTATTACTTTGAATTCTGATTAACATTTTTTAAAAGATATATGAATTTGTATCTAATATTAGATGTATACATTTGTATCTAATATTGCTTGTATTTATATAAGAAAAACATCATAAGAATAGTATTAAGTTATCCTCTGCACTCCTTCAGATTGTATATCCAAATATTTTAACCATTAAAGTCAGAATTATTTTGTTTGGTCCCCGGCATCTTCTCATGCTCCAACCTGCTAACACACTTATTCAGTTTTGATGTTGTTACCTTCCTCTTTGATTACTTCTGTTGATTCTTATGTTGCCAGCCAGGAGTTAAGTGGCTTCTATTCAAAGTTATAGTGAAATTTTGACATTAGTATTTGACAAGATAATGGTATTCCTGACTGAGGTGTAACTCAGCCACACCAGAATCTCACTGCTTTGAAATTTCTTTAAAATGTTTTGTGGACTTTTCCTGCATTTTTCTCTTGGATTGTTTGGAGTGTGATGGGAAACCCTTTGTCGCACAGTTCAGTTTCCATATGCAACACAGCTTCATCTGCTTGTGGGGATTTGTGCTTTGCCCGCAGATGTGCAGTTCGCTTGCACTATGCAGAATGTACTAGGTTATTTCAACTTCTCAGTGGCTGAAAATCACAGTACTTCTTGCTCATACTATATGCTTTTCTGGGTTGGTCAGGAGCTTTCCTCCACAGTGTCCTCTCACCAGGACCTAAGATAATAGAAAATAGCCACATTTTGGAACATTGCTCGTTACTGTGGCAGAGGGAAACAAGAATGAATGAATTGCTCATTGCTTTAAAATTACTCATACTATTGGTTCTCCTGTTTCTATGGCCCTGTCATGCGACCACCCTCAACTTCAGAGATTTAAGGAAGGGCAATCATGCCCACTGCCTGGGAGAGGAGGTGGGATACTTGGTAGCCAGAAGTCATGGCCACTACCATTTACTGTCTGGTTATAAAATATTCTTCTATTTCTCCTCAGTCTTCCCTCCTCCTCCTCTTCCTCCTTTCTTCTTCTTTCTTCCCCCTCCCCTCATAGAGATTGAACCCAGGGCCTTGTATAGACTAGGCAGGCATTCCACCACTGAGATTCAACCCCAGCCCCTCTTCACTCTTTTTACAACATGTAGAACACCCTTATTGCCTTTCCAAATAAATCCATTCCTAAATTCAATTCATTCCACATATCCAGCTTGAAAGGCAGGCTCTCTGATGAAGTGAGGGCGTTTCCTCATTGGGGGATGGGGTGCATGAGGCTTCTCTACCAGTTTGAATGTAACGCCTCTTGATCTAGAGCCCTGTGAACTAAAAAGACAACCTATTCTGCTTCTCTTATTAGTGCCCCATCCCACACAATATATAAGATAGATTAGGAATAGGAAGAAAAGGTCCAAAAGGGTAGGGGTAGTGGGAGGGGCAGGGGAAAGGAAAGAAGGAAAAGGAAAAATGATGAGAAATGGAAAAAATGGAAATATAGTCTTTGTAAATAGGGAAGGGTGGAGGGGGTGAAGGGAGGGCTAGGAATGGGGAAAAAATAAGAACCAAGATGCATCATGTAAGGGTACAATTCCCAATGAGAAATGTAATTGTGTTGTATACCTACAATGTACCAATAAAAGAATTTAAGAAAAAAAAGATAGACTAGGGATTTATAACTATCAACACTTCTATTCATAGAAAGTGAGAATGGAAACATACAACAATTTGTCTTCTGAATTCTACTGGGCAGACACTGTAAAGGCCCTCAACTTGGAAGCTGGGAATCTTTCTTGATTAACCTGGGGGCAGGAAGCATCTCCCAACTTCACTGTTTCCTGCGAACTTTAGAACCACCTGTTGCCAATCAGTCAGGGATTCTTTTGCTTGATCCACATAGAAATCATGAACTGGCAAAGTTCTGCCCTGCTAGTAGCTTTGAGCTTTTAGTGTCAGTAGCTCTCAGCTCTTAGTGTTACAGCTCTAGGTCCTTATGCTTCTGCTCAATGCCAGTTTCTGCCAAATACTGTTGGTCATCTCCAAGAAATAGATTACAAGTGGATTTACAGGACAACCAGAAGAAGGCCTGATTTGAGAGGGCCCATGCTGAGCACAGTGGTGTCAGTGCACAAGATGTAGCCCTTTCATATAGCAGCCGCAGGCCATGATTCATTCATATTCGATCCTATCAACTGGTCCAAATTGGTCTAAATTCAAACCTTTCAATCTGAGCCGCAGATTGGTCCAATTCCATTCTGTTGTCAGGGTACACACCCCCTGGAGGTTTGTAGCCATTATGGCTATAATTCCTTGGAATGTCAGGAGACAAGGCTGTTTGATTGACAGCTATTGCATCTCCAAGAAAAGTGGCAGAGCCCAAACTGGGAAATCAACAGGAAGGCCAGCTGGAGTTTGGGGAGGTTGGGGATGTTATTGACAGGCCTGGATTCTTCCCTGATCTTTTTGGTGTCAGGGATGGCTTTCCAGCAGCTTCTTCAGAGAAGCAGCTGTAGCATTTGGAACTACAGGGGTGGAGGGGCATTGTAGCTGACAGGTGAGCTACAGCTCTGTCAGAAGGGCCTGGCGAGTAGCTTTGCGCAGTTACCATGGTGATACAAAGCCAGTCGTTTCAGCATTCTTTTTTTTTTGGTACTGGGGATCGAACTCAGGTCCTTGAGCTTGCGAGGCAGACGGCAGAACCACTGAGCTAAATCCCCGGCGATTTCAGTATTCTTCACCATGTCTGCCTGGGAAGGGATAGAAGGAATTGTGCACAGATACCAAGGCTTTGTCTTTACTAACTATTTATTAATTTTATTACACATTCATTCATCCATCCATCCCTCCAATCATTCATACCTTCATCTATCCTAATGAATTTACTTTCTGGATTCTTTGAAGTAGAGAGAGGAAGAAAGAAATCAAAGTTGAAAGATGAAAAAGGCTTCAAGGTACTTACGTCTTTTAAGCCCTTGACAAAATTTGAAAGGACCTATTCACTGAGACAGATTGTTTCTGTAAGGCTTCTAATCAATTTTAGGGTTACAGTTTGTTTATATTTCTGTTTTTACATGAAGTTCATCAAGTGTACATTTTTCATCCCAAGTAAAATTTAACTTAACTCACCATCAATATTACACTTCAATCATCTAAATATGTGGGTTAAGAGCCGAGGGACAGTGGAGGAGCAGACAAAAGCTAGAATGGCACTCTTATCACAGAAGTGGGGGCACATGAATTGGTAAAGGTATTTTTCAGCATGGTGGCTAAGGGTCATGGAACTCTGTAACACTGGACATCATGATGTGGAACTGAGTAGGTAAGTTCATAGCCAGGTGTGTCTCACAGCTTTATGGCTTAGTAGTCAGCCCAGCTTCCCTCTTTTTTGCGGGGAGCATGCTGGTAAGAGAACGACTGTGTGGCTAAGGGTGGAGTGCCTCATCCTGCGAAGAAGGTAGATACTGAGACTGGTTCCAGAGAGAGTGCCAAAGGCAGATGAATGTAATAAGTTCAAAATCAGGCTGCCTGTCAACAGCCGAGGAAGAGTAGGAAGTAATGACAAGTCAGGCAAACAGGGGCAAAGTAGACAAGCGCATATAACCCACAGGACTGCCACAGGCAGGAGTGTTCGTGCCATCTGTGGCAAGGTGCCATGGACTGGGGCTGTATTGCTCGAGAGGGCCTGCTTTATTACAGCACCTGCAGAGCGTGGCACCTCAGTTACTTTCTCACTGCTGGAACAAAATACCCAACACCTATAGGTTAAAGGAGGAGAGGTTTATTTTGGCTCACAGTTTGTAGAGGTTTCAGTCCATAGTAGGCTGCCTCCAAGGCAGGGTGGCGTGGCAGAGGAGGAACAGTCCATGGTGGAGTGGCAGAAAGCAGCCAGGGGTCAAGGGAGGAGGGATACACCCCCTTCCAGGCCATGACCACTGATCCTCCTCTTCCCACCAGGCCTCACCGCCCAACATGGCATACAGCTGTAACCCTATCACACACCCGTGATCCAGGCACCTCCCAAAGCGCCCCATGAGGGCATGAGGCTTTGGGTGGGGGATAGCTAAATGTCAACTGTAACAGATGGGCAGAATCAGTCACAAGGTGGCCACATATATACTCCTTTGGCAACAAAGAAAAGCTAGTTCACTTTAAATTAATTTATACCATGTTAAGGTTGAGTGATACTGAGCTGAGCAGCAAGGAGGAAGAGCATGAAATGGCAGAAGATCTAATCTGTTGGAAGGAGTGAGAGAATGTCGAGATGTGTATGTGAAATATCCTTGGGCAAAGCTGAGCATATTTAATTTGCTTGTCTGACGGTCAGGGCTTTGTCCATCCGGCCCTTTTGCTTCTGCTTTCCCCTGTAATCAGGCTCCCGTGGGGATTTAGTTATGGGCTGGGGGACAGAGGAGTTACAATTAAGGGAAATTCTAGTCTGTAGATTCAATTTCTGCATTTTTAAAGTCTTCCTTAGGAGTATTCTGAGGATACATTTTTACTGAGTTGAGAGTATTAATCACAAAATCTAAATGTGTGTCATTTAAAATATTGCTGTTTAGTTTTTTGTTGCTTTGATAAGCCATGGATGTTTCATCAGGATATTTTTATATTTAAAATAGAGTTAAGATTCTACTTCTAATTACAATTATTTCCTTATGATATAGCCAATTGTGTTTTGTACTTTTAAAGTGAATATTGTTGAACTTCTTAAGAAACATTTCTATTTTATGTACCACACATTATTTTTAGAGTAAATATTTGTGGAAAGTTTGTGAATTCGCTTGCTCTGAATTTCTTCCTAATACATTAAATGACCTTGTAGTATGTTCAATTGTAGCAGATCTGTTTTTTAAAACTAACTCATCATATTTTGATTTAACTTGAAATTTTTTTCTCTTCTTGGTTCTTTCAATGAGAAACCCGATTCCTGGGGAAGGGGTCCTCCCTTGGGTACCACCACCATGAGGCTGGTGGGCAGCAGTGCTCTGCCTTGCCTGTCTGAAGCCAGGCTGTTTTCTGAAGGTTAACACTGGGGCCTTGGCTGTGTCCAGTCCCATCAGCCTTTATTATTCTTGCGCAGTAACCCGACTTTGGTCCAGGAAGAGGAAATCCTTGGGCTTAATTGAAGACAATCAGCATAAGGTCAGTAGGGTAATGCCAAACAGACTGGAGGTAAAGGTAATGTGGGAGTAAAGAAGGTAAGACCAGAGTGGATTCAAAGATTAGACCAAAGATGGAAACCAAATGCACCTGGAAGGCAAAGTATATTTGAACCCTAAAATATACAGAGCCTTGGGGAGATATAAAAATAAATCAGGCTTATTGAGTTTATTGCCTTTCCTCTTCCCTGGTGGCGTGTCCAGCTGTTTCCGGGGTTTGGGCAGGAGGTTTGTAGGCCTGGTTTTTAAGTGTTTATCATGGGATGCCTGTGGGAGCAGATGCTGGTAAAATGCCTTCATTATACATCAGCTCTCAAACTTCACAGCTCCACATATTAAGCTGCTTTGACTGGAGATTATAATGTTTCGTTAAATTTTTAAGTGGCACATGGCACTGCACTTTTAGGTAATTTGTAATGTGCCTCTGGGTATAACACCATTTTTACGTTGGTGTCTAAATTATAGGAGAGTGAGAATGCTGCGGATTAAAAGGGGAGCTGCCCACGTGAGATTTCTTTCAGCTCACTGCCCGGGTCTCTGCACTCCTGTGCATGGCTAATGAAACACTACACCTAGGTCCTGATGTCCAGGATGGAGTCTCCTTCGCAAAGCCCATGGAGAGTCGGCCGAGTGTTTCCCTGAAAGGTAGTTGTTATGAATGCCACTCTATACATGTGGAAAGAAAACACTGTTTAAATAAAACTTGTAAATTCTTATGGACTAGCACAGGGCAGAGCAGACTGGGCAGTGGGCTGCCGGGATTCCAGCAGGCTCCATCGCCAACGGCTGTGTGCTCCGAGCAAAGTCAGCTGTCCCTTCCATGCCTCAGTTGTCACATGTGAACATATGTGGGGACGAGGAAGGATGGGTTAGTTTTTCAAGCTTAGAACAATGCCTGGTGCAAGACATGATCAAAGGGGTTCTCTAGATCCAGTCTTTTATTTTAAACCCTGAGGGACAAAATATGTTTCAAAATTCAAAATTTTTCAGATTTTTAGAAAGCTACTAGGAAGCCAACATTAATTTTATGTAATAGTTACAGCAGAGTCTAGGGCATTCTGAAATCAAGCACTTTGACAGTTATGCAAACTAAGAGAATGGTAAATAGAAATAGAAAATAGAAAAGGAAAGAAAGCAAATACAAATAGGTTTATATCAGTTTGAGCCAGATTTAAGCACTAAATGATTTATGAAAAACCTTTCGTTTTTCAGAGTCAAGTGTTGTAATTCTGAAACAAAACTGAGTGGCAGATAAATTATTGGAACCAGGAAATTTCCAACCTCTGGGATAGAATTTGAACCCAAATTCTTCCTTTTAAAGTTCTGCAGACTGAGAAAAGAGAACTTACGTGCTGTCTCACTGCCTTACCACTGCTCACATCCAGTAAAAGACCAGAGCTTGGGCTTCCTACAGTTCAGTGGGCTACACAGGAATGCTTTTAAAAGTATATCCCCCACACTGATTCCATGGAATATAGTGCTGGATGAACTTTTAAAGAAAGAGAGAGCGAGCAAGTGAGAGAGAGGGAAAATAGTTAGACTCCTTCTTGGAAATCTGCTTTTTTCAGTTTATTTATTTTTGGTACTGGGGATCGAACTCGGGACCTTGCACTTGTGAGGCAGGCAGCAGCACCACTGAGCTACATCTCCGGCCCTTTTCATTGATTTTTAATAAACATACAAAATTATAATATTAATGGGTATCATGTACTGATTCCATGCGTATATACATTGTGTAATGTTTAGATTAAACGTAACTATCTCTTTATTCACCATTTCTTTCTGGTAAAATCTTTCAGAATCTTTCCTTCTAGCTTTGTGAACTATGTGGCACTCGTTGCTCTACTTGGCCTGCCTGCTGTGCCGCATCATGCCAGAACTTCTCTTCCCACCCGACAGTGACTTAGCACCCACTGACCAGCCTCTACCTACCTCCTGCACCCTCCTATTCTCCCCTATTCTACTCTCGACTTATGAGGCCAGCTTTTTCAGATGCCATCTGAGTGGGAGCATATAGTACTTGCTTTTCTGTGCCTGGCTTATTTCATTCAACATAATGCTCTCCACTTTCATCCATGTTGTCACAAATGTCATGATTTTAGAAGGCTGCTTAGTATTCCATGGTATACACACACCATACATTTCTTATCCATTCATCTGTTGATAGACACTTAGGCTGTTGGAAACTTGTTTTTTAATTTTCCCAGACCTTTTACCATTTCAATGAGTACTGTGACTCTACAAAAGCAATAGAGATTGCAGACCCTTCCTAAACTTATTTGATCATGTAGTTCTTTATCTTGAGACCTTCTCACTGAGCACTGAGATGTTCAGTTTTGGGTCATTCATTCTCAGAACAGGTGCTGTAATGTCCATTGCAATGGATGGAAACAGGCAAAGCAGCAGTTTCCCCATTATCGGCAAAGCAAGAAGGGGTCTTACAGTCCCTTCCTCCTGGGGGCGTCATGTGAGGAGACCCATGTGCTTATCAGGCTGCCAGCTCCATGCTTCATGGGTGAGGTTAACTTGATTGAAAAAGCACTACATGAGCCACAGTCCGGGCATCCAGGAATCTTGGTGTAGCAATTTTCAGGAATGTAAATTGCTGACTATTTACGGAAGACACTGTTACAAACCATGATTTTTGGTTACAAAGAATGTGGTTTATGCATGTGGTTAACAAGCAGGAAATGACCCCACGGAACTGATCTTATCTAGCCTCCCATCCCACCACTCCACTGAAGAAGCACTGTCCTGTCCTTTGGCTCTTGAAGAATTTGTTTCACCACAAGGCAGTGAGTGGGTTGCTAGTCTTAACATCTGTGGGTAAATCCATGGGACTGGACTGAAACGAACCTCTTGTATGTACGCCCACATATCCTCCAAAGAAAATGTGGTTTCTTCTAACGTTAGGCCGTTCCAGACATAGTTCTCAGCCCTTAGACATGAGGTGCTCTTCCTTCGGTAACACCATTTCTGTGGGCGTGCAGTTGGGGGCACCATGTGCTTGAAGCATTTTGTTTTACTAAGTTTCTGCTGGGAAACTTTGTGTTAGGAAGCGGCTCTCAAGCAATTTAATAACACCCTGAACCCCAGTGAGATGCCTACTCCCTTAGGTACTTTCTGTGGTGCTTTCTTTCCAACCAGCTGTCTTTTCCCTGAGTTCGCAGATTCTTTATTTAGAAAATGCTGACTACTTTGGGAACGAGACATGGATAGGTGGATGCTACCTGTGCTATTAGCAGCAAAGTTGTGTTAAAATGAACTTCCAAGGGGTGGTGCTGACTTGTTTGTACTTAGGGTCACTCAGGGATTTCTCAAAGTACCCGATGCCCAGGCTATGTGTGGCAGGTATATCGGAATCTCTAGGGACAGGGTCCTGGCAGCAGTTCTTTTTGGTGACCTGATAGTTTTGTGTGGGCATTTTTGAGAACCACTACCTGAGTCTAAAAGGTTAGTTTGTCCCGCCTGCATATCTGATACCTTAGGGGTTCTGACATAGTAGAACTGAATGAGCTGAATCCAGCGCGAGCATCTGTTTTGTTCAGTCGGCATTGAGCAATATCAGATATGTGTGAGTCAGAAAGCCCTAGTGAGGCCTGTGCTTTCAGAGGTCCTGCCTCAGCAACCTCTGCAGTTCTGTCCTCTCCTTCTCATCTTGAGGATACTTGCCTGGCTCCTGTGGATGTGGGAGCCTGTGACCCCTGGGACACGTGAGGGATTTCCTTGTTCACAACTGTGTAAAAACAACAGCAAGATTAACGGAGAATAGTAATGCATGCACGGAAAGATGAAAATACTTACTGCTATAGAAGTAAAGCTTACCACCTGTCCCTCTATTGGAGAGTTCCCCTTGGGGCCAAGAGCTACGTCCTGAGGTTAGGTGGCTGGTTCTCCACAGTGTCTACCACATGTGGTCCGTGGCAGCAAAGACAGGGTGACACTGAGACCTTCCTGGAGAAAGTAGTGCCTGACATTGCAAAGAGGAAAGCAGTCGGATGAGAATCATGGCGGAAAGGTGGACAGTGAACAGAGCCTGGATGGAGGAAAGCTCCAGGAGAGGCATTTAGAGTCAGATCATCGAGGTGAGGAGTTTTCTGGTTTCCTCTTCCTGCAAAGCCCATGAGTGTGGCAGGACGTTGTAGCTAACCTGGCCACAGCTGCTGTGTGCTTCCCCTCCACTCCAGGTCAAGGCACCCTTACCAGAGTCAGTACCTGCATAAAGTGGAAAGTTTGTTACTCATCAGGCATAGGCAAAACAAGGGGGACCCTGGGCAAGAGGGCAGCCAGCAAGGGACTCTTCCGTGTTTGGGATGAGGGCGAATCTGGTGATGGAGACAGGACTGGACGGGAGTGCTCCTAGCAGAAGAATTCCCGCGGCCTGTCTCATGTGGCAGGTGATTTGTGAGGACAGCATACGCGAGTCAGGCACTACTCACAAAGAAGAAAGAATTAGGGACTTTGTTAATGCAACACTTTTAGTAAGCAGCCACACACTACGCACAGATACTGTGACCTGTGGGTGGAAGAGAGTCCATAAACGCAGATGAAAAGATGTTGTATTAAGTGGTGAGTATGGGATGGAGGTGGTTGTCCTTCCCCAGGGGTACTCAGGGAGGGCCTCTTGGGTACAGTGATCTGGAGCAGCCCTGCATGGGTGAGCAGGAGCTGAAGATGGGGGTGCGGAGGAGCTGCAGGCAGGACACCGGAAGGGCACAGGTGGGGCAGGGAGGCCTGTGGGCCCGGAATGGGGGAATGAGGGCCGTGTCCTGTGAGGTTCTGTGCTGTGACTTCGGGCAGGGCATTTGCACAACTTTCTTCCTTCTTCATAGCAAAGTCTGGCAACTGAAAGAGGAGTGGTGACTTGTGGTGCACACAGGCTGGTCAGAAGGCGGCGAGACAGCAGACTGGACTGGAGTAGGCCATAAGAGGAAGGGACATCAGTTTGTCTTGCTCTTTTTTTTCCTTTGCATAAACCCTACCAAAAGAAAATAGAGATTGGAAAATTGTCCTGAGTTAACTTGTCAAAGATGGCGTTTGTTGCCTGAAGGGCCAAGAAAAAACCTCTCAGCTTTTCACATGAAATATTTACCGGTGAGAGACAGACATGCCTGCAGCCCTCCGAATGGGCTCTGGCTCTGTGATAGCTGACGTCCCTGGCAGCGGCAGCCAGTCTGGATCATCTGGAGCCCACAGCTGCAAAATCTCTGATCCTGGTCAAAGGCTGTCTGAGTGTCTGCACGATGGGATGTAGGCAGGGCGGGTACTTTCCTTTAGAGCTGACATGACACTAACTGCAGAGTGTAATTTCTAATTCTTCATTTAGTAAAAGTTAATTCTTTTCCAGTGTCATGGTCGCTTTTTGTTGCTGGGACAAAGTGCCTGACACGCAGTGTAACAGATGGGAGGTTTACTGTGGTTCAGTTTCAGAGGTCTCGGCCTGGCCTGCTTGGCTGCCGCAGGATGGAAGAGGCTACAGGAGGACAGTTGCTTGCGTCATGTGGCCAGGAAGCAGAGAGAAGGCAGGAGGCAGGTGGGCAAGAGGTGGCCCTTCAGTTCATGTCAGGGACCACTTCCCTGGCTCCTCTCCTAGCAGCTCAGCTGTGGAACTCACCAGCAGATGAACTCACGGAGGGGCAGAGTCACAGTGATTCCCTCACCTCCAAAGGCCCGGCCTCTGTGCACACGAGACTCTTGGGGGTGTCCTAGATCTAAACCCTAGCACGTTTGCTGCTTTGTCCAAGTTCTGCCACGGTGTGTGCTCTTCTTCTTCACTATTTCCACTGTCACTGTGCACCCCCATGCTGAAGAGGTACGCTGGAGCAGAACCCCATGAAGTGCTCTCTGCCCAAGAGTGCCTTCTGCACTTTCTGATACTACAGTGGGGGAGCATTTTTAAAACCCCTTTTTGTAATGTGGAAACAATTTTCAGCAGAATCACCCCAAATACTCATTCCTGGTTCAAAACACTTTCAATTTAGACTGAAGAAAAAATCTCTCCCTGTCAAAATGCCTTCTGCCTAACTTCCACATTGGCAGTAAGGTTCCCTCCCGGTGGCTTCACTACTTTATCACTGGAAGTGTGGGAATTACACTCCTTCTTGTTTTTTGATGAGCTTCTCACTGCCATGGTTCTGGGCTAGAATCTGACTAACCAGCACCATGTTTCTGATTTCATTCTTACACTTTCTCTATCAGTACAGTATGAGGGCCAGCGTTCTATGTTCTTTTGTTTAACTTTTGGTGCTGAGGATTGAATCCAGGGCCTCAAAAATGGTTGTGAAAATTACATTTTAAAGGGGATTCACATTCTGATGAGGTTTAAAAAAATCTGTAGTCATCCATCTAACGCATCTATTTTGTCTTGTGCATAATACACATTCTGGAAACATCTTTTAATTCACTTGAAACCCTCCCTCTCTGCTTTAGTCCGGAGCTTCACGTCTCATCAGGATAGATTCCTGAAACCTCTGTTTGTTTTAACCTCAAGTCTTCTCTGGGTCTGGGCTCTCTATCAGGCTTTAAGTTTCTGGAAGACATAAACTTTATCTTTTTTCTATTTCTCTGTTGTCTCATATAGTGTCAAACATATATCATGCTCTTAGAGAGTCTTTTTGAAAGGAGAAAGGGAGCTTGCACATAGAGTTACTCCAAATCAGATTTCTCAACGTTGGGTTCTGTGGGAAAGTCTCTCTCTAATATTTTCTGCTTAAACAAGTTCCATTGTCAAATAATTACTGGGACTGCTCTAAACCACATCATTATTCTGAGCATTCCTAGGGCACATTAGATAGTAAGAACAGCAGATAAATAACAGACAACACTGTGTAGCTTTGTTAATGCTTATTTCCCAACACATTTGATTATGAATTTCACTTTAAAGTATGACCGATATTACTATTGCATGGGGTTAGTATTATGTGGGTAACAGGTTGGACAATGTATTCTAAATTTTCTCTTTCTAAATAGCTGGAGAAAGAATATTGCCACTGATGAAGTTAACTAATTTATTAATAAAACTAAGTAAGTGATTCAGGGTTCTTTGTAGCTCTTGCCCTCCAGGTTTTAGTTAGTAAAGTGTGCATACAAAAACTTTTAGCAATAATGGCCAAAATATTATTCTTGCTAAAGACCAGGCAGTGCTCAAAGACCTTCAGTTTTATGAGTTGTGGTGAATGGTGTTGAAGGACGTGATTAGGCTGAGAGATAATATGGTACCTCCAATTTTTTTCCCAACTGAACTGAGAAGATCCACGTTCATGGGTGCCACAGCATTGTGTGCCAATCCTGTATTTTTACTATCTGGATTCAGGAAGTGGTGCCACCCCTAGACTTTCCACAGGTCTATGAGTCTTGCAGAACCAAAGGTAGGAGCTGGAACTTGCTTCTCTGCTGAAGCAGAGGAGCTCTGCCTGTTCCTGTCAAGGTGGTCAGACTCAGAAATCACACTGACTGCTTCACTTTCATGCAGATCGAGAATGGGTGACAAGGAAACCAAAGTTTGGGTCTAATAAACTTTCATTTGGGAAGAATTAGGATCATAAGGAAATACAGGTGCCTTCTCTCAACACTCTCCAGTAATGTGCACCTTTAGCAAGCTGGGCTGTGTAGTGAATTTATGGTTGGCCTTCTCCTTGGGGATCTGCAAGGAGTCATGTGGTGACAATCTTGCCTTTCTTGCAATATTTGCTTCATGTAAATACTGTGCTCTTCCATTGCCATTGATAAGTTTAGCTCTTGCACTCTGGAAAATTCTAAAGTACATCATAAATATTATTAAATAAACTTCAGACTATACAGTATCCCACAGAAAATAAATTCCCTATTCACTTTCCCACTTCAAATTACCCCCAAGGACAAGGTTTCTTGTTCTTTGTAGTTTACTACAGTATATTGTACAAGTGCAAAATGATAGAATGAAACACTCCAAATATTTCAGATTTAACAATATAAAGTGACTTCATAAATTAGGTGCTCTCTCTCTCTCTCTCTCTCTCTCTATATATATATATATTTTTTTTTCTTTTCTTTTTCTTTTGGTACTGGGGATCGAACTCGGGTCCTTCCACTTGCATAGAGGTGTTCTATATTTTATTTTCAGATAAAAATAAAAATAAAATCTCCTTAGAATATTCAGAAAGATTAGAGAGCAATTTTCTTTTTCATTCTTAGTTATGTTGTTTGCTTATCCTGCACTCAGAAGAATGAAGGTTCTCAAAACTGTTGAATTTCAGGATATTTCCTGAGATGCATTTACCAGGGAATTGGGCTTACTTACTTGAGCTCCGATGTTAAGCAGAATGTAGTCTAATCTTTATTGGTTTGAAAATAAAACTATGTCTTATTCTTGGTTTCACAGAATAAAGGATACTTAAATTTAGAAATGACCTCAAAGTAGAGATCAATTCTAGGGTATGGATTATGATCTTTTATTCATACTTCAGAAAGATTTAAGGGAGAACCTTATAGATAACTAGAAAACCGTAGGAGAATTGTCCCACAGCTCTTTGAGTCTCGGCTCAACTCAGAGCGGATAATGTTTCTGAGACTTGTAGGTACTACAGGATTCACAGGAGATCCACAGAATTTTAAGGAATTACATTATGGATATTCCATCAGCTTGGACTGAAAGGACAATGACAATTCAAAATGAAAAGAGCTTTCAGGCCTCTCAGCTTGTGCTGAGTGGGAAGAAGGCTCTAAAAACTACTCACTTGAAAATGTGGGTTATTTGCTAGAAAATAGCATGATTCAGAGGGAAGGGTCTAAGGCCACATGGGTGAAGCAGCTACCTTCTGTCTCCTCCTGCTCCCAGCTGGGGAGCGACATCGCAGCAGGGCCCCTGTGTAGCAGCGCCCTGCGTGGCTTCTGAGGGCGGACGAGGATGCTGGTGTCATCAGAGCCTAAAGACTTCTCCCCAGTTCGCTGCATTGAAGTGTCCATGGTAAGTATGATTAACATTTTCTGGGGTCAAAAAGCTGCATGTCTGAAGTCTGCAAAATACTACGTACACACACGTGCATACGCACATGTACACATACACACGCGTGTGCACACGGTAGTTGTAGTGTCCTGCACCAGTTAGTTTGAATCATTAAGCGACTGGTAGAAAAAAACGCATGTCCTGGGCTTGGGAAGTGTTTCTTCGGTGGGACTGGAAGGGCAGGAAGAGCTTGATGAAAATGCATTTCATGTCTGGTACTGGAGGCAGCACTAGATACACAGATACTGGCACTAGAAAGTGCATATTGTGCCATGCCAGAAGAGTGCATCACCTGGGGTTTTACACTTGGTGTTTGCCCTCATGTGAATCTAATTCACTGCTGGGACCTCAGCAACTAAAACATTAACTGCCACTTAACAGAGGGACTGTAAGTATTTGGTAAGAGTGAATTCTATTGCCTAATTTAATTAGCTCCTTAATGACTATATAGTTCAGTAGTTCTAAACTAACTCTGAAACTTCCTTTGTAAGTAAATATACTTCCTTCTTGCATAGTTATATTCATCTTACAATTGTGTATGGGTGAACTATTGAAGGAAAATTTAAGAATTGACTTTGATTTTTCCTCCATTGTGCTTCTAATGCCCATTTTTGATTTTTCCCACCCTCACCTTTGGCACTAAAGGTGGGCTTTGGTTTGTTCAAGTAAAAGCTCATTTTCTTAGGGTTAATGGCAGGCACCACAGTACAATGCACCACCAGTGTTCATAGCTCAGTGAAGCCCGAGGCTGCCCTTTGAGCAGGAAGAGGGAACAGGGATTTTAAAATCTTTTGCTCGGAGCCCAGAGATATTAAGAGGTGACTTTAAAATATAAGTCTGGGTGTAAATGACAAACCTAAGGGGTGTTTATTTCCTATTACTTGCTTTTTGAAATTTCTAGGGTTTTAATGTTCAATTTTTGTATTAATGAGCTTTTAAGGGAAGAGTAATAATTCCTCCTGGTTTTCATTTTCCTCTTTGTGTTTGGAACAAATTAACAAAAAGTGGAAAAAGATTTAGATAAAAATATCAAATTTGTAATTGGTAAACGTGAATGTAGAATACTCCCTGGATTCACCGAGGTGTCGGGCCCTTCTGATGTTGCTCCTCCCCATTTCCCGACATTGGGTTAACCCAGCAAGAGGAGTTTGCTTCTGGAGAGGAAAGAAGTGGGGTCACCTCCTTAGTGCAGAAGATTCAAGAGAGCAGTCAAAAATAAAAGCTACCATAAGGTGAGCATTAGGCTGTGAATTCTCACTTTCTGGAGTAAAAGAGCAGAACCAAGTACGCAGATGGATCACCACTGAGTACAGGTAGATCACAAAGCAGAGGGAGCAGCCTGCTGAACCACTCGTTCTGCTTCTCTGCCAGGCTCAGCACTCAGGTGGGTCAGTCCACTCCCATGGTGAAGAGAGTGTGGAGTATAGATAGACAGAGTGTATTCTAGTTACTTTGGAGAGCATGTAGGTCCCCACTGGAGGGAAATAAGACAGAAATCCACAGTTCACAGTGGATAGTTGGAAGATGTCTGCACTTTGATCCACTGAGTTTCTTGGATGTTGGGGAAGAATTTCCTGCAAGACATGGTGATGGTCTCTTTTTGAAAAGAATGATTTGGGCTTCAACTGGTTGACCAGATTACCTAACAAAATGACTTCCATGCAACTCAAAGAATGTCATGATGCAGAAATTCTACCAGCATGAGTAGTTAATTCCAGAACACTCCATTCCCATGTGGAGATCTTAAATCTTTGAAGTCACTGAGATTTTGTGCCTGTCTATTCTTGTGTATGTTCAATGTCTGCTATCCTAGCCATAGGTGGTCTGTCTGAATTCCTTTCTGTTATTTCTGAGTTTTCTTTTTGATGTCCCAAGGGCTATTTTAACTCTTTTAAAGAGAAGGTAGATGATTCAACAATATATCTTTTAATGTTGGTATTGTGGTTCTGAGCTATCTCATAATCTGGAGTAAAATCCTGTCAATTTCATGCTAGGCCTCAGGAAACTTCTTTTCTCTTTTCAGACTCTGCCTCATGGAGCCTTTGTGTTTTCTCATCCAGCGTATTACCCACAGTTTTCTGATTAATTCTATGTTGCCATATTTTTTGTCACTCAATGTTATTGTTTCTCAGTCTTGGCTTTGGGAAAACCCAGGTGAGAGTTGGTTGTCCAGAGAAAATTACAACTAAAAGCTATGTATATCTATCGAAATATATCTAAAACCATGGGTGTACTTCTCTTTTGAACAGAAGCTAAAACATGTATCCATGGATATGTGTGCTTATGATTTTCAAAACTGATTACTGTAGCTTGGTCTACCATTCCTCTGGGTTAGGCTCAAATGCTCATGTTTAGAATTTTACCCTTTCCTAGGATGGAACACCTACCTGCCCATCTCTGAATGTTTAAAATACATTTACTCTTCAAAGTCTGTGTCAAATGACCCTGTGGGAAAACGGCTGACTTCTCTTTGTAATCCAATCTTATACAAATGACTTAATGCTTTTAGGACTCACTTTTTTCATATGAAAACTGGGAATAACAATATCTTCCTCAATGAACATGTATGAGGATCAAATTTTATAATGTGTGGACAAGTTTCATGCTTTGTAAGCACTCAGTAAGTGTAACCAATGGAATACTACTTGGCTATAAAGAATGACAAATTTGAGACCTTTGAAGGAAAGTAGATGCACCTGAAAAATTTAATACTGAGTGAAAAAAGTCAGACACACAAGCTTAAATACTGTAAGGTATCTCTCATCTGAGTGAGGCATAGTAAAACAAAGAAAATGATAAAAGATGGATAGAAAAGGACAGGGGACAGATCTCTAGCCATAGGGAAGGGTCCAAGGGAACAAGGTGAGGAGTGAGGAGGAGGGGAAGGGAAACGAGAGGAATACAAATTCTTCACATACACAAACTTAATAACGCCAGTGAAAGTGAACAGTGTATGACACAGCAGGAGCTGAGACCAGTACTGTGAACAAGCATGGGAAAGGGGACAGGGAACCACTAGGGCAGGGCAGGGTAAAGGGGAAAATAAAAAATAAACAACCTGTAGTGCACATGTAGCCACTCCCAAGATGATTGCAAACTGCATGAATTACAAACATGTATTAATAAAATTGAAAAAAATGTAACCATTATTATGAAAAAAAATGATTGTTAGATTCTCAGTGCAATCCACAAATCTTCCCCAGCCCCTTTGTAGCTTTCGGGACAAGATCTTACTAAGTGGCTGTGTTGCCAGGCTGGGCTCCAGCGTGTGGTCTTTTTGCCCTCCCCAGTGCTGGGTTCCCAGGGTCACGGCCACTCCTCTGAGCTGAATGGGCCCTAGGTT
The DNA here is from genome assembly GCF_000247695.1 of Heterocephalus glaber. The sequence goes on from NW_004624735.1 coordinate 32,320,472, forward strand.
TTCTTAAGATAACTGCAAAGGTTCAGTTAAACAAAGAAGTATGTTAGTGTTTTTAGTCTTATCACAGTGTCTATTTCTTCCAATTGCTCTATGATACAAAATACATAGTCCTTGAATGTAAGGTGGAGGAGGGCAGGAGTTGTGCCTTTCTCATTCACCCCTCAGCAGCACTCGAGAGCAGCGCCTGGTACAGGATGCCCTCAGTGTGGCTCAGGCCACGTTGGAGGTGTGCACTACGCTCCACTAGGAGGTGACTGATCAGTGCGACACAACACCATCAAGAACCAAGATACATCATGTACAGGTACAAGATCCCAGTGATGAATGTAAACATATTGTACACCTAAAATGTACCAACAAAAGAATTCATTTATTTATTTATTTTGTATATCTTTTCATTGGTACATTTTAGGTGTACAATATAATGACATTCATCATCGGAAATTTGCACCTTTACATAATCTCTCTTGGTTCTTATTTTTCCCCC
>NW_004624735.1:32322283-32349234 GCF_000247695.1 Heterocephalus glaber
GCCATGTCTCTGTTACCTAGAATTGCTTTTGCTATTCTGGGTCTCTTCTTGTTCCAAATGAATTTTTGGATTGTTTTCTCAAGGTCCGTGAAGTATTCTGTTGGGATTTCAGTTGGGATTGTATTGAATCTATATAGCAGTTTTGGAAGTATGGCCATTTTCACTATGTTGATTCTTCCTACCCAGGACCAAGGGATGTCTTTCCATTTTTGGGTATCCCCTTCAATCTGTTTTTTCAAAGTGGTACAGTTTTCAGAGAAGAGGTCTTTGATTTCTTTTCCAACAAAATAATTTAAACAAAAAAATAAAATGTTGTTCTTGTTGAAACTTGTTATTAAATATTGGAAATTCTTGAACTTAGGGAAAAGGGCATAGGTGGCATAGGTCAGTTTTGGAAAACTATAAGCCTAAGAAAATTATTTGGGAGAATTTGCTATTTCCTAAGAAAAATAAAGCAAGAAAACATAGTTCAGATAAGAACACACACACACACACACACACACACACACACACACACACACACACAGTTTACAGTGTTTCATTCAGAAAGCTGCATAACCGAAGACTGGCTAGCCATTCACAAATCAATTCTTTTTATCCTAACAATACAACCAGATACATTTTTTTTAAACATTCCTGGCAGCTAACCTGAGTTGTAACTGATGGGGTGTGGGTAGAGATGATATGCACCACTTGCAAGCTTGGGCATTAAAACCTTTTATGTTTTATTACTCCACAAGTATTTATTAAGTTCACCCCATGTTCCAGGCCATAGAAAATGGGGTGATGGTATTAACAGAAGAATGCTAATAAATGGGATTAAAGAGCATGAAATTTCTTTATTGACAAAGATATAGAAAGTTATTATGCAAAACTCCTCACTCCATCCCTATGGGACTTGAGATGGTCGCAGTATAGATTAAGGACTTTATTGAGACCTAACTGAACTGCATGTGTTTAATGTGTACCATTTGATGACTCTGGACATGTGCTGAAACCCGTGATGCCATCACCATGATTGAGGTGAGAGTCATATCCAACACTCCCGAAGTCTTCTTGGGACCCACCCTCATTTTGTGGTAAGAAAACCTGGCAGGTATCCATTCCTGGACAAATCCTGGGGTGCACAATTCTATATTGCTAACTATAGAAACCATGTCTGACATTTGCTATCTTCATATGAGCAAAACTTTACAGCCATTCCTATTTCTACTGGCCCCCAGCCTCTGGAAGCCATAGTTGTAGTCTCTGCTTTATCGGTTCAACTTTCATAGACACGTCAGGAGACCTGACTCACTCACTGAGCCTGGGTTATTTTAAATGGGCAAAGACTGGAACAGCTGTTTCTTCAAATAAGCCTCTGTAAGCCTAAGTAGGAAGAGCCACAAAGAAAGGCTCCAGGGAAAGGAAAACTGGGGATCTCAAAGAAAGTTTTAGAAAAGGGCCCTGATTCTCCCTCTTTTCTGTAATGGGCTGGTATCAGAGGGGGAAGACTCAAATATCAGCAATGAAGAAGGCAGCCTCAGTGAAGAAAAAGGAGGCCGGATCTGAGGCCCTTGGGAGTTGGGGAGGGCTGTGGGTGATAAAGAACAAGATTTTTTGGATTTGGTGAATGAGAGCATAGTGTCCTGTTATACTTGGCAGTTATTCGACTGCATCCTGTTTCTGACCAAGTGCTGCCATTGGCAGCTTCCTGCCCCTTGTGGGCTTGCAGGCCACAAAACTGCTCCGTTCACGTTAGACACTCTGTGCTCCTCCCTCTGAGTAGCCATCCTTGTCGCCTGCCCTGAGTTCACCTGTGTCTGGCACTGTTTTTCACTCAAGGGCCATCTGCCTGTGGTCACTGTGCCCTTGCAGAAGTATTGTTAATTTACCTGCAGATTTGCATAGACAGACAAATAAGGCAATAACTTCACAATGCAAGTTGTGCAGAATCTGAAGAAGGAAATGAATCAGATTGTGGAAATGAAGAATGTGTCACACTTCCTCCTCCAAGGGGGAAGCTGTCCAGTATTGCTCCAGATAACTGAGGAGCATGACAGAATGGAACTGGTGGCCCTGGGTGCCTATGTGGGTGGCTGTCCCAGTAGGTTTGCCCTTATGAACACTAGATACTTCCTCCTGTTTGGATTTTGGGTGGGGCTAAGCATCCCCTCAGTGGTATCCTGGTTCGGGCAATAAGGAGCCTCCCTCAGGAGTCAGACATGGGTCCCAAACTCTGCTAGGCCACTCTGTCTCTGCGGTCTTAAGCAAGTCACCTAATTTCTCTGAGCTTCAGTTTTGCCCTTTACAAGAAAGGGCAGGAGTTTTGCAAGGAAATATGTATGAAATCCTTGTAGCATTAGAGGAAGCTATGTATCATATGAAGTTAAACCTACTTACAAGGACAGACATGTCCCTAAACGTTTATATTTTGTTCTTAAAATGTTCAACTGAGAACTATACATCTTAGAACAAAATACAAATAAACTCTTATGCATCGGCATTCGTTAGTAGTCTCCATATTCACTGACTGCAAGCAGAGCCATTCTCTGCCTAATGAAATGCTGCTGCCTCCCCACCTGGGCAACGTGATCTCAAGAATTCTTCAGCTTGGTGATGAGTGGTCCCTCAGGCATTTCACACTCCTGGCGACTGAGTATCAGAAAAATTAAGGCTTCTAGCGGGCAAAGAAAGAACTTTCGTTCAAGATTAGATGTTTCAGAGCATATTTATATCCTTTTCCTTTTTCCTAGGTAACATATCCTTCTCTCTGATGTATTTCTGACCAAGTACTAACATTCATTCTTACTCCTTCATCATTTTGCTTCCCTTGGCCAAGACCACAGAGTAATGCATTTTTAAAGGATGTTCCCCTAAATACTTGTCAGGTGGAGCTCACACTGCTCAAAGGACGCTGGGTATTTATGTTTAGCAGCTAAGTGGAATATATCCCCCGTACCGCTCAATACATCTCTGATTCTGAAATTTTTCACTTCTCCGTGAAATTTGAATCCAGAGTTTCACCTCATCTCACATTGTGTGCATGAAGTGGGAGGGACTTCCTTAGGTATTTTGTAATCTCATTCTCTGAATTAGTCTACACTATGATCCTGTCATTTCTACTTGGCGAGTTGTTTTCCCCTATGGGTATTCCCGACCCATGTCAGAGAGCCTAAAGTGGTGAAAGGAGCCACAGCCATGACTGAAATTTGTTACCCTTTGAGCAGTCCCAAGTCAGTTGGAAGGGAACCTTTTGGAGTGTTCTGTCCTCATCTTCAAGTCTTGTGCAATCAATGCTTTTATTTCTTTAACCAAGTTATAATTCAGTAAACTTTTATAATGTGTTCACTGGGTTCCTGCCAAGTATTTTCACATTATTAGCTCATAATTAAGATTTATTATCGGAACCAAGATCACACACATTATGAAGGGCAGAAAAATACACCCCGGTCTTCTAAATTCACCTCTTTCCAACGTCTCGCACACCTCAGTGGTGCTTACTACATACATAGCTGTAGTGAAGTGTTGGAGAAGGGAGTGGACAGAAGAAAGTGAAACAAAATACAGTTTTGAAATAGAATTGAGGTTTTGAATGAAGTATTGTTGAGAGGAGAGGAAATTTTCAGGCTGGTTTTGGGTTGTTCAGTAGTTGTGATAAAACATGTGGATCATGTTTCAGCATGATGTGTTCAGTGATTTCTTTGGTGGGAAAACATTCCTACACTCCAATACGTGTTTATCTGCCACCAGTTGGTTCAGCCACAGCTGAAAACTATCTCTTTACTTTGTGTGCAGCTGATACAAACAGAAACTCTCTTAAAAACATTCACTTTTCTCACATGAGTTTTTATTCCAAGGTCTGGAGTTCCTTCACTTTGTTCTTGTGTCCACCAGGGGTTATGTGCTACTGCAACCTACACAGCCATGTTGGGCATACAGATGAAGGCCAGTGGAAGAAACAAATGTCCAGAGAGGGGAACTTGAGGTTTGGTATGGCATTTATCACATCAGGAGGGGATGCATGGCGAGGTGGAATAACACTTGTGAAATGATTTGAAGGACATCTCCATGTGTACAAGCCTCTGAGGTACTGAGATGTGCCTCTGTGTGTTTTGAGAACAAGAAAGTATTGAACTGTGTTTGGCGCTGTGAGAGTTGACGGGGGACCCAGGCCAGTGCAGGAACACATTGCCAGATGCAAAGCTGAGGGAGGAGCATTTCTAAGAAGGGTAGATCAGAAGCAGATGGACCTGGTGGAACTGAGTTTCTAGTTCAAGGGGACAAAGAGAAAGCCCAGGCCAAGTCATGATGCAAGGTGGGGGCACTGATGTCAAATAGGCTAGGAACACAGGAAGAGAACTTGGCACATGGTTGTAGTTGAGGGGCTGTAGAGATCCTTTACCCAAATCCTAAAACAGAGCTGGAGGAGGTGCTGAGCATCTGTATAGGGCATCCTGGAAATGGCCATTGTTCAGGTGAGCTGGGGGTAGGTGGAATATGCTGCTTTGTATCTGATTTCTTCACAGGAACTTGTCATCTCAGGGAGAAGTCTCCTTTCAGGTTAAGTTAAAGCCCAAGGACAAACAAATGGAAATCAGTGTATGACCCTGACCTCACTGTTCTTTTCATCTCTCTGTTAACATAAGTGGATCTTTCATGGTAAACTCTGAGAAAATAGGAGGTTTTTGTTGGATTTTGCTGTCACATGAATAGACTGATAAGATGAAAATTCTGTTCTGTGGTTTGCAGTAAGATCATTCCTTTTAGGTATTTTCTGATGCTAGGAGCGATACAGGAGGGATTTGAGACTTGTTCTTTTCAAAGGATGAGTTGTGTGTGTGCCCGTGTGTGTGTTTCTCACAGCATTCTAGAGCCAAATACACATTGGCTGGAACCAGCCTTATTCAGCCTTGTATCACAGACTTGTAACCCTTCAGAATATAATTTAGTGCTTTATGAGTCAGTTAGACCAAAATTTCATCATTTTAGGTCATGGTTGGCAAATGAAAGAGCCAAGGGTGAACCTAGAGTATTGCTTGTTTTTAAAATAAAGTTTTATTGAAACATAGCCATGATCTTTCGTTTACATATGTCCAGGTCTGCTTTTGCAGTATGATGGCAGTGTTGATCAGTTGTAGCAGAAAGCATACAGCCCACAGAGCTTAAAATATTTACTGTCTGACAGCCACAGAGGGGAGTTCATGAACTCTGATTTAGATGAGTAAGGAGTGGAGTCAGGAAGATGACACAGAAACTGGACGTTTTGATCACTTTCCTGACATCACCCACAGGGTGTCTCGCCCTCAAGTACCCTCTTCACTCTTGGCATTGTAAATTCCTCAGGCTTCGGCAAATTTACAATGATACGTCTTTATCACTATTGTGTGATGTGGAGGATTTTGGCTGCCCCACTCTGTGCTCCGCTTCTTGATCCTCTCCCTTAGCCTCAGCAACCATGGATCTTTGTATCGCTCTGTAATTTTGCCTTTTCCAGAATGTCACATAGTTGGCATCATGCAGTATGTAGTCTTTTAGGATTGGATTCTTTCTCCAAATAATATGCATATCTTTTCATGTCTTGGTAACTCATGCAGAGTGCTTCAGCCCTGAATAATATTCCCTTATCTGGGTGTGTCAGCATTTATTCATTCACCTACAGATGGACATCTTGGTAGCTTCAAAGTTTTGGCAATTATGAATAAGGCTGCTATAAAAACCTGTGCTCAGGAATTGTGTGGATGGATTTTTACCAAAGAACTCAGTGTTCTTAGTGGCTGTCTCCCTATCTCCCTAGGAGGAAATCTTTAGGCTTCTTATTTATCTACACGTATTTTCTAGATGACATTACTCGGTCTCAGAACTTCATGTGCTTTTCACATATTGACCACTTCCAAAGCTAGTCTGCTGCTTAAATCACGTCTTTGACTTCCACACTTCCATATCCATCTGCCTACTTTACCTCTCCATTTGGATGTCCAGTAGTTACTTCAAAACTTTATGGGCCAAAATTACAGATTTTCTCTCCAATAACATGCTTCCAACTTCTCAGTTTTCCTGTTCGCTGTAAATAACGACTCCTTAGACTCTGTTGGTCAGATCAAAATATTTGGAAATTTCGGTCATACCCTACCTGGTCTTCCAGCAAGTGTGTTGACTATGCCCTTGCAGTAGCCTCATAATCTGATCACCCCTATGTCTAATACCCCAAATCAATCTATTTTTTCTCACTGAGGTGTAACAAAACTTCTGACTTTCTTGCTTCTATGCTTACCTACCTCCAATGTGTTTTTAACACAACAGCCACAGTAAGCCTTAAAAAATAAGAGATTCCTATTAGCAACTAATCACAAAGTGCAAAGAATATCAGATTTAGTTTAATTGCTCCTGCATTTAATTGAGGGGATAGATCCAGGTTACTGTTTCTCTACTTGCTGAGTGTCCTGCAAATATTTATCAGTTCCCACAATGGTAACAGCAGTAGTCACAGTGACAGGAATAACTCTTTGCTAAAGAAAATCCCAGACTTGGAATGGCTGGAAAGAGGAGTCTTGGTGTTGTTAAAACGGTGCATGCAGAGCACCATGAGCCATGGGAAACCTCTGCCTGGAGATACTGTTTGGTGGGGATGAGGTGGGGAGAAAAATGAGTGGGGAAAGAACATTAGCATGGTGTCTCCATACGAGCATGGGGAGGAAAGTATTAGATTAATTGTAAGACATGATTCAGAGTTGTCAAAAACATATCCAACAGTTACAAATTCTAAGACAGTCCCTACAATAATCCATGTCCATAGCACAGTTATTTGCTAGAGCTCAAAAGTGAAAGGAACTCCAGAGTCCACTGATGAATGATAATCAACATGTGATCTCCACACGCGCACACGCACACACACACACACGCGCACACACACACAGAATTCAGTCTTAGGTAAGAACAGTATTTTGATATATGCTGCAACATGAGTGAGCCGTGAAGACATTATGGTAAATAATGAACTCCTGTCATGACACGACAGACACTGCCTGATCCCTGTGTATGGGAGCATAACGGTCAAATCCGTACGTTGGAGACTAGAGCGGTGGTCCCTGGGCCGGGGAGAGAGGGGAGGCAGTACCCATGGGATGGGCATTTCAGTGTGGAAGGTGAAGAGGCCCCTTAGCGGAGTGCGGTGATGGTTGCACAACAATGTGAGTGTGCCTAATGGCACAGAAATGCACACCGAAAAGTGATGAAAATAGTAACTTTATGTTATTTATGTTTACCATTTAAATAAGGAATATATTGTCTTTTTCTGAGGAAAACCTAAAAGTCTGTAGCGAATTCAGAGTAAACACCAACCCCTGTTTCATAATCTACAAACTCCTGAATACCCTGGTATCTTGGTCACTTTTCTTCCTGCTGAGATGCAAAACCTGACCACCACAATTTAAAGCAGAGGTTGATTTTGGGTCACAGTTTGTAGGGGGTTCAGTCCATAGTCCTGTGGCTTCAGGGCAGAACAGCATGGTGGAAGGGCCAGTGGACAGTGGCTCATGGCATGGAGTAGGGGAAACAGAGCCAAAGGAGGAGCTGAGCCCTTCCAGGCCACACCCACAGTGCTTGGCCTCTTCAGAACAGCCTCCGCCTTCTACCAGCTCCTGTAATCCAGTTACCTTCCAAGAGCCCAGCATATGGCACCAGAGGCTTTGAGGGCTGTTTAGATAAAACTGCAACAGTGGTCTTCCTCCCCAGGTTGCTCTGTGACATCCCTTTCTCCTTCCTGACCTTTGCTCAGATGCCACCTGAACAGTAAAGCTTTCCCAACAACCCTGTCTTACACTGTGACTCTGTCTCCAGCATGCACCCTGTTCTCTTTCTACCACAGCATTTATATCCCCCACAAATTGCTTCCTTATTCGTTAAGTTAATCATTGTTTACAAGTGCCCCTCCCTGAGCACTGGACTGTGGGCCCCAAGAGAGAAGAGACGTTGCCTGTTTTGATAGCTGAATGCTGAGTCTAGAACAGTGTCTGATTCATATGGTAGTCAGCATTCAATTAGAGTTTAACTAATTCATGAAAGAGCTGGGTGAAATCCAAAAGCAATAGGAAAATAGGTAAGATTTCACCACACGAAAGCATTCAGATTTATATTTTAAAGGACAGGAAAAACAAAAACTAAACACATAATTAAGGTGAATTAAATTTTTAAAAGGCTGGCTGCCTAGATTTAATGAGAACCTACATGTTTTTCTCTGCTGAACTAAAGCTTAGATAATCTTTTTTTTTTTTGTACCAGAGATCGAACCTGGGACCTCGAGCATGTGAGGCAGGCGGTGGAACCACTGAGCTAAATCCCCAGCCCTGGATAATCTTAGTACATTAAATGTCATCTATACTTACCAAGCATCTAGGATTTGAATCCAGGGAATCATTGCTCTCATCTAGGGTTCTTTTCTTTTTCTTTTGTTGTGCATCAAGTAAACTACTCTAATTATATTTGGATCCTCCATCCCTCTGCTTTGTTGTCATGATAAAGAACATGTTGAAACATCTAATCCCAGTTCTTTCTTTATAGGCTCTATGCTTTTAGTCTGCAGCTGACTGGTCCATAACTATTCCATCATGGTGGTTTTCTTTGCCCAGTAATGTGCTGAACACAAGAGCCATTGTAGACAGAGAAATCAGGGGCTTATGAAAAGCCAGAGTTTGGAAGCTTCATCTTATTCTAATCCCCAACCCAGCTGAGAAAGAAGTCACTTGTAGCTAGTTGAAAGGCTGTTCTCAGGAAGGAGCCTCTTTTCTAATCACTTCCAGGGCTTGGGTGGATGTGACTGCTGTTCTGGGATTCTGGTGAGTGAGTGAGTTCCTGAGCCCGGAGTCGGAGCCAACCGGAGTCGGAGCCAACTGGAGTCGGAGCTCTGAGGAGGAAAGCTGTTCATCCAGAGCTGTCAGGACATCTTTCTCTGTGACTTATTCTCCCCAAGCTGTCAGGCGTTTTTTCCTTTGTTCTGTAAGAACGGGCCCGCTCAGAGCAGGTCACCACAAACGCAGGTCTTCCTGGTTGCTCATTTGAGCCAAAGCATACTTCTCAGCAAATCGGACTCGGTGAAGTGGAGTGGTTGAATCAGACAGCATTTGTTATGTGGGAATTTCGAATATGTTCATGCTAACTCAGCCAAACAAAATCCCCTTTTTCCACCCGGGCACTGGGTGTGGGTGGCACACATGACGAAGGACCAGAACACACGAATTCATCATGAACACGAGGTGAGGATGCGTCTCGAGTGCAGGGGTAGAAGAAAGGACTGAGGCTGACCCACATCCGCCCAGCACTGAGGGGCCTCCCAGAGCCCCCTGAAGTACGGAGTAGCACAGGAGGCACGGAGCTCCGGCCAGCTTTGTGTTCCGACCCTGGCGGCCTCACCGCATGGGGAGGGGCGGCTCCATCAGTTTTCCATGTCGCCCGAGGCCAGGTCGGCGGGATAGCAAAACAACGGGATGATTCAGGCTGTAGCTACACCAGGGAATTCCCAATTTGTTGTTACTTTCAGTGGTTTCCAGGCATGTTATAAAATTCTACCCACAGATTCTTTATGAATTAAGGTAAATTTACTTTTTAAAGAACAGGAAAAATGCCATTTGAAACTGAAGCTGCAAAAGCAGTAAGGACTGACTACCTGTCTATGCAGTGTCTTTGTAAATAAGGAGATCTAAAGAAATCATTCATCAGCTGGTTGTTTGTACCTCAACAGACCAAACAACCATTTTTACAAGTTTGTAAATATTAAGATTGTCATTGAACAGTATGCACTTTTCATATTTCCCTGTGAAATGTTGCATTGTATTTAATTAAAAGTGAAGTTGGAATATTATTACAAGGGAGAGATATGCATGAATTTCTTAAACAAATGCAAGCCTTTCTTTTTCCTTTCCTTCCTGTCTCCCTCCCTTCATTTGCCCCTTCCCATTGAGGAGGGTGAACATGTTTGCAGGTAGCATGAATACAGTAATGCTTTGTTAACCAGTGAGATACATGAATATTTAGGTTTATAAGAAAATCTTTGTCTATACCATTAAGATACTTGGGCAAGCCTTTGAGTTTTCCAGTAATAAAGAGGCAGAATGAAAATTCACGTTTTAACTGTAACTCACTGTCCTCCTTGATGAGCCTGTAATCCGTATGCATTGTCTCCTAGCTCCAAAATCTAATTGAGCATGATGAGTAGCATCGCCATGCAGATGTTCTCCTCAGCTCTGAGAATAGGCATTGGTGAGTCACATATCACTTGTGGGCCTCTAAGCTTTAAGATCTGTATCTTGTAAATTCAAATTCTCTGGGAAGACATGAGGTCTAAGTGGAAGTGTTTCGAAAAACTGGAATTGAACAGGCTTGATGTGGTCGGGCTTGATGGAGAAGTGATCCTGAAACTGTAGTGTGTGTCCATACACTGGTTGTGGAGTGAGAAGATGATCTCGTGTGTGCTGATTGCTTCATCTGTGCACTCACACACTGCGGTACCATAAAAGGATGTGATAAAGGAATAAATGAATACACAGAAAACACATAGCATGGTATCTGCCACAAAAATAAGTCTTCAGAAAATACTAATTGTTATTTTTGACTGTAGATAGAAAGGCTAAATACTTAAACAGGCTAATTAATGGAATCCAAATTAAAAAGTATGTTTGGCTTATTGTAAAGCAAAATTCACATTTCTAGACAAGGTTGAAGAAATAACTTGTGATAGAGGCAATAGGAGTCAGTATATCTGAGAAAAGTGAAAAAACCTATCAATATTCCAGTTAAGCGCAAAAGCATGTCTTCTCTCATTTCTGTATCCTACCTCTCAAGGTGATCCAATTTATTGCAAGACTGCATGTTTTAAAATAAACCTCAAATTTGTCTGTAATTGAGACTTTTTTCCTCAGAGGTCTACACCTCATACATCCAGTTGAATATTTACCATTTCTTCTAGAGTAATAGCAAGAATAAAATATTTTATACTTATTAATTTGCACCCGTGATTTAAAAAAAGCTTTTACTGTTTGCACTGTTCTTCCTCTCACTGAAGAACATCACGGATTCACTGACTCCAGGCAGAGACCCGGATGTGATCCTGCCCCGCCCTGCCCCGTGTCTGCACCATCTGTCATTTCCATTGGCAAATCCTTTGGCTTGACCTAGCAGCCTTGTTGAACCTGTCCAAGGCTTTTCCTCTCAGCCATATCCCATCTAGTTCAGACAATCTTTTTCTGGTACCCAGAATTTAATAACTGTCTTTTTAAAACTGTCCCTTCTTCCATATTGACTCTTTTAGTCTACTTTCTGTACAGCACCAGCGTGTTACCAAAGTACACTGGACCGAGTATCTCCCAGGCTTTAAGTCATTTGATATTCAAAGCACAGAAAAGAATCTCAAGTTCTTCTCTTGGCCTACAAGAGGGCTGCTGTTGCTTAGTGAATTACAAGTTTCTCCACATTTTTCTAGTTTTTCAATAAGTTGGGGCCAAGTTTCTTCTTGATTTTGAAACTCTCCCAGAACTTTTTCCTTGTATTCTTCTCATTTTTAAGTTGGAGCTGAGATTATGGCCACTGCTTCAGACTGTTCTAAGTGGATACCCGCCCCCTGTTCTCTGTTTCACACATAGCACTTATTGGGGTGAAATTTTGCAGATTTTCTTGGTTTACTTGGTATTAACTTCTTAGCAGACTGTTAGCTCTTGGCAGGAAGATATTTTCTGTTTATAGAGGATGTTCAAATAACTGGCATGATGTAAGACTTATAGAAATTGAATAAGTCTGTGAAAAATATGGTGATTAAAATTTAAGAATTGGAAAATCATGTTGGATGAAAGACTTATAAAAATGCACAGAGAATTCTTTAAAAATTCTTATTCTGAATAAGAAAATAATTTGATTAAAAATGAGGCAAGACCTGAATAGACATCTTAGCAAAGAAAGTATGGAGTTAGCAAATAAGCCTATGAAAAGATGCTCCACATGATGTGTCATCAGATAAATATACATTGCAGCTCTGAGACTCCACCGGGAACTGTTGGAGCAGGTCAGCGCTCAGCGCTGGGAGGACGTGGGCAGCAGGGATGCGCGCCGCAGCTTCACGTGGCATGGAACACGCACTTGCCATGGGTACTAGGAATCACATTCCTCGTCATTTCTCCAAAGGATTCAAAATGTATGTGCATATGAAAACTTGCGCATAGATTTTTATGTCAGCTTTGTTCATGCTTGCCAAGCTGGAAACAAGTAAAATGTCCTTTGATAGATGAATGGAAAAATAAGGTATGGCACATCCAAATCATGGAATATTACTCAGACGTAAAAAGAAATGACTATGTAGCCCTGAAACGACAGGAAGAACACTTAAATGCATTTTACAAAGCAACCTGAAAAGCTTTATGGCTGTATGGCATCTTGAAAAGGCAAAACCACAGACACAGTACATAAAGAGACCCAGGGTAGGGAGGGTGGAAGAGATAAACAGGCAGAGCACAGAGGGTTTTAGGGCAGTGAAAGTGCTCGGAATGATGCTGGAGGTGGATATGCACCACTTTACACCATGCAGAAACCCCTAGAAGAGGAGCCCTTAGTGTAGATGGTGGACCTGTGGTGATAAGGATGTGTGAACGTAGGGTAAGCTGTGGTAACTCAGGTGCCAGCTGCTCTGGTGGGGTGTGTTGGCAGAGGGGGACTGCATGTGTGTGCCTCTGTGTGTACGTGTGTGTGTGTGTGTGTGTGTGTGTATGCAGCAAGTGTGTGAAATCTCTGTACTTTCTGCTCAGTTTTGTTGTGACACTAAAGCTGGTTTAAAGAAATTAAGTTTAAAAATACTGGAGGTGTAACTGAGAACATGTGCCCCATGACTGAGGGCGTGGGTTCACGTCACAGCCCCTAAATAAATAAGATTGATAATGGCCTAAAAACAATTACTTGGATTCTAAGTATTAGGGTTCCCACTAATGACTTTTCTGACCTAGATGTGATCAAGCTTTCTAGATTTTCCGTTGTTTTTCCATAAACTTCAGAATAGAATGGATAACTTATTAGCATCATTTTACCTCTATGTTGGCTCATTATTTTCTTTTAAAGAATAAGTGGAAAGCTAATTTGTAATACAGGCCCTATTTGAATCCTTAATATTTCATTTTTTAAAAAGTTATATTGACATAAATTGGTAAAATCTAGTATCTTCTGTTTTCACAAATCTATGGTCTAGTACATTTTAAGATGTTCTTTATATTCATTTTTCCCTTGTCTTTGAGCAACACACTGACACACGCACTTCTGTCTTAAAGGCAATCTTCTTTGTTAATAATTTTCAGGTGCCTCACTGTAGTTTTTCCTTTTCATCCAGGTGCTTGGACCGAGCTGCTGTTGGTTCACTGTGCTGTCTGTGTCCTTTGAAGCCCACAGGCACATCTTGGCCTGTCCTGTCCTGTCCTGTCCTGTCCTGTCCTGTCCTGTCCTGTCCTGTCCTGTCTTTTTTCCGCCCCCGGAGCTCTGTGCATTGCTGCACCATGAAGCTGCTCCTTTTCCCATTACCTTTTGATTTTCCCCTACAGACTCAGCTCAATAGAAAGTCAGGAGGAAGCATTAGGCTTGGGAATGCTTTATTCAGCTGAGCCAAATGAGACTATCTGAGTGATGCTAATTAACAGCGTACATCTCTGGCCCTTTTGCTAATTGCAAAAGAACACGTGTATGGAGATGCCGCTCTCCGCTCTCTGCTCTGTAGATGGAACTCTTCTGGCTGAAGCAGTGATGCTCATGTGAGACTAGACTGTGCGTTAGCATGAGCATATTTGTGGGTTCAATCCCCAGTACCATAAGTACACACACACATTTATTTTTAACACGGCACCATGACACTGTGACATTGTCTCTTTGGTGCCTCAAGTTCACGAAGAATCAGACCAGCTTTGAGAGCAGCACCAATTCTTTGTTCAGAGCACGGGGGGCAAAATACATCTGTGCAAAAGCTTTGACAGTAAAAAGAATCTCTTAAAATCTAGATACAGCTAACAATTCTGGAATTAACAAAACAAATGTGGGGCAATGAAATCTAATCTACTTTTCCCCAAATGACATAAAAAACTTATAATAATTAAATTTTTTATAGTGTATAATACCTTTTAAATTCATATACATGTCATCCAAATATAGTGTTTCTGTTTAAAATCTTTTTCAAAAAAATCTTTTTCAAAATTAAAAAAGTGTGTTTGCCTTGTTATGCCTGTTGTTACTGTTGAAACTTTAATAAGTCTGATGTGTTTTAAAATATTTTTGAAATGCAGTTTTCTATTATAAAATGTGCACAATATGTTTTATTTGTATAATTACATTTGCATAGTATGTTTAGTATTTATAATTAAATCAACAAACATTTATGGGACTGTACCAGACAGAGATGGCAAGGTCTAACAAGGAACTTAAGTTTTAGTGGAAGGAATAACAAATACAAAGGGACACTTGTTTTGGTTCTGATTTGTAAGAGAACCAAAAGTTTCCATCTGGTGCACAATCTTCATTCAGAGAATTAATCTCAAAAAGCTCAGAGAGGAATCTAGAAGCTTATGGTGAAGAAGAGAAAAATTTGGGCAGGGAACTGTAACTTGATTAACAATAAGAGGTGATGTATCAGGTTCAGTTCCAGGAGCTTTATATGCTAAAATAACTGATTTCATTTTTGCAACAACTCTAGGACATGAGTCCATTTGCCCATTTTTATTTGCAGATGAGAAGACCAAGGAGCAGAGAAACAAGTCATTTTTCCGGGTCACACAGCTGTGGAGCTGGGTTTGGTCCAGACAGCCTGGCTCTGGAGCCCACAAGCTTAGGCATGAGGCCAAGCTAGCCCCAAGGCTCCCCCAGGCCAGCCCCTGCTTGCTGATGTTTGTGCTCTGCACATCGTCCCTCTGGCCCTCTCCAGACTTCTGGTTCCCTCTCTTTCTCTCTCTCCACTGTAAGATGGAAGAGCAAATAGACCCAATGAACACACACCACATTGCTGTGTATAGATCATGAGACAAGAAGGTAAACTCAGGACCTTCCTTAATTAATTCTGATGGACCAACCAGCAAGCACACACCCATTTAGAGGAAATTCCTGAGGAGAGCTGAGGCAAAGTCCTTACACTAAGCACAAGATCTTGTGCCAGGCATGTTTGTGGTGAGGAAGTAGAGTTGGGGATATGGTATTGGGAGGAAACTCTCCTTATTTACAAAGGATATTTACAAAGGAGATATACAAAAGACAATCTTGAAAATTAATGACTTCACTACTGTTGGTGACAGTATTTTTTGCAATATGAACATAGAGTGGTCATCAGTCTGGCTTAAACTTCTTGGTGTATTAGTCAGCTTTCTCATTGCTGAGACATACCTAACAGCCACAACTTAAAGAAGAGGTTTAATTTGGCTCACAGTTTTTGGGGAAGCAGTCCATGGTCGGTTTGCTCCAAGGCAGGAACACCATGGTAGAAGGGCGTGGTAGAGGAAAGCTGCTTACCTCATGGCAACTGGGAGGCAGAGCGGGAAGGAGCCAGCAAGGCAGATTCACTCTCCAAAGGCACACCCCTGGTGACCTTCCAACCAGGCCCACCTCCTGACAGCAAGTTTGGCTATGAACTCATCAGTGCCTCAATGTTCTGATGAGTACAGCCCCTATGATTCAGTCAGCTTCCCAAACCTTCACCTCTACACAGGGGACTTTTGGGGGTATTCTAGACCTAAACTATAACACATGGTTTTAATAAATATCAAATGATATGAAATTACTACACAATTAATGTGTGCCAAATATTGTTATAAACACTTTCCTTGCATTAACTTATTTAGTCTTCATAATGACTAAGAAAATAGCTTTACAGTTGAAGAAACTGAGTTATGAGAGAACAAGTGACTTGCCCAGGGTTACAAGTCAAGCTGCTGACATCCTCAGTGCAGATCTGAAGTACATTGTGTGGACACAAAGTATTCGTGGTTTGTGTAACAAGGGGACCTGCCTGGCATATGGCAGTTCCTCAGTAAGCATAAGTTTAATTACTGAGTTTTGCAGATTTTTTATTCTGGTAGTTGCGATTGTACTCAAGGCCTCATGGATGGTAGGCAAATGTCCTTTCACTGAGCTACACCTCCAGCCCTTTTTGACTTTTTATTTTGAGACAGAATCTCTCTAAGTTGCCCAGGCTGGCCTTGAACTTTCGATCCTCCTGCCTCAGTCTCCTGGGTGGGTGAGATTACAGGCAGATTCATCTTTTTAAAATGAGCATATTGCTAAATTAAGAGGAGAACTTCAAGCTAGAATTGGGAAGTGGAACAGAAGACACAGACAAATTTCACAATAATAGAGTCAGCTTTTTTGTAGCCCATGGGTTGTCTCAAGGCGGTTTCCAAGCTTGTCATTCCCATGCCTCTGTGACAGTGCTGGGAGAACTTGTTGCTTGGATTATTCTGTATTTCACAGTCTGATCAGTGCAACTCACAGATCATCTTTCAGAAGTTCTTCCTTAATTGCCTCTCAGATGAAATTTGCTTCCTCTAGTCACCAATGACCTGGCTTCAAAGACGACAAGTAGCTGTCAAGGGAAAATTGTCCCAGACAAGTAAAATAGGCAAGAAAGTTCACTCAAGACTGCTGCAAAACAGGAGAGAGACTAAACTCAACTGAGCCAAAGCAAAGGTGGAGGAATCACAGGCTCCGGGGAAGGCGGCCGGACAAACACCAGAGGACATTAGGGTCAGGCCGTCTGTGCTTGTGACCTGTCACTCAGTGAGGTCAGGCTCTTCCCCTTCCACAGAGACTGGGAGTCTGGACTTCGTCTTCCCTGTGGTTACATTCCAAAGGAAGGGTTGGTTCTTAAGTCCCTGAGAAAGATATTTGTGGCCGTGAAGTTGGCAGGTTCTTGGAAGATTTACATCTCAGGCAGGAAGAGCAAGAACCGTGACTAGAAGTTTCCTAGAGTGCATGTTCTGAGAAAGGGAGATCAGGGGCCTTAGTCAGAGGGAAGCTGTCTGAAGCTGAGTCAAGCTTGGGAGAACTGTGAGACTGCTTTGGTCACGGCACAGACATCTCGATGACACCTCTTGCTGCATTTCATGGAGGCTTCTGCCTCACAATGCATGAGCTGTTAACTATGTGGAGCCTCGGCGGTCTGCAGCCAGCCTGTTGATCCACCCAGTGACTGTTTTAAGAATGAGCCAAGGAAGACCCGGAAATGCATATGAACAGTCTCATTTCTGTTTCCAAATGCAGACAGACTTTCTACTGACACAAAACAGAAAGGAAAAAGTTCTCACTTAAGTAATTTTTCTCCATTTACAACAAAGAAAACGAAGTCCAACAGTGTTGAGTGATGTGCGAGACTGTTGCACTGACAGGTGCCCGCGTTGGGACTGGAACCCGGTTTGCTCAGCCCAGTCAGAGCTTCTTGCATTATTATGGGCTGCTACGCTCAGTAGAAATCAATGTCCAATCAGAGAGGGACTCGGCTCCCAAGCAGGTCAGTGAAAACTGAAGACATCAAAATGGTGGCTGGACACGCACCTCAAGATGAGGACATAATAGCCAGGCCTAGGTGCACCCAAGGGAAAACTTGGGATCATATTGTAATTGCACTGCCTGGTCCAGTGAGTCCAGGTGATGGGGCTCAGTCGCCCAGGTGGGTGACCAGCGTATCCGGACCCATCCCTTCCCCAAATGCCTTTGTTCTTTCCCTGTGCCCTTGCTATGTGACCCGCTTCCCTATGAGATCAACATTAGCTGAGCGGCTGTCCTTGTGATCCTATGGCTTCATGGCAGTCTGACCCACGCTGTACCCACAGTACGGCTTTGCTATAAATCATCCCTGACAAAGGGCCTCGGTGGCCACCCCAGTCAGGATCCCTCCTGGAAATCCAGGAGCTATTCTTCTCTCCTTATTTCCCATGAAACTCTCCTTTTTCCTGTGCTTCATGACTTCATTCCTTGATGTGAGACCACAAACTCAGCACATTTGATATCTGACAGGTCAGGAGTTATGTTTCTCCCATGTCAGTGTTGTACGCACAGTCAGCTGCAATCTTTATCCTGTACTCATTCCTGAGAGCTGAATCAAGGAACAGAGTGGAACATGTGAAAAACTTACCTCATCGATCATATTTGTGAATACACAGGAAAGCACAATGAGTCCTAATTTTCAGGTTACAAACAAATTTTGGGGATGGGAATTTTGTAAAGTGGAATCCAGTAATAGGAAAACTCCCTGATAATGTACGTGCCTCAGTCAGCGCTGCCAGCCTGGGTTAGGTACGCCTGCTTGCTGCCCTTGAACTTCCTCTATTTTACCTGTGTTGTTCAGTCTTAGAGTTGCCTATTAATTTTCTCTCTGTACTCTGAGAGTACGTAAACTTTATAAACAGGAGCTTTCTTCATTGTCTGTAACTGTAACTCCAGGTCCTATCCCAGTATTTGCCACATAATAGAAATTTAGAAAGTACTTGTTAAGTACATGAATGGGAAAATTGCAGAGCATTGCAGAAACATGTGGCAGGAATTGGTCCCCCAGCATCACGGAGTTTATACTACGAATGCTATTTGGTGTCTCACACTACCAAACTCATGCAGCCACCTAAGAAAATGGACAAGTGCTTTAAGCATGCCTGATCAGGTTTCCTACAGTTCTTGTCAAAGGCCACCCTAGTGCAGAAATGTGAAGTTCTGAGTGCTTCTGAGCTTCTGCATGCTAGGGAAGAATACAGGAGTCTTTCTTTCAAAGGACTCTTAATTATCTTGGGTTAGAAGAGAGTTCTCCTTTTGCCCAATAGGCCCATAAAATTGTAGCTGTGCTTGAAGCTTAAAAGGAAGGGTAGCAAGTAGAATTTCTAGTTTTTATCTCTAGGTATAGAGAACTTGCATAAATGGCACAAATATTGAAACATTAATCACTGAAGTTGTTTGGCAAGGGCAAAATCAACTTGAATTGTCCAGTGACCAATTTTAAATATACCCTTCTGCTCTTAGATGGATGATTATCTTGTAGGAAGAACAAATATACTGTAATATGAGTACTGAATTTTTATACCTGTAGAAAAATGTTCATTTTCATACAGTAAAATTCATTTAAAAACCTATAATATCACATTTGATAGAAAATAGTCCACCTTGTATTTGATATGGTTATTACTAACATGGAATAAGTGTAACAGAGATTTTTCTTGGACCTATCTGTTATTAGTAATGTCAAAACTGCCATAAGGGAGTTGGCTGGGCTCTACACATAGTCATCATGGAAACCATGGACAGAGTCAAGTCCTCTGGCTGTCAGGCAAGGGCCCTGTAAGCCAGGCCACCCTTCTAATCTCAGTGTTTATCTTGAACATACGGCCTGACAAGATAGTGTAGTCCAAATGCAATGAAAATATGGTTATTCCAACATTTTTACAAAAATAAATGTTTTTCTTATCCCAATACTAAATTTCTGTGTTCCCACTTTCATACTTATCCATAAATGAGTGTCTCAAAAATGAATTTGAATAGCTTCATTACAAAAATTAAAAGGGAACAGTTAAAAAGATTGGTTTAATCTTTGTAAGTAAGAAAGTTGCAAAGGTCCAAGGTTGTTTGGCAAAGAACTACTGACCATTTGCCAGGGACAACTGTCAATGACAGACAGTAAGATTCCTGCACTTGGTTGAAAGTAATTTGCACCGATGATAAATTCCTCTCCTGTCACAGGCTCCAAGGTAAGAATGTCAATGAAGAATGTTCTTGCACAAAGCTGGTTATTTCTAACACCTTATTAGTAAGCTGACACTTCAATTTTCATTTCTAGAAGGAATAAGGCCAACTTAGAATGTACAGACTGTTAGTTTAGGAACATAATAATTTGGCAAGCATGTTTTAAGTATGTTCTAAGCACTAGTGCTAATGTCATTAACTTCTTTAAATTCATTTTGTTCCATTTGCAAAAATACTTTTGTTAATTCTTAGGTATAATTGATATTGAAGCCTCTTTAAACAATATTCATGGCAAGTTCCAAAAAGCCAGGTCCTGAAGATTCTTTGTCCTTTCTTCTTTTCTTGCTTTTTGACTTCCCAAAATGTTTACATGTATTTTTAATTGTTCTTTTACTTTCTTTTTTCATCTTTTTTCCTGTTCTTTCTTTTTTTCTGTCATCTGTGATCTGAGCAGAAAGAAACAAATATCAGTGCTTCTTCTTTAATATTTATTTTTATTTAAACTCTCAAGTTAACTTGGAATACACCTATACTTTTAAATGACTTTATGGATGATACCCAGAGTGGGTACTGTTATAAGTTATCACTTTTTTTTTCTTTTCTGTAATGGAATTAACAGAGAAAAAGTGAAACTGACCCTGAGGAAAAAAGTAATCTTAGTATATTTGTCAAAAAATTAAGATTAAGAGTTCGATCCCCGGTATCAAAAAAAAAAAAAAAGATTAAAGAAGAAGAAAAGAAAGAAAATCTATGGGTCAACATGGCACAGATTCTGATTTTTTAAAACTCTTTCTGATCTCTTTATTTTGGTTAAGTCTCATGTTTTGTACACAGTAATTTTTGGAGAGTTCGTAGACCTGTTTGAGCACTATCAAAAATTATTATGGTTTCTGAACATTAGTAGTAAGATTTGGAATTTGGTAGATGCAACATTACTTATTTTGTGGTGTTTCTCCATAGTTCATCAGTGGAATCAATTGCTAGAACATTTATGAGCTTAGAGGTTGATTTTCATTTTGGCATGGTCTTATGTGTAAATTCGGTTATGCTGACCTCCATTAATCTTAAATCTTCTAATATATATAATATGAAAATATGGCTTGATATTAGCCCACTGAAGAGAGACATTTTGAAAGTTGCAATGGTATGTGAACAGCTATTTAAGTCTGGAGAAAGACACTGAGTTTAATGTTCAGACATGGATTACATAATAGTTGTGTTATGTACGTGCATAACAATAAACTTCAACACAAAAGATTCCTTAATTCTTTAAGGACAAAGATGAATGCAAATTCTAAGGTGAAAATTCTAAGAGCCGAACTCACAAACTTTTAAAAAGTGCCTAAGACTCACTGAGTAGACTGTTTTATTTATGTCTGCTTTGCATTTGGACCCCACAGTTATGTGTAGGCTTAACAGTTCCTGAAACTATTTAGCTGACTCAACTGTAAAACACAGTCATTCTGATGTGCTGGAAAACTGTAGTTCACAGAGACTAAAAATATCAGCCTGAGACATCCACTGGTGATCATAACGAGCAAGTCATCTAGTGGTACCTAACATCACACTCATTGCTCCCTGGAACATAATACGCAATGTGCCTGTCGATGGCACGTGTGACTATCATAACTGTTCATTTATTCTGATTCTAGAACTGAAGGAAAGTGGCAACAGTCTACCTACTCCAGCTCTCCAGGGGTAGCTGAACATTGGAAATAGAGACTTGGTGCCTCCACAGAAGCAGAGAGAATTTCAGGTCCTTTATTGATTCAGTACTTTATGAACATATACATTGCCGTAGACACGATCTACTCATGCATTTATGTTTTTGTCAGCTGCTTTTCCATTTGCAACTCAGGCCTGACTTAAGAATTCTCTTGTACATGATGGAACACACGGCAAGCCCATTGTTTCTGGTAACTTGCAGTCAAATTTTCTGTCTGGTAAGAGAATCATTTTTTTCTTTCAACAAGGTTTACTCTCCACAGAGCAACCCGAGTGATTTTTCAAGACACAAATCTACATTACAAGATGCTCCTGCCTAAAGTCCCTAAGTGTTTCCACTTGCACTTAGAGCTGAAAAACTTGCACTGTGCTGCAGAGCCTCACACCATCTCTCTGGCATCACTTTATTCTAATCCCTTCTTGCATGACTTGATTCCAAGTTCCTCTGAGGCTTCTTGCTGAAACACACACTTTTCACAGACTGTTTTCCTTCTGCACAGTGTGCCACATCCCCACCTCAGCCTAAGTCTTGGCATGAAAACCTCTTTTCATTCTTTGAAGTCTCTGTTTAAGCATCATCTGATTGTCGTGTCTAAGGAACATTCATCATCTTTTCATGATGTGCCCTGTAGTCTGTGTAGTGTTTATTAAAATTCTAGAGTTTATATTTACTTGCTTACTTTTTTTGTCTGAGTCCAGGACTAGATTTAAAAATAATCTCTCCCCTCATGGAATTTATACTTAGAACATATCCATAAGCAATGAAATAACTAGTTGAGTGAATGAATAAATCTTCAGCATTAAAAGAGTTAAATAGGTTTACACAGAGCATCAAGAAAGTTCTTACCCCAACTATGAGGTAGAGACATGAAAATCTGAGAGAATGGCAGCACTGTTTAAATCAGAATGGACTCATTTTGTGGAGAATGGTTGTAATAGTTCCGCTGGCCCTAAGGAAACTTTCTAAAGGTTACCAAGTGAGGATGACCTTGTTTATTCCTATCAGAGGGAATTCCTGAAGAGGGAAAAGACGTAGACCTGGGCTACATGCATCTATGGAAGGATAGTCTTGAATTCAAGTCTACAATCAGAACCTGAGAAATTAATTCTTGAGTAAGAAAGGCAGGCTGAGACCAGCTCACTTAAGAGATGGACATGTGAAGTATTAGTCTAATGT
The DNA here is from genome assembly GCF_000247695.1 of Heterocephalus glaber. The sequence goes on from NW_004624735.1 coordinate 32,344,884, forward strand.
ACTGATCAACTGTCCTATTGGATTAGGGCTTTACCTGTAAGATATCATTGAAGCATAATTATCTCCTAAAGACCTGACCTCCAGATAAGTCACACTGGGGATAGGGGCTTCAACATGTGAATGTGGAGGGGAACACAATTCAATCCAGAGCAGGAATGCTCCTTGCTGAGGAGGAGCATTACAGTAACACTGAGTGACTGGTACATATCACACATGCTTGTGAAGCATGTTACACACATTGTCTCATTTAATCCTTTTTTTTGGTACCGGGGATCAAACTCAGAACCTTGCACTTTTGAGTCAGGTGCCGGAACTACTGAGCTAAATCCCTGGCCCTGTCTCATTTAATCCTTAAACAGTTAAAAGATGATACTAATTGCATTGCTGAATGGAGAATTCATCTTGTATTTTAGAACTTATTACTTACTTTTACTTGTAAAAATATATATATATATTTTTTACAAAGGAATGCTTTTAGCTCTGTTCCTAATTTGAAGGACATCTGCATAATGGTTGAAATAGGGTCACGATTAGTGGTTTAATTACGGCCCATTTGGAGTGTCAAGTCAACCTGCTAAGACAGTTCTTACATCTCTAAGTGAACAAACATGATTTTCTACAATAAGTATTTAACAATTGTGTTTGCAATCTTTCCTGGTATCTGGTTTTGTGGGATAATGTATTCTTAATCACAGATATACTTTTCTTAAGGTTGGAAGATTCCAAAATTCAAGTTTTTCAGTGTGTCTGAGTAGGTGATTTCTGGTGATTTTTGTTTAAATGTGGAGCAAATCTCTCCAAGTTCCCACCGGTCACGTGACAAGACATAAAACAACTGTACATATGATACATTCACTTTGCATCTAAATATTTGTTTATCCACTCACGATTTACCTACAAGTTGTGACAAGAGGTCAGAGCATTGTTTCTCCAGCACCAGAGCCAGTCTGTCACCCATTGTTCCAGTGATTTCAGGCTTCCAGTTCCTGTGTAAATCCACACAGAGCTGAGGTAAAGAAAGAAACTATCTGTATATTTTATCCCACACTTATAGATGAGGACACTGGGACTCAGCCATTATACAACTCTGTCCCAGGGGAAAAGCTAACTTAAACTCAGATTCCTTCCACTGCAGAGCACTGTCTTACTTCTTCTACTGGTCTTTCTTTGAATGATGCTCAAGTTTTCAAATTCTAGAATAGTTCTTGGACTTTGTATGTTTCCTTTCAGAGTTTTGAAGCATTTTAATATTTATGGGCTTTCTCTTTAATTAATAATCTCTTTAAAATAAAATACAAAGAAAGTTTGGTTACCAAGACTTTCTCTGCCAATGTCTGGCTGTTCACAATATTTCCTGGTAAGTATCTGGATTGTGTGATGGCATGGTTTCTATCATAGGCATACTGTTGTAAGGCCGGGAAATTCCAGGATTGCTCACTCTGTGGTCAAGGCAGTTCAGGGTCCCAGTGGACTCTTGAGCTGAAGGTGTGTCCAAGCAGACAGTCCCTTTGGTGACTATTGCACAAATCTGAAGTCCGTGCATCCACACTGGGGTTCTGTTTTGAGGTTCTTCCTAAAGTTTGCACTCTCTTCTTCAGAAACAGTAGGGTTGTGTATTTTGGGGGTTTCTTGAGGTGCAAGACTCTTAAATCTGCTCTTGATTTTATAATATAAATAGTTACTATTGTACTATTTTAAATATACTTAATTGTTTCTTTTTAAAGATTTTCCTTTGTGGTAATGATGCTGGAAAGTACTTATCTTTTCTAGTTTCTACCAGGGAATCTTGTTTTTCAGTACTGAGGATTGAACTCAGGGCCTTGTGCTTGCAAGGCTGGTAGTAGCACCACTGAGCTAAATCCCCGGCCCTCTACCAGCAGTCTTTAACTCAAGCCCCTGACACAATTTATAGAGCTCAAACATGCTTCCAATGTAGACAAATATGCTCTTTAAGTATTTCTTCTGGGATTTTTAAAGTAAGATATTTAAATGAATTTTAGATATTTAAACCATGAAACACAGACATTACTGAGGAAAAACTTAGCCTTAGTAATGATTTTAAAAAGTAGGGCTTTTTTTGGGCCGAGGATTTAGCTCAGTAGTTCCGCCGCCTGCCTCACAAATGCAAGGTCTCAAGTTTGGTCCCCGGTACCAAAAAAAAAACAAGGGCCCTTTCAGGCCAGATGCAGCCCTGTCCCAGGCCACTGGGGTTCACAAGCAGAGGGCCGGCTGCATCCTAGCACTTGGGCAGTGTACAGTCACTTAGCTCTCCCTGGCTGTCCTACCGCACAGCTTTTGTTTTGTCTTTGTTCACCTGCTGAGTGCAACTCACCTGTTTCCTAGGCTTAAAATGCAAGTTTCAGGTCTGCTGGGTTCCTGTTACCTCTGTTCATAGTTTTTCTGAGGTTCCCATTCTATTTCTTTATAAAAGTAGGGCAGGAGAGTGGTACAGCCTAGGATGTTTTCTTTGGTGGTATGAGTTTGGGTTGGTCAGAAATTGTGGCAAGTCTCTATGAGTTTTTAGTGTCATTCGGAATGAGAAATGCACTAGATTTGTCCTACGGAAATAAACCATAAGCGGCTTACCCTGGGTGGAAGGTGCTTTCTTTGTCTTTCTCTAGTCTGTTGTCTAGTTCAGAGTAGATGCTTGATGAATATTTGCAAAGTTATTATAGAAATGTTCAAGCATTGCTAGGTAACCCAGGTGGAATAATTCTCCCATCCACGCAGTTTCGTTCCTCAAAACTGATTCAGAGAAACTTTCATTAAAATGGAGAAGACATTTTACTGAAGGTGTAGGGAGGGGAATGGGCAATCAGAACCAGCTCCCCAAACAACATCTCTGATTTTTCTTCACAAAGCTCCTCTTTTATGACTGTGACCATCCTTGCTCTTTTGCTAAGCTCTTATCTCGCTTTTGTTTGCTGTCTCTCCTAAGAATTCCAGTTTGCCCCAGGCAAGTCACCTTGGAATTGAACGCATGAATCTCACTCAGTAAAGCAGAAACTCAGTAATCAGGCAGGCTGTGACTGCTTCCTCCTTAAGTATGCTTGACAGTAGCAGGTTTGGAGATAGGAATCTCATTTTTACACTTCAAGTGTACAATTTTGTATGTGTCCAATAAATTATCTTTCAAAGAGAATTCTCCTGCTAGAACAAGGAGATTCAACCATATTGTTACTCCAGTTATTTTTATTTTTTTCCCTTCAACTTCTTAATCTACCTCTGGGTCAAACTGTAGTGTGACATGGGAAAGATTTTGATTCTTAATTTTTTATACTTCAAGTAGAGCAATTGTAGGTGTCAATGGAACCTCTTAATCACCGTAGAAAGATTAGGGTTTATATTCCAAGTCTGCTAAATTTAAATAGCTGTGTGACCACAGTCATTTTAAAACTCTATGTTTTTTCCTCTGCAAAATGGAGCTCTGCAGAGCCGACCCGCCCTCTGGGGTCTCCCCACTCAGCCTCAGGTGGATTCATTGGCAAGCTTTGCAAGATCCACTGCCTGGTAAGACTTGTGTGGGAGCAACTCCCAGACATCCAAATTATCAAAGTGTCCTATGTGATTTAACATGTAATTGAGGTACAGAATTACTAACCTAAGGGCTGCAGTGAAATTGCAGGAAAGTGTGCAAGGAAATACTCTATTAGACTGAAAAGGATTATGTGAGGAAAATGTAACTTTCTTCTAGACTTTTTATTAAAGTAAGAAAAAGCATTGTGGGGAGTTTGCTTATTTCACACCTGCACATAGAGTAACCAACTTGTGATAGTTTTCCCAAAGATTCCCTGGTTCTTTCACTGGAAATTCCATGACTTTAGAAACCCTTCGGTTATAGGAAGACCTGGGTGTGTAGTCTCCTAAAGGTGAGTATTATTACACAGTGAAATTTCAGGTTTAGAGAGGGCAAGAACCATGTTCTGTGCTAGGTGCTGAACCCAGGGCTTTTGCACTGAGCCACGGCCCCAGCTTGCCCTTTATCTTTTATTTTTATTTTTATTTATCTTTTTTTCCCATTAACTTTATTGGCACATTTTAGGTATAAAATGCAGTTACATTCATCATTGGGATCTTGTACCTTTACATGAGTATCTTGGTTCTTATTTTTTTTCCCCTTCCCTTGCCCTCCCTTCACCATCTCCACCCTACCCTATTTGCAAAGGCCTTGTTTCCATTTTTTTCCTCTTCTCATATTTTTTCCTTTCCCTTTTTCCCCTTCCCCTACCTCTCCCAATTCCCCTGCTCTTTTAGACCTTTTTTTCCTGTTACACAATATCAGTTATACATTTTTTTAATTACAATATTAAGATCTAGGAGACATTACCACAGATTTTACAGAATTTAAAAG
>NW_004624735.1:32357372-32387758 GCF_000247695.1 Heterocephalus glaber
GTCTAAAGGAGCAAGGGAAGTGGGAGGGGTAGGGGAAAGGAAAGAAGGGAAAAGAAAAAATATGAGAAAAGGAAAAAATGGAAACAAAATCTTTGCAAATAGGGAAGGGTCGATGGGGTGAAGGGAGGGCAGGGGAAGGGGGGGGAGTAGAACCAAGATACTTATGTAATGGTACAAGATCCCGATGATGTATGTAAATGTATTTTATACTTAATAGAGGGGGGAAGAAATGAATTCCTGCTAAATTCCCTGCTACAGATTTCAAAGAGCAGTCAAAAAGCATGAACAAACTAAATAACAAGTAGAACAAAAACAAAAATGATGATGATAATAATTTTAGGGCCTATCCCAAGAACATGTGTGTCAATTTAAAGTGAAACCTACCAGCCAAATCTGTGACCATCCGAGTGCAAAATAAGTAACAGAAGTGAAGTATCAATGATTCAAATCAGTAATCTGTTGATTAATTCTAACAATAGAGACTTAGGTACATCAATTGATAGATGGGAGAAAAGGGAGTTCATAACAACAGTGGAATTCTCAGTGCTAACTGGTAAATGTAGAAGAAGCATGAGATTGGAGAATAATTTTGTAATCATTATAATAGGACTATTTCAGGAAAAATTATCAATTAAGTGGTTAATCTAGGCAGAAATCCATACAAGCCGGAGCAGCCCTATTTGATTTTAAAGTCTTTCTTTCAATTGCTTATAAATGGCAAAAGGCAAAATAGTAACTGTCTGTGCTTGTAGCACATTACACGATCACAGTCAATGCACAAGCTGCTCAGTCTTTCTGCGTGGATTTTAGTTGTTCCAGTTGGCATAAAGTGGTGGCGCATTGTAGTTTTAATTTTCATTTCCCTGATGACAAACAATACTGTGTATCTGTTTGGTTGCTTTGAAGGCTGTTTCTGACTCCCAGCTTCTCTACCTTTGAGTCTGTAAGGAGCTCTTCCAGTTGCTCCCAATGGGCCTTGGCTCCCAATGGGCATCGGCTCCGAGGATGCTGCTGGTCCCTTCTGTCATGCGAGCATCCCTTTGACTGAACTGTGGAAGACAAAGGGCAGGTCCCAGGCTGCAGATCAAAGCCTGGGCAAGGGAAGTTATGGATCTAGGCTATTTATAATAAACTCTGGCATTCCAAACTTACTTCTGTCTACTCTTCGCCCATTTTTTAATGTATTCCAATATCACCTAGAAAACTAAAGGAATAAATTAATAATAATAACAAGCAGTTTATTGAATATTTATCAAATTGAAACCTTAGAAACATTGTTTCATATGTTACTTCATAATATAATTTTTAAAAACCATCTCAGCAACCCTAAAATGATAGTGAATGCCACTCTACAGATGATGAAGCCAACCAGTTCGGCTCTTCCTACCACGTCGCTCTGCTCGTTGCTGGAGGACTGTCTGCTGGCAAATGTTTTTATCATACACAGTGCCATGCTTTAAAATGGAACACACTATAGTGAGTCTGCTATCATGTTAACACTGCACTTTTGCTTCTCTATGATGTCCTAGACCATTACTCCTTATTTTAATCCCACTGCCTTTTAGGTTACTTTGCATGCAAACAGGATCTACTGTAAAGTTCTATTTGAAAAGAAAAGAGAGAAAAAATAAATATACACCAATTTGTGCTGCTTTGGCTAGATAAAAGTCTACTGGTATTACCTGCTAGGTAGCTACCTTCCCTCCTCTTGTGTTTCTCTCTCCCTTCCTCTCCTCTTTTCTAATTCTTATGGTGTGCCTACTGCATTTTCTGTAAGATTGGGATCACCAGCTTACATATTTTTAACCCCGGATGCTAATTCCTCCCTTAGAGGATAGTTGTGGAATAGAATGACATTTTTCAGCAGTGTGCCTTTATTCTTGTGGTTAGTATCCCTGGGCAGTAGAGGGGATAAGGGACATTTGAAAGTTTCCTGTTCAGTATGGAAATTCCTATGGATCCTGGTTTATTGTGCTTCCCAACATCTGAAATATTTTAAAGTTGACAGGGCCTTGGAATCGAATTGACTTGGCCATTTGGGCTAATAACTTTGATTTTAAAATGCCTAAATTTAGGATATAGTGAAAAAAGATTCTTCCCTTCGCAAGTTTGGGTTCTCTGAAGACCAACAAAGAAAACAAAACAGCAGCCAAATGAAAGGAATATTCCTGTGAGCACTCTAATCCATTATCACCAAAGAGCTAAGACAGTAAGGACTGAAAACTCTTCGTTTCTCCTCTCAGTGACGTCTTGGTGTGCGCTGACTGTGAATGTGAAGGAGTTTTGCATCTCTAGCTTGGCAGGCACCTGCTCTGGGTCCTCCCAAATGAGGAAAACAGCCCCTGAGAGAGCGGTGCAGACTGGGACGCAAGGCCGGCAGCCCCCAGCGCGATGCCGTCTTCCGTGTACCTCTTTGACTTGCATCTGTGGGCAGGGGATAATTAATCCAATTTCCATCCAGACTCGTGATTGCCCTCATGAGAGAATCCGGCCCCTTTCTAAGGGACCTGGGAAACTCAGCACAGGCTTTAACCTGCTAAACCCTTGGGCAAGCTTTGCTGCCAGGATGTGCTGCTCAGACTGCGGGCCATCAGCCTTCCTGATTCGTTATAAGCGCATCCTCCTGATGCGCAGAGCCGGCTTGGGGGCGATCTAATGAGTGCAGATGAGCCAGGTCTGTGTGTAGATGTGAAAATCAGCTTCACAGGGCTCCCGGGCCTCGGCCGGACAGAACCGGGACCAGTCTGGAGGCGGAAGGGATGGAGGAGGAGGGGCCGGGGCTGCTGCTTTTCTTAGGCAGTGGTTTCTACAGAGCAGCAGAAAACAATATCGATCAAATAAGGATGCAGTGATCTCTCCTTTTCTTGTCAAAGATGTAAAAATAATTCATGTCTGAAGCAATTTAATATTTTCATGTGCTTAATTGTTGTTAATATGTTCTGGTAGTAAAGAGAACAGGCAGACGATAGCCAGCGAGCCCCCCTTTCATAACACAAGCTAACAAAGCTATTGCCCACTAGGGGCGTTAGCCATCCATCATCCATCCATCCATCATCCATCCATCATCCATCCATCTTCCATCCAACCATCCATCCATCCATCCATCCATCCATCCATCCATCCATCCATCCATAAAGAGGTCAGGGAGCCATGCTCTTTCTGTTCTCTCCTAGCAGGTGGGGTAATGATTCACTTCCTTTCTACGTAAGACAGATTCTCCGGATTCCTTGCTGGGTGTAGGCTGTGGGACACAGGACAAACAGAAATGTTTAAGAGTACAGACTCTCCTCAGAAATGTCTAGCTTTCAAATCCCAGCCCCATCACATAGCAGCTGTAAGATCAGCTTCTGGACTTGTAAAATGAGAATCATAATGATTACTCATGTTGAATATAAAGTTTAGATAGTGCACCATATACAGTAAAAGGTTAAACATGTTAGGTATGGGTTTATAGTCTTATAATAATTATTAGTGTTAATGGTGAATACTGCATCTAACCAAGCCCTCTGAATACACTATTAATAATATTCTCATACAATTTTTTCAGTGTGAACTATTATGCGAGAAGGAAATAGGTGATGAAGGCATATGACAAAGGAGATAGAGGAAGAGAGAAAACAGAAATGTTATAAATAATTTGATAGCTCTAAATTGGGAAGCAGAGCCAGCACCTTTCTTCCAAGAAAAACTAGAGTTCGTATTTTTATCATAAACACTAGAAATATTAATTTAGAATTATAGTATTCATATCTTTGTGGCTTACAAAGTTGTCTATAAGGCCTAATCATTTTCTGATACTTCCACGTAAAGACATGCTTTAAAAATCATATATTAAATATTTTGATACTTATTCAGGTTTCCCGGGAATTCTTTGATAATGGTTTTCAGTTTTAATGTCAGGATTGAAAATTTATAGCTGCAAATGATCATAATGCTACTAGCATAAGTCTTACAATTTACAGATGATGAAGAGTAAGTGAGGTGAAATGACCTGTTCTACTTCATACAGTGAATTAGAACTAGAATCCCAGCTCCTGACTTCTTTGGTGAGAGCTTTATTTCTACCCCATCTTCTAACATGCACAAATAAATGAAATATAATTTAAAACTCCATAGTTACGAATGAAAGTTTAGTATTTTTTCTTGATTTTATGAGGTGTGATCAAAACATATGGTGAATCTTTAAATTTTTAAAAATTATTACATAAAATACACATTGCCATGAATCCCTCTCAAAATACACTCCCTTGCTTCAGACACACTCATCCCGTTAGTCCTAAAGCCCTCTTTCCAGAGTGTCTTTGTGAGGTGTGATAAAAACACAGTGAAGGCTGCAGCCCAGTGCTGTCCCTTGGAAAGACCGGCTCCTAGAAACGCTGTGCTGTGTCCTCATACTCCTTGTTGTACTACTGATGGCTCTTCGCTGAAGTCAAAGCGACCATGAAAGGTAAGGCTTTGAACTGATGCAAGATGTGGAGGAAGCCATGACAGGGCAGTAGTGACTCTGAAAGAGGACTTCCAGAACTGCTTCAGAAAGTGGCAACAGGGGTGGGATTCGTGTGTTTGAATCAAGGGGGAATATTTAGAGGGGGATTAATGGCAATGTGTCTTTTAGTGTATTAAAACTAGTTCTCTTTTAAAAATTACATTTGAGTACATATAATGTGAATAAAGAAGAGAATGAAAATACACATAAATGTTAACGGGTTATCTTGAAAATTACAAGTTTTGTTACTATTTTTATCAACTTTAAAAATATTTGCCATAGTTTTTATGATTCAAAAGCAATAACAACAATTATTAAAAATAAAAGATTAACTATAGTTGTCATCTTTTCCATTCCTGGGACAAATATCTGACACTCACAATTTAAAAGAGGAGAGGTTTAATTTGTCTCAGGGTTTCAGTGCATGCTCAGCTGGCTGCAAGGCAGAAGGATCCTGGTGGAGGGGCCTGGCAGGAGAAAGGTATTAACCTCATGGCAGCCGGGGAGTAGAGCAGGGGAGGGAATGCCAGTGGCAGATATATTCTCTGAAGGCCCAGCCCAGTGATCTGCCTTCAACAGGACCATACTTCTAATGGCACAGAAGACTGTGGACATCAGTGCATTAATCCACTAGTGGATACAATGGCCTCATGATCCAATCACCTCTTCAGGACTCTCTTACCTGAGTCATGTTGACAATTAAAGGTTAACTAGTACATTAACCTATTTTAGATGATTGTCAGCTCTCTCCTTCTTCTGCTAAATAAACCAGTATCATCCCTGGATATATTCATATAACTCTTCATGAAACAAAATTTGATTATTTATAAAGGTAATTTTTCTTTAATATAAGGAATGTTACTGAGGCACCTGCTATGCTAGGTGCTATCCTAGCCTATGCTAGGCACTGGGCTAAAGTTGGAAGGGATATGATGTGCTTTAATGATATTCCAGGTTTTTTGTGAGGATACATACCTGTTCCTTTTAAATCAAAAGTATGTATTGATTAACTTATGATATGCAACAAAAAATTATTTTACATATTCAATGGCAAATGGAAATGTTTTATAATACATTGTTAATTGAAGGAATTATTTACTTTGTTAATTATAGTGTTATGGCTTGTGTCTAGATATTTCCCCAAAGTCTCATGTGGTCATAGATGGGAGTTTCAAAGGTGGCTGGATTAGGATATGTGAATATGAATTAAGGGTGTGATATTGAGATTAAGAGTGTGCACAGTGGAAGGCTCACCCTGGGTATGAATGGCACCAAGAAATAGGCTTGTATTCTGGATGGGTAAAGGGACAGAAAGAAGGGAGGCTGCTGCTTGCTACTTTCTGCCTTGCTGTCTTGTGCCTACCATGAACAGTTTTTCCTCTGTGATGACCCTCTGTCACGCCATCTTGCCTTGGAGCCAGCCAATTATGAAAAGGAACCTCTATAAACTGTGAGCTACAATAAACCTTTCCTCTTTTAAATTGTGAATGTTGGGTACTTTGTCTCAGCAATGAGAAAACTAACTGAAACATATAGTTATTAACATTTGGCCTTATTGTTGCTGCAATTTTAGTGAAGAATAAAATTCATGTCCCTTTGAGGGGGACACTAGCCTTCTCAGAGGAGGCCAGCGGATGAAATGGAGAATAAGATTCTAGCCTTCATCAAGGACAAACTTCTCTAGTATGGCAGTGGTCCAGGCACAGATGGAGTCCTCGCCTTTTGCTTCTCACCTGTGGTCTAGGACTTCCTTCTGCTGATAGGATGTAACCCTTAGCTATGCCATGTGCTACCATAGAGCAGTTTACAGCAGGGCAGCTGCTTTGTCAGAAGTGGGTAAGAAGCAGGAGGAGGAAGAGTAGTAGGAGGAAAGAGATTGTATTAGCCAGATGGAAGTCAGCAGTCAGCATCTGTAGCTTAATCTCAGGTATCCCAACACCTTCGCAGTGTTCCATTCATTACACACAAGTCAATGGGTACAGGTCACACTGGAGAGCAAGGGGGCTACACACAGGCATGAATACCAGGAAGCAGGGCTCACTGAGAGCCCTTCAGAAATCACCCACCACAGAGCCCTGAAATCTTACGGTGTTGCTTACATTGCATCAAGATTTAAGAAAAGCCAGAAAATTTGGTACTGAAACACCTAAATTTGAAGAATGGTCTAAGGGACTTAGGTTTGAGCCTGCTTTGGCCTCAGGAATGGAATAGGGCGAGGGTATATTAGAGGCCTGAAGGCAGGTGGGCAAGTATGTATTAAGTGCCTAGAAACTATGAAGGCTTGCTCTAGGCACTGTGGAGGACACGGAAAAAAAGGAGAGAGAGAGAGAGACCATGTGAGACTATGTGACTGTCACCATACTGGCTGCCTTTGGTATATCACTGAAACCTAGCAAGTGGGTTTTACTCCTTTTAGAGATGGAGAAATGAGGCTCTGCCTCACCACACAGTGGTTGTGCCATAAAGCTATTCAGAACTGCTCACTGCAAACTCGTGGTTTCCCCACTAATTATCCCTTATCTGGCTTTAAAAGGAGTTTCAGTTGAGCGTGACCATTCCAACACGTAAGTAAATACTGTCTGCATTTCTACCATTCTCCAAGAATTGACTTTATGCAATTAATTTTAGCATGATACCTCAGGCAACTGTGAAAATTATAAAACAGAGACACCCATTCTGTGTCTCTTAAGGATACAGGTCATCGTCTCTCTCTGTCCTTTCTAGACAGATTTCCAATCTGACCTGAGAAGTAAGACCCAATCCAAACATGGGCATCTGAAATGAATAGACACTTCTCAGATGAAGTACAAACAGCAAATAAATATATGAAAAAATGTTCAACATAATTGGTCATTCAAGAAGTGCAAATTAAATCAACACTGAAATTCCATCTCATTCTGAAAAGAATGGCTATCATCAAAAAATCAACCAATAACAAATGCTGGCGGGATTGTGGGGAGAAAGGAACTGTTCTCCACTGCTGTTGGGAGTGCAGACTGGTGCAACCACTGTGGAGATCAGTATGGAGATTCCTTAAAAAACTAAAACTAGAGGTTCTAGGTATTTTCCTGAAAGTTCTAAAAGCATCATATCACAGTGATGTATGGATGCTTGTGTTTATAGCAGCACAATTTATAATAGCTAAATTTTGGAAACAGCCCATATGCCCATCAACAGACGAATGGGTAAAGAAAATGTGGTATTTACATGCATTGGAGTAGTACTCTGACATAAAGCCAGATAAGCTTGAGATTTTTTTAGGTAAATGGATGCATCTCAAGACCATAATCTTAAGTGAAATAAATCAGACACACAAGTTTAAATATTTCATTCTTTCTCTTGTGTGAGAAACCCAAAGGGAAAATGAAGAGCAAACTGGAGGATAGAGATTGGGAAGCAAGAAGAACTTGTTCAAATGGAAAGAGAACAAAGGGAGGGAGAGGAGGAAGGGAAAAGGGATTTTATTAAAGGAGAGAATGGATGGCAAAAATGGAAACAAACCTTTTGTAAATGGGGAAGGGAAGAAGGGTGGACAGGAGGGGAGGGGAATGGGAAAAATGAACTAAGATGTATTATGTACAGGTACAGATTGCCCATGATGAATGTGATCATTATGTATGGGCAAACATGTACGAATAAAAAATAAAAATAAAAAAAGAAGTAAGAACAGCTGTTTTCCAGTCAGCAATTGTCTAGCTCTCTTTGCATGGCTGGGTTGCCATTTTGAGACATGTTGGCTCATACACTTGGCTGTCTGAACCTCAGAGCATAATGCACAGGGGCTGCGATGATTTCAATTTTTAATCTCACTTGAGTGTAATTTGGATGTTCACACCTTGGTTTTCTTTTTACTCTCATGACAGATTAATTTGAAGGGTATTCTTTCATTTATTATATGGCTTTTAAAGTGGTGTTGAAATCCTTTTGAAACAAAACAGAAGATAATCAGTGAATAAAAGTTCACTGCAACCCACTTGAAACTTTAAAGTGTTGTACTGTGCCCTCGCCGTGTGTCACAGGACTTCAGGTGAGAGAGGGTGAGCGCAGTGTTGGTCAGAGCCCAGCTTTGTCCAATACAAGATCGACCCTTGTGCCTCAAAGGCAGGCTCTTCTGGGCCAGCAGTGCCTGGAAATGGATTGTCTCAGAACAGCAAATGTCAGCAGAGGAAGGGATATGTAAATCCCAGGGAGTTCTGCTATTTGTCATAGTTTAAACACTTGCCACTTCCACAAGTGTTTTCCGAAATCCAGTCTCAGCGGTAGGGCGGCAATGCTTATGGGACCAACTCCCTGAAATTGACCTTACTTGCCTGAGTTCACACACTTAGGAGTGAGGCATAGGGATCCTGACACCAAATCCATTTAACATACTGGGTTGTTTTCCTACCTCCTAGAAAAGAAGTCTCTGTTAATGTTTAACACATAAGCTCTGGTCAGTAGGAGGAGCTTCATGACTTAGAGATAACCACTTTCTTCTCCACCTGTTTGTCCTGAATCACATTTTCATCAATCTTTTAAAAAGTACTCATCTCCACTCCTCCTTCTTTCCCTTCTACCTTCCATGTTTCTTTCTTGCCTCTCCCCATGCTGTCCATGCTGTACCTCTACAAGGGTGTGACTCGTCTCCTGGGCTGCCTGCATCATCAGGCAGGTTTCCTAGGACTCAATTCCCCAGTACCTTCAGGGTGATCCGGTACTACCTCGTCCTTCTCTACCAACTTCCTCTTGGGCTTTTCATGCACATGGAAGACTGTGCTTCTCATCATGAGAATCATGGTGCTTTGCTTGCTCCCTCTCCAAGACCCATGGAATTATTGCAGGTGTGCATCAGATTGAGATATTTACTAAACTGTCTTTGATCAACCCACTCGTGTTTTCCCGAGGGCACTTTCCACTTCCCGACTCTTGCTGATGTAGTGAGCTCAGTGAAATCACACACCCCGCCTTGCTGGTCATCCCACAACCATTAGCACAGTTTGTCTGTGGAGAACCACACAGCACTGCTCCTGGAGCCTGGATACCCCACGTATGGTCTGAGGATCGGCACTGTGTCACCTGTGAGCGCGGTCATAGGTCATTGCAGACTGGGCTCCTGACCAGCGAAGTCAGAATCTGGTTTTAATAAAATTCCCCACTGGTGAAGCAGTGCTGTAGAGCAGAACTTCTGAAGCTGCAGCTAGACCTGGACTGCCCAGCTGCCCCCTCAGGACCTGGACAAATGATACTGCAAGGTTCGGTCTGGGGTGACAAGTTAACACAAGTGGTCTCTACCTCTGTGTCTGCCCTTTTTCTATTGTGGTAGAAAATACTTAAGATTTTCTCTCTTAATCATTTTACAAGCCTATTTCAGTAGTTTTTACTATCTACACAGTGTTGCACAACAGATCTCTATAACTTTCTCACCTTGGAAAACTGGACATTCATTAGTATAGATGTTGTACTTCCCCTTCGGTCCTGGGCAACCACCACTCTAAGAATGTGACTACTTTAGATACCTCGAATAAGTGAAATAATGCAGTATGCATCTTTATGAAACTTCTTAGTTATTTCACTTAGCATAATGTCCTCAGCCTTACCCATTTTGTAGTATGTGACAGGATTTCCCTGCTCTCTTAAGGCTGAATACTATTCTGTTGTATGTATCATATTTTCTTTATCCATTCATTCATGCATGAACATTTAAGTTGCTTCCACCTCTTGGATTTTGTGGATCGTGATGAAATGAACACAGGATTATAATTATCTCTTTGAGATCTTGTTTTCAATTCTTTGAATGCATTCAGTATTGGGATTGCTGGGCTGTATGGTAGTTCTATTTTTAATTTTTAAAGGAAATTTCACGTTGTTATCCATTGTGGCTGCACATTCATCTTCTTCAGCAACAAAGCACAAAGTTTGCAGTTCATCCATCCACATCCTCACCAACACTTGTTACTTTTTGGCTTTTTCATAGTGGATATTCTAATCGATATCAGATGATTGCTCATTGTGGATCCTATTGGCATTTTTCCTGATGATTAGTGACATCAAGCATCTTTCCACATGCTTTATGCCCATTTGTACACCTTTTTGGAGGAATGTCTATTCAAGTTCTTTGTCCATTTTGAAATTCAAATTGTTACTACTATTTGTTGTTTTTGAGTCATGGGAGTTATCTAATCAACATTCTGGATATTATCCTTTCATCTAATATGTGACTTGAATATATTTTTTCCATTCTGTAGATTATCTTTTCACTCTGCTGATTGTTTTCTCTGCTAGGCAAAAGATTTTTAGTTTGATGTAATATCATGTATCTAGTTTTGCTTTGTTGACTATGCATTTGGAGTCTTACACAAAAAATACTGTTACCTGTTTTGATGTCCCTATGTTTTCTTCTAGGATTTTTATAACTTCAGGTCTTACATTTAAGGCTTCAGTCCATTTTAATGTAATTTTTGTGTACAGTTAAGAGAAGGGTCTAACTTCATTCTTTTGAATGTGCATATTCAGTTTTTCCAACCCTTTCACCATTGTGTAGCCTTGGCAGCTTTGTTGAAGATCATTTAACCATATATTTGAGTTTTTTTCCCCCAGGATCTCCATTCTGCCCCATTGTTCTCTGCATCTGTATGTATGTCATTACTATGCTGTTGTAATTATTGACTCTTTGTAATGTGTTCTGAAATCATAAAATTTGAAGTCTTCAGATTTGTTTTTCTTTCTCCAGAATACTTTTGCTATTTGGAGTCCTTTGAATCCATTTACATTTTAGATTATTATTTCAATTTATGCAAAAAACTATGATTGGGGTTTTGATAGGGATTAGCTTGACTCTGTATAGCTCTTTGGGAAAGTAGAAATGAGATAGAACACTCATACTACAGATTTTTCCTATTATTGTTACCTAGCAACATCATAAAAACATGAATATTGCTGAATAGTGTCATGGTGTGCATTCTCCAGCATCAGAAAGAATAAAATAATAACACACTTAACCCAAGATAAGTGTATTCCTAAGCGTGTTATTATTTTATTCTGTCTGATGCTCCATCACAGCCCTTTGTCCCGTACAGGGCTGGAGAATGAACTGACACTTTGTAATGATCTTTATCCATAGATATTTATGAGCTGAATATGTATAACCTTTTTTCATAGTTTTCATAATCATATTTCTTGTATCTTACAAATTATGTAGTTTTCCAAAGCAGGTGTGAAATCTTTCCTTATATTTAAACAAAGCTACCTTGAGTTTATCTGGTTTACATTTTATACTCTATAAGATTCTGTAGGAAAAAAATTTTCTTATATTAGAAAAGTTTTCAATCAGTGTAACTCACCTTCGCACCTTAGACGTTATTTTCCAAATGTTATAATTAAGTAATCTGGACTAATGTAATCCAACTCTGCAGACTGAAATCTAATCAATAATTCTGGGGGTGACTATCTAAATATAAGACAAATATTCAACTTTGTCTATTTCTCAATTGCTTCATGTACCTGAAGATGTTCTCAGCCCTTTCTTGCAAACCTGAGGTTTATGATCCACTTTCTTTGAGAGCAGAGGTTCTTTATGGGAGCAATTCACCATAGAAGTTAATCCGACAAGGGTAGAGACGGTGAAACTCTGTTAGGCATGAAATCTCAAACTAATCCAAAATTCTAACCACACCCGCTCTTGTCTCCCTGCACATAATCTAAGGAAAAGGCCTTAGCGTCTCGGTTATGAACTCGTGTTCTTCTTAGCTCCGTGGTAACAAGGTGTGCGGATTAGCAGGCTGGAGACAATGGTTCAGAGACTGAGTCCTCTGCCCACCGGGCTCAGCTTCCGCAGCTTCACTGATTGCTGCCACACAGAAATCATTATTGGAGAGAGTTTTTAAAAAGCCCCACGCTGGGTTTGATGTGAAGCTTCAGTATTTGAAACTCAGATTTTTAAAAGGTGGTGTGTTACTGCAGAAGAAACACCCAGAGAGCAATGAGACCTGCAAGTTGCGTGGTTGTTTTCTCTGTCTACTTACTGAGTAGTGAAGGAAGGTCCTGTTACTGACTCTTGGAGAGACTTTTTCTTTTTCTTTGATATTTGATCCAAGCCTATAGATGGCAGAAACACAATCATGCTCTTACACAGCAGATATTTCAAAGAATAAAAATATTCAGAGTCCATAACAAACTGAAGTCAGGAACTAAGTTTTAAAATTTATAGGCAAGGGGGCACCACAATCCCTGACTTGAAATTATACTACAGAGCTACTGTAACAAAAAATCAGCATGGTACTGGGAAAAAAACAGAGCTGAGGACCAGTGGAATAGATAAGAAGATGCAGAAATAACGCCAGACACACTCAGCCACCTCATCTTTGACAAAGGGGCCAAACACCCTCACTGGAGGAAAGATAGCCTCTTTAATAAATGGTACTAGAAAGCTAATAATAATAAATGGTGCTGGAAAAAGTGGGTTTCCATTTGCCAAAGATTAAAACTAGACCCATGTCTCTCACCGTGCAGTAAACTAAAATCAAAATGGATCAAAGATCTAAATATTAAAACAGAAACACTAAACCTACTGGAAGATAGAACAGGTAGAGTGTGTGAGGACACAGGAGTAGGCATTTGTCATGAAAAAAACCTCAGTCACACAGGAACTAGCACAAAGAATCAAAATCTGGGATCTTATCTTATTGAAAAGCTTTTGCACAGCAAAAGAAATCACCAACAGATTGAAAAGACAACCCACAGGATGGAAAAAATTGTAGCCAGTTGTCCCTCAGTCAAAGGATTAATATTGAGAACATTCAAAGAATTGAAAGATATCAGATCCCCCAAATTTAAAGACCCACTCCAAAACTGGGCATCTGAAATGAACAGACATTTCTCAGATGAAGAAGTACAAATGGCAAGTAAATATATCAGAAAATGTTCAACATCACTGGTCATTTGAGAGATGCAAATTAAAACACTGTGATTCCATCTCACTCCAGAAAGAATGGCTGCTATCAAGAAATCAACCAATAACAAATGCTCGTGGGGAACTGGGGGAAAAGAAACCCTTCTCCACTGTTGGTGGGTGTGTAGACTGGTGCAACCACTGTGGAAATCAATGTGGAGATTCCTCATGAAACTAGTATTAGAGGTCCCATTTGACCCAGTTATCCCTCTGCTGGGTATCTTCCCAAAAGAATTATATAGTATCATATCACAGCAATATATGCACACCCATGTTTATAGTGACACAGTTTGTAATAGCTAAATCTTGGAAACAACCCAAACGTCCATCAATTGACAAATGAATAAAAAAGATGTGATTTTTCTCTACAATGGAAGATCACTTAGCCATAAAGACAGATAAAACTTGAAACATTTATAGCTAAATGGATGCACATTGAAGCTATAACTTAAGTGAAATAAAGCAGATGCTTATAAATTTTGTGAAATAAATTTACACATGTATAAATATTGCATTGTCTCTATTGTAAGAAACTGAAAGTATAAATAGGGACCAAAATGTGTAATAGATAATATGAAATAAAAAATTGTTCAAAAGAAAGGGGGAACTAGAGAAGGGGGAGGGGGAAAGGAAGGAAGAAAAAAGAAAAACAAATGAGAAAAGAAGGAAAAATGGGTTTTTTGTAAATAGAGAGGGGAAGAGGGGTTCCACGGAGGGGAGGGCAATGGGAAAAAAGGAAGAAAGAAGCACGATATTTCATGTACAGGTCCAAAAGTGTGATCATTATGTATATCTAATTGTACCAATAAAATTAGAATTAAGAAAAGAACTTGATTGAGCATTTATTTGGTCTTTTGTGCTCCTGTTTGGCTCTTTCATACTCTCTTTTCTGGCTCATTTATCTGTACTTAGGTGTGTCGATCCCATCCTGTTGATCAAATCATTTGCTGTGGAAAGATGAGCTTATTTCCTGAAAGTAATGCTGCACAGAAGAGGAGACATTTATTGCCTCTGCTACTCTCCCTCCCAACCCAAAGGCAGCTCTTGCTTCTGAAGTGTGCTGCACCCTGGGCTAATCTACACTTTGCTGTCCTGATTCTACTTACTTACTTTTCGGCAAGTTCTTCTTCATCTTCCTTATTTTTTAAACCACTATCACTGTAAAAGAAAGATGAAAATTTACAAAGGCAGCCAAAGGCATGTTTGAAAAGAGCTGAAAGACAGGCCAGGCTGAAAATTGGAATGGAGCCCAACTACTTGTTAGTATCAGGGAAGAGGTAAAAGTGAAAGGGAGCTTTCTAGGTAACTGTGTGCCTGAAGGTCAGTTGTTCTATTCTTCAGGATTTCAGATTAGTGTATGTCTGAAGCATCGGTCATTTTCCTTAGAAGTGCTTGAAAGGGTGTAAAGGGGCTTTGGGAAGAAGTGATTTCTGGATATAAGCAATTATTTTCTTATCAACTCTCCAAGGAAGAAGATTAGCCAGCTTGCGGGCTGATCGATTGCATTCACTGGTTAAGTGCTTATAATTTTGAGTCAAACAGAAGTGAGTTTGGGTCTTAATTTGGTTCTTTCTGCATAGTCTTAACCAATTTACTCATCTTCTTACTCTATTGTTTTTCTGTATAACCAGAATGATATTTGCACTTCTCCTATAGGGAAATAAGTCACTGATACAGGAGTCACTCAAGAGATGCTTGCCTTTTATAAGGAGAAGAATTCGTTCAAAAGATGGAGCCATGCCAAAGTCGATAAAGCCCTTCCAGAAGCCAGTTAGGGAGACAAAGCCCTTTTTGTTGAGAAGTCATTCATTCACCCACTACATTAAATCATTTGTTTAGACATTTTATTGAACAATGTCTGAATGCAGAAAAATGAGGTATTTGTGCATTTGTAATAAAATGCATTATTGTTTTCATGTCTATGCTGGTGCAACAGACATTCACAAATGTTTGTTGAATGGTGGCAGGGTCATTTAAGGCCAAGAACGGCCTGGTTCTTCTTTCCTGGGGGAAAAGCGTAGGTAGCTGTCCCCCCAGTCAGCAGCCATTGAATAAAAACAAGGTTGAGTCCAAAACTGACTTTTAGAGGAAATGGCCTATCTTCTTTGATGCCTCTGGAAGCTCAAGATATGCCCATACTTGTCCAGTTTTCTTTTTCATGAATCTCATATTGCCTCCAGATATACTTATTTTTTGTGAAGTGATTTGTCAATTATTTACTTAGGATTTTTCCAGAATCATTCAGGATTAATGGCTGAATTTTCATTCTTTCTTGCCAATGGCTGTTTTCAGACTGCTAAATCCTTGCTATCTATGGGATTTTCATTGTGAAGCTAATGACCCAAAGCCCAGAGGTGTTTACTATTCTACAGCTAAATTTAATCTAAGAACATGACTGATTGCAAACAACCTTGTCAGGCAAAAACAAAGGGAGACTATTCATTAAGAGGGCTTTTTTTTCCCCAACAGGCTCCAATCCAGATTTCATTCAGGGATCTTACCATGGAAGGCTGCTTTGATTCAATATCAGCAAAGCAAGTAAGCCAGAAAGGCCAATGGCAAATCTCCTGAGGGTTTTTACTAGAACAGGGAATAGCAAACTATGACCAGCAGCCACATCTGACCTGCTGCCTTTTGTTGTATGGCCCAGGAGCTGAGAATTTTGCACATTTTTAGATGGTTGGGAGAAAGTTTTAAAGACAGTATTTTACGATGGGCTGAGAATGATCAGAATTCAGAATTTCAGTATCCATAAAGAAAGTCTTACTGGAATACAGCCATGCTTTTTCATTTGGGTTATGTATGACTGTTTTCATACAACAGTGGCAGCATAGCTGTGACAGAGACCATATGGCTTGCAAAGCATGAACATTTTCCTCATTTCAGAGAACGTCTGCCACTTCTTATTACTAGAAAATGCTTGGCTTGTCTGCTATTCCCCTGCTAACTTAGAGGTGAGACCATACCCACAAAATCAGCCCACCTAGACCTGCAGGGTGGGACAGAGTAAAAGGCAGAGGAACTGACATCAAACATGCCTAAGTTTGAGTCCTGGATCTTCCAATGCATAGTAATATGACCGTAGGCAGGCAAAGTGCTAAATCCTCTGATTCTTAGTTTATTCTGTTTTAATACGAAAGTGATAATTCTTCATTAGCTAAGCTTGTCCTAAATATATATCTCTCCCTGTCTCTCCTTCCCTCTCCTACCCTTTCTACCTCTCTATCTCATCTATCTATTCCCACATCCCCTTATTTACCTGGCAAACTCTGCCACATAATAGGTGCCACGCCAGACAGGTGAGGCCCGTCTCCATGGCACCACTGGTCCAGAGCTCATTGTGGAGTGCTTCCCGGCTCTGTCAGCCTCAGCGGCAGAAGTACAAGGAACCGGAAAGAAGAACAAAGGCAAGACACCATGTCCCAGCCCCTCAGCTCCGGAAGTTCGATAACATCTGCATTGCCAGTCTGGTGACCACTCCCTGGCCTCACTCTCTCCACCCCGAATTCCATTAGGCAGCAGCCTTGCCTCTTCCCTTCAAATTCTTTGTTGTCTGCCTGCTGCATGCTGGGTCTGTTTCAGATTCAGCCTGTTCACCACTGGAGCAAAATAAACCACCTCACTGCCCACATAAAGCCCGCTGAGTGCTCTCTCTTCTCTCAGCCGCTCTCTAACACAGTAGCTGCTCAAGGAAAGGCAGGTCCTTTTCTCCCTTCCCTTTTCCTAAAGACCCCTCATAATCTTTCATGGAAGCCTTGTTTTCACTCTCTTTTACATTGAGGAATCTATGTTCAGGGCCTAATAACTGCCACTTGCATTTGTAAACAAAAACTGGAAATTTGCTTTGCATCATCAACCTGTCTTTCTACGGGGTGGAAAACTTTTATTAAATACCCCATTTCTATACTTATCCTTATTATTTTCCTAGGAAAAGCAAGTAAAGTCTTTTTTTTTCATCTCACTCATGGCAGCCGTTTCCCCCAATTTAAACAACTTTCACTTCTGGTTTTATCCCACTTGCCATTCCAATCTAGTTCACTGTGTTGAGTGATTAATAACTTGGAACTCAGTCCAGTTCTCAGATCCAAAGTAAACTTCTATTCTGTAAGGTAGAAATCCTTGGTCATCACTAAAGATGACGAAGATTTATTTTCTCCAAATCTT
Organism: Heterocephalus glaber; assembly: GCF_000247695.1. The sequence goes on from NW_004624735.1 coordinate 32,374,949, forward strand.
AGTGTCAGTAAGAAAAGACAGGCATTGGATGCCAATTTCCCTCTGGAAATGCTCACAACCTAGAGGGGAACCTGACTGATGACCACCAGAGCCAGGTCCTGTGTGTCTTATGAATTTAATGTTAAAGTCATGGCCAGCCAGTTGCTGCACCTAGGGTTTGTATCAGTAGGCCTAACCCAAAATGTGTAAGTATAATGTAATGACACTACATGGACACTCTATGTGTCACAGAGTTTCTACTTCCTATACAAGCAATAACACATTTTAATGCTGTAGAACTAATGTTTCATCCTGTTGTTTTGATATCCAGTCTGCTCTGAGATCTCTGACATTTGGAAGTAGAGAGATTCTTCTTCCATCCCACATGCATGATGAATTTTGATTTAGGTTTGACTCACATTTATTAAATATTTGGTATAGATTTGGATTACACTTTTTCATTTTACATGTATTATATTATTTAACATTAATGCACTGTGTGAAATATATATTGTTGGTCACATTTTGCCATTTTTCCTATTTTTCTGTCTATTTTGTATTGAGCCCCTCTGTTTTTTCTGTCTTCATGTTGAGTTTCTTATTCATCTCCTTCTATTTAGGAGAATTTTTTTTCCTCTGGTACTGGGGATTGAACTCAGGATCTTGTGCTTGCAAGGCAGGCACAGTGCCACTGAGCTACATCCCTGGCCCATCATCTCCTTCTATTTGGGCATTTACACATTATATATCTATTCTTTTAGAGCTATTTTAAAAATTATTTTTATTCTTAATCAACATAATAATTGTGTATATTTGTAGAGATATATATACACATACAGTGCACGATAATTGTACATATGCATGTGCAGTGTGGTGATTCAATAGTGAAACAATGTATAAAGATCACTTCAGGGAAATAGGCATATCCAGCAGCTGAACCATTTATAGTAGCTTTGTGCTAGGACCTTCAAAATCCTAGCTATTTTGAAATGTTCCATTCGTTGTTGTCAGCCATTCCCCACTGTGCTAGATGGACATCCCTGTCTCTCAGGGGCATGGCACCTGTGTCCAAAGGAAGAGCCTTACCAGGCTCAGACCAGTAGGTCTTAGCCCAGCTGTATCAGAGATTTGTGAGGTGCCAGTGAGGTCTTCTGAAGACTTCAGTGTCTCCACTGTGGCACGGAAATTGTAACACTCAGCCCACTTCCTTCACAGAGTTGTAATGAGGGAGGAGAGCAGAGGGAAGTCGTATCTCCTGGTGAGGTGACCAGCGCATCTCATTGTGCTTCAAAACTCAAGCCGCTGGACTTGCTCTTTTCTGAGCAAACCAGAACGGCTACTCACTGCATTTCTCGAGCTTGTGTCAGGTTTTTTCTGGGTGACATATGGACTTCCCTTCAATTAATTCTGTTACATGTCTACATAGGAGATGGTTTTCCATGATAACCTCCAGTTTGAAGATGAGATAAGCCGCGGTGACTCTGGCTCTAGTTTCAAAGCTGGTGGTTTCTTGACACCAGCAGTCCTAAGTGTGGGCATGCATTGTAGACACCCAGAGAGCCCACCCCAAAGGTTCTGGTTTCGGTGTCTGGGGGCAAGCATATGCTGAAGATGCACATCTTTCTTCTTTCAAAATGATGATCGTGCATATTAATTATATAAAATAATCGGTTTGATCGTAACACTTGTATGCATGAATATTACATGCTTAGATCATATACCACCCTCCCTATTACTCTCCTGGCCTCCCATTCCCTTTCCCTTCCTTAATTCTTCCCTCTACTTTCTTTTTCTGTGTGTGTCTCATATGTACTTATTAGGTGTCACAAACATGTTCTAATAAAACATTTAAATAAACTGGAACACAAAACATGTGTGATAGAAGTGGCAGAGCCCCTCTACTTTCATATTGACTTTTTATCGCTATTTTGCATATAATAGTTAAAAAAGCAATCACTGCCCTTACGTTCATTTTGTATAAAATGATATTAGAATACTTAATTTCTGATCACAGTCCTTCCAAATTAACACATTTCTCCTGTTTTAATTGTATCTTTTTCTTCCACATTTTATAAGTTCATTTAAAAAGATATACTCATATATTTACAATTTTCTTCTTTTTCCTTCTTGCATCTTAGGCCTTCAATTTGGTATTATTTCCTTTCCACCGAAGACCATTCCTTTATAACAACTTTTAGAATGACTGTTAGTGGTAAATACTCTTAGTTTTGTTGGCCTGAAATTTGTTTCATTTATCAAAAAGTAATAAATATTCATGATAGAAAATGTAGAGAATAACACAGAACATTATATTATCATCTGTAAGCATTATTCATTTTGCGTGTTTTTGATATGCACAGATTTCCTTTTTAATTAATTAAACTTATCGGTACAATTTAGATGTACGTAATGATGACTTTCATCATAGATGCTTTGTACCTGTACCTGATGTGTCTTGATTCTTATGTTTTCCCATTCCCCCTCCCTTCAACCCTTCTTCTTTTCTTTATTTCAAAAACATCGTTTCCATTTTATTTCTTTTCTCATTTCTTTCTCTTTCCCTTCCTTCCTTTCCCCCTCCCTTCTCTCTAGTGCCCCTTCCCATTTAAACATTTTCTTCCTATTTCACAATATCCGTTATACATTTTGGTCCTTATTTACACTTCAGTTTCTCACACCAGAGAAACAAAGTGATATTTACACATGTATGGTTGAGTATGGTCTCAAGGTGCATCCTTTACCTAGAAATTTCTCAAGTTTATCCTTCTTTATCACTGAGTAGTACTTTATTGTATAAACAAACCACATATTCTTTTTCCGTTCATTGTTTGATGGGCATTTGGACTGTTCCCAAGATTTAGTTATTACAAATTGTGCTGCTAAACACAGATTTCAATTGTCATAGTTTAAATAATATGAGTCTCTTATCAACAGAATTCAGACATGTGTTGTCATGTTGTATGAAGTGTAATTGCATAAAATAGAAACCTTACTGTTAGCTTTTCATTCTAAAATTGCCCATGTGAAAAACAAATCCAAATTTGATCAGTGGCCAATTATGTTATTTCTTCAATCTGACAGTGATTGGTTGCTGGACATCTATTTATTTACACGAAAACAGTCTATAGTTGTATTTCTCTGTATTAGCTTTACCTTCACTGGACACAATGGTCAACACCTACAACTTAGAAGAGTCAGGGTTTAATTCAGGTCAGTTTTATTCCTGGCCAGCCAGCTCCATGGCAGGGACCTCAGAGTGAAGGGTGTGGCAGTGTAAAACTGTTTAGTCCATGGCAGCAGCAGAGAAGCAGAGCAGAAGAGTTGCAGAGTAGGAGGGCAAAGGACCAGGCACAGACCCCATGGCCATTTCTCCACGACCCACCCAGGCAACCTAGAAGTGCTCCACCATCCCTGGGGGCAGATCAAAAGGCCAACTGAGTTGAAATTTCACCCCAACTGACATATCCCACCCCTATTCAACTTGCAACCCAGACACATCTCCTTAATCCATACTTAATTTCTAGATAAAGATAATGATAAGATAATAGTCCCACTTAGCGTACTACAACTGTTATGGTCTAAGTCTCCCCAAAGCCTCATGCACTTATACGAAGGGCTTTCAAAGGTGACTGGACCATGAGGATGTTAGAGGCGATTTGTGATTAGGAGTGAACCTGGTCAGAAGAGGTGGGTCACTGAAGTGGGACCAGGAATGGCGACCTCCCATTCTGGCTCCTCCCCTTACTCACAGCTTCCTGTCTGCCATGAGATGAGCAGCTTTCCTCTGCCATGAGCCTCTGCCATGCTGTCTTGCCTTGAAGCTAGCCATGAATTGGAGAAGCCAGAAATGTGGAACTCTGGGGAAAGATACAAGCAATGAGGAAAGTCAGCCCAAGAGAGAGAACAAGAGGGCTACAACCACCAGGGATATGTCTGCTCAAGGTGTTTGGTGTTCACAGCTCTTCACAGCTTGCCCCAAACCCTAGCCATGGAGCTATGGGATTTATAATGTTTTCCTGCTGCATTTCAGTCTTGCTTTGATTCCATTGGTTCCTACCCCCATATTTCAACCTTTTGGTTGAAATTGGAATTGGAAAGTTTACCCTGTGCCTTTGTCAGGAGTGTTTACCTTTCATTTTTATTTTTACAGGACCTCATAGCTAAAGGTTTGCCTTACATCTCAGAGAAGACTTTGGACTGGGTCTTTTCAGCAGTTTGGAGCTGCTAGGATTTGACAATTCTTAGACATAGGCTAAATGCATTTTGCATAAAGAAATGATGCATAACTCTTCTGGGTGGTAGAGTGAAATGTTATGATTTATATTCCTCCAAAGCCTCATGTGTTCGTTGGCAAGGCTTTGGAAAGGTGACCAGATTATTAAGGCCCTCTATGGACTGAAGGATGCAAAAGATGAGACAAAGTAAACTTTTCTTCAAGTTGTGGGTGGTAAGTATGGTGTCTCAGCAATGAGAAGATGACCAAGACAATGACTGTCCCATATACAACTGATAGCACAATAACCCTTTTTCCAAAGTCTCAGCAGTTCTGGCATTTTCCACAATGCAAAGTCCTTTCTGACATTCAAGGCAAACTCTTGGTATTAAAGTTCTGTAAAAACAAAAACAAGTTACATAATCACAAGGTATAATAAAACAAAATAAACATTCTCATCTCAAAAAGAAAGAATAAGGAGATAGAAAAGAATCCAATTAAAGCAAGAACAAAACCCAGCAGGGCAAATATTAAGTCCTGTGGTGCCCTATGTGGCATCTGAGGCACACAATGGTACATGTAATTTCTGAAGGACATGGGCAGCCCTACTTTGATGGCCTTTCCAGTTGCAGACCACATGTCCTCTCTTCTGAAATGATTCTACTCATGGGTTTTGGCTTTATTTGGCAGACATTCCATGTCCCTGGCATCATTGATTTCCTTGTGTCTCCACTGTACCTTTTGCTTTGTTCCTACAGATTCATGCACTGCCCTCTCAGCATCTGCTTCCCTGGCCTTCCAGGCCTTCCTCTGAAATGTAGATGGAAACCAGCCTGACTCTGTGACTCTTCCATTCTGCCTGCCAGTAAAATGAGGATCACACAGTGTACATCAAAGTCTGCAGTCATTCAAAACAGTAGGTAGGCCCCCTTGGACCATAGCTGGAGTGGAGTCTGAGTGTCTGGAGTGCTGAGCCCAGTAAAATGAATACTGGGGAACCAATTCCCTAGGAGGCCTTTCTCAAAAGAAAGGTTGATACTTTTGTCCCCTTTGACCTGCAATGGCTCCTTGAGCCTGCAATACTTCCTGTTGGTTCCTGAGATGACCTCAAATCATCTTTATTTTTGTCTCTGTCCAAAGTACTTAGTGTCTTTTTAATGATGCTAATCTCTTTCATAGTCATGCTTCCTTTGGTGTCAAACTTATACGTGGTTCCTTCTGCATTAAAATTTAAGTTTTTCAATTATTTACAGCTCTGTCTTTAGCCTTCAATTCTCACTATAAATTTGGCTAAAAGCAGCCAGCTTGGCTAAGCCTGAATGTTAGACTGCTTTTTGAAATTTCTTCTATATAATTTATTAGTTCACAAACTGTACTCTTAATCTCCTACAAAGTCTCATAACATGGGAAACTTGTACACAAAATTTTCTGCCAGAGAGTGTAACACACATGGCTTCTAGTCCAACTACCAATGGCGACCTTATTCCCAACTGAAACCTTCTGAACTTGGCCTTTACTGTCCTCATTCCTTTCAACATTCTGGACTTTTGAGCTCTGACTAGTATTGCCCATCAAGCACTGTTCACAACATTCTAGGGATTCTCTAGACTACTCCAAATTTTTGCAACTTCCTCCCATTAATCAGTTTCAAATTCTTATAAGGTACATGGTCAGATGTAGTCACAGCAATATCTCTATTCCCAGTGCCAACTTTTTTTGTATTAGTCAGCTTTCCAATACCCAACAATGACAATTTAAAGGAATAGAGGGCTTAATTTGGCTCAAGATTTCAGTCCATGATTGACCGGCTCTCAGGTAGAAACATCATGTTGGAATAAAGCTGCTTGGTTCAAAGTGGATGAGATACAAATCATGAGAAAAGTGTTAGAATGGAAATGGAAAAGGAACAGACATAAACCTCAAGGCAATGCCTCCATAACCCATCTAGGCCCACCTAGAAGTATGCTCCACTCCATCAATCTCTGGGGAGGATCCCAAAGCCAATAAAGTTGAAAATCCACCCTAACTACCACATCCTCTTTGTACTAGTCAGCTCACCCATTGCTGGGGCACAATACCTAGCACCCACAACTCATAGGAGGAAATGTTTAATTTGGCTTATAGTTGAGGATGTTTCATCCATGGTCAACTGGCTACAAGGCAGAAACATCATCTTGGAAGGGCTTGTTGATGGAAATTTGTTCACTTCATAAAAGCCAGGAAATAGAAAAATAATGGAGGAACTAGGAAGGGAGATACACCCTCCAAAGGATTGTCTACAGCCAGGCCCAACCTCCAAGGAGCACATTTAGTTATGAACTTATCAATGGATCAGTTCACTTAAGTATAGCACCACCATGACCCAATCACTTTTGAAAAGCTTCACCTCTGAACACATGAAACTTTGGAGGACATTTTAGGTCTACATCATAGCATTCCTTGTTTGGCAGTGATAAACTCATATGTAGCATTTTACAAAAACAAATAACAGGAGACAGAATTGGCCAACAAAGATTAAGGTGAAGCAAAAAAAAATGATAATGCTGCAAATAAGATTTGAACTTTAAAGTATATGGAATTTTAGAAGAAATAGTAGGCTGTGAGAACATTGCCAGTGCCGTTGTTTGAGACATTATAGATATACTGCTGGAGGAACTTGGAGAATTGAATTTGTCAACATAAATGAAGAACACCTTTATGACAAAAGATATCACAGAGGTTGTGATGCTGGCAAAAATGTCACCTTAAATAAACTTTTAGAACAATTTTATGAAATTTGGAGTACAAAGGAGACAATATTAAAAGCTGATACAAACAGAATGAATCTTACAATTAGTTGGGCAAGGTATAAAAAGATGTTTACTCCACATTGTAAGTTATACAATTAGAATAAGGCAAACATTTTTCAAATTATTCCTAAGCTTCTGCAAAAAGTTAAAAACTTATTCTCAAGGTTTCTAATATTTGCAATAAGTGTATTAAATGAATATTACAATATTTTATTTTCTTAATAATTATAATGAGTAGTAAAAATATTATTTTGACAAAATGTATAATTCATTGTACTTTTTATCATTAGTTATTAAGATCACTTGCAAGATTTTAACCTTTATAGTCATTTTTGTGGCTCTGTAGTTCTGTGTAAAGATAGAATCATCTGTGTATTACCCAAAAATATTATTTTATAAGCATAATATGAATCACAATGCTTAAAATATCCATTGTTATCATTTTATGCATGTCTTTATGCTATTTTTGGAAATATCTTTGGTTTTATTCTCAGAAGTCCATTTTAGTTTACATTTTATACCTTCAATTCATCAAAAAGAATATTCCATTGTCTTTCTTATTCCATTGGTACTAATGGGAAGTGAGCTATGACCATAATAATCACATAATTTTAGCAATTTGTCTTTAGCCTAGCTATTTTAAGATCTCTTTTCTTTCTTTAGTGTTCTACAGTTTACTACGTATATAAGTGTGTATATGTGTTTTATTTAGTCTTATTTAACCTTATCCATTAACATACATACAAAAGCTTATTAACACACTCATACTTCTGCATGTGTATATATTTTCCTCATAATTTTAATTATTTTAATGGTGGTCATTCAAGGATGGTGCCCTTCTCTAAGGACAACCATAATTCCTGTTATGGTTTGTGTTTAGATGTCCCCCAAAGCCTCCTGGGGCTTTCTTTTTCAGAGGTGGCTGAATCTAGAGTATGTGATGCTGGGATTAAGGGCTTGTGATCACTAAACCATTACATGTGAGTGATTGGTTTGGCACCGCCCTAAAATCCGTAGTCTGGGCGAGATAAAAGGGGCAGAAAGGCGCTGTTAAGGTCAGCGCTCTTGGTTTTTGCTATCTTCTGCCTCCATGAACTGTTGCCCCTCGGCCACCCTGCCTTGGAGCCGGCCGATTATGGACTGAAACCCCTACGAACTGTGAGCCAAACAAACCTTTGCTCCTTTAACTTTGGGTGGGGGCGTATTTTGTCTCAGCAACAAGAAAAAAGTAACACAATCTCAACCCAGAAATTAATCCTTAAAAATTGTAATTGAATTCTCTTCATAAAATAATTTATTGTTTTGATTATGTGATTGTAAACATTATATATTTTCCACTTTAATAGTCATCATTTTTGCAATTTCAGTGTTCGGTGAAATTTTACTTACATTCACAATCCTTTTAACAACAAACATAAGAAATAGAAAGAACACTCAAACATAAACAGAAATTTCTTATCTTGGGAACTATGTAATTTGTGTTAATGAGACATGCCAAAAAGTGATAAATATGAAACTACTGCAAAATACAAGCAAATACCCCTTGGAGTTAAAGGATTTGACTTTATGATCTTTATGATTCTTTCCCATGAACATTTTGAGATGTTTTTGGAATTCCAAGACTATTATGATAAAAACTGATTAAGGATAAATGTTAGGGGAAACTTACAAACCATTTTAGTATAATTCCAGAGTAGTTTCATAGAAGCAATACTATATTTACAGTTAGAATAATTGAATATCATTCAAAGAGACCATTTTCTTTGTGGAGTAATTTATATTTTCAAGGAAGAAATGAATGACCAGAAAAAATGAATTGCAATGCCATGGGCCCCATCTTTTAAGAGTGTCTTTCTTGGGCTCTAAAGCTAGATTGTGCCCCAAATGCACACAGTGTGAAGGTTTGATTTGCCAAGACAATCTCAATGTAAGACAAGGTATGCAATAGAGTAAAGTGGGCATAGACTTAAAGTCAAACCAACTTGGTTGGAATATCCTCGGATTTCCACTTGTAAGACAGTCAGCACTGAATTGATTAAACAACCTTCCACACAGTAGCTTACATTTTTGAACTCCACATTCCTGATCAGTTTTATGGAGATATTAATACTATCTGCCACATAAACTTACTGTGAATTATTTAGTAAAAATATATGAAGCATCTATCAAAATACCTGCAAAATAGTAAGAAAAAAATAATGGACAAGACTCGTATTTTCTGAAGCAAAATAGTGGAAAAAACTGTTTTTTTAATATGCTTTTTATTTTAAAATTCTTTGGCTACATTTATTTATTGAATAACATTCTTCTAAAAAAACCCCACAACAAATATATCATCTTCCAATGCCAAGGTTAGATTCTGTGATCCCTAGATAATTTTTGAGGTCTCTCAATTCTCATTCTATGAGTCCATGAATTGAACTTGCCATTTTAATTTGTAATTTGCTCATGTGTCATTCAAACTAATTGTACCACTAAATAGTAGCTCATTAGAGCTTAATAGTAGTTTATTAGAGGCCTGTCTGATTTTCCTTAACTTTTCATTTACACATGAATAACTTGACATTTAGAGAGGTGAAATGACTTATGTAAGGCAGATGTTGGCTAATGGTAAAGCACAGACTGAAATCCTGTCTTTCATCATTGTTCCTGAGTTGTAGGACCAAATGGAGTTTGAAAAAGTAGAATTACCATATAAAAACCATTTCTAGGCTCAAAGGATCAACTATAAGACTATTATTGAAAATAAGCATATCTAGAGATAGGAAGAAGGGGGATTTATTATCCAATGTGTATTTTCTAACTCTTAGTAGTGATGTTGCCCCTACATTCTCTACCTGATTGTGCTGTGGTTGATCATCTCACTGAAGGTTCTTTGTTCGTGCAGCAGGGTCACCTGACAAATTGACCAGGAAGATTCAGTTTCTCAACATGTCCATCCTTGAAAGCCTGAATGGGATAATGACCAATCCCAAAGCTCTCCTGGAAGGCCTGCTGAAATTAGGGATGGATATATTATAGCCTCCTGTACCAAACTGAAAATATACTAGGTACCTAATATACCTAATTGAAAACTTTTTAAATATCACTATCAATAAAAAAATTTCTTGGTAAAAACTTGAGGATACGTTCAAGCATAGGACCATTCTAGTCAAAAGTAGAATTTACAAGTCTTGATGTTTTTCTCTCAGACCAGGACTATGTGTAACTAGAAGATATTGGAAAAAAGAAACCACTAGTGTGACTGAGGCACAATGAAAAACAGTACACACCTTTTGGGTTAAATGAACCTACTCTGTTATGTTCTTAGAGAATGGTGACAATAGCTGGGCAGAAGACCAGGGAAAGAATAGACCTAAAATGACAAAATGTGTCTAGTGCCCAGTTCAGACAATGGGAACATATGCATTAGAACTTTGTCAGATGAGGAAACAGAAAATACTAAGAGCCAGAATACACACTTTACTAACCCTCCATGGTCTACGTACTTTTCTTGATAGTGATTTTGATTTTTAATTACATTTTTCAATTAGGAAAAGTTAAAAAATATACTATTAAAGACTTTCAAATATAGGAAATTAGAAAAAAGAATCCCCTTTTCATAATGTCATCAGCACCTAAAGACAAAAAATTATTTTCCTACACATTTTTATTTGTTACAAGTTGGGGTTTTAGGCTTAACTTCTTTATCTGGATTTTACTTTGGTGTCTGGTGTAAGAGGCGATTCTTCAATGATGAAATATCCATCCTAGAGCACTGTTAGGACAAAGGGCTGCTGAAGTTCACCTCCTTCACTTCCTGAAGATTGGAGAAAGATCATATGGAAAAGAACCATGTGCTGGGATTTGTACCTAGTGTTTTCTATACACTAAGTATTCTAAATCCTTACATCAGCCCTGCAGCATGGGTGTCATCCTCATTTTAAAGATGAAGACCTGTGACTAAAAGACTTACACTGATTTATTTAAACTCACGTAGTAGTCATACTAGGGGTGTAAACTCAAGCTGTGTGATCTTGAAGTTTGAGCTGTCATTTCTGTACATAAAGGCAGGCTTCACTGATCCTCCAACGTGCCTCGAAGCTTTCTTATGAGGGGCTCCTGGTGGTAGCGATCAAGTTTGGAAATGCCCAAGGGTATTTGAGAGATGACCCCTGATTCTGGGACCTGGGAGAGTCAAGACTGGTGTTCCCATATGGGATACCTTCATCAGTATTGAAGTATGCTTATTTTTGAGTAAATTAATCAGTTTAGGCTCATGGGTGGAAACAGGCTCTCCACAGAGAGTAAGAATACCAACCCAAAGTGCCGAGTGCAGTCCTGGAGAGCACGCACCACTCCGACCCGTGGAGTGCTGAGTGGTAACATGCTCCTAGCCTGCTCCTTATTTCCTATTTTGATTTGTAAAATTCTCCATATTATTATTGTGTTCCAGGACATTGATGTTTGTTATTAGTTTATTAATTGTTTCATCATATCTGATCTAAAAGCTGGAGTCTGATTCAGTGGGTGAATTTTTAAAGATAGAAATTTGATTGTGTTTTTTGGTTTTTTTTGGTCAATTTGATAACTTGCCTACAATTGCTAATTATTTCAGAGTGGTTACACATTCGGCCCAGGCAAGTATATGGCAAATTAATTAGTTATTAAATAATATTGAATTTAAATGTAGCAATCAACATGAAAAAGAATTTTTAACTCACAGTGAGCAGAAATAGTGAGAAAAATTCAGTTTTCCTCTCTTTGCCTCTTAACTCTGGTTTTTCGTCTTCTGCTGAGGAATGGTTTACTGAACACAGAGGTGAAGGAGGAAATAATAACTGTCAGGTTATCCAGATACAAAACAATGTCTTCATCTTGACACCAGAACTTGATTTTGGAAGTATTTTAGATTTATAGAATTATTCTATTTCTAAATGAACTCCGTGGTAGTGGAGCTCTGTACCATGAACTCACTGGCAAGTAACACAGTGAGAATGGTGGTTCTCAGAAGATAGGTCACCTGTATTTATCTCTTGGTCATTCATATAATTATATGACACATATATTCCACATATATGATATACAATCATATATATATGCTATGTATGATGTACGTACATGCAATATGTGGGCTATATATGATATATATGCATAATTTATAAGCTGATTCCAAGTTACTAAACATAATTTTTAGAATAATACATAAATTTTTCATAGCCATAAGTTTTTTTTTTTTTTTTTTGGTACCGGGGATCGAAATCGGGACATTGCACCTGTGAGGCAGGTGGTGGAACCACTGAGCTAAATCCCGGGCTACCCTTAAGTTTTTGTTTGGTGATTTAATTCTTAGATACCATAGAGATCATCAATATGAAGATGACTGATGACTATTTTTATCTTGATATCTTTGCTTGAAACTTGGTAGGGGAACTAAGTGCATTGTATTTAAGGCTTTCCTTTTGATAGATTTTATATTGACCTATAACCCAGAAATCTGGGTCCTATTAACTAATACATCACTCTTCAACACTGTTGTTTCACATTTCTTACATTATTATTAAAACAAACACCATATGAATCTCTTATTTTTCTAGTCAGTCCCCTGGAAGCCACACTACATGCCCCTTTCTGAATTTGTTATCCCTTTCTTTTTTAAAAAAATTAATTTTATTGGTACATTTTAGGCATACAATATAATGACATTCATCATTGGAAATTTGCACCTTTACATAATCTCTCCTGGATCTTATTTTTTCCCCATTTCCCTGCCCTCCCTTCAACCCCTCCATCCCTCCCTATTTACAAAGACTTTGTTTCCATTTTTTCATTTTCTCATATTAATTCCAT